>OX621188.1:13226316-14461162 GCA_951640565.1 Petrophora chlorosata | reverse complement strand
ACAAAAATACCTTTGTTAAGTAATGTCTTCACTTTAGTAGAATGACATTGTAAAACTAGCAAAATGAAAAAATAAGTTAAGTAGGTATAGTATAGGCTATTGTCGTCTGCCGCATGTAGGTATAGCGAACAAAAAGAACAACCGAATGGGTTCCCAACAATAGACGCTGACAACGGGGCAGACCAAGACGGAGATGGCCAGACAAGCTAGACACATATTTGAGAGATTGAGCTATAATATTATTATATCCCAAGACTTCGAAATGGAAGGAAGGTAGAGAGCCCTTGCCCTGGAGTGGGAAGAAGCCTTATTTTTTCAGTATTTAAATCCGTGGCACAGAATACATAATATAATACTAACCAAATAAAATACCAATATAAAGCAAGTCAGCTCGACGACTTCAAGTGGTTAGATTCTCGCAATTTATAGGAATAGGACAAAAATTTGACCCCAGAAAAGCATTAAACAGCTCTACATGTTATAATGTGCTGGTTGACCATGGTCGTCATTTTCTTAGATCCATGAGAAAAACATCCTACATTTAGCGGATCACATTCATCGCTAAGCATACAAGTTGTTCGCAAGTACTTTTTTACTTGTTACTTGGTCACGTAGGCTTTGTCTAGAGTCCACGAATCGTGCTGCAAGACATCATGTGAATTATTAAAAAGGAATATTGTTTATGCATGGAATACTTAACTATAGATAACTTTCATCATATCGTAATGGGACTTTTTATTGGTAAACAAGTATGGGTACATACATCGCTGCCAATATAGCTAGATTCAACTAAAAAAATGTAGAACTAATTTCACAAACTGACAAGCTGTTTCTATTAATTTCGCTTTAAAAATTTAGTTGGGGATTCTAGCCCTGCTTTTACAAATAATATATAATAAATGTTTGTATGGACATGAATAATATTTGTTCGTGATAGTTTTTAGAATAATTAAAATAACTTTATAACTATAGGATCATCTTAGAGATGCATGTAATTACTATGCCAAGTTTCCCATAACCTAAGGAGGTACGTAAGTACGTACCTCCTTAGGCGCTTATAATTTCTCCGAAGTTCCAAAACTCGGCAAACCTATCTCTGGCAACACAAGGCACCATCGTTGAACATTCGCATGTACTACCACAAAATGATTGACACAATTATAGTCATACTTACGTAACCGAAGTACCTAATTCAAATCTGTACGTTACAGACGTTATAGTATTATGTCAAAATGAGAATATTAGATTATTGCTTTGTAACACGTACTTAGGTCTCTCCTCAAAACACATTGCGAAAGGGTAATAAAGATGTTTATATTGGGCATTGGACAGCACGGCTCGGCGGCTGGGACAATCTGCTGGTCGTGACCGGTTAATAAATACCAATTGCCACTTAATAACAATTTGTGCGTTGTACGGACCGGTGTTAAGTGGAGGACAATCGACGATGCTAATGAGAGGACCATAGGTTTGAGGCCAGTTTCGATGTAGTGTTTCATTGGAAATAGAATCTATATGAACCTACCTACTCAAAAGGAAAACGTGGAGGGGTAGGTATGACAGAAACACTTTGGAACCACTTGGAGTAATTGACAACTATACTTCAGCAGGTAGATTATTACACAGATTACTTAATAGTACCAAGTTATGGTAGCACCATGAAGAAAGAAAACTAAGAAAACTAACTATAGGTGCGACTACAGCAGCCTGCCTTCCAAAGTAGGCCATAGAAGCACCATGACAAAATTAGTGGAGGAAGAGGTGGAAAGTAGACCATGGACCTCCTTTCTTTTGGACGACATTCCCCTCAAATTGTATGTATTGTGATTGTTACACTGAGATGCCTATTACTCATGTCATAGGATCAAAGTAAATATAATCGGAATTCTCGTAGTTATTAGCCAATAAGGTTCTTATCGCAGGTCGCGCTGCGACATGACCTGGTGAAGTCAGAAAGATACGGCTCTGTTATATCTCTAACGCTACTGAGTCTATAAATGGTGTTTTCAGTATATTATTATGATGACTCATGTCACGGGTGCCACCCATAATCATAATACCTCATAATCACCATTTATTTTGTTGGCCTGGTAGAGTAACCAACAATTGGGTCGAAGCAACGGCGCGTAGCAGTAGCGTAGGCTTATAGGTCTGAGTGACTTTTGTTGTGGATGGCGTCTCCTGATGATTCTGTACAAATAGGTAAGACCTACTTAGATTTTGTAATATAAATGCTACTGGAGCCATAACTTTTCAGAGATGACCATTTTTAGGGTTCCGTAGCCAAAGGGTAAAACAGGACCCTACAAGGTAAAACGGGACGTAAGAACCGTCCGTCTGTCTAGACAGACAGACGGTCGGACAGCGGAGTCTTACACACAGATAGACGTCTGTCCGTCTGTCACCAGGCTGTATCTCATAAACCGTGATAGTTAGACAGTTGAAATTTTCACAGATGATGTATTTTTGTTGCAGCTATAACAACAAATACTAAAAAACAGGATAAAATAAATATTTAGGGGGGCTCCCATACAAGAAACGTGATTATTTTGCCGGTTTTATAGTTAATGGTACGGAACTCTTCGTGCGCGAGTCCGAGTCGCACTTGGCCGGGTTTTTTTTACCTCTAATTCAATGTACGCTGCAGTCATGTCACCTACACAAAATTTAGGGACAATGAACTCTGGTGAAACAAGAGCTGACCAAGTAAGTACCCTGTCACTATTATAAACACCCTAAGTCTCTACATGACATCAATAAAATGCCCGAAAAGTTTACAAAGACAAAGTTTTATGCCCATGTAGGTATTCAGGACGTGTACCTACTTCGCCATACCTCTAGGTACCTGTTTTGAAGAAAAGAAAAAGAGCCAAAATGGCACTGATTCAGTTATCCTGACCTCTCGATGATGCTGTCCTTATACTAACATGGTAATTATAATATCGTTTAAAAGTGACGCAACTAAAATACTTGTTTAATATTCATTTGAGGTAGGTATTTATTGCGAAAGTTTCTCGTAGAACAGCGGAATGATGTGTGTTGCATGTGTGCGGCTGTGCTCTATTGGACGATGATGCCACTGCCATAAAATTGTCCAATTAGTGTAACTTTTAAATTGACGTAGGTACTTTATCTTCGTTCGTTATTGTAGTATGAAGAAGTTAGTCACTATTGCGTCATTTTTCTTAGGCAAAATAACCGTTGCAAATAGTTGAAACTATGGGACAAATCTTATACAAAAATATATGTAGGTACTTAGATATTACTTTACTTAATATTAACCTCTATAATTTTAGTAGATATAAAAAATATGTACCAAATAGCTGTCTTGGTATAAGTTATCAGGCTATTACAAAATGTTAACTATTTGTATCTAAACATACCTTACAACTGTGCATAAAAGGTTTCAACCTCATCGCGTCGGCACGCCCACATACCTAAAGCTTTAGTAAGCTTATAATATAATACATTATAATATTATAAGGCAAGTTTGATTCATCGGTCACAAAGCAACAAGTGTGTGGCAACACAGAGCAGTCGAAACCGCGCTCGGCTGCGCTCGCGCACGCCGCCTGCCAGCCCCACACACGATCGGCCCATCGCCGAACAGTTCACGTTTCTTGGTACCGTTAACCATGTCATAAATACTACTAATACACACGTGTGGCGACGACAAAGTGCCCAGCTTTATACCTAAGGATTAAACCGTGAGTACCCTTTCTAATTTTACTACCCATTTAAATTTGTAGCTCCAGCGCATTACTTGCAACGGTCGAAATGTTTACGATTGCTAATAATCAGCGAACTGGTTTTTAGTTAGTACATATGTATATTGTAACTTGACATATGGTGGATAAGGCTTTAATAACAACTTGGCAAAAAAGGCAGCTTGCCTGTTTTGCAATAAGTATATTTCTAGCTCTACCGACTTAAACTGTGATCTTCGCGAATATACAGTACAGTTTGAAGAAGAGAAAGTTTTAATAAGTACTTCATTATTTGTCACCACCTTAAATATTAAACAAATATAAAATATAAAATTCACTACCTGTGTTATAATATAAAATCGCTATAAAATTATCTATAAAAAAGATATATATTTGTAAAAAAAAACACTAGATTTATATCGTTCTTATCGTTGGTATATATTTAAATATATATTTTTTTAATCTATTTGATTTATATCCTAGCCTGGAAAACAGAAAATCGCGCAAATCATGGTGGAATAGGTTATAGGTAAAGAGCATAATATAGATACACATGAACTCGTAATGGAGAAATCCTATACTACAATAACGTACATAACCTTTATGAGGTATTATCTCAGCTGTGCAATTGGATTGCCCACCTTTAGGTATATTAGATTAGTAGCTCGTCAAAAAGCTTCAGCCCTCTTTGCAGCTGGCAGTGTGCCCAAAATTCAGGCAGCCACATTGAATTGCAATGTTTAAATGAGATTTGAAAAAGCCTTTGGATATACGAACGTTGCTTATTGAACAAGTCCGTCGTTTCAAAGCGGCCTCTAGTAAGATGATAACTTTTTGCTCGTAGTTTCTTGATCATTGATACTTACTTAAGTGAGATGCATACCTATTATTGATTATCACTGTTTTTTTAGTAACCCTCGATAATTTCTTCCTCTTTGCTTGGTTCGACCAAGTCATGATCCGCCTGTTAGCCGAAGGTCTTTGCGATACAATAGTAGATATACAACGTGTAACATAAATGTGTAGTAATAATTAAACCACGCATATAGAAGCTTATTAATAATTCAAGTCCAAGTGCAAATCACCAGAAACTTTTTAAAATCACAAGATATGATAATTTAAACATTTCTGGTAATCAAGTTCATTTCAACCCTAACAATCAGCTGATAAAGAGCAATGAACTTGTGACAAAGAATATTAGTGCGCCGCGTGTACAGATCTGACAAACAAATTTTATCTTCAGTTAGCAAAGCCAGCTGTCCTACCAACCTTACTTTACAACTAACTTTCAAGCAAACTGCTTTTTACGCGACTCCCCAAAAAAGGAATATAATGTTTTCGGGGTTAATGTATGTGCGTTTTTTTATTACAAAATGCCTCAACAGATTTGGATGTATGGGGTATCCTCGGAATCCTTAAATCATCCCAAGTGATAATGTTTTTGGCAGGGTATTTTTTTTATTTTTATAAATGCTTACTTATTAATTACAGCATTAAACATCATCGCTCCAATTAACAGTCAGGAATAAGGATCTAATCAGTGTAAACGCCTAATAAGAGCGAGCATGGCTGATGTTCTTAAAAAATACGTGAGGTCACCAACCACCGTAGGAATAGGATGTAAAAAACATCATGCATGAATTTCAACAGTAGGAATGTAATAGGCTGATAATGATGATTAAGACATTTCCAACATTTGATTTCATTGCATAGTAAAAGAGTGTTCGTAAGTCAGTAATCAATAAAGCGTCTTTACTTAGTCAGCTTTCAGAAATAAACCTGTTTAATCTTTGACAAAACGCGGCAAACACTAAAGCTATCAAACATTCGCCGCCGCTTCATGATTCGCTAGCCTTGTTTCGTATTGCACCAATCATAAAGATGTAATCCTAATAAATAATAGCCGCTGCTCCTCATTGGTCGAGCGGCACAAACAAAGTTACCTTCTAACGCCGCCCCATAAAACTCCACCGAAGAGGACCGTTTTCGTTTCGGAAATTCTTTTTAGGTTATTTCTGAATATGAATTCTAAGACGTCAAGTTGGATAAAAATTTGAAACTAATCAAGGCAAGGCTAAGTCGGGTACGTTCGCGGAGATTTTTTTGTATACCGGTTCCGGAACATGCAAAAAAACTATGGTAAAAAAAACTTAAACCTATGTTTTTATTATGGTTTTAATGCATTCAAATCTGTCCAGGCAATAAGAAGTAATGGTGGAATAAATAAATACATACATACGTAAACCCTGAAATACTCCTTTTTGGGCAGTCGTGTAAAAATGTGGAAATACCCTTTTTTACGAGAGTTCCGGAACGGAAACGACCGAGTCCGAAGATCCGTTCAGTATGAAATTCCGGTATTTGAGACTCGAAATCAAGCCCTTGTAAAATGTTCGGCGTTTTCAAAGACAGAGCGCCTAGGCCACAAAACAGATAAATACAGAAGTTAATCTCATGTATGTACTTTTCATACATTTCATACCGGACGGCGCAGGAAGTTTTTGGGAGGAAAATTGATTGATTTAAAAATATAACTGTACACGATATCGACATAATTTTTTCGCAGTTACTATTATAACTGAATAAAGTTGTTTTGAAGACAAAACAAATGCGATTAGTTTACATTAACATCTTCCTCATTAGATTATTGAACACAAGGCTAACACAGCTTATACTACAATAAATATCTAATTTTAAATTGTAAAAATATGACAAGGCTAAAAACTTATGTTCGCTTGTTCGGCGCAGGGCTGGGGGCTGGGGCGCTTACCTACCTACCTAACTATTTTGTGTTACGTGAAAACAAACCATCAAAATACAAGCAAATACCTACTTACCTCTCTGAAACAACTGGTAGCTTAAAAAACGACAATTCACCGTTTAATGTTGAATTTAAACAACCGTCCACCAAACAGTTATAATAACCTATTTTTCGTTGCTCCATTTTTGCACAAAAAAGTTCACAGACGCGTGTCTCAAGCGGATGGCACTCGCATCCCAACTGTGCCCAGATATCGTGTCTGTGAGCGGTGTCTATGTGTGCGTTGCTCGAGCGCACTTTGAATGTATGTAGATTTCTGTACTAATCTGTTTTGTGCCTAGGCACAAAGTAGCTCGGTCAATGACCCGTACTACCGCGACTAGGCCACAGCTTGTTAGGATTGTCCAAAATAATTCAAATAAATAATTTTTAAACTTTGTATGGAAAATATAATAGTGTTTTTTTGGTTGTATATTCTGCCCAATGATTCATGACTAGATACCCATACACACCTTTCAGTATTACTACACATTAATGTTATTCCCTGTATATACATAATGTCGCTACGCTAATCGTACAGATGTGTGATTATAAACTGTGATTGATAATAATTCATACATCCATTCACGTAGGTACTTGTTGCGAAGATCACAGTTGGCCATGGGTAGCTACAACCAACATAGCAAGGTAGATTAGGTAGATTATTAATAAGTAGTTGTTTTAAAAAAGCGATATAATTCCCTTTCCCTACTCTACAAACTCTACATTCGCCTAAATAAAAGATCGATGCGGTCAATAATTTTGTTGTTATTTAGTTACGAGTAGGTACATACAACGACGCTGTGCTAAAATTAACTATTTTCAAATGTGGCTGGCTACCTATATTTTCGAAGTACCTATTATAATTATTTATTCATTTATTTGTTAATACACGAGCAGCACGGGCGCTGCTGGTATGTCTAGATCAACACAGTGTTTAAAGTCTTTTCACTTTCTCATATTTGTGTTAGTGATTGTTTAACCAATTTCAAGACTTTGTAGTAAAAAAGAAGGTAGGAACGTATGTGCTACTCGTTGTAGTACGGGACTACGCATCACATACAAGCATACCTAGGTACACAATACATTCTAATGTACTGCCTATTTCAGGTAGACAATCTGGCCCCTATACCCAAAAAGCCGGTTGGCTCCACTGGTAAAAGTGGAGCCAGCCAGTCTGGCAAAAGTCATGGCGGCAAATCTTCAGGCTTCGGGTCGACGGGTAGCAAACATTCCACGTTTGGATCGACTGGCAACAAATCGAGTAACTTTGGATCCGTAAGCAAAGCGAGCACCTTCGGTTCTGCGGGTAAAACCAGCACCTTTGGAGCAATCTCGCCGGGAAAAGAATCGAGCTCAGCCAGAGTGCCATCATTTTTAAGCGTAGCTCCGAAGGTCTCCAGCGGCGTAACGCCTAGCACTTCCAGAAAAACATACGAAACAGTTTCATATAGTCCAAAAAACGCAAAATCTTCGAGTACTTTTGGCATAATATGGCTGCCTGGAAGAAAACGCAATAAAAAGAAAGATTTAGTTTACAGTTCCATGAATTATGATAAGAAGAGTGAGAGGACACCTACTATGTATAATATGTAAGTAGACATAATAAATTACCTATATATAATGTTAGGTAAGTAGCTAGGTATGTAAAAACGAAACAAGACACTTTATTTATTTTTTCCCTAACATTACCTAAGTACTGATTGCAGGCTGCTGTAAGTGCTAAGTGCTTTTAGACCGACCACAGCCGAAAGGAAGCATTCCTTTATTTATAAAAGAAACAAATCTGCATTCAAACATTATTGAAACTCGCTTTCCCCACTCGGGAATCGAACTGGCTAAAATCTGAAAAAATAACATCTTGTTCTTTTATGGTATCAATATCAATCAATAGGGTCAATTATAAGGATGTTGAATACACAGGTTTATTCTTTTAAGGAATCCATTTCCAGTAACTTTCAATAGGGAGTTGTGATGAAAATTCTAAATCGTATTGTGAACCTCAGTTCAGTTCTTAACTCGTTTACAGTTGCATAGGATTTTTGGTAAATTTGATATTTGATATTTCCCCATAAAGAAAAATGTAAAGGGTTTGGTGATCTCGCAGGCCATCTGATTGTACCGTTTGTTTGATTTTTGTTTGTTTTATAAATCCTATTTAAATACTTAGGTAGTTCTTCGTCATTTTAATAAATAAATGACGTCAAAGATAATTGTTAATAAAGTAACACAACTAACATATGTAATCTGATGGACTTTCGAGTATAAGTTTAGATATCATGAATTTCCTTTCATTTAATTTACCAACTTTAATAGAGAGAGTTGATTTTTATGATTGACCCTATCAATTGATGCCATAAAAGTACTGGATGCTATTTTTTTTAGATTTTAGCCGGTTCGATTCTCGAGAGTGGCAAGCGAGTTTTCGAAAATCTTAAATAGCAGATTTGTTTCTTTTTAAAAATAAAGAAATGTTTCCATTAAGTAAAATTTGTCGTCTCCAGCTTCGATCATATTCCAGTATTAAGAGCGCTTTCTCTCCGGGTGCGATTAAAATATTCCTATGTATATAGATTTTTTGGATCAGGGGGGCGGGATCGCGGGCTCACACAGAAGAACCCACCAAATTATCATCACAATCAGATTGAATATTGATTTTTATTTTTGTTTGTTCTGGTTCTTTTTCCGATACGGTGGTAGAGTTATTGTAATAATTGACGTTCATAAGTGCGTCTGTGACGACAAAATTTAATAAAGAACTTTTGATTGATTGATTGATTGATTTATGATGATGATGATTGATGATTATATAGATTATAACTAAGATTTAGTATAGTATTAGATTTACCGAAAAAAGTTGTACTTCCAAAACAGAATGCATCCTTTTCTACTTATCACGAAAGTTACTTGAAATAAAAGAGACCACTATAGTTGCTCAATACCCAAAAAATACCCAATTGTCTCCACTTTGTCTATATTTACTTACTTGTCCAATGATTATACATATATTGTACATTAGCGATGTCCTATTTTCATACCGATAAAACGTTTCGACCTCCGGTCTTATAAGAAAATGTTCAAAATTTTTTTTTTTAAGACCGGAGGTGAAAAGTTCTCGTGTAAAGTTTTGAAGGAAGGGACTTGTTACGATGAACTGATTGTATGCTTGGAAGTAGTGTATGCTTTATTAACACTTTAGACTATCTCGTTTTTCGTTCGCGCTAGATAAAGCATACTTTAGCTATTTCACACCAGCCGACCTACATTCCGGTCCACGATCAAAAGTTTGTTTAGTTGATCGGGTGTTTAGTTCGTGGTTTCCTTTTGATTTCTCATCCGACGCGTGCATGATACAAACGCATTGTATCATGCACGCGTCGGACGAGAAATATAATGTGATACACCCAGTAGGTATCACATAGAGGTGCATCAGGCAAGACGCGTCCACACCGACTACAACTGTGCACCGCGCAAGTTCGAGCGGTTCTGGATGGGCCGGTGTGGACCCGGCTATTGACTTTTAGACTGCTGGAACGGAATAAATTAATAACGCACACTCTTTCAAAATACGTTTAATTTATTTATTTACTGTATACGCTAGTGGCGACTTTTAACATCTAACCAATAAGAACGCTAAATATGCTTTTAAGATTGCATGACATACAATACAATAAAGAATAATTTCATTATTATTTATGATTATTTTGTGTGTAATTATTAATTACAGCGAGCACTACTATCAGTATTAACTAGGTATAGGTTGCGAAGCTCATCTTATAAGTCTCCGCTTCACAGGTATTTTCTGCAAACAAAAGAATATACTTTTAAAAAAGAATATACAAAAGAACAGTAAATAAATGTTCAAATAATTTCTTACAATTGATTGAATTTTATTTATTATGTCAAGCAACCCAGCTTAACATACTGAAATTGAGCTGAATTACATTTTCCAATACTTAAGTCCAAAGATATTTAATGTTAGAAGTTAGTAGAGGGGGAGCCCCGCTCTTGTTCTTTTTGACCTCTGCATGTTTTTTATCCATGCGTTTCGCAATTCTGCTAACACCGGGAACCTAAAACAAGAACAAGAACCAATAAATTTTATAAAAAAAAAACGACTTCAATGTATTTTCGAAGTCCAAGGTCATATACATATCGATGAAATTTATATGGAACCACTTCATCGCTATACTAATCCACACTAAACACAACGCAAAAAGAAATTTCCCAATCAGTTTATATATGACGGAGTTCCAAGGTAACAAACATATTATAAAAAAAAAACAATCAAATAGATAACCTCCAACTTTTTTAAGTCGGTTAAAAATGAAAATATTCAAGAGTGCCACTTGAATAAATTATGTTCTATCATCATATCTATATTCATACTATGGTTGTGAATTTTACCACATCACTAGACGAGTACATGAAATGCCAAACACGTCGATCGGTATGCAAAAATCCGTGTTTATTTAGATATGGGAATTCTTCTGCTCGTCATGTGAAGCTAAAATAGCACCTAGTGTAACTTACATACTTTTCAAACGTACGAGAAGGCTAGCACATACAAATATTCGCATTAGGAGGTGAAATACACAAATCAGACTTACCGATGAAATGTTATAGCCCTTGGTTTATGCTTTAAATCACTGACGTGGCTCTTGCAGCCTATCACAACACACGCCATGGTTCATTTACTTGTTGTTTATTGCTTGATATAATGTTTTTCCCGCAAAATTCCTTGGAAAACACCAAAACCACTGCACACAATAAAATACCAGCTGGTATCGACCAAACATCACCAAACGTCACACCCGTTGGCTGGTGGCCCGCAGGGTTTAAAGATGGTGCCATGCGCATAATGCTTTCTCTTTTTAACACATGCAAACGGCCTTTTGAGAAAAAAGAAATGTGTATATGTTTAATTGTTCATCTTTTTGTTTTACGTCTAATTATATAATACGTCTTTGGATTATAATATATACTTATCTCATTGAGGAATGACACTATAGAGTCCTTGACAGCGTAACACTTTTGGAAGTGCGAATGTGGACATGACTACGGGGACTTGGACCACATATTTTTCTCGTGTCCTAATTATGAGCGTGTCTCATTTTATAATTGTTTGATATCCTGCCGTGTCCCTTTTCCCACAAACATAAAATCTCTTCTTCTCACTGTGAATCCTTTTATTTATAACAGCATATCAGAGTTTATTTGTATTAATAAGATTAAATTGTAAATAGATATATGTACATACTTAACCTTGCATAATATTCTATAATTTAATTATACATTTATTTATTTATAATATAATTATTGTTATTTAATTATCTCTTCCTGATCCTTTTTACAAATTTTCTAAATTATTACTCTAATTACTCGCGAAAATGTTTCCCTACCTTTATACTACGTAAGCACCCTAATAAACCTCAACGTCATACTGAACTCCATCGAACGAAACTTGACTCTGGCAGATGCACAAGACGTGCAAAGCCAAACCCCACAAAGGGGAGAAGAAAAAAAAAATAGTTTTTTGACAGTAATTTTGGAGTGTTCACCATACCTATGAAAAATTCTCCCATTCGCTTGAATGAAAATGTAACGTGTTCTGCGTTGCATTGCAGCCACTATAACTTCAAAAGTTCGTAGTTGGTCTGTAAAAGGTAGGACATCTGTACTATTCTGTACCCCAGAGTGAAAGATAAGTACCACGATGATTTACGAATTACAGCATTAATAGGGAATATGCATGTGATGTCGATAGTGGCGGCGGCGCTACAACGCAGAACACGAACGAGATGCGATAGGTACCTACATTTTTTACGGCACGCTTCATAGTGAATGTATAAATACAATACTTAAAGCCTCATAGACAGTCTTCCGAGAAATTCCTTTGCAACAAAATCTATGAAATTCGTGCAATCATTTTAATATTTTGTTGGTAACTAGTTTTTTGTCTAGGATTAAACCAGTCAGATAATAAAAATAATTAAAGTAAATACATAGATGATACATTAATACAATAAACTTCATTATTTCCATTCAGATAGAATTTATAATTAAAGAACTATAATTATTTGACATAATTTACATGACCACAGCACAACTGAAACTTAGGATATAGGTAAATAAACACAATGTTGAAATAAAAATAAAATAAATAAACAAAAAGGCCCCTAACTAGGATTCCCTGTATCTAGGGAAAAACTATGAAGACCATGGTCTCACAATACCCAGACACAAAACAAATGTTTGCGCTTTATTTCTGTCACAAAAATTTGTCCCGTATCGGGAATCAAACCCGCAACCTCAATGCTCATAAAAAACCATATTATAAAAACCTTAAAAGTACATGAAAAAAACAACTCGAAGTATTCTAAATAGCATAGTGTCTCAAAGTTCAAAAGTTCTTTATTCAGTTTTCGCATCACAGACGCACTTATGAACGTCAGTTATTACACTGACTCTAACTATCGGAAAAAGAACCACCACCATTCGGAAGATACGCCAAAAAAGTTAGGGGCATGTTTTTTAGAACTTTTGTAACAAATTACAATATTTTATGTTTTGTTTTTGCTCAGTTAAATATCATACTGTCGAAGCAGATCACAGACGCACTTAAGAACGCCAATTATTACAATGACAATGCCATCGCATCGGAAAAAGAATCACTACCCAGAAGATACGGCAAGAAACTGAGGGAAAATACTTAGTAGCTTCTCCAAGTACATCAATTTTAACTACTGTCATTGGGAGAGGCCTATGTCCAGCAGTGGATTCGTATAGGCTGATGATGATGATAATGATGATGATGTGCAACTGCAAAATCACAGAGATAATTCAAATTAAATAAAAACAACTAAATAATAAATCTTACATGCACTGTCGGTACTGCATCACGAACTAGTCTTGTTCGTTTTTCTTTAATTTTTAGTTCATGGTCCTTAAAATGTATTGAACATATCTTCGAATTTTTTGTTGGCTCCCAATCTCTTCTTCCAGTAGCCGCTATCCAAATATTTTTATGAGCTTGGGGAAAGCTGTAGTTTCCAAAATAAAAGCCTTAGTCATTAACTACTTTTATCATATCTTAATTAAATGGTTTATGTGTGCACAATTTTACTACATTTAAAATTTTACACAAAGATGCAATTTTTTACCCGACGTAATGGGAACTCGAATGTTTATATGATGGCTAGACATGCGCGAAACGGTGCATTGAAAAGTAATGTGATATGGCATCACATTTCGTACCGAGTAATATTTCATTACTTCATCACCCCAAACATCACCTGAGATGTTCGCGTCGGACGCACTATCTATCACTTGTGTGATATTGTAATGGAATGCTCGAATGCAATAGCAAGTGATAGTTTATCTATCAGTTTAAGTTAAATGTAAATTGCTTATTAGCCTAATTAATTGGCTAGATTGTAATAAAAATGGGGATCATAATGACTATGAAACCATATGAAGGAAAAAAAAAAAAGTGATAGTTATAGCGCATATACATGAGATAGCGAGGTACTTATTTTTTTGTGACGAGCGAGTACATCAAATCAAAATAACAATATCTATTTTGTGCGAGAGGTTCAAAACATTCAAATATTACGGGCGGGGGCGGTGCCAAAATAACCTATTGTCGCCTTAATTTTCTAGTAAACGGTTTTAAATGGAAGTTCAATCAAGTGGCAGGCAGGGCGCACGTGCGATGAAGCTCGCTTCCTCTCTCTCAGACGCGCGCGCGAATAGTGTCAGTGAGGCATAGACTCGATAGACATAATGCAATGAACAGAACAGTGCACTGTGTGATGCTATGGTGTGATGTGTAATGTTTAATTTAGTCGAGTAATATGTAATGCTACATTACTCGATCGGGTAATATTACGCGTAATGCATCAATCGCATTACTTACACATGTCTAATGATGGCCACACTGACCACAAAACTGCTCAATATTATTTTAACGAAATAATACCAAAAACTGAATATATCAAGCCAAAATCAGGGTTCAAATAGTCGAACCCGATGTGTAGTTACATCCACATAAATTATAGTTACTGAAAAACATCAATAAACACAAGAAAAACACCTACCTGTGGAAACTTAAACCGTTAATACAATTTTCGCTTCGGTTCTTGCAACCAAGAATGGAACACCCGACCATACTTTAAAATTAAATTCAAAATTGTTTCTAGTACACAAGCACAAAGATTCATAAGAAAATAATAAGAAATAACACAACAAACATTAAAAAACCACAAGCCGACCCTGCCTGGACACTATTTTGACTTAACACGGCATGACCAATGTCAAGAAAATGGGTTACGCGATAGAGACAATATGATAATAGTTGTACCTCGTTCTTTATAAGAGCCTGTTGTATAGCGCTATCCTTTTTTAGGTCGGAAAACTTCGTAATTATCCCTCTATAGTGTAAGACCTCAATGACTTATCTAGCCTATGACCGACTCAAATGTCAAATGACAGACACGGTTTTTGGCGCGACAAGGAAGTCGGTTGCAAACATGTTGCATAGGTCGATCCATTGAGGTCTTACACTACAATGGGTCGATCATAGTAAGTCAGATGACCGCAATGACAGTTGACCTTAATTTGACCGTTGACACCATTGAGGAATAGTAAGACCTCAATGGTTGACACGACAGATGCGAGACGATTAATGTATGCAGAACGCTATATTGATTTCACGTCAGAACAGCACTGTTGGGTCAGTGCTGTCGCGACAGCGCTGTACTGCAGAAATAACCACAATTCAATGACTGTATAGTATATGTAGTTTTCGGCGCAAGGATAACTGACTAATGCAAATCTACCTTAACAAAAGAAAGAAATTAAATATCACAATTAATTCTAACTATATACGTCGGGTTTATTACATTTTGTCCCTAAGATTTTAAAAAACGTGCGACAGCGTCAAGAAAAAGTAACCACGACTCACTGACTGTATACATACAGTGTGAGTCAGTCTATGGCGCCAGCTGAGTCAGTTACTGACTTGATGTGGATCTGCAATTCTGCATGTTGAAAGCATTGACTCTGACACTAGTTGAAAGAAAACTTTGACACTGACAGTTAGTTAGCTGTATGACAGTTGACAGTTTCAAACAAAGTTAACAAAGAGGCCGGATTCAGCGAATTTATTTTTTCTTTATTTACAAAATTGCTTTGATTTGATTCTTGTTCTTGCTAGTTTTGTACTTTATCTTGTTAAACTAATTTAAATCATTGTATTACATGTAAAATTCCATACGAATTAATTTATTATTTACAAAATTAAGCAAACTTTTTGCTCTGTTTACGTTTTGTCAATTAGGCACTAACATCAGTCAGAATGATGCAAGAAAACAACAATTTTGATACAATCATCAGCAATTGGCGTCGAATGTCTGGGGAGCAAGCGGAATCTGTTACTGTGAGGTGCATTATCCAATTTGCAGTGGTCCGCAGTAATTTGATTGCTATCGTCTAAAGTACCTATTGTTCGATTATTGCGTATACCACAAGCGGTGACATGAAATTCAATCGCCAGTCTTGTTGAGGTCACCGAGTGGTTAGAATTATACATTGAGAACTGATACTTGATTTGCTTTGCAGCATGTCTGGTGATTCTCCTGACTACCAGCTACACAAGAAAAAGGATGAAGAAGCGAGTTTTTTAGTGCCGGAGAAAGTGAAAGGTCCGATTGCTACTGCGGCGAGCGCCGGCGTTGTGGCGACCATTGCTGCAGAGGTGCCTTCAAACGCGGCTGTCGCTGACCTTGAGGAGAAACTCCTAAACCATGAAAAGGAGGAGAGCAAGGTAAATGACAGCACAATTTCAAATCAATACTTATTTAGATAAGTTAAAAGATGCTTACTTACCTATATGTTTTACGATTTCGTGTCTTAGTACCTAGGAACTAAATAAATATAATGCCTGTTGTGCGTTTAACTCTATTTGTTGAAAAACTTGAGGTGAGAAGCCATAGTCTGGGCTATTGGTTTGTGTGCTAACAGTAAAAATTTACTTAGTCCACACTAATAATATAAATGCGAAAGCAACTGTTTATCTTTAATGACTAAACAGCTGAACCAATCTTGATGTAATTGAGATAGTGCAGCCTGGAGAAGGATATGAAGAATAATTCTCATCCCAATTTAAAATGTGGATCGCAATATAACCAAATCCTACATGCACATAGTCGTGGACAGCAGCTAGAAGGTTAATAATAATGATTTAGGTTGTAACGAGGACTGCAATTGAATTTCAGAGTCAAAGTGTGTTTGTAGGTTAGATCTCTTAAGTAATTAAGTGACGAGACGGGCAGGTCATTCTCCTGTCGGTAAACAACATGCTACCCAAAAAGTTGCTGTACCACCCGACACTTTTTTGCAATATCCTATGCGGCACTGCACTCATCTTCCTAAGACAATATAATAGCCCTTAAGTCTCATAATACCCAACGGTATAATGCCCTTCGACATGCCAACCCAGGCTTACAGCAGGGATACAGCAACCAGGAATGCAATAATTCTCGCATATGAGGAACCAACCACCTAGTTATAATATATCATAAGGAACATTGCTTTAGACTTCCTATGTTTCTTTAAATGTTAAATAATTTATTATTTCCAGGATGCAGCTGGTGATAGCAACAATAAAGATTCCGAGTACCTTGAGAATAACGATGCTGTAAATAAAGGTCCCGAAAGCAAACAAGACAAGTCATCCGACAAGGTAGACAGCGTTTTTGTAAGTCCATCATCAGGAATCAAGCCTCCGCCACCTCAGTCCACCACGTCCAACTCTGACGAAGATGACTGTGTCATCAAATGCCTTTACTACACTCTCCAGTGCTGTGACTGTGTTCTCATGTAAGATGCCATATTGTTTATCTAGTACCTAGACCAGTATACATTTGCTTACTAATTTACAACTTTAGAAACTGGATGTTTACCATGATGTTTTGATTTATTATTTCATATTGATGATAATTTTCTTTTTGTTTCAACTTTTTTTGTGATGTGCTTATAATAGTGTCAAAAATCGATACATATATCAAAATAAACCATAAACATTTCATCTAAATATCCTGATTCTAAAGTTGACTGTGGAATAACGAAAAAGATTGCTCATTTTTTTTAGAGCTGTTACATGATCTCTGATATTTATGACTATGGTATAAAAATTTTAAGAGCCTGCCAAGTTTAAAAAATCATATATTTTTCATGAATATACAAAAATACGTGTCAATATTACTCAAATGTATTTCAACAATAAGATTTTAATAAATAAAATTAATGAATATGTAATTGGAATTCCTATTAAATCAGAATTGGGTATCCTTAAAATATAAAAGTATAATATCTTTCTAGTGTCCTTATAATTATAGAAACATTTATTAAAATTATTTACTAGATGGGTAAGTGTTTGTTTACCAATTTTGACTGATTTCTGAATCTCAAAACTCGTATGGTATTGTGAATAGATATTATTATAGGGCTCGTACACTGGCTAAAAACATTGAAACTGGCTGAGAACTATTTGACAGCAAAAAATTGCGGCAATTTGTTGCACTGAGTTGCAGGATATTAACACAAAACTATTTAGGATATTAACACAAAATTATTTTTACGAGCAATGTATGACTGCCTTTAGGTATGTAATCAGCGAAATGTACTGAAGGTGCGATATGCATTTAATAGCTGTCTAAAATGTTACTGTTCTCTTGAAACTTAGCTGCAATATGTGCCTGTGTCAGCAAATGTGTACAGATCTAGAAAAAGTATATTTTATATACATTTGCCAAATTAACATAACTGTAAAACCGATAAGTAAAATAATTTTATTGCCAAAACCGGCTGTCTACCTATTATAACCACATAAGTATTAATGTAAGTACTTGGGGGTTAACAAAGTGGGCATTCTGAAAATATAATTTGGACATAGTGTACCGTCATTTTCGATGGCCAATATAAATCTTATACAATCTTGTTTTCCTACCCTGTATGTAATACTATTATTATGTATTTTGTGTCTATGTTACGGCTAATAGCCAAAGTGCGGCTACACCTAGTTTTAGCCGGCTACAACTAGAAGCAGCCGGCTACATGCGGTTAAACTTAGATGTATCTTATGCGAGATTGTAAACTGTCGAAAGATTGTGAACCGTCGCATTATTTTTCAGTAGATTATATTCTATTGAAGTGATAGATGATAATCTACATTATATTATATCTAATATACATGTTCGCGGCGTTGCGCATTATATTATATCTAATATACATGTTCGCGGCGTGCGTTAGGGTGAGGCGGGGGTGGCCCTTGGGCCACCCCCGCCTCACCCTAACCTACCGAGGGCTGCCCCTTATACGTTTGATTGGTGTGCGGCTGCACCTAGTTCTAGCCGCTATGATGAAGGTTAAACCTAGTTCTAATCGAAGATAAGTTGGATACATCTAAGTTTAACCGCATGTAACCGGCTGCACCTAATTGTAGCCGGCTAAAACTAGGTGTAGCCGCACTTCGGCTTTTAGCCGTAACATCTATATATCAATTCGATAAGTAGAATGACACCTTGTTAAACCCATGATTTAGGCTGTAATCTCTATTCTAAGATTTTATGATTCCTGTGACTCGATGAGTTCTCTTGACTTTTATAATTTTACGTTATACCTAGTTTTTAAAGCTTTGTAGGTTTAACTTATATTAATTGGTATTCGTTTTTTAAGTCGAAGTAAAGCAACTAATGAACTTCACATGTTATATTTATGGATATACTTTGGTATATCGCACCTTCGGTGCAACAAAGTCACAACAGCTCAGTTTTGAATTTTAGAGGAGAGGACTTTGAAGATTTTTTTCGCATTTATTGCCTTATTACTGGATGTCTAATTGTAGTAGGTTTAAAATCTTTATAAAATTGATGCTTTATTGTGTTTTCTATAGTTTCATGTCAAAAGTTTAATTCAAATTACTAAAATTATTTTAATAAAACGCAAAACAAGAAAAGTGTCCTGAATTGTGACTTTGTTGCACCAGGAATTATTTAGTTATATGAGTTATGCCTTATTATTTAGGCATTTCAGTCAGGTTTTTTGCACTCGTCTACATCATTTGTGTCGCTTTAGCTCCAACGCACGTCATAATCTCGCAGGCGCGGGGGCACAACTGTCTAATCAAACTTTGTTGGCCCAAAACGAATGGAAAAATGCACCAATAACCACAAAGGCACTCGCGCCATTTAGTAGATTTTTGCGATACTTTCACGGGTGTTTTTGTTGCCCTGATATAGGCATATAGGCTCTAAGACAATTTGGCATACTTAACTCAATTTTGCAGTTTTGGCTATTTGTGCAACTTTGTTGCAACGAAGGTGCGATATCATGATGAAATTTCTCAATATTTTAGTGATTGTATTTTGAAGACCATAAATTTTCAGTGGTATGATTAATTCATATTGCTAAGCTGGTATGTTAAATAAATACTGGTTTTTATGTGGAGTTCTTGCACTCAAATGTATTTGTGTCTTATAATATAAGTATTCTGTGGTATAAGGTCTGGAACCAATCCCAACTAATTTGATAGTGAAAATATTTGATTCATAAATTAGAGCATTGTTAAGCGCACAAATATTTGCACAATATACGATTAAACTTGTTTCAATGCATGTTAAATTTATCATGACCTCGCCAGCACAATGTTTGCGAGTCCATAAATGTTGTTTTTATGTGACAGAGGTTTGCCATTTTTTGTCATATACATATTATCATACAAATATTTATGCGGTATAAATATATTATTTAAATCAATAAAGCTGACTTCTGCATAGAATGTCAGTAGACTCGGTAGTGCATCAGATGTGACCTTTCGGTACTTTCTATATAGTCAGTTAAAATGTACTAACAAAATATATATTATATATTAAATTAATATATTGATTAAGATGTATTCATAAGAAAAGGAATCGATACATTCCTTTTTATTCCACAAATTATCCCATGTGATAAATAGATATTCATATATTTTTGTATTGTCTTTGTATTGAACTTTTAGATAATTTTGAAATGTAACTTAGATTTAACGACTGATCTAAATTAAAATGAAGTTTGTAATACCTGAATGTATTTTGAGATGAACATTTTAATGTGCACCAGTTTGAAAATGATAAATATACATTATTACCAGCTGACCCGGCAAACGTAGTTTTGAATATATAAATTTAAAAAAATTGTTAAGAGTGAACAACTCTTATCACTTAGGGGTATGAAAAATATATAGTAGCCGATTCTCAGACCTACTGAATATGCATATAAAATTTGGTAAAAATCAATAAAGCCGTTTCGGAGGAGTAAGGTAACTAACATTGTGACACGAGAATTTTATATATATGATGTAGTGTTAAACGAAAAAATAAATACTCGTAGATAAGTACATCAATATGTTATGCAGGGTGAAGTAGTCAAATGTGGTGCTCTGCAGTATTCCGGCCCAAACAATTAAATTGGTATTACTGTTTTTATAAATGCCACACTTTATACTGAGTATTTCTATCTTATTAGTATACTTTTGTAGCTTTACAATTTGTGACGAATTAGAATAACGCAGCTATAAACCTAGTTGTAGGCATTCGGAGTAGTAAGTTTGTGCGGTATTATAAACTAGATTTATATGGGTATTTATATTTGAAAATGGTGTATTCAGTTCGTAGGAATCAATAAAAAACAATAATACATAAATGAAGTTATTTTATTTTAACCACATTCCCCTTCACGAAGATGACGAGGTGACCTTGACGCCTACCTCAAAGGTTCATTAGCCCAGATTGACAAAAGTGGGAAGGAGTGAGGACTTTGCCCTGCAGTGGGATATCACAATTTCATAATCATAGTATTTACTTCGCCTTATGCCAAAAACTAACACTAGCATATAATACATAATAGTATTACAACACTAGGAAACCAAACATACGAATTCATGTTTGGTTTCCTTTTACACGGGAACTCTCAGGCCAAAACTCGGGAGCCCAGGAACGTCTCCTTAGATTTTGCTCTTAGCCGGAGCACGTAAGACATGAAATTTGTTATCCTAAGTGGCCAGCGAGCAGCTTGAAGCACTAATGACCGACCTCTTAAAGCTGCGACTGCAGAGCAAACTATAGTCTTACTCTCATTGACAAACACGAGACCGCTTGAGCGGTCAGGAGCACGACGAAATTCCGTCCTGCGCAGATAAAGTAATACTTAAGTCTTCGGTGGTAATACTACATCTACATACTCTTGGCTACACTAGCGCAAGTTATTCGCCTGTATCGACTGCCATGTAGGGGATCGGACAGTAATCGAGAAAAAATCTAAAATGTAGTTAGTACGAATGTTCGTCGAACCAGAAAGATCAGTCAATCAATATTTTGTGAAATAATAATGATTTATATTTTTAAATCAATAAATAATTCTGACATTTTTAATCTGTTCTTCATCTCAAACGAAACAACAATCACAGCGCATGACGTCATTTGTAGGCAAATGCCGTGAGTCAAGCTTGTTTATTTTACATTTTTGCTTTTCATAAAATGTATTTTTGCGAATTTTTTCGTTCCATTACTACAATATAGTCCCCAAACTTCACAAAACGTATTAGAATCTCTTTATAAGTTTTATTTCGAAGTTTGTCGTTTTCTACCTACAAATGACATCACAAGTTTTGAGGTGACCTTTTGCGCGGCAGTATTTGAAACATAATATTTAAACATAGTTTTAGGTACTCTAAGAGCGTTATTTAATTAAAATAGTATTTTTCATGGCTATATTCATTGTAGTTAATTTAAAACACTTTCTGAAAAGTTGTCTGATCCCCTATGCGACATAGACATTTGCAATAGTGACATGACGTGCTGATTAGTGCAATAAAATCGCAAGAACTCAAGAAAATGTATATTAAAACTTAAGTTAAACTCTACTGCTTAACGATTTTTAATGATTACTGCTGAAGCGGCCTGTGTGTGATCTTAGGTACTTACAAGGTGAATAAATAAAAAACTGAATTTATATTTCTTGTTAGTCCGACATGTAAAGGTGCAATGTATCTATGACTGATATTAGGATAAATGAAACAAGGACGTCGTCATTTATTTTTATATTGAAGTTTTATTACAACCAGTATTACAACATCCATAATATTTGAGTTAAGTTATACGGTACACTGTAGATATCAAGATATATGAACCGGTACATCTGTGTGAGCTGGCATGGCAACTAAATGTTTTCAACTAACTTCAGCTATTAGTTTTGTTAGTTACAATTTATTTCTTCATTATTCCTAAAATTTTATCTATATACAATATTTAAATATGTAAGAAATTGTATTGAAATTATAATTGTTATTGTATGCAGTTTAAATATCAAATGTCGACATAATTATAAAATATATTGAATATATAAAACAGATAAATCAATATCGTGGACAAAAATACATTTAATTTCTATTTTATACAGTGCCGAACTAGTTTCTTGGTAACTAAATAATGCAGATTCAACCTAACAAATAAACTGACTATGCTCATTGATGACAGTATTTCAATTTTATATGGATGCTTAATTGCTCAAAGAACTTGTGCTATTCATTTCCTTACTACTTTAATAACAACTTAAAAAATTATGTACACTATAAATCTTTTTAAAAACGTTTTTTTGGTATTCAATTTATGTACAGCAATACCCCGCCAACTCATTGCAAAATGGTTGAAATGCGAATTTTAAGTGCATTTATTACCTTTTGAACCTATCTATAAAAACTATCGAGACGGAAGAATGGGGGAGCAGAGTGGATCGAAGCTAAACAATAATCAAAATATATAGAGTTGCTTTGTTTTTCAAATAATAGATTTTGGGCAGTTGTATTGGTTAAAATGTTCCTAGGTTCGATCCAGTTCACACCTCCCCAATTTGGTAGACAGGCACTAGATCGGGGGTACAAACTGTACTATCAATTTCAAAAACTAAAAACTCGTCTAGTCTCACTCTCAGGGTTAAGACGAATCTCATATAATGACATAATTTATTACACTTTATCTAGCCGTTTTAGATAGCACAAAATAATAAAAAATCCGACATACATACGCGCGCGAAGCATAACCCCTTTGATGTCGCGTTGTCAGGCAAAAAGGACTAAACTGTTGCTAATTTATAATCAGTTTAATATTTTTATTTTCAAGAATAGGTACTTACGTATATTTTATTATCAAAATTATTGGCTTCGAAATTGATCTACCGAAAAAGATTTAGTTCAAACTTCAGTACGAAATTGTATAAAGGGCATATGACTAACGTGCACCCTGTACGTACAGTCCTTTGTTGCAAGTATAATTAAAATTACCTACTTAAACTAACCCAAACAACAATAAATAAAAATATTATTATACAAAATTGAAAATAAAATATATAACAAGGAAGTCACTCAAAATGATATTTGATTTATTATTTATATTAGTGTGAATATGGACTAATAACTCTTAATTTAAAATGCGCATTTTTAAACGTTAGTAATCGACAATTGGTGCAATAAACAATTCATGTAATAAATGACCAAATGAACCAAGGTTTAAAAAAACGCAAATAAATTCTAAAATATATTAACAAAAATATATGTTATTAAAATTATATATCGTATTATTTAGTGTTAAAATTCTAAGTTAGGTTAACATGATTTTAAAAATCATATATATTATATATGTAAAATATAATATATATTAGTCATATGATACCGGGCACTCACTTTAAACAGACTATTAATTAAGTGTGCGTTAAGGGTGACAAATTATATAATCCGTAATTCGAATCACAATGTGCTTGGTGATTATGCTTAAATCTTGGTGAAACATAAAATAATATATATGTTTTGTGTAGGTACATTCCTTAATTAGTCCTAATAATTATTATAAAACTAATAAGAATTAAGGAGATACATGTTTATCACAGCCATTCCGGTCTGTAAATATAAAAATTACGTAAACGCCTAATAATATTATAAATGGACAGAAAAAACATGGTTTACTGATGTAATATTCAATAGCTTTACATATATTAATAATAGCTTAACAAATATCTTGCGACGCGCAATGTAAATAGAAAAGGTTACATGATTTGCTATAATTGGCCTATTTTTACATAAGACTTAATATCGAATTATCGATAGCAAAACAATTTGGGTTTATAGTCACATAAAATCTGGGTTGTTCCTGATATCCACCACAATTCGGGCCCAGTGGGGGGACACGCGGAAAAATTTATCCTGTTGTTTTCCTGCGCATTTTTTTATAGACACGGTTTTTCTTGCACAAATTGAGTTATTGAATAAAAGAGAAGTTTAGTTCATCATCACGTCAAATTAAGAAACCGTGAAAGAAATCCTAAGAAGGAATGGTAATTATTAAAAATACATGTTATTACAACGACTGTGTTTAGGTTCAAGGAAGAAAAAATTGAGCTTACGTTAGATAAAAATGTCTAATAATTTCTCTATTACTAATACAATTATATAAGTAAACACAATTAAATACTGGGAAAGATATAATTTTTGTACAGGCCTAGTTGGCGTTGACTTAATATTGTTGTTGTGGTAGTATTGTAAGTGATCAGGAAATACCACCACCACAGAGTAAGAAAAAAAAAATTACTGTTTTGATTGAGAGTATTCCAATTGAGGCGAATCCCGCGTGAGACGCGGGCGCGTATTCAAGAGGTTCGCTCACCTTTTAGACTGACGTGATATTCGCACCATATGGTTGTTAATCGGTGGAAAAATATATATTATAATATTTCTATCCCGTTTCATTACACGTCCCGCGCAAATTTCGCTCACCTCACACGACCATTCGCGTCAGTTTACCACGTTAGTTCTCACCCATAAAAAAAATCACCAAACTGGGGAGTTTACTACTTGGCAGATTTGTAGTGATAGTTTTACCCAGCGAGTGAGCAAGTATGATAAGATTGGCACGAGCGATTCACAATTCGCATCCCACGCGGGATTCGCCATAGTTTGTACTGGGACATATTGTGAGGCTTGAACTGACGAGCGTTTTACAGTAACGAGCGGTCTATTTTATTCCACTTCAATCCATTGCACAAATCTATTAAAGGATTTCTTTCCACTTAGTGTTCCACTCTGATCCATCGATGGATTAGATTCCACTTACTATTCCATTTCAATTTATTGCAAAAAGCCTAAACAAATACATATATTAGATTAGAGTGACCAAGTGCACATATATTCCCACTTGTCCTGTGGTGCAATTGTTGGTATATTCTAAACAATTATTTATTAATATAAATATATATTATAGATATAAGGAGTATGCGTTGTTGCAATAAATTAAGATAAATAGTGTATAGAGAGTATCTAATGCATCCCATAAATTAAACTGAAACAAGAAAAATAAAACATATACTATACATATATACGATTACCACCAGGTGAGTTGTTGTCAAACGTGAGCCCAATTAGTCATATAATATATATATATATATATATATATATATTATATGACAATAAAAAAGAGCAATCGATTAGTAAATTGGTGTACATTTGGCGCAAGTACACAAAGTTATTTGTAGCTGACACCAACTAGCTATACCTATCATGAAACTGCTTTTGTTATAAATATTAAGTACTGCTTTCAGTATTGTGGACTACAGCAAACGTTGAGATTAAAGACAATATTATTTAACTAATACTATTTCATTACATGTAGTACTATTAAATTAATGTATTATTTTATCAGAAGGCCATTTAATTAAATTGTACTACAAAACATTTAACTACTTAAAATATTAACATGGGAATACATTTTAGTACATCTGAAGTATTCCTCAGTTAGTTCTCACTGGAATCACTAGAGGGCGGAAACGGGTTTCTATAACGTGCACACGTTTATAAAATATCTCGTCCATCCGAAGTCTATTTCATTTGGCGATGGTCATAATCGATTACTATGAATGTCAAGACTCAATTATCGACTGTAATCGATATTTTATCGATTATTTAACGAACGAAGTCTCTAGAGTGTAACGGAACAAACGTCGTTTGTTTGTTCGACGATAACATACCATTGATTAGATCGTCATAAAATGTTATAGGTATTCACGTAAATATCATTTATATATTTGAAAATGGGCAAAATCGATCAAGGTTTGTAAAGATATGAGAGGCGCTAAGTTCAGTTCGAGGGAAACCGATGGCGTTTGCAACAAAAGGGACCCGGGCGATTTCGAGCGTCGATGACTGCGTCTTTTCTATTCTGAGTAAACAAGTTCTGTTACCTTTCACGGGGTTCATACGAGTCGTATACAACATTCCCAGTCGAGTTTCAGTTCTGGTGAATAGGCAGAGGGTGTGCTTCTGTATTGAGAACGTATTTGCTAAGGTCTATTAGATACCGGTCGTCGCTGAACAAGAGATATAGATACTTGAGGGTTTCGGAAAGGAAGAATGACTCCATTTGGTCGCGCCACGCAGTTTTCTCAGACTTCACGTTGGACATAGACGAGTAGCCGTATTGTACTTTTGCGTATTTCTCGAAACCCTGTAATAATAATAATAATTCATTTATTTTATTACAATAACACAGTTAACAAAGTAAAAGTACCAGAGGCCCATTAAGTCCATACATTTCGGAAAAATATCGAATTCAATTCTACGGAGTATACCATACAGACTAACTTTTTTTTACCTAGGCTTTACTATCCCACTGCTGGGCAAAGACCTTCCCCAGTTAGAGACTAGCATTATATTATGTAAACTAACACTAGGGTAAGAAACTTCGTTTTTTTTATGTAGCTGAATGACGAGACGAGCTGGTCGTTTGCCTGATGGTGAGTAATACGCCAGCCCATAACAATAACAGTACCACCCAGAACTTTGTTTTGCAAAATCCTGCGCGGCGCTGCACTGCGCTCGTCACCCTGCGACAATTAGCTGTTGAGTCTCATAATGCCCAGAAATTTCGCTGGCTACAATGCCCTTCAAACCGTAACATAGTAATGCTCGCGCACTACTGCTTGCCGGCTGAATAACTGGTAATGCGGTGGTACCCACCCAGTCGGCCTCTCGCATACGAGAAATCTACCACCAGTTTCGGTTTCGCCTCCCTGTAGCGCCGGAACACTATTCCTTCGGGCCAAAACTCGGGAGCCAGGAACAAAACTTGGGAGACAGGAACGTCTCCAAATAATGAATGAATAATTTACTGGAAGCTTTCACGTGCGTTCCACAATCACCATTTATAGGGTCATTTATTTAGCACAATACCAGAAAGCTCTCAGACAATAATTCCAAACATTAAATCTAACAACTTTTGTTCTACGACTTTTTAAGCAGGGCACTGTTTAAAACTAAGGTTATTGGGTAATGCCCAAAAAGCTTCGTTTTAAACAGTGTCCTTTCAACCGGAACACAGTAAGGGCTCATTCACACCAGGTCGTCGGCCGATTTCAATTGCCTGCCGAAATCGCCGGTAAACTACCCAGTGGAGACACTTTGTCGGGCAACTACCTACCTTCGGCGAGCGACAGTCGACTTGGTAACTTGGTATAAGCAGCGCTTCGACTGTGCTGCCTTCGGCTAGTGGTCGCTTACCGAAGTCGGCCGACCTGGTGTAAATGAGCCATAAAGTTTTCACACTACTACTGCTTGGCGGTTGAATCTTTGCATAAGGTACCCAAAGCAGACTTTTCCAAAAGTGACCTACCACTACAATAATTCTACTATCACTATAATAATTTTCAACTGGTATTATAGAGGTAAAAAATATTTATGAGTTTGTTTAAGTTTAGAAGGTAGTCTCCGTAACTACTGATTCGATTTTGAAAATTCTTTCACTGATTCAAAGTTCAAAAGTTCTTTATTCAGTTTTCGCATTACAGACGCACTTATGGACGTCAATTATTATATTGACTCTACCACTCTTTCTCCACTCTGAAAACTCTTGAGTGCTATAAGGCTTATAGATCGCGACGCCCTGGGGCGTCGCGGCGTTATCCCAAGGGTGTCTAGATTTCCAAACTTGAGCCCCGTTTTGAGAAGCTATGCTCAGAAAAGCAAGCACATCGTTCTCATTAGTAGCCATTCAACAAAGTAAAATAAATATTTCTTTTAATTTTCATTCTAATGTTTTGTTTTTGTTCCTTTTTTCTAATAAAAAATAAGAGTTATTTGGAGTTTTTCTGATAACTTGTTACTAGGCTAGAACTACAACTTGTATGGTAGGTAGTTTTTGATGAGAGGGGGCGGGGTCGTCGCAATAAAAATGGCAAATGCCCTGGCTTATAGTATAAGCTATATTTTATTACGTCGAACGAAGTCGCAGGCGGTTGCTGGTGTAATGTGAATTGTAAAGTTACCTGGTACACCTGCCAGCCCCAGTCCTGGTAGGTAGTGTTGCCAGTAATCTGGTAGAGGTACCACAGACTCTCAACAAATTCGGGCCGAAGCAGACTGTGCGCGTCCGCTGTCTTTGTGTACATGTCATGTGTGGCGCTAGCCTGGAACACGCAAATACATCGATATATATGAATGCCTCGCTATAGAAAGAAAACCGTGCCAACCAAGCTAGGAAAATTCAAGATTGTATGAAAGATTTTACACAAAAACGTTCATGGGTTTATTTGTTTTGTATTTTGTGAACAGACGTTTTTGATGGCATACGCCGACGTTGGAGCTTCTTGGTAAGTATGTCGAATAAAGTTAAGAAAAATTACTGAATGTGATGGTTGTGGATGGTGCAGAAAATTGGTGTCCAGATAGAAGTATATTTATGTATTTATTTTTATTATTTATTTCAGGCCGTATTGAAGTACAACCAAGTAAAATTAACAGAGGTCCATATAATATATACCTTACAGACTAACATATATACAAAAATGTAATACAATAACTAAGTATTTTATTACGCTACTACACAACGCATAAGGAATTAGTAAAAAGTGTTTGCCTGCTTTCCCTATAACGGCGGTAGACTACCCCTGTAGGCCAGATCATATTTGTTTTGATATGTTTTAAAAACTCTTAACGCATTCTTGGCGAAATTTTTGGCTACGCAAAATAACAATCCAGCCGAGGTTTAATTAAACTCGGGCCTTTTCCTTTAGTAAAGAAAACGCTATAACCAACTGAGTCACAGGAGCAGTTACCTCAGAATAACATTACTAGCTGCTTCCCGCGGTTTCACCCACGGTTTCCCGTAGTAAAAAGTATGTGTTAATTCAGGGTATAAGCTATCTTCATACTGAATTTCAGTCACATCCGTTGAGCCGTTACAGGTCAAGTCAATCTTCCACCTCCCCTGGGGGGTGGTAGGGGTGGGTCTCGGGGTGGTCCCCTCTACCCTGGCATAAACGCGCGGGGGCTTCTACCCCCGGGGAACTGGCAGGCCGCTGGTGGCTGCTCCGCTAGTCGGTGTGCCTCTCAGCGGCTCTGTATTGGACCTTTTTTTTGGTGGTTGCTGTCGCCTCTGCCCTCTTCGTCTTCTTCTGGCGGCGGAAGAATGTCACGGGGCAGGGCGCGTTTATGGGGTTTGTCGGGGGGTCTCGCGTGGAGGGGTGCGATGTCGTGCAGGTGGGGGTGTGGCCCGTTGTCGGCGCGGTCGTACATACGACGCGCCAGACGGACCACGAACTCCCCCACCTTTTCCACCCCGACATCGCGGGCGATGACGTCATTTCTGACATATCGCCCCGCCCCCGTACACACGCGCAGGGCGACATTCTGTACGACCTGTAGCCGCCTCCGTTGGGTCTCCGAGCATAGTGAGTACCACGCCGGAGCCGCATACGTGAGGCGGGTGCGGATGTACGCCTTGTATACCCCTACTTTGGTCCGTAGGGGTAACTTAGAGGCCAGCACCGGACGGAGGAGCGCGCGAGCGGCCTTCGCTTGGCGGACGGCGTGGTCCACTTGCGGGCGCATCCTCAACGTCCGATCGATATGGACGCCAAGGTACCTCACGGTACTCTCCCACTTGACGTCCTTGCCTCTAAGTTGAAGTGGTGGTGGCAGGATGCGTTGTCCTCCGGTGAGTAGCGCGGCCGTCTTCCCCACGTTGACGGCCATCCGCCACTTGTCGAGCCACTCGGGTAGCAGCTCGAGGACTCTCTGCACCCTGTTCGCAGCGATGGTGGCCATTTTGGACGAGGCGAAATATGCGCTGTCGTCCGCGAACAGCGCCAGTGTGACGTCCCGTTCCCCCTCCCGGAGGTGCTCGCTCTCCAGGACCGGAATGTCGTCGGTGTAAAGCACGTAGAGAGCCGGTGACAGACAGCTCCCTTGGGGGACCCCAGCGTGGGTTGGCCTCTTCGTCGACGCGTGGCCCTCCACCGCGACGAAGAAGTCTCGCCGTTCTAGGAACGACGCCACGATTCTAGTGATGGCCGGTGGCGTCGTGGTCTGGGTGAGTTTCCACAGGAGCCCTTCGTGCCACACACGGTCGAATGCCTTCTCGATATCGAGGAAGACACCGACCGTGCGATGGCCCCTGTTCATCCCCTCGACCAGGAGATGTATCACCCTTGTGAGCTGGAGCGTCGTGGAGTGCCTGGTGCGGAAGCCAAACTGCTCCTCTCTTGGAGTCAGGTGAGGCCTCAGCCTCCGCAACAACAGGCCCTCGAAGAGCTTCGACAGCATCGGCAGGAGCGTAATAGGTCGGTAACTGGCAGGCAATCGGCGGTCCTTCCCTGGCTTCGGGAGCACGATCACCTTGCCAGTCTTCCACTCTTTGGGGAAGTGTTGGGTGCGAAGGATACCGTTGAAGAGCCGAGCTAACGCTACCAGGCCCCTCGTGGGAAGTTGCTTCAGCATGACGTTGGTGATTCCGTCATGCCCCGGCGCTTTCTTCCCTGGTAACCTTCGCACGGCCCTCAGCACCTCTGCTGGGGAGATAAAGTCATTCCCCTCCAAGGGGGGTGGTGGCGAGGAGAGGAAAACGGCGACCGCTGCTTCCACCATCTGGTGGTGTGCCGGTACAGTAACAGCTGCATCCATGGGGACTGGGTGCAGCTGGAACTGGCCCTCCAGGTGGTCCGCCAGCAGCTCCGCGCGTTCCTCGGCTCGGTAACGGCGCTGGCCCGTGCCGTCCAGCAGCGGGCAGTGAGCCGTTACAGCGTGAAGAAGTAACAACTAAAGTAGGGACAAGATAATAGGTCACTTTTGACAGATGTCAGTTTTATATTCATAGTGAGGTGACCTGCTTAAAAACATCGATTAAATGAATGAATCGAATGAATCGATACAGACTTGAAACATATGTGAATTTTAAAAATGATCATGCGAATCCCTGTCCCATTATTATTTTTTCTTTCATAAATTAAAGGAGCAAAATAAGACAAGTACCTACGTAATTTAACAAAAAAATTGCTTTTATTCACTTGAACTATCGGAACTGCTATCTTCATCACTGCTGTCAGCACTCAGAGATATTATTAATTCATTTTCAATAATATTGTCTATTCTCACATCTCGTTCAAAATCTTGTAAAATTATTTTCTGTCTTCTCCACGACTTTTCGCCAGTCTTCTGTAGTGACTTCTGCACATGCAGTTTGTAGCAGAGTCATCATTTTAGCAGTACTGAAGGGTGGTTCAGTATTGTTCCGCGCTGCATGACCCTTTATTTGTGCCCAAATAAGCTCGATGGCGTTATACTGGCAATGGTAGGGAGGCAATCGAATAACTTCGTGTCCATGCTCTAGGGCTAGTTCATCGATTACATAGCGGAGCTTGGACGGCTTAGTTGCTTTTACCAGATTTAACAACTCAACTTTTAATAAAGTTGGACTTGCCTCCACACCATTTCTTACCAGCCACGAGACAATTTCTTGCTTTTTATTTGCTTGAGTTGGTGGTTTATCAACTTGTACAGAATGATACGGAGCATTGTCCATTATAATTTTCGATGGGTTTTCTAAGCTGACTAGCAGCTTCTCAAACCACTCTTTAAAAACATCAAAGTTCATTTCCTCATGGTAATCTATTGTAGTTTTAGAGGCGAATGCGAGGAGGCAGTCTGGAATAAAACCTTGAGAAGCTGAACCCGCGTGACATATAATAAGTCGGGCTCCTTTTCCCGATGGAACTTTTGAGGTGGAGGCCGCTGTATCATCGGTCCATGTCCGCGCAACCGTATGGTTCGCATTCAACCATGTTTCGTCAATAAACACGACATTGTCCCAATCCGTAATTTTATTTACCTGACGTAAGAATGTTATTCTCTTCAAAATAATATCGTAGCGTTCTAGCAGGATTTTCCGCTTGTTGGATTTTTTAAATCTAAAGCCAATCGATTTCAAAACCTTTGATAGAGACGATTTGCCTCCAAAAAATAAGCCTGCGCCTTTTAACGAACTCAATAGCTTTTCCCGTGTAGGATATTCTTTTCTCGAGTAATATCCATAAATGTGGTTGCGAATTGCAGCAGCATCAAAATTATCAACGTCAACAATTTTCTTGTCCCTCTTTCGTTTTTTCGGTGTACGTAAAGTATTATCTTCTGAGCCTGATGGTCCGTATTTCTCTTTCAGAATTTGAGTTACTGTCTTCTTCCTTATTCCCAATGCTTCGGCAACGCGTTCTCTCGGTGGTTTCAATGGTAAAAGAGGCCCATCGTTAACTGATTCACGTCCAAAATAATTGTACAATTTCAGCACTAGTTCGCGAGATTGACTGTTTAGAGTTTTCCCCCGTTTCGACATAGTAAGACTGTAATGTTTTTCTTGTTGAATAATCGTTAAGCAATCGGAGTCCAATTTATAGCCAGGTAAACGTAGTCAGTAAGATCAGGTTAAATGAAAAAGCCGGATCAGAAGAAAATAACAGAGAGCACACCAAAAACGCACAGTCACTTCGCACAACAACAAAAGACTGCGTCATCATCATGTAATGGCGACATGACATGCGTCATCGACAGGCACTGGTGTTGCCAGCAACATCCACCTAAATTGCACCCAACATCAATGACCTTTCTATTTAGTTATTTTTTTGTATTTTTATAGTTAGTTAAAAGAATAATAAATATGTATAATTAGGTTTTATTATAATCACAACGTGGTTATAAATTTATGGTGATTTTTCTTCACAAGTAATCATTGCATTCGATTCAACTTACAATCCTATCAGCTTTCGATTTTTAGAGTAACATCCCTAGTGTTTAAAAAGAAAAAGGGTTGACTGATGCAACATTGTAACGACGTTCAGTTCTTTAGATCAGAAATTGTTTATTATGTTTAGAATGGTTTATTAGTGAAAGCAAATCGTAAAATTACTCGTATCGGTCATTATTACAATAAATATGTAAACGTAATTGAAAAAAGTTAAGCAATTGTGCAGTTCTTATTTTATGCCCGCCGTTACAAGGTTACGTTGTTGAATTTTGATGAAATGTCAAAAGTGACCTATTATCTTGTCCCTACTATAACTCGTACATACAAAATTTCGCATTTTTAATATAAGTGTGATGCAATTATTTTTCCCAAACATGTTTTTAATAAAAGGTGGCCAAGGCAAGGCAAGCGTACCGTTGGGCGTCCGGACGCAAAATGGGTTGAAAATATAGCAAACAAACGCGGATCCTGGACGAGAATGGCACAGAGCCGAGACAAATGGCATGATATGAGAGAGACTATACCCAGCAGAGGGATGTGAACGGATGATGATGATAATGAGGTTTTCACTGTAGGTAAATTAGTACAAAATATGAAACCGCTGAATATCATTGTTATTTAAATATAAATCATATCTTTTTTTATATCGCGCATCAATCGGCATCATTCTTAAGATTTTATATACTCAGAAGAAAGACAAATTAAATCGAGCAATAAATTTGACGATAATTAGGTTTTTACTATAGGTTATTAGTACAGAAATATAAAACCACTGTTTTTCAAATTTTCTATTAACATATTAAATTTAATTTCAATGATTTTTGAGCATCAATCAGCGTCATTTACACGTTTTTAACCGACTTCAAAAAGGAGGAGGTCCTCTATTCGATTGTATGTTTTTATGTTTGTTACCTCAGAACTCCGTCATTTATAAACTGATTAAGAAAATGATTTTTGCGTTGGTTTCAGTATAGCTACGAAGTGGTCCCATATAAATTTCATCGATATTTGTGACCTTGGACTTCGAAGATACATTGAAGTCAGTTTTTTTTTAATGAAATGTATACTTGTAGATAATCAGAAAAAGTCAAGCACTAAATATTAGCCATTCTAAGTATTTGTAGTAGAAGCACGGTAAACATTTGTAACGGTCATGGGGAATCGAAGCGAGGCCGCGACCGTCCAGCCTTTTTCCATTGTCGTTGGCACATAATTGATGAATGCAAGTAGGTCGGCCATGAATATACTAGCTATTGACACCGACATTCTTGTGTCGGTCCTTTTTAAAAACAAAAAAATTTGCTCCATGAAAGCTTCGTATTTTGAAATAAGGTGATAAAATCCGTAAGTGTGGTTATAATTGTTTATATTATGAATATGTATTTATGTTATATTGTATGTAGGTACTAGTAATCTTCTTACTTTTCGTAATATCTAATATATATATTATATCGAACGACTGCACCAAATTGGATAATTCTTTTTTTTTTGTATTCGTTATTGTCGGGACAAGGTTTGTAAAAGATTTGAAGAAAAATTTAATAAAAAGGACACTTTTTTAATATGGCGGTATGAAGTTCGCTGAGTCAGCTAGTAATATATATAAAGAAGATACAACGAAGAGATATTGAATGGATTTTGACGAAATTTGGTATGTATCAACATAACAAATTTCATCGAAATCCGTTCAATAGTTATTGCGTAATTGAGTAACAAACATCCATCTATCTATCCATCCTCACAAACTTACGCATTTATAATATTAGTAGGAAAGGATGATAGGATTCGCATTTATCATATTTTTATAAATGTGAAAGTTTGTGAGCATGGAGGAATATTTGTTAATCAATCACACAAAAAAGCTACTGAATAGTTTTTGATGAAATTTGGTATGTGTTTAGGTCCTGAAAAAATCACGGGTGATACCGCGTGGCGCAGCTTGTAGGATAATAGGAACTTTCTACGACTTACCAAATTGAAATGCGTGATCTCGGGAGCCATAAAGGTGGGGTGTGCCGCGTAGGTTAGATAGCAGGTGTAAAGCAGCTCTTCTGCCATTTTCATGTGCCAATCGGGCAGTCCGTTCATGTGCCCTAACGCAAGCGTTCCGGGCAGGAAACACGTCAGGTGGTCCATTTTAGGGTTAAACGTCTAGAAGTGAGAATTAACTGTATTAGTGGTTCAATTCTTTATTGCATTCTATAATGTTAAATAGGTGTTCATAATAAGTTAAAATAGTTCAATATAGACCCTGTTGGGCACAGCAAGTAGAAGAGAGGGAGACAGTGCATCTTAGGCCACATCATCGCTTCACATCAGGCGAGATAGTGGCCAAACATAGATCTATTAAGCGTAAAAAAAATGTACTACGAACGTTCCGTCGCGGGAATCAAACCCGCAACCCCGGTGGAGTATGAGATTTGAGCCAAACTGCCAAACCACTACACCAACGGCGGGTTCGATTCCCGCGACGGTACAAATGTTTGTGCCCAGAAAAAAAAGCGCAAGCATAAGTTTCGTGTCTGGGCGTTGTGGGACCATAGTCCTCTCAATTTTTCTAGTACCCTAGATAACATGGATTTCTAGTAAGAGACCAGGATCATATACGAGCGTCACGAAATAATAAAAAATAACCCTCAAAATCAGCCGTATACGTTCCCTCTGCGGGGACACAAGCCTTTTCTCACAGAAAGAGAGTACGCGCCATAACCCACCACGCGAGCCCAGTGCAGCTTGACGGATGTTATACAAACGCATATTTACAATGAATGGTATTCTGAACTGCATATTACCTCCGAACCAGCCGATAGCTCTCCGATAAAAAGTAGTTTGTTTGGTGATGATTTCTTTGCCAGGAACTCTCGCACGCCCTCTATCGCTGTTAGGTAGTCGTCTAACAAACTGTGAACAAACGCATAACTTCAAATACACCGTAAAAGGCAATTGAACAAAACTAGGTATAAAAAATAGGAAGCATGAGAAGAACCCATAATATTTCTAATGCTACTGAATATATGATAGTTTTTATATGTTGTAGTAATTAGTAATTACATAGAAGACAAAGATGCATGGAACATTCCGCTTCTGCCAAGTAGCCAACTGGCACATAAGAAAAATAATATTGTCAAAAACAAACATAAAATATTGTAACAAAAGTTCTAAAAAAACTATGCCCCTCAGTTTCTTGCCGTATCTTCTGAGTAGTGGTTCTTTTTCCGATACGGTGGTAGAGTCATTGTAATAATTGACGTTCATAAGTGCGTCTGTGACGACAAAATTGAATAAAGAACTTTTGATTGATTGTTGATAGTTTTTGATGATGGATGGATGTTTCTCACTCAATCACGCGAAACTCGAAAACTCGCGGGTGCAACCGCGAACATTTGTGATTGAATATATGATGTACCTCGACTGGAAGCTATCTACTCCTAAGTTAACTTAAGCTACGACTAAGTCCACCCATTGTACTTTAGTTTGTAAGTTCTTTTCATGTACCTACTGATTATTTTTGTATGGTGTACAATAAAGCATTTAGTATTAGTAGCATTGCGTTTAGCATTTGATACACAACCACCTTAGCACAGCTTAGCTCAGCTTATAAACAACAAAAGACAAGGATATTTGCATCGCCAGCCTAATAATCAGTAGTTACCAAGTTATAACTCAACATATAATGGTCATCTAAAGCAAAAGTATTTCTTCCTACGAGTATATCACACACACATCATCGCATCACATCAGGCGAGATAGTGGCCAAACATAGATCTATTAAGTGTAAAAAAAAAATATATATATATCTTTGTCTACGCATCAGCTCAACGGCTATCAGATCTCTTTGTATTTAGTAACGAGACAAGATCCGATGTAAGGATTCAGGGTATTCTAGTTATGGTTTGTACGTAGATCCACATATAAAATAATAAAATAAAAAACGCCTATCGATCACATACATAGGTCCTGGCCTCTTACTAGTATTCCTTGTATCTAGGGAACCAGGAACTATGAAGACCATGATCCCACAATGCTCAGACACGAAACAAATGCCTGCGCTTTTTTTCTGTGCACAAACATTTGTCCTATCGTGGAGATCGAACCCGTAACCTCATTGGTGTATGAAATTAGAGCCAACTTGCCCAACCACTACACCACAGAGGCTGCCTTTTGTAAGTGATCGTTGAGCAAAAATTATTAATTTATAACTACTGCTATCTAATAAAAACTGAGTGTCAAGCTTTTAAATTCATACAATTGATCTAAACTTCAATTGAATCAAATTACTAAGGTATTAAGTGAATGAGTCACATTCGCAAATGCTCCTGAGCAATTAAAAAGATCATCGCAAGGGCGAGCATACATCTGATAAAATAAATACCATACACATATACATACAAATAAAATACACATCTTAATTTACTTCGTGTGTAAATCAATAGTTTTACTGCTACAGTCGTAAAAGTTTCATGAAACACCTATACCATATTTTACGATTACTTTTGCAACTTGCACTTACAGCGGTAGTACATAAAGTTGCAGAAATACTCGTTCAGTTGGATTATTTTAGTGATAAAATTTGATGTACCAAACTCAAACAATCGCATATAGAATAATACATACAATTTTAGACAACAACATATAGGTACATATACACATATTATAGCAGAGCATAGCATTAAAATAGCCCGTCGATCTGCGAACAGAGTCGATTTAAATCAAAGATGCGCCCACGCACAGACAGACGTACGATGATAAAACGAGAACTAAGATTATAACGACACATGCAGTCATGTACTGTTTTAATACAGCGGACGTGTCGGTCTGAGAATTCCACGACTTCGGGTTAGCGTGGAATTTGTCAGTTTCCTGAGACGCGTTTACTAAATGGAAGTTTAATTTCAAAAATCATTACGATACGTTGTTTACGCGCTGAGTATTTATCATTGTTTTAAAAACCTTAATGAGTTAAATTGCCTTGATTCAAATTGTATATCTTAACTTATTAATTTTCAAGGAATAGGTAGGAGGCAAATTTTATACATCCTACGAAATATAAAAAAATGGTTATATGTAAATATACTATAAATAATTATAACCTTTGAGAAGCCGGGTATAAATCGGCTATTTAGGGCAAGCGAATGGAATGAGTGCATAATTTTAATCACCGAACGCCGCCACCGGCCCAATGTTGTTTGAAGGATACAAAATATGTTCGTTACAAGTGAGCCAGTCTCAGAAACGTGACAAGCAAATGGCATGTTCATAGCATAGGGCCACTAGATGATGACTATTATAATATAATAGGACCAAAAACATAACGAGGGTGGCCTGTGTTTGGATGCGGTGATGGGAAGAGGGAAACGACGCTAATTTTTTCATTTACATCTCACTGACCGATAAAAATATGAAAGACCTACAAAAATAAGTACAAAAATGTAATCGTTTTTTTTTTTTTTTTTATATGACTAGGTAGTCAAACAAGCAGACGGCCCGCCTGGATGGTAAGCGGTTACCGTCGCCTATGGACACCTGCAACACTCGGGGCATTACTGGTGCGTTGCCTACCTTTAAGGACCCTTTTCACCCTTCTTTTAAAGTACCCCATGTTATAGCTCTGCGGAAAAACCTCGGGCGGTAGCCCATTCCATATTTTGCAGGTGTGCGGCAAGAAAGATCTGGAAAATCGGACAGTATGCGATTTCCATAGATCTATGGTATGTGGATGGGCTTTCGCACGATGTCGGGCAGTGCGGTAATAAAACCGTGATGGAGGAATGAGATCAAATAGTTCCTCAGAACATTCCCCATTATAGATTTTATAAAACACACTGAGTGCACCGATGTCTCGACGTTGACTCAGTGGTTCCAAATCTTTTGTGAGCTCGGGATCGCCGACAAGTCTAATGGCTCGCCTTTGTAAGGAGTCAAGTGGCTGAAGCTGGTACTTTGGTGCACCGTTCCAAAGATGGGAGCAGTACTCCATATGGGGCCGAACCTGCGCTTTATAAAGCGTTAGGCGTTGGCCCGATGTAAAGTATCGCTTCGCTCTGTTAAGTACGCCCAATTTCTTAGAAGCGAGACCAGCTTTACTCTCCAAATGACCCCTAAACTGGACCTCACTAGAAATATCGACGCCAAGGATCCCGAGACTCTCTGAGATGGTAAGGGGAACGCCTTGGAACTGGGGAGCTATGGAAAAAGGGGTTTTTTTGGTGGTAAATGCGCAGACTTGTGTCTTAGTAGGGTTGAATTGGACTAGATTAAGTAGTCCCCACTCCGACACTTGTTCTAAGGAGCACTCTATGTATTTCAGCCAGTCCAGGAGAAAATCTAAAAATAACGTAGGTACTTTATAAGAGGATGTAATATGTGATTTTCGTACTAACCTAGAAGCGAGAGTAACGTTAAAATGTGTCTTCTTTCACGTCGTAGAGCACTAAATGGAATAATTTTATAACTGGTAAATCCACGGGGCAGAGTTAGAAAAATAATGTTGAGTTTATAACGTGCGTAGTATCGGATAAATTTAGTCTTTAATTTAGCGTGACGGAAACCGGCAAGATATAAACGTTAATTTACAAAACATGGACTGCGTATAATAAACTACCTACGGCTACAATCAAGTAGAACATACATTTGGGAAAGAGGATAAACGGTAATATTCGAAGGTCGTGAGATATAGTTATTTTAGTGTTCAATATAGCCTTCGTTGTTTTATTTGGAGTCACATATCTTAGGAGTTTTAAAAAATTTACGAAAAAATTAGCATTCGTCACCATATTATACTGAATGTATTAGGTATTTGCAACTAATGTCGAAGTAAGGCGAGGTACGAGGTGTAAATTTTACTCAGATGGTCTTAGCCTACCTGATGCCCTAGCCTAGCGTGTAAACTAAAGAATCGATCACGTCATGTCAATCGATATTTGTTGGACACGCGAGCGGTATATCAATTTCCTTTTTTACGAATTCAATAGGCATGACGGTCATAAAGGGCTTAATTACAGTAATTAGTTACACATTAGCTTTTATGTAAAGACAGATTTGGTTGATTACTTGGCGTAAAGATCTGACTATGATATATTTCATCAACAACATCTATGATATATTTTCCATAAACGGTAACAAAACTTCATCATCATCAGCCCATTACGTTCCCACTGCTGGAACATGGACCTTCTCTCATAGAGAGAGAAGTATGGGCCATAATGCCCCAAGCTCTGGCTCAGTGGTGGATAACATATATCATTGAATTGTTGTGATTAATTCTTTGACATGCCGGTATCCGTACGTTGTTTTCCTTCAACGTTTTTAGAACGCACTCTCTAAAATCTCTTCTGGCTCAGTGGGAGTAATGTTTATGGTTTGTGAATAATTATGCGTGTTTAGAAACTCCTGCCGCTGCTACATGATTTTCTAAAGTCTCCAATGCAGTAGCGAATGTTTGGAGAAAATTATATTGTTAATTCAAGTACAGGAGCCGAATGATTTTAAGACAAATATAGAGAGAATGAGCGAAGTATAACAAGCATTGCTTTACACGTTCATGCATGCATGACAAGCACGGCCTTTGCAAGAAAACGAATCGTGTCATTCTCGTAGCATGCACGTATACATGAAAAGTCATAATGCAAGTACGAACGTATGTCGGGGCCTTTAGGATGGGGGAAAATCAAATCTGGTTAGTAACTTACTAGTTAATACTCTTGCCAGTCTGTAGCCATTGTTTGAGCAGGTATTCGTAGTAGCTGTCGCCTCTAGCGCCGAGCGTGATGGTAGCGTGCGGGAGGAAATGGCCACTGTTCGGGTTGATGAATATAGGCACCAAGCCATGCTTCTTTGGAAGCATGTGGATCTTCTCTGATACAGCGGCTGCTGCGTCCTAGGGAGACAATTTATAGAACTATACTAATATTAAAGGGGTAATCTCTGAAACTATTGATCCGATTATGAAATTTTTTTCACTGATTCATAAGTGTGTGTGTTGTTACATCACTGTAAACATTTGAATTGTACTTTATCTCTATTTTTAAGGTGAATAATAAGTGTTTATCTATCTATCTATCTATCTAAGTGCGTCTGTGATGCCTAAACTGGTTGATCGATAGAAAGCTACACTATTTCTAAGTGATATGGGCTATATTTTTAACCGACTTAAAAAAATGGAGGAGGTTCTCAATTCGAAAGCATTTTTGTATTTTTTATATGTTTGTAGCCTCAGAACTCATGATTTGGAAAACCGATTTGGAAAATTCGTATTGCGTTGGGTTCAGTATACCTACAATATGGTCCTATATCATTTCATCGATATTCGACCTTGAACCACAGAATACTAAGGGACAGAAGCATCACTCCGCAAAGATATTTAAACAAATAGAGACTCTTGCTGTGACGCAATAAAATTCAATTCAGCTCGCGTAGCGCTGCATACCTACCAGTCATATTAACCTACAGAGCGCCTCTCTTTCTATCGCATAGCTCTTATCTCTTCCGACGCGGCACGTGTAACGACGCGCGACCCGCCTTCGGTGTCCGGCTATGTACTTGTAGCTTCGTACCTACAGTACGGAGTGCGCTAGGCCTGCTTGAACTTCGAAGATACATCAGAATTGAAATCGGCTTTTTTAATTACAAATTGAATTATATTTTGTCGCGAACGCAGTCGTAGGCGGTAGCTGGTAATCTGTAAGATTCGTTGTATAAACACCTACCTCGTAAGTAGGGTTGTTGCTTGCTCGCGACAATTCTCGGAACTCAAGTTGGACCGTGGTCACCTCAGCTGTTGTACTGTAGTGGGACCATTCTGGAGCGTGCGCCACTCGGTTGCCAAGGTTCACGTCGGAGTAGGGAATACCGGACGGAGAAGAGAATGCCGACATCAACCTGTCTCCTAGATCCAACTGAGAAAGAAAGAGATAGATATACCGATATTTTTATTGTAAGCCGTAGATATATTATGACTTTTGATAAGAATACAGCAACATATCACCTAAGTTCAAAAACTATTCTTATATTTAACATTATATAAAACATTATGCTCAGGTTATTTCATAATAATACCTCCACGGAGGGTAGGAGATTTCTAAGCTATGATTGTATAACACACCTAGTTCAGGAGACTAAATTTTAAGCCTATCCTAAAGAATTATTTTTTTATAACATTAATATGTACTTTTGTAGTAATTAATTAGCTGATGTAACTTTAAAATAGTTTTGATGTTACCTTATTTATCTATGTTACTTAAGGCTTAGGATTCAAAGAAAAAATCTTTAAAAATAAAGACAAATAGTATCAATAGGGACTTAAACAACGAGGTATTTGAGATAAGCAAACCAGTATGGCGCAATAATATATCATTATACCTACTTTGAACCAGACAGCAAAAACATTTTAATTTTTAATTCTAATTCCGCCCAATTAAGTGTACCATACAACTTTAATCAATGTATTATAGCAAAATATTGTCGTTCAAATCTTTGATTGTTGAAACCGTCGAGAACGCATAGTTGTGTTGAAAAAATTATGCGATATCAGTTGTGTAAATAAATACAATGATTATGAAAGCCATTGTCGAATTAAATTACAATTGGTATTTTTGTGTTGTGGCCGTTGTTTTAATAATTAATTAAAAAAGGCGGACGCCTCAACGCCAAATTCAAAAGTGAAGCACTCAAGCTATGCCAGCCCGCTCGTTCGTACACAAGCCTCACGCACATATTTACATCATGCTATGTCGATCGGCCGTCACATCGGCTAAACATCGGCCCTCCGTCCACTCAGAAACAAACATAACGCCATCGCCATTGCTATGCATCAGCTGTTGCTTAGCGAGATTCCGTCTGCCTTTTTTATTCGTTCAAGGACATAACCATTGTTTAACATTTTACTAATTCTGTATTATCTATTGTTTTAATATGGTAATGGTAAATACTGGTTCTGGTCTATGGTTTAGTACTCACTGCTTTGGTAAGGAACAATTCGTCTAAAGTGAAGTGATATACGCTCAGCAGACCACCAAGCACTCTGATGGTAACCTCGAAGAAATTAACGTCTTTATTCTTCGTGAAAACGAGCTCCGATCGTATCCACTCCTTTCCTTCGTCGAAGACTGCAAATAAAACAAATACCTACAAAACGTGAAATTATAAGTGTAGGCGGCCTATTATAAACATATCTTTGTCACTTACGTAACAAAAAGGAATCGATAGTGCGAAATCTATTCACTAGTTTGAGTGATTAAAAAATATCTGTTTTTACTTTTGGATCTCATAATCAACATCGGATTTTTCAGCACAGATTTTTTTTTATCCACTACGCTGGCCCAGTGCGGGTTGGTGAATGTCACATGTCCTTGACTTTTGGTGAAAAATTCTTGGAGATGCCGGTTTCCTCACGATGTTTTCCTTCACCGTTTAGGAGCGAGTGTTAAATCCGCACATAGCTTAAGAAAGTCAGTGGTGCGGGGTCAGCGGGTTCGAACTCGGGTGCGTCGGATCGAAAGTCGCACGAGCTCCCACTGAGCTACACTCGCTCTTGTTTGTGTTTTTGTGTGTATATGGTTAGTATTATAGTTTAATGTAATGTATTTTCTTTCTTTCTTTCAGAATATGCGGATGACATATATTATAACAACGATGGACACTACTAAGTATTCTGTGCTACAGATTGGGTTGTTACCCGTCTGATTGAAAGCATAAATAAAGGTAGTGGATATATTCCAATTTCAAGGCATAGTGCAACCACAAAGTTCTAAGAATCACATAGCTTAGGCGACTTTGTGATAATATGATATATAAGCGCGGCGCGTCGTAGGCCAGAGCTAAAGTGAAAGATAAAATGAAATCAAATCCTTACCTTCTTTCAACCCCATGATATAGGCTGTATCTAGGCTGTCAACGATGGAGAGTCCAAGCGAAAACCAATCGTATGACATGCCGGATACAGGTCTCAAGTTATCATGACCCCACGCGTGCTCCTTGTAACCTTTCCAGGCGAACTTGAAGCTATCGACCACGGCTTGCTGACGTTCGTTCGTTGGACCTAACGTTGAATAATACATTACTTTTTCTAAAGACAATAAATGAAATTGATACTTCTCGATAACGCGAATGGTTACACAGGACAAAAATAACCTAATCTAACAATGCCATATCTACTTCTTTCTTCGATATTCTTTTACGTTTGTGTATCAAATTATTTCAGTAGTATCTGCTACCAGGTCTAGCGCACTCCGCACTGTAGGTACGAAGCTACAAGTACATAGCCGGACACCGACGGCGCGGCGGGTCGCGCGACACGTGCCGCGTCAGAAGAGATAAGAGCTATGCGATAGAAAGAGAGGCGCTCTGTAGGTTAATATGACTGGTAGGTATGCAGCGCTACGCGAGCTTGATTGAGTTTTATTGCGTCATAGCAAGAGTCGCTATTTGTTTAAGTTTCTTTGCGGAGTGATGCTTCTGTCCCTTAGTGTTCTGTGCTACTACATTTTATGATTCAATTATGATTGTTACTAGCATTATTATGTTTGTAGGCAATATAGTTCCAGAGATTTGGTAATGAGTGTTTCTTTAATTTTATCAGTCAGTGGTGTCCTTTTTTTGCCTTTTATAAGCTCATATAAGTAAAAAGGATTTGATTGGAGATTTTAGGTTTAATTTGGGCAAAGAATTCAAAGTAATTAGGAACATTTCAGAACTCAGAAATTATGCAATTTAGAATTTGGAATCACCTATAAATATTAAGCGATAAACGAGGACAAGAACTATTAAAATCTCTACGTATAACACTTATCATTAAGTAACGTTTGCTTTTTATACTATTATTAGTCAGATGAACGATGAAATAAAATTGGTGACATCATCTCGTATCAATAGACAAACCCAGAAAATAATCGTCTTATAACTGGATACCCGCTTTGCTTCGTTCTTACCAATTTTACTGCGTTATTATAATGCCATAAAAACATGTCAAACATTGGGGTAAAACAGTCAATTCGTTTTTCTTATCGCACTATTTGGCGCAGAAACGGCGCGGCGTAAGGCTATTAGGACATTTAATATTTAGCAGCCTAAGAAGTATTTCTGACAAATTGACGTCATTACCTATAAGAATAGGTTATGTATAGGTACTAATATTATTAAGAGGTAAAATTGTTTGTATGTAAGTATGTGTGTTTGTAGAGGGTAATCTTTGGAACTATTGATCTGATTATAAAAATTCTTTCACTGATAGAAAGCTACCCTATCCCTGAGTGGCATAGGCTGTGTTTTATTATGTCGATGTGAATGAAGTCTCAGGCGGTTGCGTATCGCGTGCTTATTACGTAAATATGTCCTGTACAATATATATAATAGTATATAAATAAGTAATTTGTGTACTTGTAAATATTTACCTGGAAATATTTTGGGGCTTTTTGGTTCATGCTCATTCTCAACGTCTATAACAGTCTTTTTGGGTATATTGGGCGCCGGTTCCGCTACTGGCTCAATGACTAGTGACACATTCTTCATAGCTTCCTGAAAGATAAGAACTCTATAAAGCTATTACGAAACAGCACGTTCTATCTATATGTTTGTTTGTAAGGGGTAATCACTGGAACTACTGATTCGATACTGAAAATTCTGTCACTGATAAAAAAGCTACACTATCGCCGAGTGACATTAAGCTATATTTTATTGGGTAAACGCGAAGTCGCGTGTCTTTGCTAGTATAATATATTACGTTATATCTGAAATTATATATTGGTAAAATAAAAGAGTAAATAATTTTAAAACTAAACTAATAGGAAACCAAACTGAAAGATATTAAATACTATGTACATATGGGTATCGGTTAAGCCAACTGAATGGCCTACAGATAATTCAACCGATAACCGTCGTCCGGCAACTTGCCCAAAATGCTGGCGGTGCCGGCGTTGCCTCGCTGAACAGCGAGGCTGATTCTTTGGACAAAATACACGCCAGCATTTTGGTCACGTGTGGACTCCGCCAGCCGCCCCGCCAAATCCTTATAAATTTCCAGTGCTAATATAAATTGGGCCATACTTATCAATTTATCATCTATGCTAAAATGCTTGCTTAAAATTACAAGGCTCAAATTGTGACGGGTGATATTATGTGAAAACGAAAACTGAGAAATTGATTAATTATATTGTTTCTTGACCTGGCACATACCGGTGTTATAGACTGCTGCATTAAATATTTATATCTAGTAGCTTCATTTGTTATCCAACCAGTGGCTTACCAGATAACGTATCATAATTACCCAAACACGCAATGTAACAGAGCAACTAATGATGACTGGTTTCAAACGACATCGAGGCAATGGTTAGAAATCGTCCAAATGGCATACATGATTCATACTATGATAAACAGCTGCAAACAGCTACAGAAGCCCTGTCTGGTTTACAATACGAGCAAGTTGGCCAGTTGAAAGGGTTAGCCACAGTAACTGTTGTCGTGTAAAGATGTAACGCGAGTTACTAGGTAGCATGTGAAACTGGATAATTTTAACACTATAATTCCCTTGCCATTGACCCTCTTCGACAAACAGCAGTCATCAAAAGATAGCGTTGTAGTTCAAGTCTGCTGATTTGTTGACGTGAGGAATAAGCATGTGATGACTCAACATTTCAAGATCGAATCCTATACCACGACAATCCTAATTAAAAAGAAAATATAAAAAATTAAGCTCTCATTTGATCAGGTCTAATTGACGCAAAAAAAATACTTGACTCAAATTGTAAGTCTTTCGAATAAATAAAGAATTAATCATCATGATACGAAACAAGCTTATTGCAAGATTTATATCTCTATCTCCTAAGTGTATCATTAATCAAATTTACGTATGATATAAAGCATACACCCTGTATGCTATCTATCGATAAAATGATCACACAAATCGGTTTAGTAGTTTTAGAGCAATCCGTGTAACACAGAAAAATAAAAACATACATACACGTTAAATAAGACCATCATGCATTTTTTATTCGATTTCATATAGAATAGAATAGAATAGAAAAACTCTTTATTGTATACCAAATTATAGAAATAGACAATAACACAGTCCTTAACTATGGTAGTACAATGGGCGGTCTTATCGCTTGAAGCGATCTCTTCCAGATAACCTTTGGATGGACAGTATCGGAAGAAGAAGTAGACGGCGGTGTACAACAAAATTTGTTAATTACAACTAAATACCTATATAATCATACATACATGCTATAATGTAATGCATAATATAATGCACCCGAGACAGTTGTTACGAGGTTATTACCAATTCATTTGAAGCTAGTGTAAAAATCGAGCTACTGTCAACTCGTTAAGAGTCATTAGTCAGCAGATCACTATGTGTAAGTCAGGCATTACTAATCTATAACAGTGGTTACATAGCTGTTACTATGTCATTGTAATCTAATGCGAAAAAATTTAGATAAGCTTATCAACACAGTGTAACAAAATACGGCTACCGCCACTCTGGTGATGTTTCAAATGATATTATTTATAATTAAACAATTACACACTTCCTGCGGCGCGGCGCCGGCGTTGTCCGCGAAGAATTATTTAAAACTAGCTTTTGCCCGCGACTTAGTTCGCGTGGACCACTCGAATTTAGCTAACAGTTACGGAAGCAAAAAATTGGAGAATTCACTTTTCCTGCATGACTTCATGCGCTTATGTAAAGATATCTCAGTATTGCGATGTCACAGCGCAATAAAAAATACACCAGATTTTAAGTTAAGGTGTAGGCCATCAAACGTCGAACCGCATTAAGACCCGTTCGGTACTTTTCGAGATAACAAACGCACAAACAATCAAACAAAAATTCTAAAATCGTAGATTCGTGTTCAGTACCGCCTAAATAGTCGATCCCAGTTGGTTTTTTTTTAAATATCTTCAATGTACAGAACTGGCTCCGTTTCATTTTTATAATAGTATAGATAGATTAGGCTTTATTATATTATTGCAAGTTGTAAAATTTTGTCTTGCCTGGTTTTTTTATTCCGGAAAAACAGTCAGTTTTAGGTATAGTCAGTATAATTTCGATTCTATGCTTATGTACCTATTTATATTATATACACGTCAATTAATGCTAATTAATGGTTTAATTTTACTGTATTCAATATTTAATCAATGCTTCAGAATATTACTATACAATGTGGGGAGGACAATATGATCATAAATGAAACTTCGTATAAGTCATGATATTCCCAACCGTCACACAAAAAATCAAATGAATATATCCAGTAGTTTAGCCACAGGACATTATTTTTCATTTTAAGTATTTTCTACATGATGTATTGTAAACAAGAGAGCACGCGACAGGTTAACGACACACGTTGCCAGGTCGCTACTTTAAAAACCTACGCCTTTTCTTTCAAATATATTTTCTCAATGCAAATTATACTTTATGTCCGAGCCGAGTCATAAAGCGTGTCATCACAGCTAGATAAGAAAAAATGCATGCGTACGCACTCATGTCTATCGCAAAATATGTATGTGCGAAAGAGATAGGTAAGTTTGCTTGTTTCTACTTTGCTTACTTGTCAACGTGTCTAGGTTACGCGGTCAGTGTGTCACCGGACGTCCTTCCTGCCTGTGACGCGTTTTCTTTTTCTCTGGAATTTCGGATGCGCCCGCGTTCTTTTGAAGTCGCCGCGCGAGTGTTCTCGTATCTTTGTTGTTGTGTTGTGTTGTGGGTGAATGATGCCCGACTATTTGGTTAATATTCTGTGATTTGATTTGTGTAATTGAGCATTAATAATAATAAGAATAATAGCGCCAAACATTACGTCGCTGCGTCGGCCACAGCTTTATCATGAATGAAACCAAGCTACGTTGCCATTCTTATCGCAGGTCAGTGTACCAATTTTATAAATGGTGTTTTATTTTGTTTGCAGTTTTAAGCTATTTAGTTTGTTAGAAAAAAATGTTTTTTTAATTTCGATGTTCGGATTTATTTGATAGTTTACAAATGTTTCTATAAACCAGTATTGCCAGTGTTTTCATTTAAAGTCATATTGTCATCTCCACATTGTATAAGTAGTTCTCACACTTGAAACCCCGAAATTGTATGTTGGTGGTATCACAAGAATTTTATAATTACTATGCCTAAATACAGTTATGTTGTTTGACATAATTTTGACGTTATGAATATCAGAGTTGAGTGCAATAGTATACAATAATCATTATTTATTAGTGAATGACATATAAGAAAAAGAAGCAGACTTACCTGTGCCGATTCACTATTTCTGGACTTCTGTTGTACATCAGTGGCCTTTGATGACAACAATATTATTATAATAGTTGCTATTATTAGTATCACTGCATACACTATGGACCTCTGCAGCCGTGAGAGGCGATTCCATCTCTGTAAAAAAATAAAAAACATATTACATGCAGTATTTTTTTTTAATATTAATTACAAACTAAATAAAATGAGCCTGTACTGAAAGAACCTACATCCATTACAAAATCTACCAATGACATGTCTAATTAAGCAATGTATTTTTGAAGTCGCAAACAATGTGTGGGAAATTATGTACTTGAGCCTCTAATTCTAAGAAGTGTATGATGATTGCTTGCAACATCTCAATTCTATTTATAGCTGAGTCCAAGCTGTAACTGCACGTCTGAGAAACATTTTAAACGATTTCCTGAGTGGACACTTAGTTTGGATTCACACTTTTATGTTTTCTATGAAATTACTCATATTATCACTACAATTACAGGAATTACTTAAAATAATGAATTACATTGGCAAATTGATTACACATCTTGTTGGAATGTAGATTTGAAAGTAACTCTGTTAAACTTCAATCATTTAATATAGACTAAAATTAATATAATTAATTTCTTGATCAGTCACTATATTCCGAGTGGTTACTGCAAACTGACCATTTTAAGTTATCTGTGTGCCCAAGATATGCCTCATGATTTACTTCTGTGATTGGGTATTTTGTGTATTTATTTATAAACAATCTGTACAAGTGCCCCAAATTCAGATTATTGTATATATTGGTTTTTCCATCGTAACAAATATGTAGACCTCTAACCCTTGGTTCATTTCTAGTAATTAATCATTTATGCCTACTTTTATTAAGTCCAAAGTCATTTTGCCTACGGCTAGTAATTTTTTATTTTCCAATGTTGAGGGGATGTCGAGGCTAGAAGAAAGATATTGCTAAAAAACCCATAGCTATTATTTTGTTTGTGTTAACCCAGATCATTAAAAGTTGATGTTTTATTTTTTAAATAGTTCAATAATTTTATTTTAAATTAATGACCATATTGGGAATGCAATGGACGATATTGGGTTTAAAAATTTTTAGGGTTAGTCTTTCTAACCTTTTCTGGGTCTACACTAAAGGATACTCATTATTTCAAATGTTGCTCTTCCAGCATTCTCAACAGGGTATTAGATAAGATATTAATACAGTATTTTATCACCTAGTCTTATAAATAGGACCAATTTTAGAATTATTTTTTTTTGACATGGCAATCTGTTCAAAGAACAATAATCCAATTTGTTGGGGGGTTTGTTGGGAGTTTTACTCTGGCATTTAAAATGATGAAATCTATCCAATATTTCAATATAATAGGGATGTCTGATTTTTGGGCTTCATAAAACAATGTGAGATGTGCGAATATTAAGCATTTAATTTTATTTCTATGACAAAACTCGTCTATAAAAACAGTTGCTTAAAAGCCTTACACTGTGTAATAGAGTGAGAACAATAATGCTTGCTCAATAGATAATGCATTTTATATAGATGTTAACTATTACCATATTACTTAGGGTCTTAGAGCTTAGGGTATTTTGTAAGAAATGAATTTGTTAGTTTTAAATTTTCTATTATTTGGTTTGTTTGGTATATCATTACCAAACATGCAAAAAATGTAATAGAAACCACTTAACTTACTAATGAAATATCTTTACAGAGTTTTTTTTACCTTCTATTTTGTAAAGATACCAGTAAAGGAAACACTTTACAATAAAAAAAGTACTATAATTGTTACGTTTGTATATTGAAAATATCAGTTCTAAGTTTTTTAAATTTGTATTGGAGATTGGAAGAGATCTATGGAAAAGATATGTTAATTTAAAAAAAAATTATTAGAATTTATGTCCATATACAAATATTAGTAAACTATCTGTGTGAATGTGTCAACTTATTTTTTACAGATATTAAACACTTAGAGTATGTCTATGAGTATGTGTACCTTGGCCAAATAGTTTCCTTCCAGGTGAAACAAGACAAAGAAGTTGCTAGACGCACCGAGTACGCCTGGAAGAGCTATTGGGCCATGAAGGACATGATGAAGGGCAACCTTCCTCTATGCCTAAAGGGCAGACTCATGGACATATGCATTCTTCCCATCCTCACCTACGGATCGCAGACTTGGTCTTTGACTGTTCAGCAGGGGTCCGAACTCGAGGTTTGTCAACGAGCGATGGAGCGCAGTATCTTAGGAGTCAAGTTGTGAGACCGTATTAGGAATATGATACTGCGCTCTAAAACGCAAATCCAGGATGTTTCCCAGAAAGCCACTCAGCTAAAATGGGACCGGGCTGGACACGTATGTTAGATGCCAAACCAGCTGTGGGCAAAAGTCCTTACAGACTGGGTTCCAGCCGGAGCAACACGGCCACGGGGCCAGCCTCGCAGTAGGTGGCGCGACGACCTAGACGCCTACGACAAGGAATGGCCCTTAATAACAATGGACAGAGGGAAAAAGAAATTAAACACTTACCCTGATAAATTTCCTATGTGATATCACTTCATCGGCGAGATCCAGAGACGAGTCGGCCCTTCGGTGCCATTTGTTGATGATGCTCTCAGGAATCATCGAATCGCTCTCCTCCTCACTGAGTTCCAATTGAGCTTCCAAATTCGTATTCATTTTGTTAATCTATCACTTAGATACTGGGCAACTTAGTCTTACCTACAGCATCTTACTCACTGAAATGATTTCCATTTATAAACACATTTAAACTAGACTCGGCTTTCGATTAATATCAGGAATGCTCCTGTAGGTCAGCAATAACGACTACATAAACTTACCGATGAACAGTAGACATTCAATCTTACTATCACCGCAGGAATCATGCGGGAATACTAGTACTACTACTACTAGATGGATTATTGAATTTTAAAGCTCACTTCCACGTCTGCAAACCGACAAGTGAATTGCGGCTTAGTTTACCTATGTATTGTTTGACTTTTGTCTGTATTACTCGCATTTTATGAAGGTACAATCGCAACGTAGCCTTATATACACCTCACTTTACATGAACTGCGATTTTATGTTAGCTTAATACCAATTGCCTTGTTTTTCATATATCAGATAAATTAAATCAATGGCGTGAAGTGTAAATCTATAAATGTAAATTGAAATTGAACCGACTTGTGATGTGATAGTGAATTGGTTTGACTTGAAATGTCACTGTCACTATGAATGAACACTGAATGACGTGAGACGTCACTAACGACTAGTGATGTGCCGTCTTCGGCTGGACACAATACTAAACTTACTTTATCCAATTATATAGAATAAAAAATAGATGGAAACTAAAAAGTTGTACTTCCAAAATAGAATGCATCCTTTTCACTCATCACAATAGTTACTTCAAAAAACAGGCCACTATATAGTTGCTCCATACCCAAAAAATACCCTAGTGTCTCCTCTTCGTCCATATATACTTACTTATCAATTGGTTATACATATATAGTACTTTAGTGATATGGTGATATCCAAAGATAAAGTAGAAGTTAGATAGACTAAAAAAAGTTGTACTTCCAAAACAGAATGCATCCTTTTCTACTCATCACGAAAGTTATTTGAAATAAAAGAGACCACTATAGTTGCTCAATACCCAAAAAATACCCAAGTGTTTTCACTTTGTCTATATATACTTTCTTATCAATTGGTTATGCATATATTGTACTTTAGTGATATCCTATTTTCATACCGATAAAACGTATTGACCTCCGGTCTTATAAAAAATATTTAACATTTTTTAGTAAGACCGGAGGTGAAAAGTTCTCGTGTAAAGTTTTGAAGGAAGGGACTTGTTACGATGAACGGATTGTATTGTATTGATTCGTTCGCGCCAGATAAAGCATACTTTAGCTATTTCACACCAGTCAATCTACATTCCGGACCACGATCGAAAGTTTGCTTAGTCGATCGGGTGTTTAGTTCGTCTTTTCCTTTTGATTTCCTATGCAATTGTATCATGCACGCGTCGGACGAGAAATATAATGTGATACACCCAGTATCACCAGGCCTAGCGCACTCCGCACTGTAGGTACGAAGCTACAAGTACATAGCCGGACACCAACGGTGGGTCGCGCGTCGTTACACGTGCCGCGTCAGAAGAGATAAGAGGTATGCGATAGAAAGAGAGGCGCTCTGTAGGTTAATATGACTGGTAGGTATGCAGCGCTACGCGAGCAGAATTGAATTTTATTGAGTCATCGCAAGAGTCGCTATTTGTTTAAATTTCTTTGCGGAGTGATGCTTCTGTCCCTAAGTATTCTGTGGTATCACATAGAGATGCATCAGGCAAGACGCGTCCACACCGACCACGACTGTGCACTGCGCAAGTTCGAGCGGTTCTGGATGGGCCGGTAGGGACCCGGCTATTGACTTTTTAAAATACTAACTGCTGGAATGGAATAAATTAATAACGCACACACTTTTAAAATACGTCGAATTTATTTATTTACTGTATACGCTAGTGGCGACATCTAACATCTAACCAATAAGAACGCTAAATATACTTTTAAGATTGCATGACATACAATACAATGAAGAATAATGTCATTATTAATTATACTATTTTACTTCATTTTACAAATCTAACCAGTGCTGGAGCACTAGTATCAGTATTAACTATAGGTTGCGAATCTGTTCATATAAGTCTCCGCTTCACAGGTATTTTCTGCAAACAAAAGAATATACCTATAAGTACACTAAATAAATGTTCCAATAAATTCTTACAATTGATTGAATTTTTTTTATTATGTCAATCAACCCAGCTTAACATACTGAAATTGAGCTGAAAGCTGAATTACATTTTCCAATACTTAAGTCCCTTTGGACTTAAGTATTGGAAAATGCAATTGAGTAATATCATTATATTTAATGTTAACAGTTAGTAGAGGAAGAGCCCCGCTCCCTTTCTAACAAAAAGTAATTTGTTATTTTTTAGACTTGAAATTTTTTACCAGTGGGCCATTTTTTTAATAAGACTACAATATGCAATTGCCTGTCGCGAATACACTGGCTGACTTGAGAAAATTGTTGGTACTGCATAAGAATGCAGAAGTCTTTATTGGGAACCTTATCGATAACACGATTCCTCGAAATGCAAACTGAATATTCGAGGATATTGAGTCGGTTCCCAATTTGACCTCTGCATGTTTTTTATCCATGCGTTTCGCAATTCTGCTAACACCGGGAACCTAAACAAGAACAAGAACGTAAGTATTCTAAATATATTTTACATAATTAATTAGCTACAAGTATACATTTTATAAAAAAACGACTTCAATGTATCTTCAAAGTCCAAGGTTCATTGAAATTGAGTGAATCGAACTTGCAAACACGCGTCGACTGCTGTGTTACTTTGCTCAACCGACACAATAATGAAGGGATTTTAAATCGAATCATTACTTGTAATGAAAAGTGGATACTGTACGATAATCGGAAGCGCTCGTCGCAATGGCTGAACCCTGGAGACCCAGCCAAATCCTGCCCTAAATGAAAATTGACTTAGAAAAAGTTACTTGTGAGTGTTTGGTGGACTAGCGCCGGTGTTCACTACAGCTTTCTAAAATCTGGCCAAATGATTACGGCAGATATCTATGATATTGTCAGCAACTGCAAACCATGAAGGAAGAACTAGCTGCTAAACAACCGAGATTGGTCAATCGCTCTAGGCCACTGCTGCCTCACGACAACGCAAGATCACACACTGCACAACAAACAACCACTAAGTTAGATGAGCTACAATTGGAATGTCTGCGACACCCACCGCACTCCCCGCACCTTGCTTCAACAGATTACCATTTTTTCCGGAATTTGGACAACTTCTTAAGAGGAAAAAAATTCAACTACGATGCGGCAGTCTAAACCGCCTTCAAAGAGTTTATTGATTCTCGCCCCCATAGTTTTTTTAGTAAAGGGATCAATGAACTACTCAAGGTAACGGACAAACAGAGAGATATAACGGAATTATTTGGTGAACAGTACAATTAGCTCTGAAAAGCCGCCATCTGCCTATAACCAAATGGGAGTTAGTTTTAACTCAGGCTCTGCATTCTGTAAGATCACTTCTTTGCACAGCTACCAACTGTACGCCCCATGAGCGGATGTTCTCTCACGCCAGGAGATCCTCAAATGGTCAGTCGATGCCCACGTGGCTAAACGTTCCAGGGAAAGTATTAATGCGAAACCATTATCGAAATAGTAAATATGATCCACTGGTTGAAGAAGTAGAGACACTGGAAAGTAATCCTCAACATTCTCGAGTGAGATTGAGCAGTGGAAGAGAAGTAATTGTGTCCAATCGACACCTAGCTCCTGCTGGGGATTCTTATACGGAAATGGATGAAGCTGATTCCAATGATGACGATGAGTTCATCGATGCAATCGATGGAGATGATAGAAACACAGATGGCCAACGAGATTCCCAGAATGAGACTGTTCAGCCACAGAATATGACAGCGGAGCCTCTGCGTCGCTCTGAGAGAGCACGCCGTTCACCTGCTCATTTGGCTGACTATGTGACACAATGAATAAGCCCAGGAGAATGTGATTATAAAATGCAAACTCCTTCGCATCACATTGCATGTCATGAAAAAGGAAATAAAACATACATGTCAGGGTTCATTGTGTCATTGAGTGTATTTATATTAATATGTTGAATTTTGTTAAATAAAGCCTAAATACTACCGTTACGGGCTCATTCTTTATGCTACACTATGATATGGCAAAAGTGCATAGATAACAACGGTGCATACTTTGATTAATTAAATATGTTTTACAAAAAAAATGACTTTATATTCCTCCCGTACAAAATGCCAATTTCATATGTAAGGACCTAATATTTTGCATACCTAAAAACTTAGTCAAACTATAACCAAGCATGTGTTTTTGTATTCCACATACCTATATGCACAAAAAAGCTACATACATACTACTTTTCAAAAAAATCATTATCTTTGCTACTTTTCGTGCTTTATTCCGAATGGGACCGTATTTTAAGTTAAGAAACTGGACTATAAAACTGTTTTTAATAAGAGCTTGTATCTTTGGGTGCAACACTACTCGTAGATTAAATATATTAAAACATTCACTAGAGAATAGAGTTTAATGATCTATGCTATGCAATTAAAAATATATAATCTATGGGCTAAGGCGGCATCATCGATTCATTAGGCGGGATTAAAGATAAAATGGCGGGATAATCAAACTCCTTTGCAAATTGAAGTTGTCGTTTTAGATTTCATTACAATTGAAGGTTGTCTAGATTTGTTTATTACCATAATTTTTATTATTATCCTTACAATAAAATATTAACTACCTTCGTTTTAGATATTTTTAAGTGGGCTCTAAATCAGATCAATGCCTCAGTCGGATTTTTGGCCGTTTACAAGAAATAAGCAAGTAGAGAACGTCGTAGATTTCGGTGGGCAGTCATTGTTATTGGTAAATATTTTCATATCCTATTCCTATTATTCCTATTCATATATAAATGCGAATGTTTGTTAGTAGTATGGATGCACGAAAGATTGTTACTCAATCACGCATTAACTACCGAACGAATTTTGATGAAATTTGGTATATACTTTAGGTCCTGGAAAAAGACATTAACTACTTTTTATCCCGGGAAACTGCGGGTGAAACCACGGGGCGCAGCTAGTTATAATATAATATACGCATGGTACATATAATATACACCGTTCGATGTTCGTAGTAGAATGACATCAGATCAGTAGTTACCATATTATTATGTATCAGTAACCCGTACCCATATGTCCCTCACCCGCCTATCGTATATCTTGTTGAGCTGATTAGGTTTTATATTTATTTTGTTTTGTAATAGGTACTTAACTGAATTGAAAACTTCCCTTTGTCATATCGGATAAATATCAGAGGCATCCCTACCCGAACTCCCGCTTCACCCTTCTTCCGTCCCTTATGTCCCCAACCACGGGTTGATAAGGGACTGGTCATATTTTCGAGGTTTTCTCGCAAAACCCACGATTTAACGAAGTGTTTAACACTAAGTTAAATAATGAAAGATATAGGTACCGGAAGGCATATCTAAATAGTGTCGAATAACACAAAAGTTGATAAAATGTTTAAAATCTGGTCCAATCATTGAAAAAGTTCCTATTCACCCCTTTTGCCGGTATCTTCCAATAGTGCGCAGGCGTTACTGTGTTACGGTTTGAATGGGAGCTTTTGTCTCAGGAAGACGAGCGCAGTTCAGTGCCGCAGAGGATTTTGCTTAACATTATTCTGTATGGTGCTGCAAAACTGTTATGGGGTGTTGTTTACCAACAGGTAAACAATATGTTCGTGTCGTCATCCAATTACCTATAAAAAGATAAACAATTTTTCAACACACTTGCTCACTAAAATGAGACTTATTACATCGTTCTTAGGGCCATAAACCGAACTATAACACATACGTGCATAATAATATTACACGCTAGTGCATAATAGAATTATCCCTACAAAGTGAGGTTAGTAGGTACCTAACTGCACATTATATGCGAGTAAACAGAGCATTTTCAATTTAACCGGGTAGTACAGTTTTTTTTGGTAACAACAAAGAGGTTTTATGCCGCTGAAAATCCATTTAAAAAATATGTAATCAATCACCTTATAATTAGCGCGGGCAAAAAAAAAAACTTGTGCGCCTTTTACCCATAATTTTCATATTTTCGTATTTATGCAATACATGTTTTTTCCTCGCAAGTGTGTTGAAAGTGCGTATGAAACTCGTGAGCAACTTGCTCACTAGACACTCGGCTGATTTACGCCCTCGCCTACGGCTCGGGCTGCAACCCATAGCCTCGTGTTTAATGAGCAACTTAGCTCACTTGGATCATAATATACTTTAATGATAATTATTTCGCTATTATTTAACAGCAAAAGCAGTTGGGAGCTATGGAGGGCGAAGTCAAAGAGATACAAATGGAGTTGGCGGCAATCCGGCGTAATCGTCAAGATGTGAAAAAGACCACTCATGGGAGTATGCCGGTGGGTTTAGGTACCTTACTGCCTTCCACAGAAAAAGTAAGAAGTTATATCTAAAGTAAAGGATTTTTCAAAAAGAACTTTGTTTGCTAAAACAAAATAAAACAAAAAATTTAGATGAAGATGATTCAAATTTTTATTGTACGAGTAAACTTTCAGTTTGTCCTTCGTATTACGAAGAGAAAAGTTTGGCAATTATGAATGAAAAATGATATCTGGCAAATGTCCACCACGACCACGCTAACAGATGTCGATTCTTTCATCAAAGTTTTTAATCACCTTTGGTAAAATGGCGGGTCTATTTCATTAAATAAATGAATAATCACATCACGGATTTTGAGTTTTAAGGCTGCAATCGATTCAATTGGCTCCATATAGACTCTGTCCTTAACATAGCCCCACAAAAAATTATCCAGTGGTGTTAAATCACACGATCGGGCTGGCCACTTAACAGCTGAATTTCAGCGGGTTGTTCTTGAATGAATTGAGCGAATCTACGGCGATGTGAATGGTCGGTTGGCTTCAATTCCTGCACCAGTTGAACCTTGTAAGGCTTCAAAACCAAATCCTTACACAAAATTCGCCATGTGGTGGTTTTGGATAGCCCCAATTGTTGAGAACGTTGAATAATTGACAAATTTGGATCTTCTTCAACATTGTGGCTCACGGCTGCGATGTTTTCAGTTGAACGACCCGGTCGAACACGCGTTGGCGTAGGCACATTTTGTACCGAGCCTGTCGACTCAAATTTAGCGACAAAATTCTTAATAGCGGTCTCAGAAGGACGATTATGTTGTCCGAAAATATCATGAATTTAACGAAATGTAACTTTAACAGAACCACATTTTCATAGTGGATTTTAATTATTTTAATTCGATTTTTGAGCGAAATAGAATTCATTTTAACAAATGCCCAACTTTTCTCTTCGTAATACAATAATTTTTTTAATAATCTTCACCTAAATTCTTTGTTTTATTTTGTTTTAAAAACAAAGTCCTCGTTGAAAAACCCGTTATATAGCGAGTCTAGAAAGGGCGGAAGACGTGCAAATTGCAGCCTCATGCGAGGTCTTTTAAACTAGTGGAGGAATTAAAAAGCTATTTAAGTAAAAGTATTTGAACGAATATAAAAACAAAAATACCTTCCTACTACTATAATATATACTATAAAATAAAAATTGTACGTATCTAGGTACCTAGTTTTATAGGTAAGTACTCATTATTGCTTATTATGTAAGTACCTACCCCGTTTTACAATATTGTAAAACTGTGATAATAGTTATATAAAAGTTAACATTACATTTCTTATAGTCCTCTGTGTAGTGGCTGGGCGAGTCAGTTCATATCTCATAACCTCGAAAATTGCGGATTCGATTCCCGGGATAAATGTTTGAGCGTAAAAAAAACCGCTAATATTTGTTTAGTGTCTGGGCGTTGTGAGACTATGGTCCTCGTAGTTCCCGGTTCTCAAGATCCTAGCTAGGAACAATGAATCCTAGTTAGGGGCCAGTATCGATGTATGTGATCGTTGGGCGTATTTAAATAGGTGCTAAGGCGTACCGTATACCTGCGACATCTAAAAGTTAAATAGTTAGGTATATTCGTACTTATTATATGTATAATATGGTACTTTCACTATTAGAATTCAGAAGAAGTAGAGAAGGAAAAGAAGTCTCATGATCCTTATACATGTCACGAGGAGCAGTACACCAAAGAAGATAATGAGGTACTTAATTTGATATTTATGAATACCTTAATATATATTTATATTTTTCAGTTTTTTTTACGCTTAATAGATCTATGTTTGGCCACTATTTCGCCTGATGTGAAGCGATGATGTGGCCTAAGATGGAGCATATAGATCTAGAGAGAGACGGCAGTTGAGCGGCTGCCAGACCCGTCTTCCCGATGGTTCACCGAACATCAGCCCGAAACCCGACTAGGTCACTTAGCCGACGGCATGGCTTTGTTCGGTGGGTGGTATTACAACCACGGCCAGAGTCTACCACTCCAAAGCGCGTAAGCGGCGGTGAAGGAAAACATCGTGATGAATCACGATGTTTTCCTTCACCGTTTTAGAGCTAGCGTGCAAAATCTGCACTTAACTATACGTCATTGGTGCAGGCCGAGTCGGGATTCGAGCCCAGGTGCGTCGAAAGGCGCACGAGTTCCCGCTGACCCACACTCGCTCTAGTTTCCTAAATAGATGTTATATAACGTAATTATAATGAACCAACAGTTTGTCCTCTCGGACGTACAATATTATTCAAAGTCAATGTGTTCAATCAATGTGTCCATATCAACCCCCTTCCTATCGCTTCCTGGCTAGGAACGTAGTTTATTCAAAATAAATAATAATAATAAATGATTATTTACCAAATTTACAATAATTCACTGTACAATTAAATTACAATATATGATTTACACATACCATGATTTGATATTCGATTGTCAGTGGCAATGACACACAAATAGCACACATATACAATCCGAATTGTAAAAACTACTGAAAAAGTAATAAAGACGATGTCTCTTTTAGAATTCACATGTTTTTGCCCTTCTGTAGGTAACATTTTTGCAACATCCAAATAGGCGTAGGTACCGTTTTTATTTTCTCAAAGATGCCTCCGATATTTCCTTAGATTAGAACAAAACTTCCTCACTGCAAGGGAAAAGGTAGGTATATCTACCCTGAAAATCCTAAATTTTAATTTTTCCATATTTTATGCTGTAGGTAGTATAAGTACGAGTTTGTCACGTGCTGGTAGAGTCAGTTTTCGCATCTCTTTACTGGGCCTGGATTTGAGTAGGTATGGGCTTGAGCATACTTAACTTTTTTTTCAGTCATCTTAACTGTTACAATTTTTAACTTATTAATTTCAAAAGGAAAAATTGGAACCTTTATACTCGTAGGATCACTTTGTTGTCCGTCTGTCTGTCTGTCCGTCTGTCTATCAAGACCCTTTATCTCGGGAACGACTGGAGGTATTGCGTTGAAATTAAAACCATATAATCAGGTCTACAGTCCCTTGAAACTGTGAAAAAAATTAAACGTAAATAAAGATACGGCCCTTTATGCCGCAAAAAACGTATATTTCGACACTCAACGGAATCAAACTTTATAGGGTACTTTCCGTTGGCCTTGAACTATGAAATTTGGCAAGTAATATCGTCTTAATATATACTACAAGTACAGGGAAAAATCATTTTTTTTTAAATTTTGTAATTAAATCATAAAAATATAGTCTTTGTACGGAACCCTCGGTGGGCGAGTCCGACTCGCACTGGTCCGGGCTTTAGTTAATTTGTATTATATGTTTACTCGTATGACACTGAGAAGTGCAGTTTGTTCCTATTATTTAATAAATGGTTTTTGTTTTTGAGTATTTATAGATACCTCTATATCAATACAACTACAGCTTATAAATTTCTCAGTACCAAATGAAATATAAGCACTTACAAAACAGGCTAAAATCCTATTCGAAGTTTTTAAAAACTTATATTTGGTACCTTTACGGCGAAAATGAGAGAAAAGCCGGAAGTTCGTATTTTCCAAGTACGAAATGTAGTAGTAAGATAAAACTTACTATTGACGTATTTGCAAAAATATCTTAAACTTACAACCGGTTTCTAGATGTCCAAACTCCGCGAAGACCTAATTCGAGCGAAGAATGCAGCGGAAGAAGAGAGATTTCAAAGGTTCAAATATGAAGGAAGACTCATAGATATGGAGTTAAAACTGAAAGACATTTGCACTGCTGGAAAAACCAACGAAACCAAGGTAGGCTTCCAAACTATTTTATTGCCAATTGACTTATAGGCCGACCGTTTAACTCGCGTATCGCCTGCGCGGTAAGAAGGGAGCGAGGGGAGATGTCAGCGGGTGGGTGAAAGGGAAAGGACGTAAGCTCTCTGCTCCGTGCACCCCTTTCACCCACCCGCTAACATCTCCCCTCGCTCCCTTCTTACCGCGCAGGCGATACGCGAGTTAAACGGTCGGCCTATAATTCCCCGGGTCATGATCGTGGTGCGTCCGGAAACCTTCCAATTTCGGTAGAATTTTTTAATTTTTCATTGTGTCACAAAATATACGCACTATTTGAGAACATGGGCGTATCATCCCCGATCTGAACCCACCATTGTTGTGGCAGCTACCAGCATACTGAATTCGCGTGCGTTTCCCGTCATTCAGGTTTACAGATTTTATAGCCATTTTTGTAGCCGTTGCATTGGTTACATCTGGGTGTTAACATTTTAACTGTCGTTTTTATGTTATCAAATACTGTTCGTATCATGTTAAAGTAATATGATTGATGATAATGGAAATAATGGCCTTTGCCATGCAGCGGGACGATCACAGTTGAAATAGAAGTATTGGTTCTGCGAGTGTATATTTCCGATTTTCTAATTTTTATAGTTTTGGTGGCCCTATTAGTTAAAATACCACAGAAATTTGTTGTAATAGTAGCTAGCGCAAGCGTTACTGTGTCCCGTGAGCCACAGTGTTGAAGGGCATTGTAGCCAGTAAAATTACTGAGCATTATGAGACTTAAGAGCTAATTGCCTCAGAATGACCAGCGCAGTGAAGTACCGCACAGGATTTTGCAAAACAGAGTTCTGGGTGGTGCTGCATCTGTTATGGGCAGGCGTGTTGCTTACCATCAGGCGAACGACCTGCTTGTCCAGTCAATTAGTTACATAAAAATAAATCGTAAACTATAGGAAAAGGCGCGAACTTAGAATAAAACAAATCAATGGTAAACATCAATCAATGGTAAAAATACTCAAAAACATCTTATGTAATAAAGTAATAAAGCCATTCACAATAATGGAATAATCGTAATTAATGGTCGCCGTTAAACACAATAGCTCTGTATTATCTCTTCTGTGGCTATGCGTAAAAAGATAATTGCCTGATGTCATCACAATAGGACTCGCGGAAAATCACTGAAGATGAGGTCGTTGCCTTAAAGACTCAGGTCCGAGACCTGAAGGAACAGATCGAGGAGATGAAGATCACAGATGATGAGAAGTCGGAGCAGGTGCAGGAGTATCGTGTCAAGGTATGATGCTAAGATCTAGGTCCATAGTTGATAACCGTTGAGTTCAGAATTTAGGTTTTTGAATAAGCACTCGTGGTAGGTCTCTCCTACGCGGGAGGCCATCTGGGTAGGTAGCACAGCTTAGCCAGTTATTCTTCCGCCAAGCAGTAGTGCGCAAGCATTATGTTCCGGTTAGGGCATTGCAGCCAGCGAATTTACTAGGCATATGATACTTAATATCTGATGTCTCGGGGTGATGAGCGCAATGCCGCGCAGTGCTTTTTATGGTATTAAAAGTTCTGAGTGGCACTGCAATTGTTATGGGCAGGCGTTGCGCTTACCACTTTGCTGCGCTTTGGTGAAACTGGATATCCACTTTTAATTTGAATAATAGAATTGCAACTCTAAAATGTTATACAGGTAAATTAGACACAGGTACTTAAATGCAAGCGAAATTTTATAAGGTTCTTACGTGTGCACCGACGATACGTTTTAATAGGGGAGCGGACAACTTTTCAGAAAGTCTTTTAAATTAACTACAATGAATATATATAGCCATGAAAAATACTATTTTAATTAAATAACGATCTAAAAGTACCTAAAACTATGTTTAAATATTATGTTTCAAATATTGCCGCGCAAAAGGTCATCTCAAAACTTGTGATGTCATATGTAGGTAGAAAACGACAAAGTCTTCGAAACAAAACTTGCAAAGAGATTCTAATACGTTTTGTGAAGTTTGAGGACTATATTGTAGTAATGGAACGAAAAAAATAGCAAAAATACATTTTATGAAAAGCAAAAATGTAAAATAAACACAAGCTTGACTCACGGCATTTGCCTACAAATGACGTCATGCGCTGTGATTGTTGTTTCGTTTGATATGAAGAACAGATTAAAAATTTCAGAATTATTTATTGATTTAAAAATATACTTCATTATTATTTCACAAAAATATTGATTGAATGATCTTTCTGGTTCGACGAACATTCGTTCTAACTACATTTTAGTTTTTTTCTCGATTACTGTCCTATCCCCTATTATGGCCTTATAATATGCATATATGGCATATTGTGGTGCTTTGGTGCATTTAGTTCTAACCTAGGCACTTCTAAAATAACCGTAGTGTAGTAATAAAATAGACTGCATGTACCTACTATGAGACATACATACAGACATGATAGCATGATACCTATTTAAGACAACATTTTGAGCATAGCAAGGTAGGACGAATCATTGCGATTTTGTTATGTTAGGCGTTTGGTTTGTTTCACAACTTTCGTACTTACACTGGTATGGTAGAAACTTTGCTTAAAAGCATGTTTATAAAGAAATAAGTTATGGAGAACCTCCTAATTTCTATCCGTTAACTATTTTCCTTGTTTGTTTTTTTTCTTTATTATGTTTGCTCTATAATTGTAAGGTTATCAAATAAGTCTTTCTTCTTTCTTTATCCTTTCTTTTTTTCTAATTTCAGTATCTCCAAGCCCAGCAGCAAGTTGAAGAGCTAAAGCGGCAGCTAGACGTCATGGAGTTTGATAACAAACAATCATCCGAACAGATTCAAATAGAGCTGCAGAAAATGAAGGTAAAATATAAAAAAAGAAAACATCCACAGAAATAAATTGACACTTGGATCTGCATGAACATGGATTCCTGCTACGCATGCTTATTATTTTATCGACTCAGGAAAGACATTGCGGGGGTTCATCTCTAAAATATGAAATGGTATTAATATGTAGTAATTCCGCTGAAACGAATCACACCTGCCCCCGTAACCATATGTCGCTCAAGCGCCAATCGTATATCACGATAGAAGAGCTCACGTTGAGCTCAGATTAAAGTGTAGATACACTGCAATAATGTCTTATGATGCCATACAGTGTCCCATTAAGTTTTTCTCAACTTGTAGTTATCTTATTTTGGTATAAATGCATGAGATTAATTCGATTTCTTGCCTGAATCGACATTAATTTATTTGTCACAGTGACGCTATACCTTAATTTGAGATCAACACTATATACGATTGGCGCTTGAGGGACATAATATGGGTGGGGAGGCTGATGAAGCCTAGTGTATATAGATGGCGAAATACGTGTCGTATGAAAACGGTTGTTGTCAGGACTGTGCTGTTAATTAAATTCCAACTAAATTCCAAAAAAAAATCCACGTAGCATTTAATTTTATTATGATTATCATCAGGTACAATTTTTTTTACGCTTAAGCAATCTTTGTTTGGCCACTAACTCGCCTGATGTGAAGTGATGATGTGGCCTAAGATGGAGCACATAGATCTAGAGAGAGACGGCAGTTGAGCGGCTGCTCAGACCCGTTTTCCCGATGGTTCACCGAACATCATCCCGAAACACGACTAGGTCGCTTGGCGGCATGGCTTTGTTCGGTGGGTGGTATTTCAACCATGGCCAGAGCCTACCACTGTAAAGCTTTAACGTAAAGCGTAACATAGCGATTACGATATTTGTTAAAAACTTGTCTTGGAAAAAATATTATCAACAAAAACCTTATTTTAGATTCAATATTATTTCTGATCTCTTAGTACCACGTGTGTATGCGGAGTACTGGTTGAGTAGATAAGGTTAAGACACGGATGGTGTGTGTTTAATTCTCGTGGCGAAACAAATGTTTTGATCATAGGAAAGAATTTTAGCCAAGTAGACAACAACTTCTATGATGTAGTGGTAGAGTGGGTTGCCTCATAATACGTATGGTGCGGGTTCGATTCATTCGCAGATGTAACTAAATCGCAAACGGTTGTTTGTGGTAACCAAACCGCAGACGCAAGTTTGTTTTAACAAAAACGCAACACCGTTTACACTGACCACGTGACCACATCGTGAATGAAACGCAGATGCGTGGTTATGGCAGTGAAGTGAGTCTGATTAGGCCCACATAACCACCTCAAAAATAGGCAATATTCATTGGTGGCACTCTGTTCTTATAAGATGAGAGCCAAAGACCTTGTCACAAAACAACTGTTACATGGTTATCACGTTGTGTTTTTTACATTTCGCGGAAGAAACTTTACGAGAACTTTCATGAATGATAAAATGCGAAATTTCAAAACTCGTAGAACTAACATTGTTCGCCGTGACGTGCAGAATTTGCACCCTTCGGGCTTATACACATATTTTGATACAAATTGTATCATCATTTTACTACAAAAAGTTTTAGAGTTTAATAATTTCAATAACGCATTTTTACCTAAAATGTTTTTCTTATGAATAGGTAAGTTTAACTAAAAGTTTAAAATAAAAAGTTACATATTAACTGAACTTAATTTCTGTAATCATAAAACTACATACTTAACTAACCTACATAAAATATGTTTGGACTTTAGGACAAAATAACAACAATATTTTTTTAAGTAGAAAAACTTGTGAATGAGGTATAAATTGTGGTTCAGCTTGCGAGAACGGCATTAAATGGTTTAAAAACAAGATGTCGAGACAAGTAAGTTGCTTAGAGGTGAACGCCGCTTCAGATAGATGGCGCAAAGGTAAAATATATCTTATTTGTTCTATGTACTATCGATAATAATAGCCTATTTACAGATAACTAGGCCTAACGTATGTTACTAGGGTATATAGTTACTTCTTGAGGAAGTCTCTGCAGGAACCGCAGTATATCTGTATAAGGAACCCACATTTTGTAAGATGGTACTTACATGATCAAATTGACCTGAGTTCGAATCCCGACTCGGCCCTGCATCAAAGACTTATAGTTAAGTGCAGATTTTGCACGCTCGCTCTAAAACGGTGAAGGAAAACATCGTGATGAAACCCGCTTACGCGCTTTGGAGTGGTAGGCTCTGGCCGTGGTTGTTGTAATATCACCCACCGAACAAAGCCATACCATCAGACGACCTAGTCGTGTTTCGGGATGATGTTCGTTGAACCATCGGGGAGACGGGTCTGAGCAGCCGCTTAACTACCGTCTCTCTCTAGATCTATGTGCTTCATCTTAGGTCACATCACGCCACGCTTCACATCAGGCGAGATAGTGGCCAAACATGGATCTATTAAATGTAAAAAAAAAAAACTCACATAAGGGTGATCCATTGATCGCATCGGTAGAAAATGTATCTTCCTCCATAGTAGATATATTTAATGGCATAATTGAATATGGCCTGACATATCGATCAATATCAGTAGCTCGTGTCAATTTTTCGATGGGTTTTAATGTCATCGAAATTAGTGATCCTGTGACAAAAATAAAGAACCACGGTACAGATAAAAATACTAAGTTTTTATTTAGTGCCTGGGCTGTGCGGTAAGGGTCATCTAGTTCCTGACCCCTAGACATCCAGGGAATCCTAACTGACGGTCAGGACCTGTGATAATTTGGCGTTATTAAATTTTTATGCCAATAGTTTACATTAATGTATCCCGGCCTCTTACTAGGATTCACCTGTATCTATTGAACCAGGACAAATATGACAATAACAAATACTTGCGCTTTTTTCCGTATCATTTTTTGTCCCTTAGCGATTATATCGCGATTTATATCCATAGATGCAGTTCCAAGAAAAGCTGATAGAGCTGGCTCCGTTGCCGGACTTACTTAAGGGGGCGCATATCCAGCTGCAAGAGGCCAGGCAATTGCAGAAGCTGGCCGAAGACAATACGCACCAGATCGCTAACGAACTGCATCGAGTTAAGGAAAAGGTACAATAGTAAATAGTCATTTTTTTCATAATACAATATGCGTCAACAATTATTTATAATAAAATTAAATCATTACTGATTTGTTCACCACTGTCAAATTAAATAAATTATTTTTCAAAAAAAACTAAACCGACTTCAAAACCATAAATAGGCACTCAAAAGTGAAAAATAAATTAATATAATTATCATAAGCGCTACCCACTCATATATTTGAAGTCGGTGCCAGCCAAGTCTAAAAGGTAGTAGATAGATACTACCTACAAGTAGTACTTACTATATACATAGTATTTATCTTAACTTAGCTTAAGCTTGAAGTGAGTCTATTAGGTAGCAGATAAATACTGTGTATATAGTAAGTACTACTTGCAGGTAGTATCTATCTACTACCTTTTAGACTTGGCTGGCTCCGACTTCATATATATGAGTGGGTAGCGCTTATGATAATTATATTAATTTATTTTTCACTTTTAAGTGCCTATTTATGGTTTTGAAGTCGGTTTAGTTTTTTTTTGAAAAATAAATTATTTTACCCTTTTTAGTGCAACACAAGTTTTAATTAAATTAATTTAAAAAGTTTTTAAAGTCAAGCTTTTATGAACTAGCAGCCACATCATGACGAAGTTTAAAACGGGCTTTCACAATTAAATGCATGTACAAAAAAATTTCATGTCTGTCCTATTCTCTGTTGAGGAGTTCCCTCGCCGGAAGTCAATCCTGGGTGTATCAGCCATGTCATGATGGAATTTAGAACAGGCTACTATGGTTAAATCCATTTACGAAATGTTGTGTCTGTACTATTCACCGTTGAGGAGTTCCCTCACCGGAAGTCAACCCTGTGTGAAATAGGTGACGCAGTCGAATACAAACCTCCACCTTTAGAAAGTTGGTTACGAAAAAAACAAGAACCGACTTGAAAATTTAATTTATATTTTTTGTTTTTGCCATTTTTTTCAAGAAGTACTGAATGAATTTCGATAAAATTAATGATTAATGAAGTATAATCAAAAAAAGAATCATCGAAATCAATGCATAATTGGCGGAGTAATCGCGTAACAAACACACAAAAAAAAAACATACCGTCGAATTGTAAACCTCCTCTTTTTTGAAGTCGGTTAAAAATAGGAATATTAAATTACATTGTTTATTTCATTTTATGTAATGATCTGTCTCAGAAAGACATCCGATTAACATTACAATCTAGCCTAATAAGACTAAAAAGTATACGTATATTTAATTACAATAAGATAAAATGATTTGGTACCTACTATAATAAAACAAATTAATACAATATTCATAATAATATAAAATTCATATAAGCCCCCCAAAATCCTACCCAACGCCCGAGTCGAACATCAGACCTCGTGGGGGGCGGGCAACGTGTACAGTCGAAACTTACACGGCCAACTGGGCAAAGGTAACCCACTACAATGGAGAACAATTTAAATAATGAACGTATAGGGCCGCTGCCCGGGGGCGATCGCCGGGGCACGTCTGTAGCTGGTGTCAGGCGTGGCAGAATGCTAGCCAGTGGCTCTCGACGCACCGGCTGGTCGGGAGTCGGGGACCGCGGGGGGAGGGGTAGGTCTCTAGATGCTACAGCCGATGAACCAACCGGTGATACTTTGCGGAGCAGGGATGTGTCTCCCACCAGCTCTGCCGGTACATCGGAATTGACCACAGGATCTACATACGATGACGGGAGGAGAAAGTGGTCACAGGCAGAAACAGAAGAACTTATGTTCTGTTACTACAAAGCCAGAGCCGAAGGGCCAGGCTACATAAAAAGATTAGAGACTATTTTTAAAGACAGAAACAGAAATAACCCAAAGTCTACACAATTAACAGGAAACAAACTTTCGAACCAAGCGCGTAGCATTTTAACACGTGGTTGTGTTTCAACAGAACTACTGCAACAAATTAAAAGAAGAGCTGAACAAGCGTGCTTGCCACCGGACACACAACAATCTAACATTACCGACACGAACACACAAACATCTACGTCTCAACACTCTGATAATAACACCATACCTCACACACTAGCAAAAATTAATACGCGAGAGATAGTAGAATACGAAAACAATCAATCAGTGCATATATATACCAACCCACAACAAACCCTTACATCACAGACTCAACTACGCAGAGAAAATGTAAACAGCACAACACTTGAAGAAACAAACGTGCAGGAGATAGAAGTAAATGAAGACCAAGATCCACTAATCTTAGAATTTTTACAAGTATTATCAGAAACTAGAGAAACTGCAATTGAACAAAGATCATTTTTGCCTAAACCAACATTTAACAAACAGTACATAGGTAACTTAAATAAAATCAATAATTACTTACCAAATCTTCTCGCAACAAACCAATCCCTACGCGAAATAAACGACATAATTTATGCAGCTGCGAAAACATTAATAGTAACCAACAAGCAAACTCCATACACACCACCGAACGTGTATAAACCAAAACAAGACCCTTCGTGGAAAAGAAGACTAAAAAATAAAATAGAAGACTTTAGGAAAGAACTAGGACGTTTAGTAGAAATTAAAGGCGGTGCCAATAGTAGGAGAATAGTTAATATAAAACGAAAACTTTACAATAAATATAACATAAATAATGATCAGGATCTTAATTACACAATTGAAATTCTAAAACAAAGAGTAAAAGCTCTAGCAGGTAGGCTCCGTAGGTATGATGAAATAAATAAAAGGAAAATACAGAACAAACTGTTTTCAGAAAACCAACATAAATTTTACAGAACCCTCAACAACACACAACAAAACCCAACCCAAATACCAACGCAAGACGAAATCCAAAACTTCTGGACAACTATGCTTTCAAACCCTGAACCATACAACACTGAAGCACAGTGGATTAAAGAAATAGAAAATACGTCTGAAGATATAGAAGAGCACACATTCGAAGAAATAGATGTAGAAAAAGTTAAAAATGCTATAAGAAGAACACAAAATTGGAAGACGCCAGGTATAGACAAAATTCAAAATTACTACCTCAAATATCTTACAAGCACACATAAATACATAGCTAGACTTTTTGATAGGATTATTAAAGGAATCGAACCCATAGAAAGCTGGTTTACAACCGGATGCGTTATTTTAATACCCAAGGATGGAAACACCCAAGATCCGAAAAACTGGCGACCTATAGCTTGCTTACCAACTATGTATAAAATTCTTACTTCTGTAATTGCCAACGAACTCTACATCCACTGTGATAAAAATGACATAATAGCTCCGGAACAAAGAGGCTGCAGACGTCAAGCCCGTGGATGCAAAGACCATTTCATGATCAACAAAGCCATACTCGAAGACGCGCACAAGTGTCAGAAAAACCTCAGTGTGGGATGGGTTGACTATCGGAAAGCTTTTGATAACATATCACACGAGTGGCTACTCAAGGTACTAGACCTATACAAATGCCCACCTGTTATCAAGAGCTTTTTAGAGATAGTCATGCCCACGTGGAATGTGATCATGACAGCTCGCGGTATTAACACGTCTGTAACCACTGACCCCATATACATTCGCCGAGGAATATTCCAAGGCGACTCACTATCTCCTTTGTTGTTCTGTCTAGGCATCAATCCGATTTCACAGATTCTCAACAAATACCAAACCAAAGGATACACACTCAAAGATGAAAGTACAATAAACCACCTTTTATACATGGACGATTTGAAAATCTACGCAAATAACAAAAATAACCTCAAAATCTTAATTGATAGTACGGAAATATTCACTCGAGACATAGGCATGCAATTCGGACTAAACAAATGCAACGTTTTACATTTGGTTGCCGGTAGGAGAAATGAACACCAAGGAGAAGGTCATGTCTTGCTGAGCGGGGAAGAGTTTAGACACCTACAGATAGATGAAAAGTATAAATATTTAGGGATAAGTGAGGCAGGGAAAATAGATCACGGTGAAGTCAGACAACAGATACAAAAAGAATACTTCCGGCGCGTAAAACGACTTACAGCCTCACACTTAAGCGCACGAAATTTACTTAGGGCGATTAACATTTATGCGGTACCGGTTTTGCTATACACTTTCGGAATCATAAACTACAAAACAGCAGACTTAAAGAAAATAGATGTCAAGACTAGGAAAATGTTAGCGATGAACAAAGCACACCAACAAAAAGCTGACGTAGAAAGATTATATCTGCCGATAGATGAAGGAGGAAGAGGTCTATCTAATCTAGAAACATTATACAAAACACAAATAATTAAATACAAAGCATACTTAGAAACAGAAAAAGACCACATAATTAGGGCAATAGTAGAACACGACAAAAATAAAGATAAATACTCAATAGTGAAAGAAACAAGTTTAAATCTAACAGAAATAGGACTACGACAGAGTGAAAAATATACGGACAAAGAATTAAAACACGCAGTAAATAAAACGAGAGTTGAAAAGATAAAAGCCAAACCTTTACATGGACAGTTTTATAAAGCAGTATTAGAAAAAGAAAATATAGACAAAAAGCAATCATTCCGTTGGCTAAAAAAACAACCGGTATCACCTTCATTAGAATCAACCGTATTTGCAATTCAGGATCAAGCAGTTGTAACTAGACAGCATGAAAGAGATATTTTAAAAAGATCTGTTGATGGTAAGTGTCGGTTATGTTTGGTAAAGGACGAGACCACACAACATATCATCTCGGGATGTGAAAAGCTGGCAGGCACTTACTACACCAAACGACACAACAATATAGTACAGTACATATTTTGGACCCTAGCTAAAAAACACAAATTCCCAGTCTCCAACCTGTGGTGGCAGGAACACTTAACGCAACCACAGGTCAAGGAGAATGAAAGTGCGAAAATAATGTGGGAGATACCGGTACAAACAGATGTTACAATAGTACACAATAGGCCAGACATTATATACATTAATAAAGCAGAAAACAAAACATACCTAATAGACGTCACAGTACCATCTGATTACAATATAGGAGCAAAAGAAATAGAAAAATTAAGTAAATACCATGCATTAAAAACTGAAATAACCCGACTATGGAATACACCAACCGAAGTAGTACCCATAGTAGTAGGAGCAACCGGTGTCATAGCAAAAAGCCTTCACAGATATTGCAGTAAACTAGATTCACACATTAACATTAGCATCATTCAGAAACAGGCAGCCATCCACACAGTCACCATTATCAGCAAAACGTTAGGAGATTCCGTATTTGTTAGTAGGGGAACTGAGCCACCCTTTCCCTGAGGGTCTCGGGGCGGGCGCTCAGTACACCGAGCAATAGCTCGAGTAGAGGAAAACTTCACAAAATAATAAAATTCATAAAAATAATTCATCAAACGTATAATATTTGGTTTGGTCGATAAGCCATCGTTTTAACCTGATTGTGAAACACTCGATATTAGGTGCTTCAGTGATGTTGGTTGGCAGTCTATTATACACAGACGGACCTATGACATGAGTAAGCTTGCCAGACTTGCTTAGTGTTCGAAACAGCGTCGCTGGCTTTCCTGCACACCACATGCACTTAGGTATAATATCTCTACTCGTATATGTGTCCAAAAACGTTCGTTCCCCTATAACTTTCAGCTCATGTCGGCCTATGTTGTTGACCAGCAGTCATTAAAAATGATTTCTCAGGCTGTAGCGACGCCAACATCTATTTTTTATAGGCATCTATGAAAAGTTTTAAATTGCAATTTCTGTCGTTGCAATTGTATTACAGTCATAGTAGCTATGTACCTACCAATCTAACGCTTGTATAGAAGATATATTTAGTTAGGAACATTGTCATATTTCAGAATACGATACATGCTATACACTTCTGATGAATTAATCATACTGACAATTTCTCTTATTATTCGGAGTTAGCTATCTTTAAAATTTACACTGTGTACATGATTCTATCAATTTGACTCATGGACTATGATTTTCTGTGCTTTAAACGACGTAGATAGGTATGTATATAGGATGTGGCAAAGATAGGACTGCGAGTCGATAGTTTAAGTTTGTATCTATAATATATTGTCGCTATATTGAAATGAAATAATTAAATATCATTATTCAGATATCAATTATTTTTATTTTAGGTTTTTTTAACAATATTTATATAAAAATAATATAGGTATACCATAAAAAACCTAAACCTAGAGTGCCGCCGGTAGCGGGGCAGGGCCTAAACTACCGGTGGTTTATTATTCACATTATTTATTTACATTCTTAAATCTTTTTACAAAATATCAATAAAAGAATTAAACAAAGCATAAAACACCTAAACCTAGAGTGCCGCCGGCAGCGGGGCAGGGCCCAAACTACCGGTGGTTATTAATATTATTATAAAGAATAGTATTTTATTTTTACTTTAGATAACAATACAATTCTAGATTTCTGCTGTTCGGAACATTTCTCGTCAGGCCTTGAGTGACCTAGTTCATCGCTTAAGCCGCGAGTAACATGGTCCGAAGAAAAGCTTTTACAATTTACCTCCTCATTCAATTTTTTATGTTATATTTTTTATATATCATAATACTTAAAGTATACACTTTTTCAGCTTGTTTTAGCGGTGAATAGTTTAAACCAAGAAAAGATAGAGAAACACAAAATAGCTGAAGACAACAACGCTTACCAAAAAGACCTGGATGAGAAACAAAGGGTAGTAGATGAACTTTTGAAGGAAATTGAAGGCTATAAGTAAGTTAAATAAAACAATAATATCATAGTCTTTATCCGTCTTGATATTTTCTGCTGATGGTAGGTAATTTATCTATTCATCATCACAATATAAGTACATCTTTGTGCTCCTCGAGTTGAATTCTATACGTACGCCACATCATCTTTATTAGTAGTATGTGGTAGTATCCAAGTTAAGTGCTATAAGTTATCTATCGGCTCTCAATTTTCAACCGACTTCAAAAAAGGAGGAGGTTCTCAATTCGACGGTATGTTTTTTTTTGTATGTTTGTTACGCGATTACTCCGCCAATTGTGAATTGATTTTGATGATTCTTTTTTTGTTTGGTAGGTCATACTTCAGAGGTGGTTCCATATTAATTTTACCGAAATGGATTTAGCACTTTTTAAAAAAAATAACAAAAACAAAAAAAATAAGTTTAATCTTTAAGTTGGTTCTTGTTTTTTATTCTAAAAATTAATTATCTCAACCATATAACTACTAATAGGTGGGTGAATCTCTCCCTGGAAATCCGGTAACAAGCCTGTATGAGTTATAAAAAGTTTTTTTTTAATCCCTGTAATTTCGTTATTTTATTTTATTCATATTTTTTGCTCTATCAGACATCGCCATCGCATATTGCGATTTTCGAAATGCACACAAAACCTTACGAGAACCGGCTTTACACGGCTGCAATATTTATTTAGTATGCAGGACCTAAGAAATGTTTTGAATGTTAGTGAAACCGCAACAAGATCGTAGTTTTGAAGTAGTACCTACTAAGCGAATAATAAATATATATCTATTTAGATTTTGACTTTGGGAAGAAATTAAACGTCCGCGACAAAGACAAATAGTACACTTGCTCTAAAACTATGTATGGTCACCTATTGCATCTAATAACTAGCTGCGCTCCGCGGTTTTTCCTGCATTTCTTTTCCGGGATATACTTTAGGAATCCTGTAACACATTCAACGAAACTAGGATAGGCAAATAGGCAAACGTTTATTGAGTTTTAAACAACAAATTGCATAGCAAGCGACTTCGGTATCTAATGAATTATGTCTTAAAACAGGCTAAAGAGACAGGGCGCGACAAGCAAAAAGAAAGGCTAATAAAACCTACATCATATAAAAATAGTAAAAATACTTTATCAAAGCAATAATGTGCATATTTTCCTAGAGGCTTGCAATGCCTCCATCGTAATTACCATCTGGGATATCCCGCAGGTTTCACTTCGACGGCCGCCAGCGGGTTTGATGTCCAATCAGTTATACTAAGAAGGAAATCCCCATTTCTTCACGTGCAATTACCCGTACTGACATTTAACAACAATTTACTCTAATGTTTGAGGATAATGTTCGCTATTTCCTTTAAATATTTTAATGTTTTCCTATAAAATTTTGCTTGAGGAAATGTCCATAATCTAATGGTACCCAGATAGAGTAATTAGTGTCTGCTAGATTGATGTGTTTTCCTGTGCTTTTACTATTTACATTAGCACAGAATACGTACTTAGTGGTAGGTATAAGTAGAGACTTTAGGTGTGAAATGTGGATTTCTGATCAAATGCACATAATGTTAATACTAATATTTATTCGGTGCTAATATTCTAGTTAGCACTTGTTTAGTATATTCCTAAATATTGATTGGTGCAAAAACTAAACAACACAATTCATTTTGCGTTGAGGGCAAAATCTAGTCCTGTCATCCTATGGCGAGATGAAGCCATAATCTAACCCAGTTAAATTGGATAAAGGGCTCAATATCCATTAGCTTTCCTTGTAAAATCTAATCCTGACATTGATTAATAAGGGTTGTAACCCTTCATCAATCAATTTGAATCGGAAATACTGGTTGTATCAACTTATGTACTGCTGAATTGCCCTTAATTTTACATTACCTATGTACTGAATATGGGCTGGGTACTCATCATAAATATTAGCCTATTATGTGCCTATTTTATTAATATTATGTATGCACCTACTGTTGGGACACGGACCTTCATTCAGAGAGAAAGATAGACAGAGTATGGGCCATAATCCACCACACTGTCAGCGCGCGGCCGGCGGGCGGCGTGACGGTTCGGTGGATGTCTCATGTCTTTGAAATGTTTGTGATTCTTGGACAATGCACCGGTTTGCTCAGTGTTTTCCCTCATCGTTTTTTAAAGCAATGTAATAATTTATGCTGTCAGCTGTCACGGCAGATTGTTGTCTGCTGTTGCCATGAACCAGGAACGATTTAAGGGCCCTCTACTTTATGCTTCGATTCATATCAAATCTTGTAACAGACTAAAAATCTTTAAGTTTTCTAATTATACAAGTATATAATTTACAAAAAGAAATCGACTTCAATCTTCGAAGTCATATATCGATGAAATTTATATGGAACCACTTCGTAGCTAGGTATACTGAAACCAATGCAAGAATTTTCCAAATCGGTTTATAAATGACGGAGTTCTGAGTCACAAATATAAAAAAAATGCAATCGAATTTAGAACTTCTTCCTTTTTTTAAGTTGGTTAAAAATACTATTCGTTCTTTATGATATAACATATTCAAGCTGTTTAAATTTTGTGATATTCCCTGGGGATAGGTTCACGATAGGTTTAGAAATATACCTACCAACCAAGTGGGTTAAGTTGTGGGAAAAATCTAGTCTTAATAGATGATTAAATACTGACTAAGCTAAATACTGCGCCGAAGTAAATAATGACATTCAAAGACCTCGAAATTATTGTGGTTTGCAGTCATAACATTTTAGTGTAGAGTAAGGCGTTTCACACACTAAGATCACAAAATGTACCTATACTTTGCAGTACGAATGCACACTATATGTAGGCAAGCGCTCTCACTTATCGGTAGGTACACTTAGGTACACTTACGTAGGCCTTTTTAGGACTTTATTTCCTTGTTTATTTTGCCTACGAAGTGTGTGTAATGCATTCAATTTTGTGTACAGGCTATAATAATTATATGCGTGATGTCGGCTGCACACCATTCGTTTTCTCGGTGTGTTTAGCGCCTTAGATCTCGTAATATGCCATAGCACTGAACTTTAATGACTAGTGTTGTAATAAAATTATGAGTAGGTATGATTAATGCTGCATAACTATTTAATCTAGGAATACATCTAACTGTACATTGTAGCCTGAGAACTTGGCTAATTTATTCTGTACCTTAATACGAAGCATTTATCTAGTTATGTAACAAAAACCTGTAGGTAGATGAAATTCCCAAACTTATGTTGTCTATACGTTTTGCATTTCACTTGTTTTATTGTAACGTGTCCATTCGCAAATTAAGCTGGATATTTTGCTCCTCTACTCCTCAGATGCAATGTGGTCCGACTTGATGAAAAGCTAAACCTACAAGAAGCTATGTACACTGAAAAAGCGGTCGAGTATTCCCAACTCGTGAAGGACCTGGAAGAACTCAAGGATGAAAGCACCAGGTCTATGAACAGAGTGAAGGACAGATCTGAGTCCACAAGGCACTACCTCCAAACGCAGATCGCTGGCCTCGAGAGGCAGATGATCTCGTGCCGCGCTCAGTGTAGAAGCTACCAAAAGGAAAGGGATGAAGTAAGTGTCTTTAGGGAGTCGCCCCTTTTAGAGCGCGAATTTGGGCAGCTTATGCTACAGAGTTGGTTCTGATCTGTTCAATCAAGCCGATTCTGCATCAGCTATATATATATTGGCTCAGCTTTATTCAAGTTGATTGCCATTAAGCTGGATTGCCATGCCATATTGCTGAATAACCTGAACCTTCTTAGTTCCTCAGTAACCAATTAGTAGAATTGTTGTGCTCTACTCCGGGAAGTCAGTTCATTCAGTGTTATTTTCTCCTGTTATAAATTTAATGATTTGTAGTTTTCTATTTTTTGTCACGGAGTTAATGTAGGTTTTTTTTTATATGAAGAGGTGAGTTACTGACAAACTTGAACCACGTTTGACAGTAACTCACCTGATGGTAAGCGAATTTGCGGTCTAAGGTGGAGCACGTTTGCCCATGAAGTGCCTATTCACTCTGGTCTTAAAGAGACCCAGGATGTAATTGGAAGGAAAAAAGGATTTCGGTAGAGAATTCCACTTAGCTGTACGTATAATGAAAGAGTCAGTGAAGCGCTTAGTGCAGACTGGTGGTATGTGCACAAAGTAAGGATGGAGTGACTCTCCTCGCCTGGTAGTTCAAAGATAGAACGGGAATGAAGGAATCAGCTGATGCAGGTCTTGTGCACACTCACCGAAATGTAGCCTGTAAAAAAAACGATATGCTAGCTATACTTGTCATCTGTGTTCAAGGCTGGCTAGGAAAAAGAGGAACAAGTGAAAGGCTACCTGGTTCGACTCGCCCCGCGTGCTGGATCCTTTTACGACGCGTAGTATCTAGTCTTTTTTCCCTGCATTCACGCTGATTTTTTGATGGAGCTGATGCCCGCTGAGTTAATGTGCGCGATGATCGTGGCTGACGTTGCAAATCCGTCGGTTTAGCAATTATTTCGAGGAGAAGTACGGAGCTCTCGACTCGATCGCGTGCCGGCCAGACGTCAACGACTTTTTCCAACTACCCCCCAGGTTAGCCAAGGAAATTATAAGAAGGGTTGGAGGTAGTTTGGAGAGGAAGGTTGACAGGCTTCGTTTATAAATAAAGAAAATAAGAAAAGTTGCGTTCAAAAATGGTAAGCCAATATTGCAAACATTACTGAACAAAGGCTTTGTACTTTCTTTCATCAAGGGCTTCATCACCAATTAATTTAAGGATGCTGATATTTAGGTAGTTTGAAATGAAGAAAAAAGGTTATACAAGAGAACGAGGAAGAAGTAATCAAGGATCAGGGATTTTGTTGAAATTAAAGTTAACTTGTTTTAGATACGCCAAAGGATGCAAATGCAAATTCATGGGCTCAAAGAGAACTTTGACCTGGTGCAGGTACGTCTCCGTGGCATGCAAGGGCAGGTAGCCCTCCTCAAACATTTCTACGCGGTCTCCTTACCGGATGACGTAGAAGATACCTCGGAACCCAATAAGTACACCAAAAGCTATGACCATTCGCAATAATCCAACAAATCTGAGGTATACAGTCATACAGGAATAGAAAACCGAATTAGTCACGTGATTTATTAATTGGTGACAGATTCCCAATACATCAATGACAAGCCAATTAAAACTCTCGTATCCCCAATATGGTGATTTGGTACCGCCACTTTGAGCAGTCAAAATGTCTATCCTTTGCCGGTTCACTATAATACCTAGAAGTGTAGGTACTTTTTGTAGTTTTTGTGCATCGCAAAACGGATAGGGTTGTCGAGATCCGGCCTTTAATCGATCATTGTTTTTGTTCGTTTGTGTAAAGTTTAACTTTTTTGTGATTTACTGTTTTTGTCATTTAGAAAAACTTATACGCCCTCATTGACAATGACTTGTAAACATCATTTCGTCATCTTAAGAATGTTCCAGTACATTTTCAATATTAAGAATTTTTATATATTTATTCTTTTATAGTTTTGTTTGTGATTAGAAAAAATTTCAGTAAAGATAAGTTACAAATTAATAGCTCGAAATAATAATGCTTAAATTTGTCGAGGTCAAGGTCAAAATAAAATGTGATTGTTGCAAAAAGGTTATATTATTTTTAGAAGTGCTGATAATTTCAGAAGGTCTTTTTTTATTTGCCACTGTTATTATTTTAAAGGTAAATAATAACTAACAAATAACCTTTGTTTTCTTTGAAATAAATAAAAACTACGTATTGTAGCATAAGCAGTACTTTTATTTTAACACTATGACGAAAGACTCACTGGCTTTTAGGATCAAAAGAAACTTTAGCCATAGTTACTTATCAATAAAAGATCATACAATAAGCTTAGAGATCAACTAAAGTGGAATCCATAACCATTATTATGTGTTAACAAAACCATGTTTAACCCAGATTTTTACACGTGGTTTTCCACGTGTACCAGTAGGTTTGCTAGGACAATGCTATATATATAGGTACGTTGAGGCACCACTATTATATCTAACTATAAATAGGTGTAAAATTTGCGTCCATAATAACATTAGATACCCTTGTAACACACGTGTTTCTTGATTTGTACTAGAAATAACAATGCGAATGATTAGGAGGTTTACGATTTGTTTCATTAAATTTGTACGTGTCCAATTAATAGATGTTCGTATAAAGTACCTATTTATACTTAGTCCTCAAAATGACTACTGCCTCTATGGCCAATAGACCGTGGCATCGTTCTATCTTAGGAAGATTGTATCGCTTCTTTCTCTCAAGTTGAATGTATGACCTCACAGCCCTGATTGGAAGGTTTGCATGCGTTAAGGATTGCAGATCAGATAAAACCACAGATTGAGCACTAGTTACTACGCTATTACGTGCGCATTGCGTATGTAATGAGTGACCAGCGCAGCGGTCCAACGCCGTCAGGCTTTGTCTGCGCGCCCTTGCCCGACTTGAGGCCGTGCCTCTCAACTCACCGATCGCTTAATGTCAACCGATCTTTTTATTTACATTTTGTTTATCCCAGGTAACAGGTTGAGCAGGCTAGCGTAGGGCTGCCATCAATGTCCTAGCACCAAAACGACCATTTTGAGGATCCCCGTATCAAGGAATCACTTGCTTACGAAAAACTAGGGTAGTTATTTTAATCCTCAAAGAGTTGCGATGAAAGAAAGAAAATGAGTGAGAGCTCTGAAAACTGATCTAGTGCGAGAATGTTTCAATCATTCCTGCTAAAGAAGACCATACGACATACCGATAATCTGAGAAGGCAAAGATAAAACGCTAAATGTAAACTGATGTAACTGATGTGATTTTCGTAGCGTACCTAGTAGCAATTTGGTTCTAGCTACTACTTTACTAAACCCACTGACCAAGACACTGGGACAGATACCGTCTTTGGTTTTATACGGGTACAACATTTTGAAGTCAGGACATTATGACACCCCTATCTCAGCGTCTCTTCGGCGCTCTGTATCTTAACCAGCGCAACCTGTTATCATTAGCGCTCATTTTGTTACCTGTGTTGTATTTTACTACCTACGACAGCACACGGGATCAACGACTTGCTAAGATATCTGCATGACCACGGCACTATGTTATGACATGTTTTTCTATCATATTCCAGCATGAGGTTCTCAAGAAAATATTCCTAATTCCAATTTCATTTTGTAGAAGTTTTTATTTGTGTACTGTTTTGATACTTTGAAGTAAAAAAAACATTTTGTCAGGTAGTTGCAAATGTTGCAAAGCATTCGGCACCATTAGGAACCACCTTTAATAAACGTTCCTCAGTCACGGATTTGTAATTAGGCTGTTGTATATTTATAGTCAGAGCCTATCGCTTAGCATAGCAACGCGGTCATCAATTTGTCCTTTGTAAGTATTAACAACAACAAGTTGAAGGGCTGATGGTAATACATTTTTACTTGCTCAATCCAGACGTTAAAAAATCACAAAGCCACGACATTGGCTAACTATTACGTTATCCGCCTATCAAGCTATTCTGATAAGTGATGATTTTCTGAAGGAGAAATCGTATTAGGTTGGTTTAAAGGTTTTGTCACCTAGGTCTTATTTATGAAAACGTTAGTAGCATTAGATCATTTTTTTTTAATTCGTTTGCCGGAGACTGACATTGGAGGTTTTTATATTTAACACTAACGTTTGGATATACATAGGTAAACTCTTACCGGGGCAAATAGAACCACGGGTAGTTTGCTGATTAAAACAGATCGGGTTTATTTGTGGACATGCAAAATTTTGTATTTGGTTCTGACTTCCCTGAACGGGTCAAAGCAGCATAATATTTTGTGCACGCTAATAACAGTTTCAAATAGGAAGTCTGCTAACGTCTACTGGAGAATATTACATTCAATGTCGTTTTGAAACAAATGAACTTGCATTCGAGGGATGGACATTTTAGAAATAGAAGCAGAAGATAAAGTAATTTTCACAATCGGATTACGAAAGGAATCGATCATATGCCCCCGAGACCGAGCAATCTTATTACAGGTGCTCGCCGGGACATTTCTGCAGATTGAATCTTGAAGTATCGTTTTATACTTTTTAAGTTATGTAAAAATGTCTGCTATTATTACGAACCTGATAAGATACTTAATACGAAGTAAAATGGAACAGGTTGTGTTCGGTAGGTAGGTAATCAAAAGCTCATCTAACAGCATACCTACATAATTTTTTACAACCTAGCTGACTATGAGTTTGGTTCTGTCATATATTCTTATTTGGATACATAGGAAAGTGCAAAATGATAATATATTGTTGTGTTGGCTTATACAACATTTTCTTGCAAAAAGTGTCTAAAGAATCGACCTACTTATGTACCCAACTGGTTTTGGCGTAAGTAAACAGCGGCAGCGTTCAGCAATTACCGCGTGGCGACTTTGATAGATAAATCAATCATTCGTATCTGGAGATGTAGGATGATTTTATGAGCAAGTATTTTAGTAACTTCATCATTAAAATTGATAGTCAACGCAACAGGTGGTAGAATAAAACCTCAAATTCCACTCAAACACATTATATTTTTATTGTTTGATTTTTATATTTGGTGCTCCATTTTTGTTTGTGTATTTAAATTATAAATTAATACTAATAATAGGACTCGCGAAAGGTGCACAGCCTCCTTAAATGGGCAATCGGGAGCTCTGTGCACTTTCCGAGACCCGGGCAATGAGCTCGGCATAATAAATAATACAGTAAGGTACAAAAAAGGAAGTCAACGAAGTACCATCGGATGGTTTCACACTCGCTCATACACGCTCCACACAGGCGAAAAACAGTCTTACATCTATAATATCACTAGCTATACAGAATGCGGCGAGGCCGCGTGCACTGAACCATTGATGTGTATACTATATCGGTAGGGTATTCATTCGAAATGAGAACCCTTGAGCTTCTTGACGGCGTTGGTCAGGTGCAGCATCTCGGTGTTTAGCTGCCAGATGAGGTCCTCAAGCTTCTCGACAGAGTCCAGCACCTCCACGCGCTCCGTGTGCGGGTTGAAGCGCACCTCGAAAGGTCGCGACATGGTCGACACCCAACGTCTGCCGATACAAGTTACTCGTTAACACCATATCGTATCACTCTTTGTACACATTAATTTTGTTTTTGAATCGATAGTTACCTGAATTTTTCTTTGGCATCTTCGAAGCTTTCAGCAACGTAATAAATAGGCTGGTACTCCTGGTCTTGGTAGGGCTGCACGGAGGTGGACGCCGGTTCAAAGGGTCTCAGCTCAGGCTTGTCGCTAAGAGCGTGCAGCAATTCACCAATGGAGGATAGCAGTGCAGCACCGTAAGCTTTAAGCTGGTGGTTCTCCTTGCAGAGTCCAAATTCCACGGTGAACCAGTATACCTGCGCAAAGAAAAAAGTTTACAATCCTCCGCACTCGGGACCCTAACTTAATTAAACCTACAGTTAAAATTTACTTTGACTTTTCATTGAAGATTCTACAATTTAACTATAATGTGTGTAACAAAATGTTATTGTGGAAAAATTACAAATTTGCAGGAGTGTCGCGAGATTGTTTAGTGAAAAATACCGCTACAGGTGACAAGAGATTTGAAATCGAATTGTAAAATTTATTATATAGGCCTCTGACTAAGGAACACAAATTCATAAATTTCACAAGAGCTTGGCTCAACTATTACATAAAAAATATACTTTCACACATGCAATTTTATTACTGTATGAAAATGTCAAGAGTTGAACTTACAGTAGAAAGCTTTTCGATTTCCGGATCAGAAGCGCCAAGAGAAGCCAGACCGATTTCCTGGGAGAACTGAGCGAAGCCAGGGTCAGCCAAGAGAGGGATGTGTCCAAGGAGCTCATGGATGCAGTCACTAAAAGAAATAAATCATTGTACATACAACATACACTAATAACTTCGAGGCATATTTGTTACACAATTGTGTATTAGGTTAAATTTAATATATATTATAAAGGACCAACAAAACTGTCACAATTTCAACGAGCCATATTAATATAACTAATTGTAGACGCTGAATTTAGTAGAGTAGTTCTCTACAAAATGTCGCTTTGAAGGCTAAAAACTTCGGCGTGAATCTAGCTCAAGTGTAACTAAATTAGGAGTGAGCAATTTAACAATGTTATAGTTCCATCACGAGGCGCAGCCGTCTCCTATAACCGGAAATTCATTTTATGGCCGGTATTATGCTCTCAAGGATCCCCGTCCTCAACGTTACTATGTTTAGTTCCCCGAACAAAAACTTACATTTAAACTACTTGCGTAGATATTAAATTACCTTGTCCGGTATACAAACGTCTATTATTTGATCTAATTTACATTACGTTAGCAAGGACTAATTACGTCATATTAAATTTATTTCCTTAAAAAAATCGCCAAGGCCAATTCTTTTCCGCTCAAGATTTTGAATATTTTGGATGGTGTGCCGTTTGAAAGAACTGGTTAACCTACATTGCCTGCATAAAATTAACTAAGAATAATATTAATTACCTACGTGAATGATTGAATACTAATTATCACATTCTACTTGTTATAAAATGGTAGGTACTTACGGTTCGGGTGTGTGGAAGGGCGAGTTCGCATGACGAACATATTGGGTAGATTGGAAGACGCGGAAGGCGAGCGAAGCGAGAAAGTCGCGGGCGGTGAGGAGACCGGCAGCGGGGCGCAGGGTGAAGCCGGTGTGCTTGCGGAGGAAGCTGCTCACATCCTCTAGCTGAGGAATACGGTGAGGAACGAATATGTCCGCTTCTTGCAGTTTCTCGAAGGCGGCTTTGTACTCGCGGCAGGCGTGTTTGGGCATCAGGTCGAGGACAGTGTTGAACACTCGCATCCAGGTGGCGTTTTCGCTCTCGGAGTACAAGGTGGACGGGATCGGGTCTCCATATTTGTAACCAAAGGCGATCTCCGCGATCTCCTTCCTGCGCTCTCTATACTCTTTGTCAGCGAAGCCAGGGTGGTTCATGTCCAGCTCTGGCTCGTATTTAGTCATGAGGTGGTTGCAGTTGTCGAGGTCGGAAGCGTGGCGAGGGAACCACGGGGTCTTGCTTGACATGTTCTCCGTCACCAGATTGATTCCGGCGAAAGAGGTCGATTGGCGGAGAGATCGGATGAGCTGGAGAAGGTTGACGCGAGACATGCTCACTTTTACGAGAGCGTCGAACTGCACGCCCTCTACTTGGGAGGGACGAGTCTCCAGATGCTGAACGCAACCCTTATAGTTGTCGACAGTCTTCAGAATGCGAGCTAAGGAGCCCATTCCGTCACGCATGCGCAGCAGCAGCGCGGCCTGCTGGACCGCCTGCTCTGCTTCCGGTGATTCAGCAGCAGCGTTCTGAAGAATCACCTCCTCCTCGGTAAGGGTGTAATCTGTAATTCATACATGGTCATGGTTTACCAACGGGAGTCATGTGCAAGTTTGACAAAGTTTAATTTTGAGTGGGTACCTATTTGTTAGTTCTTATTGAATTTATTTAATACTGACCCTCGTCTGGTTTTTCGGCGTCGTCCCCTATATCTGCGTCGGCTAAAATAAAATAAAATAAACCAATAAAATAAACATAAACCAAATAGAAAGAAAACAAATAGAACAGCATAAAAACATTTGGTATTTACCAAGGTGACCATTTTTGGTCTCATCTTGCTGGGTACCATCTTCAACAGTAGGGGATTTGTCGCCGTTGCCGTTATGAATTTCATCTTGGATATAATCGGAGTCCAAGCCAGAGTCTAAATAAAATAAAACAAATAACTAATAAATAAAAGCATAAAAATAAATTTAAAATACAAAATAATAAAAATACGTTTGTTAACGGCGCTGTTTCCATGTGTTCCATTATATATTGCTTTTTTCATAGCAAGTTAGTGGAGCATAAGCTAAGTATCACCCGTAGGTATATAAAGGTAGTTGACATTCCGCTAATTAGTACGATTCGTATTGGTTATAATAAAAGTGCGCATCGCTGGAATAGATTTAATGCTTAAATTATGTTAAGCTGACATTTAATGAAAAGTAAAATAACTTGAATTTGCGACAGGACCAGTAAATATTGTAATATTTTGAATTGCGTATTTTGAATACTGATTTTAAACGAATGAAAAATAAAATGAATACATTAAAGTGTAGTTTTTTGACACAGCAAAAGCATGTCTAAATGTCAAACAAAAAATAATATTTCTTTTACTGTCGCTAAGTAGATAAGTATGCAAACAAATTTCGTCTTCGCATATAAGAAACGTTGGAGTTATTTAATTTTTTTTGCGGCCATATCAATTTGTTATGTCACATGCCTAAGCGAAAGATTGTATGAGAAACAAATACCTTTTTTTATTGCTTTTAGATATGTTTGACCACAATTTCGCCTAGTAAAGCAATTTTTATGGGCAAGCTTGGCACTTAACATAAAGTGTAAGACGTGCTCGTCCCGTTGCTCAGTTCCATAACAAAGCGTCGATTTGAACGAAGTTGAGCGACTGGTCAGACCTGTCTTCCTGATGGTTCACCGAACATCACCCCGAACGGCATGTTTTTAGGTGAGTGATATTACAAACCGGAGACTTCGACTCCAAATCCTACCTCTCTCTAATTATTACACTTCTGCTATATTTTTCGTTTTTAATTTAATGTGATGTTTATGGAAGCATGGAAGTGGAGATCTCTTCCAGTTTACGTTTCAAGTTATATTTGTCGCAATAGATTTCATCTGGATACTGTTAGTGATAATATAGTCACTTTACCATACTATCACCTCTCTCTGAACATTCCCTGCCGAGGTGCTGGTACAGAAAGCTGTATTTTGAACTGTTTTGGAAACTCACCATTGGCGCGGGCGCGAGCCTCTTCGAGCACACTTTGTTTGGTCTGTTTGACAACCAGGGTCTCAAAGCGAGCATCGTCTACGAGAGAGCGACGGCGGGATGGATAGCCATTCTGTAACAATACAAAATACCTTTAGTTGCATACTCTATAAAAGAGACAAGAGTTATAAGCAAAGATGTAACAAAGTTTAGAAAAGATTGCGAAGTGGCCTGCGCGCGTATCAGATGTAATGCTGCTAAAATTAATAGGTACGGAAGTAAGTATAATATGTATTTTGCCAGCTGTGGATAAATAGCTCTTTATTACAGTGCGAGTGTATTTCCAGGCTTTTATTGTACTATGTCATTAAAATTTATCTTATACCGATTCAAAGATGATCTTATTATATAATACATACTTCTTTAATTGTTTAGATTTGTTAATATTCTATACCACTTGAAATGAAATTTAATCGTTTTTATGACACAAAACAGTAAAATTTCACCATGATTTGTGACGAATGGGTTAATTCACACATTCAAATTAAGGAATGAAAACAATAATTGAGACGTTTTAACGCAACAATCTTCCTTTTAAAAGTCTACGTGTCAGCAAACAAAGAAAATGGCGCAGTTTCCAGCTCACAAAGGAACGGACTCTTAAAACGGTCTTCATCTTTAAAATCCTTATAAAGCGGTCACATCGCATTATATTTCATGTGAGAGCAGAAATTGCTTTTACGGAGTTCCTAAGCTTATTTCCCGCGCGTGTCCGGGCGTAAAGTGGTGCCATTATTCCGCCCCCGGGTTGCGGCGTCTCCGGATGCGCGAACTCCTAACACAGCGATTGAAATCCCTCTCAAAAGGAGCAGAACTTTCTGGACCACTGAGCCCCAATGGAGCCAATTATGACTGTCGCGCTCTAAGTGCAGACCGCCTTTATGCCTTTTGACACTTGTACTCACTGCTTAACTTGCCGCAACGACTTTATCAACTTTATAATTCGCGTTTGGACAATAGTCTCTATCATTAGCTAGTGTTCGTGCTTGAAGATATTAACCTTTGTAACTTGTATTGTTATTATGGCTCGTTTTGAGCTGCAAATGATTACTTTTTGTACAATGTTAAGCATACATCTGTAAAAAAACTGCGGATATTATATTATATATATTTTTAGTTTGTACAATTCTTTGTTTTTGCTTGACAACAGTAGCCTATATTTAGCTATTATATGAAGATAAAGTAATACGAGATTTCAATGTATTTTCTCTCTAGAAAATCGGCATATATATATATATATAATAATGCGGGATTTTATTAATAATTTTCCTTTCGTATTTTTGTATAGATAACTCAGTTTATCTATTTGGGTTAGAAGATAATGAATTTAAAAAGCCCGCATGATCATGTGGCATTGCCCTTACTCACTAGTCTAGAGCATTACGGGTTCTCAAGTTGTAAGTTAAGTTTGACACGGTCGCCCGCCTGTGTTGCCGGCAACGTAATTTCCGCCGAACAGCGGTTAGGAGCGCTGGATAACATGCGGCGAGGCGAGCAGGCGCGGTGAGACCTAGCATTTTCCACTAGAGTGGCCGTGCGGGCCTAACTATGTATGTCAAGGGTCGCGCTAATCACACTCTATTGTTACCGGAGTCCCTGAAATGCACTAAGTCGTTAATTGCTCGACCTGCAATTTTAATATTCTTCAATGTAACATGCTTCTTAGAATCTAAACGCTTAACAGATCCTTACTAATTTCTTGGTGCTCCAAACAAAGCCATTATCTTAAGAGTTTCGATAATGAGTCAGTCGTGTAATACGGATTGTTTACATAGCGCACGTAAGGCAAGATTGCGGAAACTCCAATTGAAGTTAAAGGTCCGCCTAACTGGAGCGGGCAGGATTTGGAATCCGGTTGGCATAGCCTTGGTGTGGCCGAGTGGCCACTTCACCATTCCATTCGGTCCGCGGGTAATTAAGCCGGAGCGACGGCTGCCAACCTGTGCTCTGTGCACCCTCACGATTCGGACCATTCTAGCTATTCACACAGTGGACGTGTGCTCGACGTTCGATCCCTCGCCATACGGTACATGAAGTGTCTACGACGATGATACTGACGACTATTCCATTTGTGTACCAATTCCAAACATGGTAAACTTAGGTCTCTCACTCGACTTAAAAGTAGGTATATTTTCAAACTCTTTGTCAAATCGCCGTAAAGCAAATAACACGGCTATAAAATGATTTATTATACCGAATTTGAATGACGCCGTTTTATCTTAGGAACAATAGGAAGTCTTAATTGACGCAGAATGGGAAAACTAGTGATTTATGTAACTCTGCTGAATATAATTATAATTTATTCATTTTAATTTGACCACAACGAAGATCTATTGGTCAAGGGCAGATCAGCGGCCTTCAATTCGTTTTAAGCATAACTACTTTGCGTGACGTTGCTTCATTATATTAATAAGGCGAAAATTGCTACTCTATAAAAACAATAGAGGCATTTTATTTAATTAGACGGAGTCCATGTTAAACTGATCGGAGCCGTGATCGTTACCTTAAGGTTAGGATGGGTTATGACAATATGCCAGGTCCATACAAGAACCAGTGTCACATGACGTATGTTTAAACATCTCTGCAGATTATAGCGAGCTAGTGAGCGTCTCGTCGCACTGCCTCGCATTCCGATGTTCGTTAGTCAAGGAAATATAATTATTCAGGAGCCAATTATTAAAAAATCAATAATTGTAACTGTTAGGCCTAGTTATCGCACAGCTCACAATGGTTATTTTACAGAACATCAACATTATCGCATCGCTTGTTATGAGTTAGTATGTACGAGAGGCAATTCGTTGAACAATAAAATTTAAATAATTATTTAAGTAATATTGTCCCGTTTAATACTAGCTCTTATAATAATAAACAAAATTTCGCAAAGCTCAGTGATATATTGGCAACCTGAATTTAAAAAAGCATGTTAAATGGAACGCTTTCAGACATAATTGCTGCTGAATGGAAACCATGAGGTAACGATTATATTTTAATTCCGCCTTGAATATTGACAATGGTAATTGCTCTTGTAGAAGGCAATGACGAAACTCATTATCTCTCTGTTGATATTTTGCTGCAATACGCAGTAATGCATTCAATGAAATTTGGTACGAAGCCGCGAGAACTGTGCTATGATTTCGTATGCGGAGGTAATGTTGTGTTTGTCAACAATGGCATATTAACAGTTGACATTGTGGCTCGTCTGCTTATTAAGTAACTCATCACACGAGATGATGTGATTTTTATCGAGAAAGCTCACCTACTTTGTCGAGTCTTATAATATGGCTAAATTGTGCGCCAGAATATTGTAAAACAAGCTGACACCGAGCCAGAGGCAATAACCACATGTGAGCCGGCTTGCTGGAGAGTGGTGACTTGAGCACAATTAACGGCATTTGCCAGCGAAAATATACAAAAGGTACATAGGTATATTTCTTACTGGATTATCTCCTTTTGCATATCGCTTTCACACGATTTCTTCGACATGCTTCCCTTACTGTTTTTCTCTCAAATGTTTTGTTTTAAAGCTCTTTAAAAATATGGTGTGACAATCGCTTTCTGGAAGTGTTTATAATTTTCAAGTGGCCTTTGTTTGTATACTTGCTTTGTTATATAAGTTCAAAATGTTTGTACGCGAATTATTCATATTATCAAATAAGGAGATTTCAATGAAATGCAAGGTTATTAAATTAGGCGACACAAAAGTAAAAAAAAAAGATTTTGTGACGATATACGAAATTTACGTTTAAGATATTATTTATCTTGAGATAAAAATATTTCAGATTTATACTTTTGCGGTACACATTTCACGAATCAGACAATTTAGGTGCACTCCAAAATGCTATTGTTTTACGAACTGAGTTTAAAAAGCTGGATTAAATAAATATGATTTACTAAATGGTTACACAAATGATAACTATTTTGTGATTATGGTCGGTCACTTTGTTTCAAACATTTTCTAGTGTAAATTATATCATTATTAAATCAGCAATATATAGTAGTAACATTTCCTCAAACCGTTAATTTGTTATTCACTTTAAAAATATGGTGAAAAATCCAAATGACCGGCCACAAAAACTGAAATGATAGTCCTTAGGGAATTAGCAATGGGAGGCAGGTGGCACCAGGCCTGGCCTGCTGACGGTGAGCTCCTCACCTCGATGCTGTAGGATTTCTTGATGGCGAACATTTCGCGGTTCTTCTGGGCAGCTGCGACGGCCATTGCTTCTTCTCACGACACTCAACTGGGAACGATAGGGGCCTGAACAAGGGGTTCACTGCGCGTTTAGCTAGCGTATGTCTGCGAGAGCTTTCTGTCTCGACCACGGGCTTGTGCCTGTCTGTCTGCGACTAGAGCTGTCGTATTACTATAGCTAACTAAACTTTGGATTGCAAACAGACCAATGCATGATGACCGTTCGCAAGAACAGTTTAAATAGTGTTAGGCGTGCGCCCCCACCCCGCAGCGCCTTTCGTCGCGCATGCGTCATCTCTGCGCCTCCGCGCCCCTCGCGCCCTCTGCTGGGGCCGCCCGCGCGGGTGGCGGGTGCTTCCGTTCTACCCTCGGCCCTTAACCGCGGAGCCCTGAAGCACCCTTCTCCATAACCACCTAAGGTTGATAATATGATTTACAAAAAAAAATACAAAAAATGTTCCCAAGACATTTTTGTCTGGTTTTGGCCTTTTGCTCTCGGAAGTAAATTTATGTAAGGTAGGTACCTAGGTAGTTACTCTAATAGAACAAAAGTGGTGAGTTTATACACGGAACTGCGTTATCGTTCTAACATCGATAGTTATTATTGTTATCTTAGCCATATAGAGTGGATCTCTTCATTAATATAACTTGGTGTAATATTTTGTGACTAGGTCTTTAATGTATATAATCATCAGAGAGGTATTCTTTTTAGATTTTATTTGAATTAGCTATGTTCTTAAAATATTATTTATTTAACTTTGGTATATCGACAGACGGATAATATAAGAAACTAAATAGAATTAGAAATTGTATGCACCATTTTTATTATATATCTCGAAATTATAAATAATCATAGTAGTTGCTCGTTAAATTTCAAATTTATATTGAAATAATTTCATATTATTATGTATCGTATTTAGTTTTGGAATATAATTATATGGCAGAATAACATCCTTTATATCCATTTTGGCTGAATGTTGGATTATTTACGCATTAATGATAATCTAATGATGAAATACAGTAAATATATTCGATACATAAAACTTATGTCAAAGATTCCGTGGTGTAGTGGTTAGACAGCGCGGCTCCATTGCACGAAAATGCGGGTTTAAATACTGCTATGGGACATTGTACAATATTATGTAAATAAAAAAGGCAATGTTTTCTTTGTGGTTATGTCCCGCAATGTTTTTCATTTGAATCATCCCGATTAATAATCGTAAACCGTTAATAATCCCGAATAATAAGATTTTTCAATCGTGCCATGTTTTCAATCGTCCTTTAAATCGATGTGCTCCATCTTCGGCCGCATCGTCGCATAAGATTGTGCCAAACATTATCTATAAGCAATAAAAATCCCGATGAGTATCTCCAATGACAAGCACCTTTAGTTAATCATTTTATCTAATTAATTGGGTCTTTACGCTTATGATTTAACTTCATATTAAGTTACGTAATGGAAACAAAGTTTATTATTTATTGCATAACTACTTAGTAACTTAACTATAATTTTTAGTTTATATTCAGTGAAGCCTAAATATTTCTTTACTTAGATTTCTTAATTAGAATAGATATGTACCTACCTACCTGCACTGCATATTATAATAACAGGTGTATAATTTAATGAGTGGACATACAAAAAACGTAAGTAAAAAGTTATTCTTAAAATTTTTGACTAATACAAAAAATATGGCTTCGTATATCATCACGTGCGCTAAGGTCTAATTGGTCCGCAAACAATTGATTTTATACAAGCTTCAGTACATTAAAATATACCTACTTATTTTTATGTACAACAGTAGGAATTTACATAGTCTTAATACGGCCTTTATTAATTACTTCCTGCGGCGAATATTAAGCGTTTCTTCTATTTACTTAGGCTGCCAATTATTTTGCACATTATACATTATCAGATAGAATTATAATTTTATTGCTAATTTAGTCTGTAAATTACGGCGTAAGTAATATGTGCTGAAAACTACGCCTTAAGTCAATCATATTTACAGAGTTCGTATTGTGGGAGCCTATTATTGTATTTTTATGTTATTGTAGGTACCTTATCAAGCCGTTTCTTCTTATATGTACGGTACAAGACGTACGGAACTCGGCATCCATTTATGGTTGACATTCCTCCAGCCAGAACAAAGCGTTTCGCTTCAACTTTCATAATGCGAACAGCTAAGGAATGGACCACCTTACCAGCGTCTCTGTTTCCCGATTCTTAAAATCTAGGTGTCTTCAAGTCCAGAGTGAATCGGTATCTTCTAGGCAAGCATGATCCATCGTCGACCGCGTCATCACTTTCCATCAGGTAAGACTGCAGTCAAATGCTTACCTATCTAGTAATAATTATAAAAAAATCTCATGTAGTCATGGAATAAACACTTAATATTAATAATAATAATTTCATTTATTTATTTATTTCTCTATATATAAAAATGAATCCCTATTTCCCTTGGTCACGGCATCACGCGTGAACGGCTGGACCGATTTCGGTAATTCTTTTTTTGTTGTGTTTGTTATTGTCAGGAGAAGGTTCTTATGAAAGAAAAAACTAAGAAAGTTGCGCGGAACATAAGATTTATAGTTAAGACAGAACGACGTCTGTCGGGTCAGCTAATACAGTTAACAAAATAAAAGTACCAGAGGAGGATCAAATACATAGGTCGAGGGCCAAAACTCGCAGGAACGTCTCCTCATATTTTGAAGGAAGCCGGAGCACGTAGGACTTAAAACTCGTAGTCCTCGTTGACTCGGGTCTCGTCGAGGTTAAGAAAAAGATAAAGAACTTAAATGCCATCTGGGGTAAGTAGTTCGTGATATGGGATTGTGTGAATACAACACTGATTTATAGGTATTGGATATTGTATTAACATCGATTCGATATAGTCATTCATGTCAGTCGATGATTGTTTGGACCGCATAATGACATATTTCCTCTCACAAAACCGCATGAGTTGAACATTAGTCGGCAGGTGAATTACCACCGACGTAAAATAGTCATAATAGGCGAACGTTTCCAATTTCAGTATTTGCAAATTAAGTATAGAGATTTAAAGTGAAAAATAAAAATTATATATTGTTCTAACTCTTTCATCTAAACGGGTTGTTAATCCATTACCTTGATCTTATTTTCGTGCATCGAAGAAAATCTTTTTTTTTTTTTTTACGCTTAATAGATCTATGTTTGGCCACTATCTGGCCTGATGTGAAGCCATGATGTGGCCTAAGATGGAGCACATAGATCTAGAGAGAGACGGCAGTTGAGCGGCTGCTCAGACCCGTCTCCCCGATGGTTCACGGAACATCATCCCGAAACACGACTAGGTCGTTTGACGGCATGGCTTTGTTCGGTGGGTGGTATTACAACCACGGCCAGAGCCTACCACTCCAAAGAAAATCTCAGCCATTAGTCTAATTTTATTAGAGTAATAGATACCTACCTTCATTTAGAATAATGAAAAATATACCTGCTAAAGTAAGTAATTGTCATTGAATTAGTGAGACGTTGTCGGTTGGCAACTTCCATACCTAGTTCAGGCGTCGTCCAGTTAAGGCGTCGGGACGGTCTTACGGAGACGCAGGTTCGTCCCTGCCCGAGCAATATCATTTCTCTTCTTCCTAATTATTTAAATCTTAAGATGTTTATAATTTACCGATAAGGAAAGAAAAACAACAATTGTAAAATACTCTCATAAACTGTTCGTATTTAAATTCAAAATGACGGTTACTAAATTTAGCTTTATTTCGTGTACAAAATGTACGGTGCAAAACGAATCTCGATTCCTTGTAAGTTAACACTTAATAAACAAACCAAATTACCCACTTCATGCGATTTGGACGAGGGCCCTTGACGTCAGGTAAAACGGGGAACTTTAGGTACCTTCACTACGTTTGTGACGCCTTTATGTGACCTAATATGACATTCCAGTCTTATATAATTGTTTTTAAAGATATTCCGGGTTATTAATCATAAATAAAATTTGCATGCCAATTATCTAGTATAGACAATGTATAATATATTTTTTTGAAAATGCAAATTAGTTTTATATTCTTTTTAAAATATTGCTACCTACTTTATTTCAAACCAAAATGTTAAAGAGGCTTGCATCTGTTAAATAATCAAGTTTTGTCAAAATAACTTAGTTTATATATCAGCTCCGTCAGGAGTTTGTGAACATGTCATCAGGAAATGATCGTCGTTATTAATTCACAGTGCATTGATCTAGGAATTATTTCTGCTATACCTAATTCCCACGAAAGTTCCTGACCTTCCCAAATTAGTATTTCTGGGTGTCTAAATAATAAATTATTATAAATTATGCCAATACTAAGACTCTTATATAAACATCTATCTATTTTACTTTTTTTTTCTTTTCAAAGTTTTTTTTTTTATAGGGCGAATGCCTTTATTACTCAAAACAAACTACACTCTACTTACTAAAACTAAACTAACTACATACAAGGAGAAGCAATTGGACAACCCATAGACCATTAAAGGCCTATAGGTAGCTCAAATGCTCCAACCCACTACCAGTTGGCAGCGTACCCAAGATGCTGGCAGTATTGCCCCGTTGGATTGCAATACTGATACGTTGAGCCAAATAAGTCCCAGCATTTTGGTCTATTTTACTTAGGTATATTAAAACTATCTGGGTAAACATCAACAACCCAACCGCAAAATCTTTAGTACATTGATCATGCTGCTTGTAACAGTTCCGAAATATCGAGAACTCAAAACAAAACAAATACATGGTTAATAACCCGTTTCTTAATCAAATTCTGGTGTCAGTGACCATGATAGTTTAAAAACATATATCTGGGTAAAATCTGTAATACATTAAGTAATTTTTTGAACATTATCATTGCGGTAATTGCATAAAATTATTTATTACTAATACTGTCTGTATCTTTCGTCACGTTGATACTACTGAATGCAACTTACCATAGTGATAATTTATAATTTAAAGTAGGATTAAATATACTTTTTTAATACTTAAAACAATATGGCTCAACGGCTCCCACGAGATGAGGGATGAAAGTTATGATATTTTTATGTGAACGGTAATACGGTACGGGTGATACGGTCTGGGTGGGTACCACCGCTTTGCCAGTTATTCAACCGCCAAGCAGTAGGGCGCAAGCGTTGCTGTGTTTCGGTTTGAAGGGCATTGTAGCCAGCGAAATTACTGGGCATTATGAGACTCAACAGCTAATTATCTCAGGGTGACGAGCACAGTGCAGTGCCGCGCAGGATTTTGCAAAACAACGTTCTGGTGGTGCTGTTATTGTTATGGGCTGGCGTATTGCTTACCATCAGGCAAACGACCAGCTCGTCCCGTCATTCAGTTACAAAAAAAAAAAAAAAATTAAATGAATCTTGACAATTGGGTTTTGCTGCGAGTTTTGATCGTCTATTGTATAATAGGTGCTAAACACCAAATATATGCAGTACCTATAATATAGTTACGTACTCTTTTATTTTCATGAAATTCTTTTCATAAGCTTTTCATATGAGAAAACTTCCGCAATTTCAAAACTTGTTAAACAAACGTTGTTCGCCGTGACGTGCAGAATAAGCCCCCTTCAGATATATTATACACATAATTATGGTACACATAGTACCTATAGTAAAAATAAAATGACAACCTCCTGCAAAGCCCAAAGAAAACATGATCCAATGAAAGAAACGTAAATTATGTAAAAGAAGTCATATATTATGCAGTAGTGCGCAAGCGTTACTGTTTTCCAGTTTGAAGGGCAGCGAAATTACTGTTGGGCCCATTATCGCGGAGATTGATGAGCGCAGTGCAGTGCCGCGGAGGATTTTGTAAGGGTAGGTGGTAAGGGTTGCTGGGCGCGTGGGCAAGCTTACCATCAAATAAACGACTTACTCCTCTCGTGACTCAGTTACATAAAATAAATAAAAAACCAGCCAAGTGCGAGTCAGACTCGCGCATGAAGGGTTCCGTACGTTTATCTATAAAAACGGGAAAAAAATCATTGCCTGTTGTATGGGTGCCCCTTTAAATATTTATTTTATTCTGTTTTTTAGTATTTGTTGTTATAGCGGCAACTGACCGACGGAAGGACGGACGGACAGCGGAGTCTTAGTAATAGGGTCCTGTTTTACCCTTTGGGTACGGAACCCTAAAAAGGATGCTTCAGTGTGACTCAAGCTCTGAAAACGTGGACATTTGCATACAAGGAAACAGGACGCGAGATTTCTTGAATGCGTGCTTAAATTTCTACTGAGCCTGGGGGAGTTACCTGCCTCAGTTTCCCTGTGAGTCCACTTGATTCACACTCACAACACTCAATAGCATACAAGTTATATGAGGTTAGATATAAGGTACAAGCGAGAAAACTTTTTCCTTTAACTATTACGAATGATATAAGTAATATCTATGTTATTTTTCCCTACCTTTTTTGGTTTTTGTTTTTCACATTCACAAAACTCAATATCGTACAAGTACGAGGATAGCGAGATAAGTTACAAGCAGGAAAACATATTTTTTATTATTATAGGTAAATGATTTGATATGATAATTTTCCATATTACGTATTTATCTTCAAATAATTATTTTCATTAATTGAATATCCTTATTTTGAATATCGGGTTTCCCCGTATCTGCTTATTTGGTCATCATTGTGGCGCGTGCTTTATTCTAAAATATAATTAATCTAATACTATTGGTATAATTAAGGTTAAGAAATTTTAAACTATAGTTCAACAAGAAACTTAATTAGCATGAATGAATTTTAAATTGAGAGCCATTAAAAACGTAAGTGAAGTAAATACACGATGGAATTGATATCGATATTTTTCTTATACTCGTATAGATATTTTTCGGAAATGTATGTACATACGCAGTCCATGCTTTAGAATAAATCTATAGGGTTAAATTAAAAACGGTGAAGCTAGTAGGCGCCGCGCCGTGCCATGCGCCTGCGCCTTGCCGCGTCCCCCGCGTTACGTGCTTAGTGTAATAGACATTTCAGCTAATCATCAATTATTTTCTAGGGATTTATTATTATTTTTTTTAATTTAACGCTATATATTTATGCTAGAATCTTAGGTGTCGCTTGAAGTATGAGGTTGAAAGAGACTTGTGCGAACTCTACGTCGAGGAAGGAGGTGGCGCAAGACAGATCCAAGTCGAGACTCTTATTGTCGGAGGCCAAGACTCACTTTGGGTCGCTTGCGCCATCTTAGTAAGTAGTAATTATTTATGTTAAAGCATGGGCTGAGTACTATATTTCGGAAAAATATCATATTCAATTTCACCGTGTAGGTACCCCTATAACCAATGATATCGACGGAAAAGACCAGGTCCAATTTGGTCATAACATTCAGATCGCACTTACCTATAAGATTATTATTTAAAATACTTTCGTATTTTTTAATCATGATTTAGAATCAGGTATGTTTATGAAGATTGCGGCCTTTTCAACTCCAAGTATTTGAGCACTTATCAACCGAATGTGTTTTTCTTCAATGCTTTTTGAGCGAGTGGAAAATCCTAAAGTTTATTTTATTTTTATTCCTCCTTTTCTCTGTTGTTCCTCAATGTTGACAAATTTTACAAATAATATAAAGCTAAAATTTAAAATAAAGCATCAAAATGTTCCTGCCTAAAAGTTTTTTTGTAATTTCTGCCAAATTCAGATTTTCCTTAAAGTTGTTTGACTTTAAGGAAAATCAGACTATGTTGCAATAACTGTTTACACACACTATATATATATGTCGCAGCCAACTAGCTTAACTAGCCGTTCAATCAACAGCCTAGACTCTTTAATAAACAGCGCCATTCAACTAGCTTCCTGAATGATATTCAGCCATAGCGTCTGTTACAACATTTAATAAACTGGCTGGCTAATGCTTAAGCCATTCGTACGATTAGATGTATCCTACGCGAGATTGTAAACTGTCGAAAGATTGTGAACCCTCGCATTATTTTTCGGTAGATTATAATCTCGAAGTGATAGATTATAATCTACTTACATTATATTTGTATCTAACATTCTCGTTCGCGGCGATGGGATGGCCCAAGGGCCACGTATATATATATATATATATATATATATATATATATATATATATATTGTCTTTATTATTATGACAGTTTTTATCACCTATCTATTCTTATCATTTATCAACTCTTCTTACCACGACGAAACATGTTAAAGAACACAAAATGATTCAGCCGATTAAGTTAATTATTTTATTAATTGATCGGTATTTCCGTATTAGTCTTTGGAGCTACGTCTCGCACAAAATGTAACCATAAAGATACGTTTAAAACGAAAGCTAACTGCGGGGGATTTCCTCAGTACTGTTTACGCACTGCTTGGTGATTAATATAAGGTACCGGTGGCAAACCGTAAAGCGAGGCACAGACGTCATACTCGTATTATATAGTATTTGTGTTGAAACTTGTCGTCTGTCGTCTGTCCAAATTCATAAGTCGGCCAGCTCACGGTTAATGTAAACCTCTAATTTCCCAATGGTGGGCAAAGGTCTTTTCCCGAATAGTCCCTTAGTTGGAACATGTTATTTTTGTGGATATGTTGTTTTTAATTTAGGTCATACCTATTATAAAATGTTTTACACATACAAGGATGTTATAAATACCTGACTTTTTTAAATATTAGTAACTCCATCGGAACAGTTCTGTTATTTTTAATCAATATGAAAAGTATCCTGTATTATTATATATAATTTGGAGACACAATAGGGGATCGGACAACTTTTCAGAAAGTGTTTTAAATTAACTACAATGAATATATATAGCCTTGAAAAATACTATTTTAATTAAATAACGATCTAAAAGTAACTAAAACTATGTTTAAATATTATGTTTCAAATATTGCCACGCAAAAGGTCACCTCAAAAGTTGTGATGTCATATGTAGGTAGAAAACGACAAAGTCTTCGAAATAAAACTTGCAAAGAGATTCTAATACGTTTTGTGAAGTTTGGGGACTATATTGTAGTAATGGAACGAAAAAATTAGCAAAAATACATTTTATTAAAAAGCAAAAACGTAAAATAAACACAAGCTTGACTCACGGCATTTGCCTACAAATGACGTCATGAACTGAGATTGTTGTTTCGTTTGAGATGAAGAACAGATTAAAAATGTCAGAATTATTTATTAATTTAAAAATATAAATAATTATTATTTCACAAAAATATTGATTGAATGATCTTTCTGGTTCGACGAACATTCGTTCTAACTACATTTTAGATTTTTTCTCGATTACTGTCCGATCCCCTATTGTACTTTATCCTTTTCAAACTGTAGTTGTATTCATCTGAGCTCATTCCCTAAAATCACTGACTACCATTTAATTGTCTGCACTAAGCCTCTGAGCTCAACGTCAGCTGGGGCTTGGTGAGTCACTGGCGCATGTAGACATTGAACAACGTAAACTAGCGCTTGCATACATTTTAACCTTTCTACTTTATTTCCTATAAATTTTATAGATATTAGCATTTAGATCTTATAACTGACAAAGCTCCTCAGGTTTTACGTCATTGCTGATTATGAAATAAGTACCTACTTGAAGTTTTTTAGCTTCTCATTCGGAAGTCTTGACGCGTAACTACTACTTAACGTTCCATCTACATCTACTCGTCTATCGTTACATCTACTTAATGTTCAAAAGTAGGTACCTACTCATGTTTTGTTGTGATTCATATAAGATCAAATTTTTATTTTGTTTCATACGGCTAAATGCTTAGAAACGCAGGGAGTCAGTACAATTAAATACAATTGGTACTAATGTTTAGTCCACTGACCAGCTGACTTAATTACTTAATAAATACCATTTTGATATAGGTACTTTTTTAATAGATATCACTACCATACAATCGAAGATCAATGATAATTGATAGGTTTTACTGATATATCAATCGATTAATTAATATTACATTGTTAAAGTGACAAGCAACTGTTGTTATAGATAAGTATTGTTAGATTTGTTGTTGTATTTTTTATTTTGCTTGTGATTTTTGTCTTTCGTGATAATTTCTTGCATGACCGTTTTGTATGTTACCGTTTTGTAGACCGTTAGTGGTCCACCCTCTTGAATTTGACACTGGCGTTTCCACATATTTTTTTCCAGACTTTGATTTGCCTTTGGAATCAGGAAGATAACCATCTCAGGTATTGTAACCATACTAACAGTACCATTGAGTGTCATTCCTCAATGAACAGTACCTAATTAATTGGACAGGTAATGTCTTTGTCTAACGCCATCTAGTAACAAAAGAACAAAACCGTATATATCTTTTTAAATTTTACATTACAAGGAGGTAAGTAGGTACATGAGTTTTTATATTTGTAACGAGCAGTTGCCCGTGACTTCGTTCGCGTGGGCTATAGTTTAACGTTGATGAGACTTTTTTATAAGAATATACATATATAACACATGTTAATTACAAAATTTCCCTACTTCGTTCACTTGGACCAATGACGATTTATGAACCACGCTTGGACTATAATTTAACGCTGATCTTTTAAAACTTTTTTGGTTATTATGTATAACACAAACATGTTATTTACAAAATTTCCCTGTACACTGTGTTAGGGGTCTGATTTTTATTGTTAAGACTCTGATTGCTTCGCCCGTGACAGCACGTGACAAGGACACAACAAGACTGTGAGAAACATCCTGTCTTCAGATCAGCGCCGGCGGCCTGGAGCGTCTGGTCCCGCGAATTATTGATCGTCATGGTGAAGTATACGCTCAAAAAAACTGCAGGCGCTTGGATTGGAACGGAAAATTGTTTGGCCTGCCAGAATCTCTGCCACAATGAGATTCCTCTGTAGCGACGCTACTGCAGCCGTGTTCTGTTACACGACTTAGGAGGGGTCAAATTTCAAAGAAGCATAATTCCATAGAACTCTGATTTTTTACGTAATAGAGTGCGCTGGGAGCCCGGATGCACTCAAAGCGTTCAAAAATTCTACGGGGTACACGCGGCTTAGTGAATTGCCACCAATAGCAATCACTTCATCTTGTAGAATAGTAAGACAACGATTTCCGACCCTGATTCGTCTACGTCCTGTTCAATGTTCCTCAGAATGGACAGCGAGATGGGGTAGATACTTCTCCAACACTAACACTGGACTCTAGAACCCACAAAACACCAACATCATAACAAACAAATGGCTCACTCAATGGCTGTGTCCTATTACTTACAACTGCTTTTGCTATGGAATTTCGTCCCAATATTGGACGTCATCCAGAAGGCGCCTTGTTATGGAGGCTGCGTGGAACGTAGGGTATTCAACACCATCATCGAATGTTCTTAGGAGTTCAAATGAGATAGCCCTACCGTAGGACAGACAGTGTGTATGAGCAACCGTAAATAATAGCATTCTTTGTTACTGGTATGGACAGTGCAGTGCCCTAAATATGCTCTTTCTAGACACGTGGTGCCCCTCCACTGGTTGACCACGTCGTCGTCTGTGAAATAGACCAGTTTGTTTGTTGTTGAACAATGGCACTTCGTCATACATTAAAGTTTTGTTAAAATCATCGTCTGGGCAAAACCTAAAAAACACAGGAAACGTGGTCGAACATTTTCGAGGTGAACGTCTCAGTCTAAATGTATGTTCCTCAATAGAAAAGCCAGAAGTCGCCACGGCGCTTCAGAAGTACATACCGACCATTTACTCGTAGGTAGGTCTCTCGTATGCGGGAGGCCGTCTGGGTAGGTATCATCGCTAACACCGCTTTGGCAATTATTTTTCTCCCAAACAGTAGTGTGCTGTATTCCAGTTTAAAAGGCATTGTAACCAGTGAAATTACTGGGCATATGAGACTTAATATCGGATGTTTGCAGTGCTATGCAGTAGGTACTTTTTATAGTATAAGGTTACGGGTGGCACTACAATTGTTAAGGCGCCTGATCACAAGCGTAGCGCTTACGATCAGGCGAACAACCAGGTTATTTTCTAAGACTTACTAAAAACGCTGAAATTTGTAATTATAAGTATTAATTCTTAGTATACGTTTTTATAATGTATCAAACTCACGAAAACTTTCATACTAAAATATTAATTCTGAGTTTCAAGATTCTATGACAATTTAATAACTTTTTCATACTAACTTTACTCCCCATTTAACCCAAATAAGATTTTTTTTCAAAATTTGGTAGGCTATATTAGAATCAATGTTTAGTTAAACTTATTCGTGGAAACACTATCAATATGCCGTCAGTGGTTTTTAAGTTAAAGAAGTTCAAACAATCATACACAAAAAATTTAAAAACTGTTTAAATATTTTGTCACTCATTCTAAGTGGCCCTAGTTGATTTTTTTTCGAATAGCTGCAATGTACAGATTTTTTGGGTTCCACGATTTTATTATATGTATAGATGTAGTACACACTACAGCACACATTTTCTACACATCCATTATTATTAAAACAAAACCCAAAAAAATGCAAAAAGATAAAAAAAGATACCACCTTGAGTATCGAACCACGAACCTGAGTTTTGTAAGTAAGTAAGTGCGGTCGGCTGAGCCAACCGGACACTGAAAATCTGTGTCGAAATTAGTTAAGAGTTACGGATGGAAAAAATTTGGAAATTCGCTTTTTATGCATGTTTTCGTACGCTTTTGTAAAGATATCTCAGCATTCCGAAGTCACAGCGCAATGAGACATACACCAGTTTTTAAGTTAAGATGTAGGTTATCAAACACTGTAAACCGCATTAAAATCCGTTCGGTACTTTTCGAGTCTATAGAAGCTAAAAATGTGGGAATAAGCTTTTTGCATGGCTTCATACGCTTATGGTAAGATATCTCAGCATTGCGATGTCCCAGCGCTATAAAACATACACCAGTTTTTAAGTTAAGATGTAAGTATTCAAACACTGAAAACTACATTAAAATCCGTTCGGTAGTTTTCGAGTCTATAGATGTTATCTATAGACTACTATAGACTAACACACAAACAAACAGACAAAAATTCTATACACCATAGTTTTTTTTTACGCTTAATAGATACATGTTTGGCCACTATCTCGCCTGATGTGAAGCGATGATGTGGCCTAAGATGAAACACATACATCTAGAGACGGCAGTTGAGCGGCTGCTCAGACCCGTCTCCCCGATGGTTCACCGAACATCATCCCGAAACACGACGAGGTCACTTGACGGCATGCCTTTGTTCGGTGGGTGGTATTACAACCACGGCCAGAGCCTACCACTCCAAAGCGCGTAAACGGGTGTAACGGGATTTGTGTTCAGTAGGTACCCTCTAAATAGTCCATCCCAGTTAGTTTTACAAAAATATCTTCAATGTACAGAATTGGGTCTTTTCCAATTTTATAATAGTATAGAATAGATAGGTAAACTCCATCTCACTATATCCGTTTCTGAATTTTTTTTCCCTGATAAAAAGCTACACTCTCAATGAATATATAGGCTTAATCATTCTATACAAACGAACTGGCCGAGATTTGGAATTTATTAGCTTTAGGTAAATAATCAACATCATCATCATCATCGTCAGCCCTATATTCCTACTACTCGGACACGGGCCTTCTCTCTTAAAGAAAGAATGGGCCATAATCGCTAGCCCAGTGCTGGTATGGTAAATGTCACATGTCCTTGAAATTTTTGTGATTTCTTGAACATGCCGGTTTCCTATCGATGTTTTCCTTCACCGTTTTTAGGTACATATGGATGATGAAATAAGACATGATAAACACACGAAAGTTCTGTGTTGTAATACTTAGGGCCACCCGCTGGTTGGGATGACCCCAACATCTTTTACCTTACAGATTATTAAACCGTAAAGCAATGATAAACATTTACTGAATTAAAATTTATGGAGAAGAGCATTTGCAGGCCACTTTTTGAAATACCGGTTTATATTAAATTTTAACCGACTTCAAAAAAAGGAAGAGGTTCTCTATATGATTGCATGTTTTTTCTTTATTTTTTAAGTTTGTTACCTCAGAACTCCGTCATTTATGAACCTAATTGGAAAATTATTTTTGCGTTGGGTTCAGTATAGCTATGAAGTGGTCCCATATATTATAAATTTCATCGATATTTGACTTTGGACTTCGAAGATACATTGAAGTCTTCGAGTAGACAGCCAAAACTTTATCTGAGATTGAAGTCGGTTTTTTTTAAATAAAATGTAGGTATACTTGTCAGTCAAGTATCTTAATGTCAATTTTTGACCACAGTTTTTTGTGTTGTACTATATGTCTAAGTGCTTAGTACCCAAAGACAAAGTATTTAATACTTTATCTTAGCTAGTACCTATATATGTCAACATCTGGCTATTTTTCTAGAATCTTAAAATTCGCCTGTAATAAGACCATATAAGTGGAACCAACAAATAATTAGAACGACAAATATTAACATGTAAGTAACAAGTAATATTAACATATTAATAATTATATATGTACATTTATATATATTTTAAGTACCTACTTAATATCTTATAGACACCTATACAAGGTTTAACTTAATATGTATATAGACTCGAAGGGAGGCTATTCTGACGCATGTGAAATACTTAGCGTGTACAGAGGTATGATAGCGTATTTGAAACTGCCATACAAAAGTAAAATTATTTTTATCTTAGAAATTTGCGACAACTCTAACTTGAATCAGTGTTTGCTATTATTGCGTCTCCAGCTGCAACAGTTGTGGGGTTGTCATGTTTTGTTTTTAACATCTTGCGTAGGGAACTTTACGATAACTTCATGAATGAAAATCTTCGAATTTTCAAAACTTGTTGAACAAACGTTGTTTGCCATGACGTGCAGAATAAGCCCTGTTCCAGTTTATACACATAGTATAAACCAACCTTATAAGTAGTTATATGTAACACATAATAAATTCACGAACATAATTTTATCTACACTGTACTTTCGAGAAACCAAGCATATTTTTCACAACCACAACCAACCAATTTAAGTACTCGCATTAGTAAAATTCAAAAAACTAGTAGAGCATTAGTATTATTAATGTGTTTTTTGACCGAACAGTAGTAGAAAAGAAGGGTCCTTCTTTCCAATCTTCAACCCTAATGTCAGGCGTCGGTGTTATGGAATAATCGTTTTCTTGACTAGTTTTTACATAATTTCATCATAACTATTTATATTATGTCCATCATCAGGTTTTTTAACTAATGTGTGACTATTACATTTTTAAAATTTTGACTTCCTGGTGTCCTTGAATCTTAATTTTTTGAATATGTAAATCGCATTTTACACCTCTACGATGCAGCCAAAGAAGTCGTGTTTTCGAAAACTAATATTTTTAATATATAAGGTCATCATTTTGTAAAAACTACTCGTCTAGAGTCAAAGAATTACATTATATTATTATTATTTAAAAATCGTTACTACTAATACACGACACATCAGAATTTAATTTTAGAAAGCAAATACAATACTACATGTTTACTTGTACATCAAACAATATGAGAAGGTACAAGGAAAACTATAAACTAAAGTGCAATGGGCATTCAAACTTAAACTCAAAATCTCTTTATTCATGTTTGGCATCACAGACGCACTTATGAACGTCAAATTATCATAAGACTCTACCACCGTATCGGAAAAAGAACCACTACTCAAAAGATACGGCAAGAAACTGAGGGGCATTTTTTTTTTAGAAATTTTGTTACCTTTTTTTGTGTTTCTACAATGTTATTTTTCTTATGTACCAGTTGGCTGCTTTGCAGAAGTGGAATGTTCCAAGCATCTTTGTCTTGTATGTAATTACGAACAGTATAGTATGCTTTTCTCATTAGAAGAGTCTTAATGCGTAATTGAATTTACATTCTGTGAGCTCCGTTATACATTTTGGAATTTTATTATAAAAACCTACGCAGTTGCCCATAAAGAACTTATTCGTTTTAGTCAGTCTATTCCTAAGTACAACCATCATATCCTTATTTCTAGTGTTTAAGTTATGACTGTCACTATTTACTTTGAATTTTTGGAAGTTTTACGTACGTGCATTATATTTTCATAAATATATAAAGAAAGTAAAGTTAATATATTAATTTACTTAAAACAATCCCTTAACGAGTCGCGTGGACGTCGCTTGGTCGTGTGAATCTATATCCGCAGCAGAACCCCACAGCAAAATACCATATGACATTATGCTGTGGAAGTATGCAAAGTAAACTAACCGAGCTGTAGCTATATCCGTTAATTACCTAATTTTACGAACCGCATATGCAGCAGAACTAAGTTTTCCTGATAGAGCATCGATGAAAAATCATAATTCGATGAAAAAATAATCAACTTAGTCTATGCCTATACCTAGGAATACCGTCGCCTTGTCTGTATCGAGTTTATTACTGTTAAGCATTACGTTTGGCTCAACATGTCTAACATTAGGCAAAGAGAACTTTAAACATTTCATCTTTTTTGCGTTTAGTAACAAATTGTTCGCAGAGAACCTTTTCAAAATAACATCCAATACATAGTTTACATGTGCTAATTTACTATCCATCCTATCTACATTAAAAATTATGGATGTATCATCAGCGAATAGAACAATATCTGCAAGATCTTTAACTACAAAGGGTTGGGTACATTTATATATGCCAAGAATAAAAACGGCCCCAATATTCCGTAGATTCATCCGTAAGATGTAACGCCATTTATCCTAACTTTTTGCTGTCTATCGACTAAGTAGGACTCAACAAGATTCAGAGCAGTTCCACGAATCCCATAGTGGTAGAGTTTACGAATTAGTGTACGGCGCTCTACACAATCGAAAGCTTTGGAGAGATCACAAAATACACCAATGGCATCCTGTGAACTCTCCCAAGCTTCAAGTGCATGCAGTACATGTGTTACTAGTACCACCCTGGCATCTGATGTTGACCTGCATTTCGTGAAACCGAACTGACTCTCGTTCAGTATTTTGTGTTTGTTGAAGTGGGATAAAATTTGTTTAAGAATAAGTCTTTCAAATATCTTACTCAGAGCTGGAAGCACAGAGACTGGTTTATATTTCGAGTACTTACAATAACTTCTATTAAAGATTCTAGCATCTTTACTGATATGCCCCACAGATCGTCAGTGGTTTTGGCAATGAGACTTTTGAATGTTTTAATAATTTCAGTAGTGGAAGTATAATTGAACTGAAATTCCGGTAAATCTAGTGGAAAATGATCTGTTAGAAGAGCTTCTGCTACATCTGGACTAGAGTTAAGTGTTTTTCTGACGTCCAGGGGTATGTTAGAGAAGAAATTTACAAAAGCATTAGCAACACATTTTGCATTGGAAATTTGTTTATTCTCAACTACTAACTTATATTCCAAATCCCTCGACTCTTATTGGTGTGGCCAGTCTCCGTGTTAATGGTTTTCCAGACTGCTTTTATTTTATTATCAGATTTTTTAATTTTACTACTAATATACCATGATTTTGCACGAATACAGACCTTTTTAAATATTTTGGAATAGTTTCTAACATACTCGTGGAAATATTTATTGATGTCAAAGATTTCTTGTAATACAACTCAAACATGTTATCTCTACTCTTGCGTATACCTCTAGTTGCCCAGTCATTGAACTGTAATTTTGTCTTTAGTTTTTTGGGATAAATTTGATTAAACTCTTTGCTTTGCTCTTTTAGGAGGATTTATCGCTTAAAGCGATTTCTATACCAAATATTAATTTAATATTATATTTTTTAACGTTTGTATGTACCCCAGAATATCCATACTTATTTTGTAAGTAAGCAATCACAAGTAATATCTTTTTTTTATCTAACCTATACTGTCCCACAGCTAGGCAAAGGTCTCCCCCATCTCTTTCCACGCATCCCGATCCACCGCTATGTCGGGCCAGTATTTTAGCAAGCAATAAATGCAAACAAGGTCTATTAAAGGTTTAATTATAATAGACAAAATACACAACAGATGATTTTTTATTTATTTAAGCTTTAAATGTAATTAGGTTTTATAAAAAACAATATATTTAGTAAATCCAAATACCTAAGTTCATTAGATAGCTCCGATATATTCTAGTCCACTCCAAAAAACTCTACAGCATACCCAAGACGCTGCGCGCTGGCAGCAATAACCTGAAATAAGTCCATGCGTCGACGTGATGCCCCCACAAAAAAATATTGTAATTTAAAACCAGCGTATTTAGGATTTTCCCTGAAGTAGCACTACTCATAGATAAATTAGACCTAATTGTGTTTGCTATAACCTACTTTAAAGTGTGACCGCTGCCGCTGGCGGAAAAACACATTATTTTCCTTTCACCTGTTTCACAAACAAGAGCTGTCGTCACTACGTGTGGGCTGACCCGTGCAAAGACATGTGAAGCTTCGCCAGAAAGCAAAGCAAAAAAATATATATACCTATAGGAAAACAGAATGTATAAATCTGCATAAATTACGATACAGAAAATTGAGGATAGAACAAAATACCTATATTATATGATCGTTCGGCAAATTGGAGTTGTGCGTATTTATTCTTTCTTTAACAAGGATGTATATAACTTATCTGGACATAATATAGTACTACAAGGGTTTGCGTGTCTAGGGACTGGGGGCGCTGCAAATCTTCTTATACCTTCAGATTAGTTCCTATATCTTGACCGTATACATAAAAATAATGCTTTCCTCTTTGGTGTCAACAGTAGAGTGATTTGTGCTAAATAAAATCGTCCACCAACCCAAACCGGGCCCTGCTTGTTGGATTATACCACCTGCGTGATATATTATACCTCTCTCTCTATGCGTGTGTGATATAGAAGGCTCGTGCCCCAGCAGTAGGAACATAATTGGATGCTGATGATGATGAAACTCAAAAAGTAGCGCGCGTGCCAGGTTTCTATTATCTGCAGCTGAAAAACCCGACAGCGTCTCCACCGTTGATGTCATATCACTAACCATAACGAGACTATCATAATATTTTGCAGAAAATCCTAAAACAGTCAAACGTCTCTATAGTTTTTCTTGTAGCTCTCAATATATTTTTGAGTTATCGCTTTGCCCACTGTGGGTTGACATTTAGGTCAAGAGTTTCATAGAGGCGTGATTTTCAGGCGGCTTGTAAGAGCAATAAATCTTTGGATTTACCCACGAGGAGGGTTGGAATAAAACATATGGCTGGCGAGGTAACTACCCATTATATGTACTATATCAAAATTACAGATAAAATCAACAGTGTTTTATCATTATTTCATAGAGTTTAAATGTAAATAGCTTTTTCTACATGAAGCAATACAAAATATTTATGACTCAAAAATGACTCCGTTTTTGCTCTATTTTTGCCACTATCTCACTTAAGGTTAAGCGACGATATCACTGAATATGGAGAACTAATAATAATTTAATCCACTTACTCAGAAATACCTTACATCGTCCCCTTAAGTCAATGACAAAAAGTCAACTAAAAATGTCTAGCCTATGTATGTACCTACGTTGCCTACGCCGCGCCGTCCTGTACCTAATCGGATACTTTGAAATTTATCTATCGGGATTCAATGAATATATCGAGGAAGCTTGTACATATATTAATACTAGCTGTCGCACGCGACTTCGTACGCATAGTAAAGTAATCTAACCTGTTCCCGACAACTGTCCCGCTCCTACCTCAGGCCCGGTCCTATCCAGATTACGTCCTTTTCCTATACCATTACTGTCCTACTTATATCTCCATTATATTCCGTTCCTTTACCGACCCCTCCTTCATCCAGAACCGTCCCCCTCATATCTCGTTACCATCGCCCTCTCCTATTCCTTTACTATCACACTCCTATCCCGTTAACGTCCCTCTCTTATCCCGTAATCGTCGCGCTCCTATCTCGATCCTGTCCTATCTCGTTGTAGCCTAGGACTCAACAAAACAATTTTTAAAAACGGCATGTCAACCCATCCTTTAGTTTTCAAGGCTGCTTACCTTGAAAACTAAATTACCAGTTTAAGCTGAGCCTTGAGCACTAAGGGTCCGATATGATCCGGGGTTCAAATTATAGTGGACATTATATTTTTTCCTAAATTGTGTCATAACTTTAAAATTCCTAGACCAACTTTGATGAAACAAAGCCTATGTGTAGCGCCGGACTTCATAGAACATGTTTTAAAAAACTGCATTCCAATTGGTGCCGTCGTTTCTAAGTTTATCCCAGACAGACAGACAAAAATTATAAAAACTATATTTTTGGCTTCTGTTGCTCCCAAATACTACTAAAAAAATAAATTTTCAAAAATATCTTCAATGTACAGTTATCGCCTCGTTATAGTTTTATTATAAGTAGATGTATTATTAGACTTTAACCCTATTAAAATTAGTTTTGCAGAACGCTTAACGGATAGGCGCTGCATAATCTTGATACTTACGTGAAGGTCACGCACGTAGGCACCGAGAGGCTATATCTGGTTCTATACTATTTATAAAACTATAGGTACTTACATAGTAATTTTGAAAACGTAAGTCTTAATATTTTAACTTCATATGTGTTGTTTATTTCTAGCTTTTCATTGTATTGTAATAAGGTTATAAATATTATAATAACAAAACATCTATTGTTAATTAGATTCATGTATATGTAACAACAATAATACGTTTTTAAGTGTCCTTGGTTAGCGAGGAACTGTTGTAAAATTACAAAACTATAGGAAGGAATTTAGGTATAAAGTACGAGTAAACTTAGTATAGGTACTAGAGTAGTAGCAGAGTAGATATGGAGCCTTAATATCATTATTATCTCCATTGCTGAGACACAGGCCACTTACAGAGAGAGTATGTGCCATTATCCACCACACTGGTCAATGCGGATCAGGTTGGTGCTCACATGTACTTGAATTTGTAGGTTGACTCAATAATTAACGCTGGTTGGTTGGTTTTCTTCACCGTTTTTGGAGTGAGTGTTATATCTGCACATAACTTTAGAAAGTCATAGGTGTGTAGCCAGGATTCGAACTCTGGTGCGTCGGGTCGGAAAGTCACGTTAATTCCATCTGAGCCACACTCTCTATAATGGGTTATTCCTTTTCCTCCAAAACCCATTCGAGTATATGAATTAGTGGTAATTGATTTTGTGGTTTTTTTTTCGTATAGTCCTAAACTGCGGAGAACCATGATGCGGGGGACGGGAATGCAAATTGCATTTTTTTCTTCTGTCTATACATAAATACTCAAACCATTCTACAGGTACCTTTATTTGGTAGTTGTCTATTTTTTCAGAACATTTTCAGTAGGTAGGTTTATATTTATTATATATTATTATTAGTGTGTTTTTCATAATGTATTTATTAATATTTAATTATAAATACGATTTTAATATTTGCTTATTATGTCCAGCACCAAATCCTTTATATCTCCTAACTGTTGTCTAAAAGTTAGCTGGCGATAAAACTGCCCATTGCACTTCAATCCCACGATGTATTTTATAATAATTAAATTTATTTATTTGGTGTGCAATAAAGTGTTATATATATTGTATAGGTATTGTAGGTTCTTATTTTTTTCCTAGAAACATACATTTATATAAGAAAGAAAGAAAACACAATAATTCGAGATAGCAAACAACATTACACTGAGTAAAAACATACTTTGATTGTTGATAAAAATTAAAATTAGTTATTTAAAATTTTTGCATGCCGCTCAGTTGGCGAAATGTGTCAAGTTCTTTACATTTGTTTACATCTATTTTACTCACATTTGAAGCAAATAAATTCTATTCTAAAGAGATAAAAAGAACACAAGCAAATAAAACACAGTGAATTGTTGAGTGAAGTAAGGAAACGGGTTAGACGGCATGAACCTAGGTGTTTTGCACCTTCGTACCGATTTTCAGTCGGAATCCCTGAACTGTGACATTACGCAGAAAGTAGGCATAACCGTACTCATATTCGTTGGATTCTAGGTTCAAGTATGAACTACCGATTTAAGACCGGAATGCAAATTTTCGCACCATGCCGATGTCTTATTAATTTTCAATCAATCTAAAAGTAAAATGAGACCATTCAGATAGTTCAACCGACCTCAAAAACATTGCTAATATAATATCTACTTATAATGTAGGTAGTACATGTATTTATTATTTTATACCTACTTAATGGCATAGTTAAATAGTAGAGTGGTATTTTAGTAGGTAATTACTGTGTAAACTCGTCCGCTACATTGGAATCATTAAAATAGATTCATAATATTCATATGTAAAATTTTTATATATGCCTTTAACCGTATGATTTAAATCATGCGTTTATTATATTTTTACAATTTATTATTTAATTTGCAATATTTGTTTGTTTGGGTCAAGTCTTGCAAGTTGAAACAGAACCACTTCCTCATATCCTACGAAGTTGAAAAATTGCATACTTATCCAAGTCCGATGACAATGCAATATTATGGTGACAGCCAGCTGATCTGATGATGGAGACGGAAAGTGGGCAATGGAACTCCTTGACGGATAATCGTAAACGATTAGTGTTTGGGCTCATTTTAATATGCTCGCGGTTCCTATTACGAATTTGATGAAAGCTTACGTTGAAAAATATATCTTTTTGTTAATTTTTATTATCTTATTTATGTGTTGTTTTATACGAATATCAGTCAGTCTCAAAAGTAATCCTAGATACTTCGAGTTATTGTGATATTGTCATTCGATGTGGAGGATATGGTAGGTATACATAACACGACAAGGTCACTTTAACTATAACACTGCGTTTAATATTTATAACCGCAGAAATATGCGTTTATAAAATGTAATATTTTTTGTAATTGTTTGTCATATTTTATTTATGATTTGTCGTGCTATTAGTTCGTGAAACGCTTTATTGATAACTAGCGACTCGCCCCGGCTTTGCACGGATGCAATTTACTAATGTGGTGTCATTTTTTGACGACTTTATTACAAAGCATTGAATTTTCTCTATTATACTAAAACTTAATTAGAACATACATTAACGTTCCGTTAAAGAATCTCTAAATGACATTGAAAACCGTATTAAAATCCGTTGCGTGGCTTAGACAAAGTAATCGGAGAGACAGAAATTAGGAATTGGATAGCGACTTTGTTTTGTACTATTGAGAGATGAAGCTTGTTGTTAAAAATATAAGAAATTTGTTGCTTTTTTGAAAAACATAAATAAAAAAATATATTTAAAAATATAATTATTTTAAAACAAGATTTAAAAAAAAATTAATCGGAACCGTTAGCCGATTAAAATGAGCCCGAACACTAATTGTTTACGATTATCCGTCAAGGAGTTCCATTGCCCACCTTCCGGCCCCATCATCAAATCGCCTGTCTGTCACCATGATATTGTATTGTCATCGGATTTTGACAAGTATGAAAAATTCAACTCCGGATAACGAATAAGGAAGTGGTTCTGATTCAACTTGCAAGATTTGACCCAAACAAACAAACATTGCAAGTTAAATAAAATCTTGTAAAAAAGGTTAATCGTTTGATTTTAAATTTAACTCTGCTGTGCTTTTGAAAATATCTCAACATATCCTCACTAGAGATTTTTATAATAAAAAAATAAATACGTATTACTATAATCTTAGAAATAAATTATTTCAGTTTCAGCGGATGTTAAGGAATTGTCATTGTATAGGTAAAAGGCATAATAGGGATAAATAAAGTGCATGTCATCGTGTATTCATGTAGCTATGGTACCTAGATATAAGAGTCAGTATTAAATGGGTTTCTAACAGATTTATTAGTCTGCTCCCACGAACGTCCACGCGGTGGAAGACGGTAAATCTGCTCTTAAAAATAAATCAATATATATTTTATTCCCTTCATTCCATAGGCACTGGTAAGGGTAACAAAGGATTTTCATTGATCCTTTAATATAAGAGAACGGTGTACAAGTATATCCCTTATATTAATAAATTTTGTTGTACACCGCTGTCAACTTCTTCTTCTAATTCTGTCCATCCAAATGTTGTCTGGAAGAGATCGCTTCAAGCGATAAGACGGCCCATTGTGCAACCATAGTTAAGGACTGTGTTATTGTCTATTTCTTTAAATAGGTATACAATACAATACAGAGTTTTTCAATTTTATTCTAACCCTCAATCCTGAAAGGACGGTGATATTACAAGCCTGAAAAATTCCTATGTTGGGATTTAACTGACTGGCATTCAACCATAATATTTTCCAGTCATATAATGATTAATGAAATACGTAGTAGTTGTACTATTAATTATTCTGTGGCAGTAGGCAGAACCAGAGATATGGAGACGTATTTTTCTGGGTAGAACCCTGTAATTTCGTCGAAGTATAATTGATAATGGTATGCATGGTATTAAAAGTTCTGGGTGGCAATGCAATTGTTATGGGCAAGCGTAGTGCACTTACTATTAGGTGAACGATAGCTCCGTTATATAAAATAAAACATAATAAAGTGTTGTTTCTGATGTATGTTTCCTACATTTATTTTTGGACACGAATGATTTTCTATACCAAATCATTGCCGGATACGCATAACCACTTTTATTAACGAGTATTGTTTCACTGCTTCCAAAAGACTCCCAATTTCTTCTAAGTAACTTTTCTGCGCAACCTCATGCCTCCTTGTATCTTATTACTTAGACCAGGAGAATGAGCATAACCAAGCACAAACCAGTGGAAACCCGAGACAGAGAAGCAATTTATACCGATTCCCTCAGAACCTGTTAATTTAACCTGATGAAAAAATAGCGTATGAGCTCTGACCCTTCAACTCCAAAAATTCATCGATACGTTGCTCTGTTTTGAGGTGAATGAAAAACGCATTGTTTTAAATATACTTGTGTACTCGTAAGGAATGTACGTTGATGAAGCTTTAGTTGATTCCCAATGTAATTGAGGCTGTTTACAGCGATCACAGCACCTGTGTGTGTATGTAGCGCTCATTTTCAAAGCGATGTGGGTCAACAACCCGCGCCATGAGAGCTCGACCCGTCACGCGGTCGAGTAGGAAGTGCATTCAATGGCCGAAAGCGTGAGTAAGTCCGCATGTACAAACAATATGCACGTTTACTTTCAAACAATACCTCGCGACATATTTTTAAATGCATTTTTTTGATTTTATACAAATACATACCTTCTAAAATAAAAACTTACTAATTGAATAAATGATTAGGTTCTACCAATCTTTCACTACAAGTGCCTGCTTACCTACCTTGGATATTGTTAATGTCATTATTTTTAATAGATTCCTATATTTTGAGTATGTAAATGTACAGGCAGAATGACAAAATGTATTTTCGCGCTGTTTAACCCGTACTACCTAAACTATCCGACGCAGACAAAGATCTGTGCGGGTTTGTGAGTCATTGCATTAGCATCACAAGTGACCTTATTTAAGTTTGTCCACATGTTGACCCATAATTTTTATTTATTTTTTAGCTTTAATTTTGAAAATACTACGTTACCGTCATATACTTTATTAGATATCCTCTAAATAAATGAGATAAAAACCTGAATAAAACCTAAATAATATTTATAATAAAAATATGTAATTGGAACTGCTGTCTGATTTCACCAGCACATTTTTAAGCTCGTGTAATAATGACCAACCTCATTTTGGGTATAATCACAAGATACTCACAAATTTTATGTAATTTCTGATTGAATTCTCGCCTGCCCATAAACCGCACAACATATTGAGTATTGTTGGTAAATGCCAAGTGAATCTGTGGCTGTATAAAGACTCTAGCATGTGCAAAAATTGAAAAATCGCCACATTTGCTGGGATGTTATGTATATTACCGACGACCTAATTATACCTTTAACCATCATAAACACAATTAAAAACATAATTATACAAATTGTAAACAATGATCCACTCTTAGAGTCAGAGGTAAACGCTAATGTAAAATGATTTAATTAAGTTACTTAATTCACCTTTTTTGTACAATGGAATGGAACTATTATAATATTTATTTAAAACGATACCTTCTCATGAAATAATTACATTTTGCGAATCGCTGAAGATGCCGTGAGGATCGCTACGCCACAGTCCAAGGTTGATAGCGGCTCTGTCACGAACAAGGCAGAACAATAGCTCTAATTAGCGCGAAACGCCCGCTTTTAACAAACATTTAAAATCTAATTCATTGCACAATCATCAGATCGTTACGTCAAAATTGCAATGGACTAGATTTTTTCTAGCAGCAAGAAACAGTCCTCGGTACCGCATTTCGAACATGCTACTCCTACAAAGTCGCCTTGGTTTGGTTGGCAATTGTTTAAAGGTTTTAAGAGACGTCTATCTCAATGCCTTGTGAAATAATAAATTAATACAATTTTACTCTTTAAACTATACTGACGCATTATCGTACATCCGCATAAAATACGTAGAAATCTACGCACTATATAAAGGGCGCTAGACAGTTAGTGTCATAGTAAAAAATATTTTTTTGCAATTAATGTTAATAATTAATTCGTTTATGACTGGAGTTTAATTAAAGGTATTGCAATTAATTTTTATGGATAATATAACGTGTTCAAGTTAAATACCGGTTATAAGGCAGATTAAGTGTTATTTTAAACCGACTTCAAAAAAGGAGGAGGTTCTCATCGATATTTGACCTTGGACTTCGAAGATAAATTAAAGTCGGTTTTGTTTTTTTGTAAAAATAAATTATTTATAGGGCGTTTAAAAATACCTTCCTTTAAGTATTTTTAAACTAAATAAATATAACGGTAGCAGAAGGACACCAGGAAGTCCCAGTGCGGAAATTTCTTTAAGATCTAATTCATTATATACAAACACCTCCTTTGTGCGGACTATTAACAGCATTGCGGTTTCACTGTAGGTTTTTCTGCCATTTCTGCCGGTGTAGGCGGCGACGGCGTTGACGCACATTTTCAGTGGAATAATCCTATGCAGGAAGTTTTTTTATGCAAATGACATCTAAGGTTGAATTTACTAGTCAGGACGAAGTAGATAGGTATATTTATATATTGTATATAACTAGATAAACAGGTCCTTTACCTAATGATAATAGCAATACGCCTGTCCTTAACAGTTGCACCACCACAAAATCTGGATTGCAAAATCTAGCGCGAGAATATACTGCGCTTACCACCTTGACAATAGCTCTTAAGTTCCATAATGGCCAGTAATTTCACTTAAAACAGTCCCTATGCTGGTTTGAAACCGGAACAAAGTTATGTTTAGCTTACTACTCCGTGGTGGTAAAATATCTGGTATAGGTCTTGCCAAGGCGTCCTCTTGCAGAGAAGGCTCACTACAGAAATAAATACAACTTTGTAACTATGATGGTTTTGGTGTTCAAGTATTTTAGTTAATACATATGTAGGTGTTAAAAATGACCTGTAAGTTTGAGACGCAATTTAAACGCGACATATTAGCTAGGTACAACTCCATAGGTCAACTTTTTCGCTAGGTCTACAACGTTAAAACCCGAGGCATTTTAAAACTGGTAATTTCTATGGTGATTATATTGAGTGCAATGACAATCAACCTAGGCAGGCTGATTGAAATGCTGCTGGTAGGTTAACTGTTACAAAACTGTGTGTAGGTATACTTAGGTACTTCACTGAGTTCCTGAATACCAATAACACGTAGGTACTCATAAGTTAAACTGTCGTATCGTATAATGTATAGGTACGTTTATGAATTTGATTGAATAGGAGAGGCTGAAGATGATGATAATGAAACGGCGTTGGCTGCCTACCATCGCCGTTCGTAGGGGATCAGGTAAGAGCTGATCTGCTATAACAACATCGACAAGCAAGGAGGTACATTGCCACAACGCTTCTCCTCGCGAAAGGATGACGTGACGGTGTTTATGCTTATCGTACTCAACTTAAGACACCTTACGACACATGTATTGGTATGAAGGAGGAGTGTGCTACTTATTCGAAGCAGCTATTATTACAGATATATTATTAGTCAGGATAATTGTCCATTTCAAGTAAGGTGATTTATACAATACAGTTTTCTTTACCTAATTCTTAGTAATCTAGAAACGGTTAGACAAAGTCATAGAGCTCTTAACAGGTACATCGAATCTTCAGGACCTGGAGAGAGATATTTATAGATTTAGGATGAGCGAGATATAACCAGTATGAGAAACAACAACATATCCACGACGCTGAACCCAACGAAGCCTTTGGTGTTTGTCAAAAAAACCAACAGGACAGTAGGTCAGAAGCGGTTCCCAAACAACAGTCCGTCTCGGAAATTATACTCACCTTAATAACGGTAATCTCCACAATAAAAAACTGTATGATGGAAAGTCCCTCGTCCTTACTTATCCTGCCCTAAGTCATCGAACCGGAAAGTGTCGTAAGTGTAATGTTACGAACTTGGAGCTTGTCTTCTCTCTTTCACTCAGCTGTTTTATTGTACCCAATGGTGACCCCATATAAAATAAGATAAAATAAAAACCTGCCCGCGTACCCACTGGTCCCTCAAGCGCCAATCGTATATCGTATTGAGCTCAGAATAAGATGTAGACATGGTTCAATTTATCGAACTAACTGGAAAAAATAATTCACATAGTAAGTAGTTCGATTGATTGAACCATGAAGTTTTAGAGCGAGTGTAGCTCAGCGGGAACTCGTGCGTCTTTCGATCCGACGCACCTGGGTTCGAATCCCGACTCGGCCCTGCACCAATGACTTACCTATAGTTAAGTGCAGTTTTTGCACGCTCGCTCTAAAAACGGTGAAGGAAAACATCGTGATGAAACCTGCTTACGCGCTTTGGAGTGGTTGGCTCTGGCCGTGGTTGTAATACCACCCACCGAACAAAGCCATGCCGTCAAGCGACCTTGTCGTGTTTCGGGATGATGTTCGGTGAACCATCAGGGAGACGGATCTGAGCAGCCGCTCAACTGCTGTCTCTCTCTAGATCTATGTGCTCCATCTTAGGCCACATCATTGCTTCACATCAGGCGAGATAGTGGCCAAACATAGATAAAAAAAAAAAAGTTAAATCACGTAGCTACAGCATAATTTTATTTTTATTTTTATGGTAGTGATTATTGAGACGAGCAAGTCATTTGCCTAATGGTAAACGCCACGCCTGCCCATAACAATAGCAGTGCCATCTAGAACTTTTAATACCGTAGGTAATAAGTACTGCGTAGCAATGCATTGCGCTCGTCGCCCGGAGACATTAGATATTAAGTCTCATATGCCCAGTAATTTCACTGGCTACAATGGCCTTCAAACCAGGACACAGTAATGTTTCTCCACACACACACACACACACAGTAATGTGACACACTCCTGCTTGGCGGCAGAATTACTGGCAAAAGCTGTGGCACCTACCCAGACGGCCTCCCGCATACGAGAGACATACCATGTTCTGCAGTTCTGCTCTTCTCTTCCCCTACTTACACAACAGCATCGGTCCTATCGTGCTGTCGAATCATAAATTGTCACAAACACGCACTTAATATAAATTATGTAGTTTAATGGCATTGTGCCAAATTCAATGAGCAGGGCGAGGATTTTTATTGAATGTGTTATGTAAGTCGAATCTGGAATTTTTCAAAATTATTTGTTTTTATTATTAAGAGACATATTCCATTTCTGTAATAACTAACCAGTCGTAATTATCATCAGCCGATAACGTTCCCATTGATTATATGTAAAAAAATATAGATACGAGTATGGCTATGAAGGGATATTAGGAGATGGCGGGACAAGTTCGACGAATTTTGTTTAGACTAGCAACTAGCGCAAGACAGAGACGAGCAGGGGAAATGGGGGGAGGCCTTTGCTCAGCAGTGGGGCACTAACGAATAGAATGATAATAATAATAAGGCGCAGGGGCGATTTTGTAACGAGTCGACTGTGCTGGGCGACCCGATTGACCTGCGGCTTGCCTTAACTAGCCTTCCGGGGGTGGAGATGCAAGAGCTAAGAACTAAGCTCTAAGGGTGGAAGTGTTAAAGGGCATAGCGCCAGGAGTAGCGTTAAAGTGAAACTGCAGCACACCTTTCTACATCCTTTAGCCGCCCACACCAACGTCGCCCCTCTCGTCGCCAATAAACGACGGCCCTTAAAGGGGGCCCGTTTAGTGGTTGGCCCGTCACTACCTGCCTAAAAATTTTCTTATGAGGCGGAACTGGCAGGTGGTATCATCATCATAACCATTAAGAATTCACCTCAATAGCCAAATTGCCTATAAGTAATTCACATATTTCCAATAATAGTCCTCGCACTTAGCGGGGGTTATCTTTGATTGCAATTACATATATTTTTATAAAAATATTGTAAATAACTTAGGCTTGAGATTGTAAATGAATATGTAAATAACAATAATAATAATATAGGTACAGGACTTTTTGCACACAAAGATTGAACAATAATGACATAAGTCTGTTAACATCAATAATTCATTTTACTTTTAAGTATGAATTAATAGTGCCCATCACTCCCTTATACCACCCTGACGATTACTTACTTGTTCAAGAGCTATAGTAATATTGTTGGTACCTCTCTTTGTTTTATGTAATTGAGTGACGAGATGAGCAGTTCGTTCACCTATAGAAAAAAAAACTTTTATATGACAACCACAAAGAAATGAATGAAAAGACACACGTAAGATAAATACAAAACCAGTAAACCTGATGGTAAGCAACACGCCTGCCCATAACAGTTGCAGCACTCGCACATCAAATAATTCTGTGCCCATTTGGAATAATTGTCTCATTAATATACTTAACGCGTTCTTATTAACTTTGCGCTTGACACTATTGTGATATAATTCGCCTATTATGCAGGTTATTACAATAATAAGCATATTATTATATTATGTTGGCACATTATATAATGTATAATATCACTGTCATGCATCTAAGTAGGTGTGTAGATATAGAAAAACAGAAAACAATTTATTAAGTGTAATCACTAAGCAGTGATCTCTTGCAGAAAAAGGAAGACTAAACATTTTTTTAAAGACGATACTGTGCAGCAATAAGAATAAGGACGTGTAATCTATTTATCATATATATAAAATTCTCGTGTCACAATGTTAGTTACCTTACTCCTCCGAAACGGCTTTACTGATTTTTACCAAATTTTATATACATATTCAGTAGGTCTGAGAATCGGCTACTATCTTTTTTTTTTTACTATTTATAGGCTTGCGTTTGACCGCTATCTCACCTGTTGTTAAGTGACGATGCGGTCGAAGATGTAGCACGCTCGCCTAGAAGAAACCTGTTCACTCTTGTCTTAAAGACACCCAGATTGTAGCTATCCGGAAACACAGATGCCGGCAGAGAGTTCAACTCCTTGGCCGTTCGCATTATGAAGGTCGAAGCAAAGCGCTTGAAATATTTTTCATACCCCTAAGTGATAAGGGTTGTTCAGCCTTAAATTTTTTTTAAATTTATATGGCAAAACAATTTTTGCCGGGTCAGCTTGTTTATATATATAAGCTTTATTTAATGACTTCTAAATTACATTCATTTAAGTAATTTATGAATTTATTAGATTTCCTTCTTGCACTGTGGCACTGCAATATATATTTTTGTATTAAATTTATTTTATTTATTAATTTAATTAGTCGAAATACCTAATTTATGTGTTTGCTTACGGGTTTTGTTTATATTTCCTTATTTTTTTACTGTGTACTATTTATCTATCATGTGGTACTGTGTTAGCATAACAATTCTATTTATTTTTATTTTATTTTAATATTTTCCAATGTTATTATTATTTTTATTTACTGTATTGCGGATAGGCATTGTATATATACTATTTATACTATTAAGAATATAATATATATTTCTATTTAGCTTTACTTGTATATTGAGTGTTTTATAGCGTTATATCAAAACTGTATGTCCAATTATTTATTTCCGTAGTATGACACAACAAGTTCGTGCCTCATCAAGGGCCTGTGCTGAAAATCATTGTTGTGGGTTCTTCACAACATTATGCTGAGCACAGACCTTTTTTGGCTGCACTGTGCACGGCAGCGGTCTCCATACACATGCTGTAATTGTTTGTCTTGGTCTTCTTAATTTGTCTTATTTTGTACTCCTACACTTATGTATGTACTATTGATTGTTGTGTGCAGTCTTGTCAAAAATAAATTGTTTCTTTCTTTTGTTATATAAAATATACAAATCAAATAATATAGAAACAATATACGAATGGAATAATATAGGAAAACATTATACTAACAATTTAAATAATTAACATGTTGTTTAGGTACATAAAAAATAGTCATCAACAATATTATATAGTGAGTTGTATTCATGAATTAATAGCTGCCGTGCCTTAGTTTCCTAATTAAATTTGGGTCACAAAAGAGGATCACCTTAAAGAAGTACATTGTGACAATACGATGTAGCGTACTATCGAGCGAGTGTGGCTCAGTGGGAGCACGTGCGACTTTCGATCCAACGCACCCGAATTCTAATCCCGCTGGCCGCGCACCACTAACTTTCTAAAGCTATGTGCGGATTCAACACTCGCTCTAAAAACGGTAAAGGAAAACATCGGCATGTTCAAGAATAAATCACAAAAATTCAATGACATGTTATCAGATGACATTGAATTTTTGTGATGCCAACCCGCATTGGACCAGCGAGCGTGGCGGATTATGGCCCATACTCTCTGTACGAGGGAAGGCCCGTGTCCCAGCTGTGGTAACGTGATGGGCTGATGATGCACTATCTAGCGGATATTTCGGTGCAATAACCCGTGGATGTATCGTTTTTGATATATTGTATCGTCGTGGCGACATTATTCATAAATTGGATCATTACAAAACAATAACTAGACTTTTAAATAATCGGAAAGAAATAAATTAAACTGTATGGGCAGGGATCGAACCAACGTCTTACCACTGGGCCATCGAGCCCTGCCAAAGCAACCTTTTTTTAGGTCTTTCTTATATCGTCTTACGGAGAGGATTTTCGCCAAGCATGCGTACGATTTTCACACCAAGATTTTGAACAAGCATTGAATTTCAAATAATTACAATAGTTTTGAGAACATAATTTACTTTTTAAAAGCTGTGATAAAAGACATTAATTCTGCACCTTGATATTTACAGTAATTACTTTATTAATATACTAGCTGCGCTCCGCGGTTCCACCCGCGGTTTCCCAGGATAAAAAGTAGCCTATGTGCTATTCCAAGTCCTAACGTACCTACATACCAAATTTAATCAAAATCGGTTCGGTTGTTTTTGCACGAAAGAGTAACAAACATACATCCATACAGCCATACATACAAACTTTCGCGTTGATAATATTATTATTATATTATAGTAAGGATGGTAGAGAAGTTAGAGAGAACCTTCAGGTCACATGGACATGGTAATAACACAAATATTATAAATGTGAAAGTTGTGTATGTATGTATGTTAGTAAGTGTGTTTGTCCCTTCACACCGCAACAGCTGAATGGATTTGAGTGAAATTTTTAATGGCTTTTATCCTGGATTAACACACACTTTTAATCTCAGAAAACCGCGGGCGAAACCGCGCGGCGCAGCTTGTACAGAATACAATATTTAATTAAAACAGCTAAGATTTTTCTTCATAATCATAATCATTTATTTCCAAAAATAATATAAGTACAATAGTTTCTTCTAAGTTAGTCACTCATATTTAGACATAAACAAAATCGTGTGAAATATATTATGTACACTTAGAAGTGTCGTTACTAGCCGTACTAGGATATCCTGTGTTGAAGTTGGATATAATATATACCCAGCCTTTTCCATTTTATCATTTATATATATATATATATATATATATATATATATATATATATATATATATATATATATATAATATTTATTTAATATATGTATATATTTATAATATATATATATAAATTATATTATAAATTCTGTGTTTTATATTTAATTTCATTTTTTAATTTTGTTGTAGGTTAGTTTAGTGTTTATCATTCTATATATTTGTACATAATTGTTAATTGGTTCTGTAAATTTATTTATATTATATATATAATATATATATATATATTATATATATATTATATTATATATATATATATATATAATATAAGTATATCGACCAGATGCATCCAAATTGAAACTACTTTTGAGACCGTGCAGTCGATAAAATCGCAATACGTTCCCTGTCAAACAACGTGAGGACTGTATTTAATCAGTAAACTAAAATTTTAAAGACGTTGACACAAAAGCCTATAAAAAATAAAAAAGCGGTTGAACCAATTTTGACACATATCTAAGAACCACTGCTAGAAAACCTGCTTTCAAATAAAAAAACCGCATTCAAATCGGTTCACTCGTTTAAGAGCTACGTGCCACAGACGGACACACATAGTGGTCAAACTTTAACACGCGTCCTTTTTGCGTCGGGTATTAAAAATCATTGTACAACAGCCTACAGGTACACATATCATTACCAGTTTTAACTGACACTGTGACACTTTCGTCATCGGCCTTAACAACACGCCGCGATACAAATAGATAACAGCATTGATACAGAAAGAGAAAAGCAAAAATCGCGAATGTCAGCAGTCAAGGTGGTCTACTGCGTTCAAGTCAATCGCAAATTGACTGTGTGTTTTATTCGATCACGATTAAGTTTACTTTTACAATAGTTATTAAAGTTATGGGTTATGAAAGTTTCTGTGTCCGGTTGTTAACTCGGTGGTTTCACATAATAAGGAAGATGCTTGTCCTTGCCGGGCGTTAGGCGTGTTATACCCATACCTACTCGGGTAGACATTACTCTGCACAGCCTAGTATAATTAAACACCGTCCTTCCAAATTATGTTAGTCATTTCTGTTCAAAGATTGTCAGAAAGAGATCGCTTTGAGCGATAAAACCGCCTATTGTTTTGCTGATAACTGTGAATTTTCGTTTTGTTGTTTCTGTTCTTCAACAAATAATTTAGAACCGAATATTCCAGAAAATGGAACACCTCATTCTCCATCTTTTGAATATTCCGACCAGAAGATGTGTATAACACGCTTTTCTTTGAGGACTATCGGACGAGCTTTATACGCTAATTGATTGTTAAATAATGTACATCAATAGAGAGTCACAAACTAAATTTCGATATACAGTTATTAGACAAACGCTATCACGACCTAATGAAACTCCGAAGTTACTCTGCTTCGACAATACTAATAATGGCTACTTAGAATACATTACTTCTACTCTGACAGCCTACTTACTGTCGGAGTACGTCGATGGTTCCCCGTTTTCTTGCAGAAACTCTTTTCTCAGAATTTCATGTCCTAATTGAATATGATAGGCTCTACCAGAAGTCTCGCTCTGCAGCTGCGCTCCATTCGGCCTCGTAAGCTCGTTTCATTCACGAACTCCTTCACATAACTTCCTTCACATGTACGTTAGGTTCTAGAATAGGACATCATTATTTATATAGGTACGAGTATAAGCTACTTTTCATCCCTGAAAAATGAACAGCACCCGTACCCATATCTATATATCAAGCGACAATCGTATATCGCGTTGAGCTCAGATTAGGGTGTAAAATCACTGCGAAAATGTCTTATGATGCCATATATTGTCCCATTAAGTTTATCTCAACTTATAGTTATCGTATTGTGGTGTAAATTAATGAGATTAATTCGATTTTTTGCCTAAATTGACAATAATTGGACCGCATCTCATTAGTCGCAGTGAAGCTATACCTTAATTTGTGTAAAACACAAGTTAAGAACCACCGCTTAGTGTAGGTTCTGCGCACCAATTAATGTAATACATTACAAGCCCAGCTTAGTAGCTTATTTTACAAAAAAGTGTTTGTTTTTAGGGTTTTAATTACGCACTAGGAGAAATGCGCGCACGTTGAACTCTAATACAAGAAACAAATACTTACCTACTAAGTACTCGCTTCGTTTTGCATAAACCGACATCAGTCAGCATCATTAAATATTTCCATAAATATAATAACAATAAGGAAACCAAATCTACATACTTAATCAGTATCATTAGATACATCTACATATTATTTAGATAAAGTTTGATATAATTTTAATACTGTCTATCATTTGTTTTAAATTTTCAAGCGTGACGTTCCGTTGGTAAGAATTTTAGTATTTTTATGTATTCGTTTGTGACAACTACCTGTAATTCAGTTTTAGGAACCATAGTTCTTTACAATAATATTTATTTATATTTATAGAAATTATGAATGGTAAGTGTTTACAGGTATAATTTATTAATTTTAGTCTTAAAATTAAAATAAGTTTAGGCTTATTGCTATTTATACTTAAGTGTTTGGTGTGTTTATGTGTGTGTGTCAAAAGATGTGTGCGTGTTAGGGTGTGTATGATAATGTCTATCGGTAGGCATATTATGTATGTAAATACAATCTTTTGTATTAATTTAGTAGTCGATTATGCGTAGAGAGCGTAAATATTCATTCCTGTTAGTCTCCAAATAGCATTGACATTGGATTATAGATCGTATTTAATGACACACGTGACAGCTGGAATTGAGGGCCCTGTTGGGTATTACAAACATAACGAAAAACTACAATTGTATAGGTATACGGAAATTGACACAGCAACTGACAGGAATCATTGTACAAAGCTATGCTTGAACTATCTCAAAGATAAAGTCAAAGTCAAAATCTCTTTATTCATTTTTGTCATCACAGACGCACTTATGAACTTAAAATTATCACCGTACCGGAAAAAGAACCACTACTCAGAAGATACGGCAAGAAACTGAAGGGAAGAACTGAAACATTTGTTTTAGAGATTTTGTTACAATTTTTTGGATTTCTACAAAGTTATGTTTCTTATGTACCAGTTGGCTACTTTACAGAAGTAGAATGTTCCAAGCATCTTTGTCTTCTATGTAATTACGATTAAAAATAAAAATAAAAGTGACAGTAATAGAAGAAAAGTAGTTGTGCCATAGTCAATAGAATACAATTTAATTTAATTTGAATTTTAATTGTGAACTAACATAGTAAGCTGCATGTACATACTAAAAAATAGTATGGACCAGGATGTCTGAAATAAATTTATTTTATTTTATTAAGCTATTGCATAGCTTCTATCGCGGGCCTTGAGCGTGGAGACCGAATCCAGAAATTCCGTAACGAAAATAACCTAACACCCCCCACTCCGAATGCTATGCAATAGCTTTACCGCGGCAGTCTCCGAGTGCCACACGTCTTTTTTTATTTATAGGCAGCCGCAACGTTATTATAAGTAAAGCTATAACAGCCTAAACCAAAGTTTATTAAGCTAATTTAATCGCATACATACACACATAAACACTATATACCTACCATATAGTGTCCTTTTTTGTCTCACAATACTTACTCATTAGCTATGTGAACATCGTAGTATGTAGGTAAATATATAAACATTTGTATTTATATAAGGAGACCTATAATTGGCTGTATTTGTGTAATCCTTTAATATTAGTACTTTTATTTTATCATAATGCTGTTGGTCTTCTAAATAAATAAAAGAAACTGTTTATGTCTTTAGCACAAATACCAAAAATACCGTCACATTTAAAGCTCCGAATTCACTAGGACGGTATTTATTCATTTGCAGAAGTTAATTATTGGTGCAAACAAGTTCTGATCGTACTATATATATACGAGTACATGTGTTCATGCTCATAAACATACATAGCAAAGTTGACAAGCTGTCTTTTAGGACTTTCTCAAACCACAGAATACTAAGGGACAGAAGCATCACTCCGCAAAAAAATTTAAACAAATAGCGACTCTTACTATGACGCAATAAAATTCTCTTCTGACGCGGCACGTGTAACGACGCGCGACCCGCCGTCGGTGTCCGGCTATGTACTTGTAGCTTCGTACCTACAGTTCGGAGTGCGCTAGGCCTGCTCAAATGGAGTCACTAACTTTTCGTCGTTGCTGGTACAGCAAAATGAATTAGGGACAATTGAAGCGGAGTGCCCCGTAGGCCCGTAGCTCAAATTCAATTACTTCCGAGTTCCTTTTGACTCGGCCGCTAACAGCTACAATGTTATAAAGTTAGGCTGGTAGCTAATAAACTAACCAACCAGCAGAAATGTTTAAATAATATATAATGGGTATAGGTATATATATATATATATATACACAAAACCGCATGTTTCCTTTCGTATAATATTTCCGTTTAATGAACTATGAGAAATAGAAATAATTTTTAGAAAAAAAACAAGACTTAATTTATATGTTTTGTTTTTGTATTTTTTTCACAAAATAGCTGAATCAATTTCGGTAAAATTTATATGGAACCACCTCTGAAGTATGATTTACCAAACAAAAAAAAAACATTAAAATCAATTCATAATTGGCGGAGTAAACGCGTAACAACTATTAAATAAAAATATGCCGTCGAATTGAGAACCTCTTTTTTAAGTCGATTAAAAATAGACCTCTTCTCGATTTTGGCGTGAGCTTAAACTCCGTTATTGAATTTTCGCAAAATCATTTAATTTTTCGGATTATCGCCCCTGTCTCTACAGTACAATAATTACTTCCAATATTTATAAATACTGCTACTAAAATTTATAACGCGATTTATACAATATTCTACATTGTTTAAATCATATCTCAAAGTTTCTTGTATCGTACGTATCTTGCTGTTAAAAATCTAATATGCAGGTCAATTAGTACCAGGGGATGGAAGAAAATATGATTATGTATCACTTAGCTGACACACCCGCTATAACTACAAAGAGATTGATACTCATAGGTCCTACAAGAAACAACACGTCATCATCAGACTCTTCACCCAATCAGGGTTACTTTAGTTTCAATTTTTTGTATTTGTTGTCATTTAGTTCGATGAAATGCCTTTATTTATTGATTATAATTATATAGGCTTGCGTTTGTCCGCTATCTCACATGTTGAGTGACGATGCGTTTGAAGATGTGGCACGCTTGCCTAAAAGAAACCTGTTCACTCCAGTGATACAGATACAGACTCCCAGATTATAGATGTTCAGAAAGACAGATGAGGGTAGAGTTCTACTCCTTGGCCGTTCCTACTCGTATTATAAAGGTTCAAGCGAAGCGCTTGGTGCTACAGGCGGGGATGGGATGTCAATTAATCTATGTAATGTCACATCTTGCTATGGGCTAGTTTGTATTATTTTTTAATTTTTTATTGAATTGAGTGATGAGACAAGTCGTTCGCCTGATGGTAAGCGCCACGCCTGCCCATTACAATTGCAGTGCCACAGAGAATTTTTAATACCATAAAACGCACTGCGTAGCACTGCATTGTGCTCACCACCCCCGAGACATCAGATATTAAGTCTCATATGCCCAGTAATTTCGCTGGCTACAATGCCCTTCAAACCAGAACACAGTAATGCTTGCGCACTACTGCTTGGCGGCAGAATAACTGGCAAAGCTGTGGTACCTACCCAGACGGCCTCCCGCATTCGAGAGACCTACCACAAGTCTATCAAGTGTGGCGCTTACCATCAGGCGAAGCTCGTCCTGTTGACCAGTTTCATAAAATAATCTGCGAATACCAACAACAGATAAACTGAGTGATGAGGTACGACAATATCCTTCGTAGTCTTAGAATTAGAGGATTCGATCCCGGTCGCTTTTTCTAATCCCGGGATTTCGGGATTCTCTACTGTTAATTTCGGGATCCCGGGATAGTCCCGGGATTGTATTGGTAATAGAAAGTGGTAAAAAAAAGACAGTTAAACATATCAAAATCAACTGTTCATTTTATTCCGTTAATTAAATCTTCAAAAAACAAAACAAAATTATACTTTCTTCTGATAAAATAATCATCAAACTGGGCAGTTCTGTAAATAATTTATGAAATATTTTCATAATTGTCTAGTTCGTTTTTATTTTATTTTACAATTTAATTAAAAATATCAACTTCTTTAAACTTTTTTAGTTAAATATACTATAAAAAAGACTATATGCTAAAGAAATCAATGTTCATAGGTACTCAAATTTTTAAATTAAATAGACCAGAGACTTTATGAATTACTTTTTTAAGCCACGAAAATAAAATCTAAGGAATAACAACGCATCCAACGTCTCATCCGAAAGCATACTTCTCAATTTGTTGCACAAATATGAATAGGCGGAAAAAGCGCGTTCAGGCTCGATGGAAGTTGGAGGAATCGCCAATAAATTTTTATATCTTATATATCTTCTCCAAAATACAACCTCGTGAGGATCTATTCTCAATTGTTTACTTCCTAAACCTAAACAAAAAAGAAAAAACATTTAAGTCTATGCACAACATAAACATAACCTCTTAGAACTACAGAAAATAACACTCGTTGTTTTTCATTTATATTTACTCAGACACATTAATGCATTGTTGTTTCTTAATAAATTCATTAATTATCACCAATTAACAAATAAAATTTCAACACTTACACGACGAGAAGCGGATATTTTACACACTTTCACACATAACCCGGCACCGGTCGTTAGCAAAAACAAATGAAATCAGCTGTGTAAACAAGATGGTTGTCAAAACGTCAAATGAAATTAAGTGCGTTTCGTTTCACGCACATTTTTATTGACTTAAAAAATTTCGGGACTAAAATACGACCGGGATCCTCTACCTAGAATTAGGAACACCAAAAATATTGAAGGCTAAAACTGGCTTAAGCCAGTTTTAGCATTCAATATTAGCCGTATTTTTGTTTTGCTGAGATGCCCTTGTGTGTAATTGATGATAGAGTGATAAATTGTATCAGCGAGCAGTACTAAAAAGGAAAGCAGAAACTAGCCCTTAACAGAGAAAAGATAACAGTATTACCCCTTATAGATTTATGATTAATGAATGTTAATCTCATATCGATTCGATAACCTTATCTAGAGAATATATAAATGGTAAAGGTAGGTAAGTAAAATTTAATGTTTTATTACGCCTTCTCGACCATGTGTGGCTAACTAGCGTAAGGTGGACAAGTAATTATTACGTAATTTAACAAAAGGGGACATAAAATCCGAATTGCAAGTCAGAACAAGGTCAGACTGGGTTGACCTCTACATGCTGACTAAAAGTAGAGTAACATGATCTACATTCATTTATGTATTCAGTTTTTATCTATGCGTGCAAATGTGTATGTGTATAGGTGCATATGTTTATATTACAGTATGCAAAGTATGTAATTGAATTGCTAAGATCTTAATCGGCTTAAATCTATATTGAAAATTAGACGAGTTGATTATATTTATTTTGTTGTGCATGCTGTATTTACAGGGAGTTGGTTGTTCAATGTAATCGCTTAAACATATTCTTAATAGTAAGGTGATATAACCAGTTTAGAAAACTATTAAAAAGGTAGACCAGCTCTTGGCACATAAGCGTCCGGCTTCATATGGAAAGCGATCACCTGCAACAAACACCCGAAGTAGGTACTTTCGATGCGTTCTCCTGACTTGTATAAAGGGAAGAAGGAAGAAGAGGCTACACCTGGGCTATACCATAGCTACATATGTGGATAGTAATAAAGTATGCCTACTCGTAGGTATAACAATTACCAATTATTATTATTATTTTGAATTGTACTTTATCTCTATTTTTAAGGTGAATAATAAAGTGTTTATCTATATATCTATCTATCTAGATAACAGAATTGGGGTTTATTTCCACGAAGCGCATAATCATCAAGTTTATATTGTTATGTTTATTATTGAACGCCTACACTTACATTTTAAGTAGTGCAAAAATAAATGTTGACGCAAATACGTTTATAATCGCACCGGAAGGCCATTTTTAATAATATTTTTTGACGTACAACTGCTAATATCTAAAAAAAGGCAAGGTTTGAAAGTTTGTTCGAGATAATGTGCAGAATCATCGATCCGATTACATGAAATAAATAAATTATACGATGCTATATTTATTTAAGCGAACATAAAATAATTTACCCCCTGGATAATGCGCAGTTTCCACAACCGTTCCTCTCTAAATTCTAAGTTCCGTGGAAATGACTCATGAACGACAAGTGTAGCCGCACGACAGAGCGCAGCTAATTAATTATAGTTATAGTGTTTATTTTAAGCCTTCCACATCTAGACTGCCAACCTCGTTTGTTGATTTGAGAATGACGTTCGAAACCAGTTGCGTATTATCATCCTCAGGTTCTCGGTATTCGTAGGTTATTCACATATATAAAAGTTGAACTAAATGACGTCAATTCGTTTAAACATCTGCCTTTACCTGCCTTTAGAACATAAAAATCCCCATAAAACTGGGTCATACCGCCGTACGGAAAACCCTTGAGCGTAGATTGGCTGAGTTTAACATTCGTGGTTTCGCAACGTTTACCGGCTAGATAATATATGTCTACTTACTGGTTCTAGCAGTTAAATATTTATCTTTAATCTCAACTGCAATTTGTGTAGTTTGTCATTCGAAAGTGTTCGAATCACGACGAGACATAGTTAAGTTAATATTTAACATAGTTGGCCATTATGAATTTTATAGGTATTATGTTAGGGCCATCTCCAAAAAGGCATGCTTACAATTTATGAATCTACATAGAATATACCTGAGGAAAGGTTTGTTACTGGACAACAAGCAAATATATGATCCGTGTTAGGGATATCCCCAGAGTTTCTGTTTTGTTTCCTTAGAATCTTTGATAGATACATTTAGGGGTCACAGCTTATGCCGATGTGATAATTTGTTTTATACCACACCCACTCGGAAAGTGTCTTATTACTCGTTCATAAACGGGTTACAAAGTTCGCAATTTCTCCCTTAAAAATGTGCGGCGGGAAAAGTTATATGGAATTTCATTACTGCCCTCCGAAGCAGGGCAGGAATGTTGTATGAAAATCCATTACTGCCCGGCTAGCTTTCTTTTGTTTTTAGCAGCGAACACAAAAAAAAACACATACGTCAAACCTCAAAAAGGTCTTGTATGAAATAATTTAAAAAAAGAGGCGGGAAACATACAAACCTCTAAACTCAAAAAGTTTTATATCAATTAATTAGAGAAAAGAGGCGGTTTTTTTTTTGTTTTCTATTTTTAATGAAATGAGGATGGCAACCTGCAATACGAAAAAAAAAGCGCGGCAATTTATTTCGTTGCGTTAAATTTTGTTTTAACTAAATTGATAATTTAACAGTACCTAGCTTTTAATTTTCAAAATAATTTTCTAAAATGTCATCTGAGAGTGAAAGCGACGATTTTATTTTCCTCGTAGGTGTAGTATAAAGCACTATGTATCACTCGGGAGAAAGTTCTATTTCTGTTCTCGAGTTTCCTTTAAGCCCTCCGCTGCGGAGGTTCGTTTTCTCCCCTCGGTGTACAATGTACTATTGTTGTTACGTAGGGTCTTATCTACATACGTTTCCGCCTCCTCTCTTGTAGTTCATATCGTTTAATTTTTAACATGTTTATTTATTTATTTAATAGTTTTGCACAAAATTGGTACAAGGAATGACTTAATGCTATTTAGCATTATCTACCAGTCTTCCAGGTCGTGAAAGAAATATACTGGGTGTGCAGCTACGTTTTGAGCAGAAGTACGTTGAGAGATACTAAATAAATTACATCAAATTAATATGATAAATTGTATAACAATAGAAAAATATATACAACATCACAATAAATATAATTATATAATATAACAATATACTTATACATATACATATGTATATATATAATTATAAAGTGATAGGATCATATGTGTAGGCTTATAGGTTAGAAAAGGCGGAGTGAACTTATCAAAACAGCAGTATTGAAGATAATGTTAGTCATTAGGGTAAACTTGCTTAATACAATGTTCATGGACGAGGCGCATGTTACTAGAGTCACAGACCATGATCATGATAGTTCACGGCCTAAAAGTACTTCGTTCTGGCACAAATGTTGATGGCTACGCCAGTCACAGGCATTTCAAGTCGAAGAATAAACAACTCAAATATCTAGTCTAACTACATATAACTACCTTGACCATTGAAATAATTTACATGCTATGGCGATGAATGACTCACCTCATTCATAAATACTTACGTATTTCGCTGTAATCATGCTGTAATAGGGTTAGGAGTGTTCTTAGACCAAGGCTTTTGCATTATGTGTATTGTAGGTATACTTTTGCGTCATAAAACGACTCGTGGTGGAACTTATACCTATTAATGGAGTCATCATCATCATCAGCCCATTAACTTCTCATTGCTAGGACACGGACCTTCTCTCACAGAGAGAGTATGGGCTGTTATCCACCACTCTGGGCCAGTGCGGGTTGGCGCATGTCACATGTACTTGGACTTGGTGATTCTTGTATACCTACGTCGTTACGTCATAATTTTTTTCTTCCATCGTTTTTAGAGCGAGTGCTAAGTCCGCACATAAGGAACTTAAGAAAGTCATTGGTGCAGGGCCAGCGAGATTCAAACTCCAGTGCGTACGATCTGTTACACATCGCAATATTGCTGACCTAGGGGCGAACCCCCAATACTAATTAAATCGCTGTCAGCAATATGCCTCCCTATATAAACTGGTAAATTTTAGTATTCAAGGCTTTTTTCCTTAATCGCTCTCAAGCGACCTGACTACGGACCTGGTCCTAGGCCTGCCGGTCAGCCTGGAAGAAGCAGTCAGGTAGAATAGCTGCAAAACTATTTTATTGAATTGTGAAGTGCGGGAAGTAGTCCGTGTGTGCTAAAAATTGCGAAAACAAAATAAATGTCTGTGTGTGCCTTAAAAGTTGTTTTTTTATAACAATCAAGAGGTGCCACACAACAGATCGTAAGTCGCACAAGTTTCTCATGAGTCACACTGGCTCTTTAATTATGTAGAAATAAGTGTCATTAAACCAACTTTACCTGCACTAAAGGAGTGCCCTAGGCCCTAGTACAAATTAGTATTGTTATCAAACCGTCATCCTTCAGCATCCACAACACTGGCAAGGTTTTATCCTTCTTCAAACTAGCTGTAGCTAAAAGTATCATACGTAATTTTCCAGAATTTAGAGTATTATTTAGAGCATGCAATACTGAATTTTATCGAAATCCGTTCAGCCGTTGTAGCGTGAAGAAACACACTTTCATATTACATGCAAACTTTCGCATTTATAATATTATAGTAGGTTGCGAAAGTCAGTGTATGTGTGTGTGTGTTTGTTACCATTTAAATTAATAATGACAGAACGGATTTTGATAAAATTTGGTAGGTATGTAGTTTCTGGAAAAGAACCGAGGATTACTATTCATCCCGAAAAAAGAGTAGTTCCATAAAAACAACAACCAAATTTCTACGCGGACGCTGTCGCGGGTACCAGTCAGTGAGCGAAGAAATAGTAAATATAAGCAAAATTACTGGGCATTGTAAGACTTCAAAAGCTATGTCTCAGGGTGACGAGACGAGCGGAGCAAAAGCAGTTCAGCAAAAGCAAAACAACCTTACTAGTGGTAGGTCTCTGGTATGCGGGAGGCTGCCTGAGTAGGTACCACAGCTTTTCCTGTTATTCTGCCATAAAGCAGTCGTGCGCAAGCATTACTGTGTTCTGGTTTGAAGGGCATCGTAACCAGCGATTTACTGGTCATACCTATATTAGACTTAATGTCTGATGTATCGGAGTGATGAGTGCAATGCAGTCCTACGCAGTGCTTTTTATGGTATTTAAAGTTCTGGCATTGCAACTGTTATGGGCAGGCGTGGCGCTTACCATCAGGTGAACTGCTCGTCTCGCCACTTAGTTACCTACGTACATAAAAAAGAAGATAAAAAAGGTGAAACCGAAGTACCTAGTATCCCGACTCAAATACAAGATCTCTAAATGGCTCCGACAATTTATCGCGACAATATACCACTTGTCTAGGAAAACACACAGTTATAACAAATAATCCACATAATTACAGCCAATAATCTGTAATAGATAGTATTCTATAAAATAATTATAAGGCAATATAAATGGAGTGGGTGAAGTAAAATGTACATAACTGGTTATTTTTTTATATTACATAGACGGATACGGAACTATTTGTTACGTTAATGTAATCGTACAGGATGCATTCGTTAACAATATTATTAATTCAGCAGATTGTTAGTTACGTGTGCCCAGTCACGCCCTTCGTGCTGCCTACATGTTACGATTGTTGCTAAGTACTTGTTGATGCCATATATATGTGTCGCAAGGACATAAATAATAAATTAATAAAAACAGAGGTTTAGTCAATTCCCTAAATAATTAGATAAAATCACAGATTTTTTTAAATAACAACACGATTTTATCGTTTTCCTAAACAACATCTGGTGATTTGACAAAAACCTGTCGTAGGGAAATGAGGATATCAGCGATTTCACTAAATTCTCAGGGATACAATGTACAGTTTTAATAAATAGACTCTCGCCAGAACTCTCGCTTCGTCATCCCTTCACTCCACTCGAGCACTCGACCTTCACTCCACTCGGGAGGTCGCCGGGTCGCTACGCTCGCCACCTCTCCCCCTCACATCGTTTAGGCCTTGCGCAATTGTTTTGCTTAGGAACTCTTCGCGAGCTTCTGGCTCCGCGCTTTTTTATACACTCTAGGGGTAAGAGCGAGTCGGACCACCGAGAAGTGGTCTTTCCAATACATGGCTATACCGTGATTTCGTGGTATTTTTGTCATTTCACGGAACCAGTTCTGGTATTATTATTTTAACATCCTCCGTGATTTGATCATCTACCTTAGTGATTTGATCAAATCTCCGTTTTCGTCATTTGCCTGCGACATATTTATGTACTAATTTAATGAAAAAGCTTTGTCCCGTTAATCTACACGTACGTATTATAAATTGTCATTTCTATATCTTTATATCATAATATATAGTATTAAGTTTCCGTTTCCAGTGGAAATCACCGCCAAGCCTATATATATACAAGGGTTATATGGCGGCATCAAACAAAACCATTCGTAAGTATATCGCTCGTCGCATTTTGCATAAGCTTAGTTAAAACCATACTAAGGGTTAATACCTATGATATTTACTTAGCTCCTATAAAATAGCAAGTATAATTCTTACTTAGGTACACTAGGTATACATATTCTGCCTGCAAGCAAGAAGTGATTTGCTTGTATTATAAATACATAGGGGAACTAAGGAATAAAACTCTTTGCCAGAATCTGTTTTCCAATAATTATAATCTGAGAATATTCAAGTCACTAGTTGACAGGAAATTTTTAGAGGAGCTCGTTCCGCAGATTTCTTATTAACATGATAGGTATTTTCTACGCAAATTTATATTTCTAAAAGAACAAAGAAACCGCGAGAATAAACTCCATAAAACACCTCTCGAAATAAATCCATACGAACAATAGTTTAAAATATATAAATAGTTTAAACAGGCACACAAACAAAAAGTTCTAACATTAAAGGACACTTTAATACGCCAGAAGTGGATAATTACAATTCTGTATACAGTTGTTGATATGCCTTTTATCTCTACCTTGCAATTGTGTTTGCTTCGAGATCATGGATATGATAAACATGGTTCCTTGATCGATCACGACTATATTAGAAAAGTAAGAAAAAACGTTGGAGTTAAAATAATAATTATAATAAGGTCTGTCTTTGTAAAGATATTCTTAAACTAAATTAGCCATAGTTGTGCTAATGCTAAAAAGCCCGTAAAGTGAAACAGCAATGACTGAGAAATATTGCAATTTAACTATTTAATAGTAGCCATATTATAACATTTTCAAACAAAGTTTAGTTATCATCATCGTCATCCATCAGACGGGATCATAACTCCACAGTTGATCATCATTAAAGCACGTACCTGCTTACCTAGTTACTGCTCATATATTTATTTTATTACCTCAGGCACCAGTCTCTCACAAAGACAGGATAGGCCCTAAATTTTTTAACTAGTGTTGTTAATTTAAACAAGTTATACCTACCTAAAATATAAAATAAAATTAATTTCTTTGTCTCACATATATTTGTGAGACTAACTAAACTACAATCCTTGATAGGGTCGCTGCGAAGTTTTGTAGGCTGCCTCCCTCGTAAACACTTGTAAGACCACATCTTGACTACCTAATAGAAGTAAGGTGATGTAATGCTGCAAAAACTAATTTAAAATTAATTCAGATAGCACGAAATAAAATTATTAAAATTCTGGCGTAACATCTTCCGAGTCTTTAGTCAGAATGGGGGTACCGCAGGGATCAATATTGGGGCCGTTTTTATTCTTGGCATATGTAAATGATTTACCATTTGCAGTTAAAGACCTTGCAGATATATAAAGTAGATAGGAAGGATAGTGAATTGGCGCATGTAAACTACGTATTGGATGTTGTTTCGAAATGGTTCTCCGCGAACAATTTGTTACTAAACGTGAAAAAGACGAAATGTTTAAAGTTCTCTTTGCCTAATGTTAGACATGTTGAGCCAAACGTAATGCTTAATAAAAATAAACTCGATACAGACAAAGCGTCGGTATTCCTAGGTGTAGGCATAGACTCTAAGTTGCAGTGGGGTCCTCATATTGACGCTTTATCTGGAAAACATAATTCTGCTGCATATGCGGTTCATAAAATTAGGCAATTAACGGATATAGCTACGGCTCGGTTAGTTTACTTTGCATACTTCCATACAGCCATACAGCATAATCACATATGGTATTTTGCTGTGGGGTTCTGCTGCGAATATAGATACACTCGACTAAGCGACGTCCACGCGACTCGTTAAGGGATGTTTTAAGTAAATTAATATATTAACTTTACTTTCTTTATATATTTATGAAAATATAATGCACGTACGTAAAACTTCCAAAAATTCAAAGTAAATAGTGACAGTCATAACATAAACACTAGAAATAAGGATATTATGGTTGTACTTAGGAATAGACTGACTAAAACGAATAAGTCCTTTATGGGCAACTGCGTAGGTTTTTATAATAAAATTCCAAAATGTATAACGGAGCTCACAGAAAGTAAATTCAAATTACGCCTTAAGAATGTTCTAATGAGAAAAGCATACTACACTGTTCGTAATTACATAGAAGACAAAGATGCTTGGAACATTCCACTTCTGCAAAGTAACCAACAGCTGGTACACAAGAAACATAACATTGTAAAAACTCAAAAAAATTAAAAAATTCTCTAAAAAAAATTGCCCCTCAATTTCTTGCCGTATCTTCTGAGTTAGTCGTTCTTTTTCCGATACGGTGGTAGAGTCATTGTGATAATTTGACGTTCATAAGTGCGTCTGTGATGCCAAAATTATTAAAGAGATTTTGATTTTAACATCCTGTCCTAATACTATAAATGCTAAAGTTTGTGAAGAGGGATGGGTGGATGTTTGTTGCTCAATCACGAAAAATCTACAGAATATATAGACTTTGACGAAATTTTTCTTGTACGAAATGTAGTATGTGAGTACTTTAAGTCCTGAAAAAGGACTTAGGCTAGTTTTATCCTGGGAAACCGCAGGTGTGACTGCTGCCATATAAATTAAGTTATGTCAAGCTACTAAACCTTGACAAATTAGTTTTTAATTTAAAAGGTAATAAACGAAATATAGACAAACATAAAAAAAAAAATTATATTTGTGTTCAGTGAACTTCGACCTAACTTACTTTTGAAAAAATATATCTTTAATGAGCAGCCATGGCTCATCTTCCGTTTTATAATAATATAGAAAAGCTCATAGTACGTATATTATAGGTATCCTTTAAATCTCGACACACCTGATGAAGAGAATAATATAACTCACGTACTTTAATTGAACAAGTATTTTAACCATTAAAGGTAAAATGTTCTATGTCTCGTGCCTTTGTCGTACGGCTAAGTAATTAACATAAAAAACGCGGAAGTTGGTATTTATAACTAGTTATTAGTCCATACCAATATGAACTTTATAATGAATTCGTTGTTATAATATGTGTGGACCGTGCCTGCAAAAAAATATGGATCCATTTGGAAATTTATTGAGTCATTGGTGGCCCGTGGCTGACTGTATGCCACGAGCCTCGGACTTGTATTCAGTAGTAGCTACACATTGTTCGTGAGACTAAAGAGTTAGGTATATATTTCACTGATCTTCAAACAAGTACACGTTTTATCAAACAAAAAAACCGACTTCAATGTATCTTCGAAGTCCAAGGTCAAATATCGATGAAAATTATATGGGACCATTTCGTAGCTATACTGAACCCAACGCAAAAAGAATTTTTCAAAATAATACTGTCGAATAGTGAACCTTTTTTGAAGTCGGTTAAAAAGGAGAGGATTCTCAATTTTACCTGATCTTATAACTTTTACAACCGACTTCAAAAAAAGGACGACGTTCTCTATTCGATTGTATTTTTTTAAAGAGTTAGGCATATATTTCACTGAACTACAAAAAAAGGTGAGGGTTCTCAATTCCATTGTGTTTCTTTTTATTTTTGTTACCTCAGAACTCCGTCATTTATAAACTGATTTGGAAAATTTTGCATTGGGTTCAGTATAGCTTCAACATGGTCCCATAAAATTTCATCAATATTCGACTTTGGACTTCGAAGATACATACAGATACAGAATTGAAATCGATTTCTTGTAATTATATATGTACAACTAATTGAACCGATTTGTGTGACTCTTTTATCGGTTGAAAAAGTATACCCGCCATGGTCTAAAAAATTTGGCTTGATCTAATGATGCATTTAGGAGATACAGATATAATCCTACATAATGATGACACATTTTAATTGAATAGTATATTCGACTTAAGTTTGAGTTCAGATGTTTTTTTATTATAATTATGTATATAGGAAATGCTGAGGCCCATGTGACAGGTAGTGCCTTTGTTGGAGCCGGGTCGGAGCAAGGACCCGGCACCTTCCGGTCACGACGCTGCGAATTTATTTCCGACGTCCACCAGCCATTTATTACAAATCGACCGTTGATCAGTCTGCGGTTTTAGCGATAAGAATAATTATTATTTACTTAGAAAGGAAATGTCGTGCAGATCATTCAATTTTGCTTCCTTAAGCGTAGTTTGATTAAGAGTTCTTGTTTTGTTGTACTGACGAATCTTTTTGGTGGCAATGTGCTGTAAACTATATATTATATTGTCATACCATCATCGGGTGTTTCAGCGTCTTATAAAATATTTTTGAACTGTGAAACTAAATAAAATACCTAATAATAATATGAAATGGGGCTCTCGCTAGACATTTGGATAAAGGGTGTAAGAGGCAGAAGGCAGTACTCCTTGACGCGGCATGTACCTATTGTCAGGAATTTTCTTACTCTATAGGCATAGCTTCTGGTATTTCGGACCTTGTAATTATGTGTGACCGGTATTTGTTTACGTTCTTTATAATATATTAGTAGTAATATTGTAAAAACTTAACTTAAAGATTATAAATAAATATGTACCTATATAAAATGTTATCTACATATGTGATGGGCGAGTGGTCATTCATTAGCCCCGTCCGGTGTAGTGGATTGGGCTAGAGTGCTAGTCTCGTGCTAGACTTTAGGTAGTACACTATTCAGTTTACTATTATCTATAAATATATAGTCTACTTTAGTAGTGCTCTACATTTGCTTCTAGAACGGGGAGTAACACAAATGTCACACAACTAATTTATGTAGCAACCCATAAGCAAGCTTTCTAACACTGTCTGCACTAAAAAAAGGTAATTTATAATAATAGCCATTAGCTTAATTGTGGATTATAAGTTCAAGGCTAAATGTAGAGCATCAGGTATACGAGTAAAAGTGACTTAGCGTTAACTTTAGTTAGTGTTAACTTTTTTCTAGACATAAAACCTACTTACTGCATATAAGTAAATTTATAACCAGCCAGCACCAATTTAAAAACGAGCTACTAGTGCGGTATATGAGACTTAAAGAGCGTACTAATAAGAGCCGCTGGCAACTCTACAATTACATAATTAATGCAGCTAATTATTAAGTGTAGTATAGTTAGAAAAGCCGGCCTGCTCCTCAGCTTCGCCCGTTGTCCCGGTACCCAGTGGTAATTAAAAAAAAATCATAATAGATAAGATAAGATACTCTTTATTGGAGCAACGATTCTTCAAGTACTTACTACCTATGTAGAACCCTTTCTTAGTGCACACTATGGAACTTAAACGTAGTAAGAGCCTAGTAGGGAACTTGAATTCCAAATTTTCCATATTCCTTCAGTCGTTTAAGCTGTGCGTTGTCTGTCAGTCAGTCCGTCACGGAACTGAATATTATGAAATTTTATATATATATATATATATATATATATATATATATATATATAAATATATAATATATATATATATATAAATATATATATATATATATATATATATATGTATATATAACTGTACCGATAGATAACTTTGGCACCAATTAAGTTTGTGATCCTCAAACCTGATATTATATTTTAATACGAATTAATAATTATTGCTATGTATATTATTTTCGTTTGTGGTTAGAGATAAACTTTATTACAATATTTAATTATAGTAATGTACTTTTATAAAACCACTTTTCTCTACTCAGTTATATAAGATGAGCATTACACAAGGTATCAGGAACTCTCAGACTAAGTTTTCAATTGTCTCCTTGACTTGACTTCTACGCCCTTAGCATGAACCGGAGACAAAAAAATATCCCCTGTTTATATCCACTTTTTGTTTAACAAAAGTGGATAAAACGCGATAAATAAGGGGGCTGCATGACTTCATGAACAACAGATATCAAAATAATGTCTAGGCTTTAAGCTTAATCATACCTTAAGTATATGTAACACCATAGAACAAATAAATAATTTAGTCAAATCAAAGTCAATAGCTTAGCAATTAATAGCTTAGCTTAAAATTACAAGACCTGAATGTTATTTTTTTAAATAAGTTTAAGTTAGTTTAGATAATAAATAGAAAGTGAAACAAACCAATAATTAACATAAAACGAACATCATGCCGCCTACCTAACGTCATGCTGCGTATGTTTTTAGGGTCAAAGGACTGATACAATAATTATTTTTTTGGTGCTGACTTCATGTCAGCTATTTCGTAACTACAGAAAGCTTACTTCTAATCTATAGGTCGTAAAAACAAGCAACTAATTGTCCTGTGTAAGTCACGAAGGACCAAACCGGTACAGCGGCCGCTAGTTTCCTGGCAACCACCGCTCACGCTGGCCAGCGCCGCGCCGGGTCAAGGCGAACGCTCGGCTCTATTGTTAAATTGCTGCAATTTATCTCATTTGCTTTTTTATATTCGCTACTATGATATATAAGCTTGTCAGTAATTGATCTAGGTTCTAGGCTGGACGTTTCGTTCGGACATGATTTATGATATGGCAGGAAGCGTGTGTTCGGAGTTAGTTGGTCAATTATTTAGATCGATAAATGGAACAGAATTTGATAAATTTTTATTTTATTCCGCTAGGATATGGGGCAGAAAAAACTGTTCTATATAAAGATACAAGTCCCCGCAAAAAAGTATTAAGATCTTATTAAGCAGCTAAGATTATATAATATTAATCTAAATACAGATTGTGGTTCTGTTACCTGCCTTACTCGTTTATGCGCAATTTGCATTACTTCGTGATATTTGTAGACATATTATTAAATTATTATACTGTGTAGATTCCAACTTCTCGTTATTTTCTGGTCTAAAGTTTTGTAAAACTTCATGTCTGAAGATATCTCTCTTCTGGTATATTGATCAAGTTGTTCATTAATAATTCCTAAATAGAGAAAATTAGCGCATCGGATAGAACTTTCACTCTTTCGCTGATCGTTATGAAAATATCCCTAAATGGAACTTGCCTCAACTTGAAATCAAGTTTAATTCCGAGTTAACCGCGTTGTCACATTAATGCAATTGCGCCTAGAGTATAAAATGACGTATTCTATATGAAACAGTTCAAGGAAAACAGCATAAAATAGGTTTGTGTATGCTATAGGCTCGGCGTCAAAACAAAACAATAAAGTAACAAATATATACTTAGTGCAAAATAGTAGATTGTACTTACAAGGTAGCAAAATAATATGTTTACGGCGAGGGAGCTATTTTGGATTCAAGACGAAGTAAAAGTGAATATAGAGTCTCTCGCTCTTTAGGATCCCTTAGGATTCATCATATGTTGCCCGAGGAAAATAATAACTCTCTAATTTTTATCTACCAAAGAAAAGGAAAGATGTATTTTATGTTCATGTTCAATAATTGTATGCCTAATGTTAAAGCAGCGCTCTTAATCCGTGTTCATCCAGGTGCTAGTATACATCGAGTCACTTTATAAAACTACTCGTGGTAGGTCTCCCGTATACGGGAGGCCATCTGGGTAGGCACCACTGCTTTGCCTGTTATTCTGCCGCCAAGCAGTAGTGCGCAAGCATTACAGTGTTCCAGTTTGAAGGGCATTGTAGCCATATATGAGACTTAACATCTGATATTTTGGCGTGATGAGGGCAATGCAGTGCATTTTATGATATTATAAGTTCTGGAACTGAAACTGTTGGGCAGGCGTGGCGTTTACCATCAGACGAACGACATGCACGTTTCATTACTCAGTTCTATAAAAAACTGTAAATAAAAGTAAACGTTGACACAAATTAATTAAGTCTTTGCCTCGACCTGAACACGAAGATATAGTTCGTGGAAATAATTCTGTTGTTATCGTTTATTGAATGTCATTAATTATAGTTGAAACGAGGTGTTTTCAAATGATAATTGGAGTGATATAATTATTACGAATATAATTTATAAGAAGGACTTGCGCGTTATATCACAGAATACTAAAGGACAGAAGCATCACTCCGCAAAGAAATTTAAACAAATAGAGACTCTTGCGATGACGCAATAAAATTCAATTCAGCTCGCGTAGCGCTGCTTACTTACCGGTCGTATTAACCTACAGACCGCCTCTCTTTCTATCGTATAGCTCTTATCTCTTCTGACGCGGCACTTGTAACGACGCGCGACCCGCCGTCGGTGTCCGGCTATGTACTTGTAGCTTCGTACCTACAGTGCGGAGTGCGCTACGCCTGGTTATATACTCGTATTAATTATTAATATAATATAAAACTGGAAGACCACTCACTGACTGACTGACATATAATTGACAGAAATAGAAGTGGTACTTGCCGATATGGTGGGGGGGAGTGTTTGGTACCGTTGGATAGAGGATGTTTTGAAACCAACCAGAAAAATCCGAAATCCATGGAAAGGTGTCTCCGAAATGGAACTGCTCAAGGGATCTCGGAAACTATAAATCGGATGGGGGTACCGCTTGAACTAAATATGCCCCAAAACTTGGGCCATTTTTGAAAATTTGAAAAAAAAGATGGCCGCCATACAAAAAAACATGGCCGCCATACAAAATAAAAATGCAAATAACTTTTAAACGGTAAGAGATAGGTATAGGGTGCTCGACCAAATGTCATAGAGGGCGATGGGGGAAATTTGAAAAAGTTGGAAAAATTAAAAAAAAAGAAAAAAAAATGGCGGCCATTTTGAAAGTTGCTCCGATCCGACTGAAATTTTGCATCGGGGGGTTTTCTAGGTCGAAGATTACAATTATGAAAAAAAATTTTGGATTCCGCCATTTTTCAAGATGGCTGCCATACAAAAGTTTTTTTTCCGGAAAAATAAGCCAAACAAAACTTTTGAACCGTAGTCGATAGGAAGCGTCTATAAAAAAAAGCAACACCCCCCCACGCGAGCTGCTTTAGCAGCTCGCGCACGCCACAAAATCACTTGGATTTCGCCATTTTTCAAGATGGCCGCCATACAAAAGTCATTTTTTCAGAACAACTGAACTTAAATAACTTTAGAACCGTAATCGATAGGGAGCTTTTAAAAAAAAAACAGCAGCCACCCCCCCACGCGAGCTGCTTTAGCAGCTCGCGCACGCGGCGAAATACTAGTTAATATAATATAAAACTGGAAGACCATCACTGACTGACATATAATTGACAGAAATAGAAGTGGTACTTGCCGATATGGTGGGGGAAAGTATTTGGTACCGTTGGATAGAGGATGTTTTGAAACCAACCAGAAAAATCCGAAATCACCAGAAAGTGGTTTCCGTGATGGAACTGCTCAGGGGATCTCGGAAACTATAAATCGGATGGGGGTACCGCTTGAACTAAATATGCCCCAAACCTTGGGCCGATTTTGAAAATTTGAAAAAAAAGATGGCCGCCTTACAAAAAAAACATGGCCGCCATACAAAATAAAAATGCAAATAACTTTTGAATGGTTAGAGATAGGTATAGAGTGCTCGACCAAATGTCATAGAGGACGATGGGGAAAATTTGGAAAAGTTGGAAAAATTAAAAAACAAGAAAAAAAAATGGCGGCCATTTTGAAAGTTGCTCCGATCCGACTGAAATTTTGCATCGAGGGGTTTTCTGGCTCGTAGATTACGATTATGAAAACAAAATTTGGATTCCGCCATTTTTCAAGATGGCTGCCATACAAAAGTTTTTTTAACGGAAAAATAAGCCAAACAAAACTTTTGAACCGTAGTCGATAGGAAGCGTCTATAAAAAAAAAAGCAACACCCCCCCACGCGAGCTGCTTTAGCAGCTCGCGCACGCCACAAAATCACTTGGATTTCGACATTTTTCAAGATGGCCGCCATACAAAAGTCTTTTTTTCAGAACAACTGAACTTAAATAACTTTAGAACCGTAATTGATAGGGAGCTTTTATAAAAAAAAGCAAAATCCCCCACGCGAGCTGCTTTAGCAGCTCGCGCACGCCACACAATCACTTGAAATCCAGCTTTTTTTCAAGATGGCCGCCATACAAAAGTTTGATTTCAAAACAAAAAGGGTAAACAAAACTTTAGAACCGTAATCGATAGGAAGCTTTTAAAAAAAACAGCAGCCACCCCCCCACGCGAGCTGCTTTAGCAGCTCGCGCACGCGGCGAAATACTAGTTATAATTATAAAAATGAAACTAGTGGGCGTTTTGTTTTTAGTAACCTGTTGAATTATAGCCAGATGGAGGGAGTGGGACAGTATTAGTTATTTTAACAGTTGTTGTAACCACAAAATGTTTCTATTTTTTATTTAACCTTCTTAACATGCTTCTATTTAACCTGCAATGTTTGTTTGTTTGGGTCAAAGTTTGCAAGTTGAATCTGTATTAGTATAGAGGTTGCTTTAGAGTTAGCCTGTTTGGTCGGTGGTTATAAAAAGAGAGTTGTGACGTTTCGACAGCTTGAGAAAATACAAAATGTAAAATTATAAAACTTTGTTTTAATAATACATGGCGCAGACGGTGGGATCCGAACCTACGCTCCCACAGCGAATCTGATTTGCATAATATTTATGATGGTTGGTTTATGTATTTCAAAAGAAGTTTTTTTTTTTTTAAATAGAATGAGAAAGATGTATTAGTATAGAGGTTGCTTTAGAGTTAGCCTGTTTGGTCGGTGGTTATAAAAAGAGAGTTGTGACGTTTCGACAGCTTGAGAAAATACAAAATGTAAAATTATAAAACTTTGTTTTAATAATACAGAATCAGAACCACTTCCTCTTATCCTACGGAATTGAAATTTTGCATACTTGTCAAAGTCCGATGAGAATGCAATATTATAGTGACATCCAGTTGATCTGATGATGGAGACGGAACGTGGGCAATCGAACTCTTTGATGGATAAACTACTAGCGTTTGGGCTCATTTTAATCTGCTCGCGGTTCCGAATACGAATGTTAAAAGCTTGCCTTACAATAATAATGGAAACAAATAATTAAAAATTGATTTAGGTAAAAATGTTTCTTAAACAAGTGGCACAACTTAGCGTCAAAGAGAACGAATTTTTAATTGCTGCATCGACATTACCTACTGCTGTCTAATATCAGTAACTAATAAGTGAGTTATCAATTATATCATAATTGATGACTTATGTTTCGTTTCCGATATTGAAAAATTGGAAAGGTTATCAAGCACCACGTTTAATCGTAGTAGGTCTCTCGTATGCAGGAGGCCGTCGGAGTAGGTACCACAGCGTTGCCAGTTATTATGCCGCCAAGCAATAGTGCGCAAGCTTTACTGCGTTCCAATTTGAAAGACATTGTAGCCAGCGAAATCACTGATATGAGACTTAATATCTCATGTCTCGGGGTGTTGAGCGCAATGCAGTGCCTACGCTGTGATTTTTATGATATTAAAAGTTTTGGGTGGCACTGCAATTGTCAGGAGCAGGCGTGGCGCTTACCATCAGGTGAACGACAAGAACGTCTCATCACACAGTTCCATAAAATAAAATTAGGAAATTAGTTTGTTACCTAATATCACCATTATTACATATTACTAATCATTATCTTGTGCGTACGTTTTTTTAGAATAGGTAATTAGGTATCTTATCATACATATATCATACATATCAATACTAACTGCGCCACTCAGTTTCACCCGCGTAGTATTCGGTTTAGGTATTAATAGCTATATAGTTAGGTATTAATATATTATATAGTATAGGTATTAATATATTACTAATAGCTCCCTTCGGAGCTATTAGTATTTTCGATATGAAAATCATATCCGATATGAGTATCATATATCCTATTCCAGGACCATGGAATTAATATGGTAATAAACACACACACACTTTCGCATATTATATAATATTAGTAGAATTAATAGGATGAAGATCCGATGATTCACTTTGGAGAGACACGAGGAATTCCTCCACTCCCACGCGAACGAATTCGCGGGCAAAAGCTAGTTATAGTAATAAAATTGAAGACGACATTTGCACTTTATTCGATATCATATCAACAGATATTATTTCCTCACTACGCAGAGATTTTTAATTTTGGATTGTAAATATTTTGTATTTTTAACCGACTTAAAAAGGAGAAGGTTCTCAATTAGACGGTATGTTTTTATTTTGTATGTTTGTTACGCGATTACTCCACCAATTATGAACTGATTTTGATGATTTTTTTTTTGTTTGGATGGTCATACTTCAGAGGTGGTCCCGTATACATTTTATCGAAATTAATTTAGCACTTTTTGATCAATTTAACAAAAACAAAAAATATAAGTTTAGTCTTGAAGTCGGTTCTTAATTTTTCAAAAAAATATTTATTTACTATCAAAATTATGTGATTTAGAAATTCTTTTACTTGTACTTTGTCGTTATTCCTACCTACTATTGGGACACCCTGTATTTATTAACCGGTATTGGATTTAAAATATCACTTTTATATACAACTCTGGAAACTGAAATAACGTGCTAATCGTGTATGCAAATAATTTTCCGTTTATGCATTTGCATTTCAATTTGTTTATTTATATTATTTATAGGTTCTAATTATATGTATATTCGTAAATCTACATTCAACGTTTGTTTACATTAGTTCTTGTTTTGCCAGAATTTTTCTACGTATTTTAATTATTTTACATAACAATTATAAGTGCGTACATAAGTAGGGTAATAATATACCAAATTCAAAGACAGCTTTTTGCACATAGCTTTTTGCAAAGATACCTAAAGGCCACCATATTCAGTTCAGTGAAAGTCTCATCATGTGCGATTATAATCATTATATTACATCTTAAAAACCTATGACACTCCTAGATTGATGCATGTCATTTGGTTCATCTGCTGCTAGATGGCTCCAACTAGAGTTTAGAGCGTTCAATTTTGTGTCTACAGTGTACACGGAGCACCTACGGAGACATGACACTTGGCCGGGGCACTGCCGAAATTCAATACGATATTATCTAAATTCTATTATCTATTCTGTGTCAAAGTCAAAGTCAAATATCATTTATTAAATAGGCACAAAAGTGCACTTTTAAAGGTCATAAACACATGATACAAATAAAAAATGTTAAAAATTGTAACTTATGTTAACATGACTTTGAAAAAAAGGTAAGTATGTTTACCCATTTCTTTCCTATACTCAAATTGAAGTCTGAGTGCTGAAAAGAAATGCGAAAACTGACTCTACCAGTGCTTCGGAAATACGCCCGCTAGAGAAGATAGCACCAAGAAACTCTGCGGGGATGTCTTTTTTCAGCACAATTACGTATAAATTAGAATTAACAGAATGTAAAACAAGAAATGCGAGTGAGATGTCCCATAGTCATAGTATCAGTAACAGAAAAGTGTAAATAAAATATAAGTAGGTATGACAGTAGCAGTAGGAGTGACTAGAACAGACCAGTCCCCGCAAGCAGCACCCGTTCACGAGTATGACTTGTGGACCAGCCATCACCCCCCTCAACCATATTGGAGGGAAGGGAGTGACCCGACACACAGAGCCGCCGCAAGCAAAGACATTTGAGTGAGCATGACTGTAAAACCTAGTCACTTCCAACTCAAATACAATTTTTATAGCTTTATTTGAATGACTAACTAAATTAGACATCTCACATAGCATTGTACAATCCAAGAAGAAATGAAATATAAACATCATGCACACACTGATGTGTTAATCTTCATCATCATGGGGCTTAGGGCATACAGGCCATGCATTTTTGTCATTAACATATTCATTTATTGATTGTGACTAAAGAAAACCCAGTTTCCCTACGATTTTTTATTATTATCATGTCCGGGATATTGAATTTTCTGTAAAGTCGAGATAAAGAATGTGTCGATATTTTACTTGAAAATTTTAAATTATTTAGGCTTTAGAATACACAAAACAATACATTTTCATATACAGCACAGCTAGATTCAGAAGTCTCTCCTATACGAGTTGATATTTTACCAGGTGTATCAATCTGTTGAGATGATTAGATTAATGAGATTACGCGTACGCACGCGTGTAAATCGAGCGGCGGCGGAGGCGCTCGCGGCGGCCGAGGCAAAGCCGGCGCCCACCGCCGCGGCTGCTGGCTACGAAGGTTAAAGTCAAGGCTCGAGAGCAACCTCCCAAATCACGTCGTGTGGTCACCGTGACCGCCGGTATACCCGCCGAAGGTGAAAGTCAAGGCCGCACGTAACACTGCTCTAATGACCACCATGCGTTATGTAACCGAATGCATTAACCAATTTAACACGAAACTCACGATTTGAACATTAATCCAATTAGGTTTTTAACCTTCTCAGTTTATCCATTATTCTTTCTAGAACAACTTAAAGTAAAGCTATTCCGATGGAATTCAACGAGTGGACACTTGATTGCGCGCTAGTCTTTTGCGATAATGCGCGTTATATGGGAATGGAATTTTAAGGTCGTATGTATCGCTAAAGTCAATAATAACATACCTATTTACGTTAGGGCCTACCGATCATCTGTTTCTAATAATGTTTACTATAATTATTATAATTTTCTGTAGAAACACCTTCCTGCCCCTATCATGTGCATCATAATGTATTATCCTCCTCAGGAATTATCTTCTTAATTGTACATAATAGGGGGCTGGGTATGAAGGAAAACAAAGCTTTATTTAACTTGCAGAATGTTTTTTATGTTAGGTAAAATAGGTGGAGAATATAATTCCGTACACTCCATATGAGAATGAGAAAAGCTCAATGTGGGAGAAGGCTGATGATGATGATAGTTGTTGTTCCATTGAATGGTTTTATCTAAACTCTATCATTATTATAGAAATGGAACTGAGCCAATTCTGTACATTGAAGATATTTATGAGAGGGAGCTTAACATGAATTTACGGTATTTAGAATTTTTGTCCGTTTCTTTGTTTTTTTTTATATGTTTGTTATCTAAAGACTCGAAAACTACTAAACGAATCTTAATGTTGTTTTTTTAGGGTTTGCTAGCATTAATCCCAAAATAGATTATATTATAGATATATTTATTATAGGCAGATACAGGTTCACCTAGTTTGGGGACCAATGGACTATGTATTTGTAAACTAAGTATTTATTCAATAAAACGTTATTATTATTATTATTCATTTATTTATTTAATTTCTTAGATTTAAGATTTTTACAATATTTCTATAAAAATATGTATACAAAAACACTATAAAAATCCTAAACCTAGAGCGCCGCCGGCAGCGGGGCAGGGCCCAAACTACCGGTGGTTAGGGCTGCAGAGTGAGGAACCTCCTGACTATACGTGCCGTGTCAAGGAGTACTGCCTTCTGTATATTATTATTATTATATTTAGATAACCTGGTATGTTACATCAAAATCAGTTGTGTGACAACGAAGATACGGCTTAACCGCTTCATAGTACGCGCTGGTGTTAGAAAAAAAAACAGTATTGGCTTCCTCTGTCGTCCACGTTGTATGTCGTCGTCTCTGGAAAAAGCTAGTACCTATTAAATAAAATAGTTTGTGTTATGATACCTACTGCTCATGCAGACTGTATAGTTGCGCTGATTAATGGATGTCATTAATTTGAACGAGGTAAGCATTTACCAGACGGATTGACGCCTTGAGCTCACGAGATTTGCAGCTAGGAAACTACCGAATTATAGCATCGGGTATGTATTGTGTTTTTAAATTTTTAGAACACGCAGTAGGTACCTATTGTTTTGTATTAAATCGCAAAAGATCAAGTCGGAAATTAATGTTTGTTAATGGACTTAAAAGTCTTAAGACAATTAAATAGGATTGTGTGGTCCTATTTAATTGTCTGTTTCCTGGTTAAGGTTATTTAAGAGTTAACAGAAGAGCAAATCTTCTGGCCAAGAATGAGTAAGTACCTATATATCTTTCGGCTTTATCAATAAGGCTTAAAATCCGAAGGTCATAGTGGACCAAACCTATCATTGACAGATTAGAGTTAGAGTCGGAACCTTAATACCTAACTCGCCAGTTTAATGAAGTGTCATCTTGTAAACCAAAGTGCAACTAAACGTTTTTAACACTTTTCACGTGTGACATCAGAACAAGAAAATGAGAAGCACGCAAATGGTTTGTGATCTTGTTCCGTAGCTACAGTGTCGTCTCGCCAAAGCTTCTTAGGGTTTTCTAACTTGTGTCTTACATTTCTGAACCACATCTCAAAACAAACTGAAAGATACTATGGACTCTGACGAGAAGTGAAAGGCGATGGAATTTGACTATATTTTAAGGCTTTGAAATGGTACCCTGCTGGGGAATTTATTATCGCTCGCCAACCGCTGTCAAGTCACAATTTACACCGATTAGCGTCCATACATCTCCAAATACTTCTTATCCACGCGGAAGTATTCGGAGATTTGGAAGTATTCGGTTTCGAGGTATTTCGGATGCAGATAAAACACTATTTAAAATGTGCATTTTGAATTAGCAAGCGAGTATGTCATAATTCTAATCGATATTAAATAGAAATCCGGATTGCGATTTGGTATCCGGTTCGGCGCGATTATTTGACAAGCCAATGTAAAAATCGAAGGGCGAGCGTCTGGAATATACAAAATATGATAAATACCCATCGCCTTCTGTCAAAAATAAAATTGTTTAATCGCAATTTTGATTACATTATAGGTAATTAAGTAAAAATATATTAAGTTCCGTGACTCCCCATATTGCTTTGTTAACCATTCAAGATTTTATCAATCTTCCTTTGCTTAGTCACGATTTCAGCTACATGCCTATTACACCGATTAGCTGTACCTACTTAATATAATAACGTGTACATATATTAAACATATCATATAATTAGTTCATTATATATGTTTACATAACCTACAATGAAGGTCTCCATAATTTTTTATAGCATAACTAGGTAGTTGTACTTGGGCCAACATTAATTGCACTTACTTATAAAAAGTTGCGATGATTATTTTATATAATTATTTATGAGAATTAGGTTAGTTTTTTAGCGTGTTCTTGGTGTAGGTATATATTTATAGCCCTGATGAGCTCAAGTAAGGCTCGTATATAAATGTGCGATGATTTACTATTGTTTTTGTGTTATTTCCTGATACTATCTTTTTTATTTTAATTTTACTCTAGGTATGTACTCTAGGTACGAAATTCAAGTTCGAGGAAATACCTAAAAACTCAATGCGGATGTCCCTCTTTGCTTTTAGAAACGTACCTCTAAAGAGTTTTCCGATATTCCACTGGAAACTGGGGAGACCTAGCGAAGCCGTGCGAAGCGTAACCTAATTATCGATAAAATTTAAACCTAAGAGCCTGTACGTCTACTCTATCGACGACATCTACATTCCCATAACTTATCAAAAACAGTGAATTTAGGGGGGGGGGGGGGAATAACTTTTTATACTAACAGCTTGAGACCATAGCCAGAATGTCTTCATTTGACTCTCTTCATTTTCAGCTTAAAATCCTAGTATGCTAAAATATATTTTAGAAGTCTAGCGATTGCGTTTCCTATAAGAGATCTGCAGATCTTTAAATCTCGAGTGAACAGGTACTCTCTTGGCAAGCGTGCTAGATCGTCGACCACATCGTCGTTTACCATCAGGTGACATAGTGGTCAAACGCAAGCCAATTAAAACCAGTACAATAATAATAATTTGATATCATAATCATAATAACCTAAAGCAAGGACCCATAGCGTATTGGGCGCCATGAATCGTTCAGGTAAACCTTCAGTGCCGTCACAGACAATTCTTCACCTGTATAGTAATATAATTTAATAGTTGCGAAAGATGTCTAATTACGTGGCTGCTACAAATAATTCAGATTGCAATCGTTGCATAAGCTGAAAAGTGTAACCTTGTGCTCCTTGTCTCAAGTGAGGGCAAACGGATCAAGGCGAATATATGTGCACTCTTGGCAGCTGCACACGGGCCCTCCTTCATCACACCGGCATCAACAACTCGTCGTTTTCTATTATCTATCATTACATCATTATCAGCTACAATTCAAACACGAAACTTCGCAGTTACCCACGTTTATTAGTAACTATGATTACAGCATGCAAATTGCCCCTGAACAGTGTTATGGTGTTTTATGTAAAGACTCAATCGTACAATAGCTTTATTTTGATTTACGTCGACGTTACAATTAAGTTGCATTAACCGTGGTGATAGTCTCCAGTTTAGGAGAATAAGAGAATTGGGGAATAATTTATTTGCAAGATTACATTTTATATTGGTACATATTATTCATAGAATGGTTTTAAAAAGCACATTGTAATCAGCCTGCATGCAGATGTGCAAATATTTACTTATATTTGTCGCTACAATTTACAAATTATTTAATATCATAAAAACAATGATACAAGAGCCAGTCACTTCAATATTTTTTAAATTTTATTATTTATGAAGTCATAGAATTAGTTTCCACCGCAAAATATACATTTTAGTATGAAAGTTTTCGTGAGTTTGTTTCATTAAAAATATTTTATAAAACAGCTAAGACTCACGTAGTTTGTCGAATTGGTCGACCTACGTTTTGAGCATGTCCGATACTCTTCATCAGGGGCGAGTTCATGCTGCGAAACCACGATCTCGAAACCTAGCTCGACTTATTCGACACAGTACGTGAGTCCTAGCCGTTTTATTAAATACTTATAAACATTGTTGTAACATATGGTTCATTGTTGATGTACAATTTAATTACATAAAGACTGCAACATCTTTTTCAGTTTATAATTACGGCTTATCACCGAAAAGGTATGTCTTCTCGTGAGAAAATAGTAGAATGGATATTGTCGCATCATAATATACGAATATAGCAGACATTATTGAAAACATGTTTTTGTTTTCATGGAGGAGGTCAGGAGCAAACATTTTGGTTGAATGTAATTAGATTAGTATCTAATAGTTTTATGATAGTACATAACCTAGTAAATGTTTGGTTATAAGTCTGCTATATAATTAGGTATATGTAGGCTCATTGAGCTTTACTTTTCCTTGTTACCTAGTAACCTACCTAGTATCTAGTATTACCTAGTAACTATACTACATTACTACCTTTTTGTAACCCATCGATTATGTTCTGAAACAAAATTGTCCAATCACAGGAACAAAATAAACAGCAGGTGTGGCGAATTTATGCGGTTCCTTGTGAGAATTTCCACAGTGACTTGACAGTAAGGTTAAACCGTGACGAGGCGCTGCCGCTGCCGAGCCCGGATCCTACTATATAAATAGATCAGTGACTTGCTTGTTTACATTAAGTTGCATATTGATTATGCTGCACACAAAATAGCTGACAACAAACTGTATCCCCTGATATAATAAACATTTAGAATATCTAAATATAAGATTTAAATAATTAGAAAGAAGAAAACTGATATTGCTCGGGCAGGGATCGAGCCTGCGTCTACAGAATACCATCGCGACGGCTACATCTTAACCACTGAATTGCCTTGATCCCTGCCTGAAAAATATCATTTTTCTTCTTCCTAATTATTTAAATCTTTATTTAGATATTCTAAATGTTGCAATCAATATAAAAAAATATCAAAATATAGTATTTAAAATCTAATATGTATATGTCGTAGTAAGATAGATGAAGACGTAATATAGTTATATCCCTAGGGATATAATTATATACCGTAACATGGTTATACGAAAGCGATTCATTACTATCTCACTAGGAATATAGTTATAAAACCGTCCAAGTTTAGTGACATACTTATATTACTAGATTAAGTTTAGTGAAATAGCTTTCGGAGTGTGCGGCGCAGTCTTTTTTTAACACTCAAACGTATAAGGGGTAGCCCTCGGTAGGTTAGGGTGCGGCGGGGGTGGCCCTTGGGCCACCCCAATGCCGCGAATATGTAATATTCATAAAATAGGTATTCATTATGAAATTCTTTAATGTATTGTAACTAACTGCAGGATATATAAAGTTGATTTTTAATAAAGATAAAACCAATATAATATTGTTTTATTTAATTATATATGGTAGATTTCTATTTCACTAAGCTTAATCAAGTAATATATTTATAACACTGAACTTAATCTAGTAATATAATTATATCACTAAACTTGGACGGTTTTATAACTATATTCCTAGTGAGATAGTAATGAATCGCTTTCGTATAGCTATGCTACGGTATATAATTATATCCCTAGGGATATAACTATATTACGGCTTCATCTATCTTACTGCGACATATATAAGCTATAGGCTGCATCTGATATGCGATGAGAAGTGAAATTCAACTTCAAATCGCGGCACCTTCGGCCGCAAATAGTAGGTATGCGGGTATAGCACCAGTACGCGTAAAAGATCGTAAAGACTCCGATGTCTCACCTAGGTGAAACAGCGGTCAAATGCATATAAAAATAGAACCATATATAAAAATTGCAATGACGCAGGTTTTTTCTAGCTCTAGATAAATTAACCGTCCGGAGTGACCAGCGCATGGAATACAACCGGAGATTGGAATTTATTGGAATTATTTAGAGCAGGTACGGCCGCAACGTGGGCCGAGTGAGGCCGACCGTTCTTGCATCAACGGCGTAATCTGCTGAATAGCTTCAATGTCAAGTGCGCCAGTTCGTGCCAGAGGGCATGGCGTCTGCCTCAGAGGACAGCTCGTGCTGTTACTGGGGCGAGGTTCCACATAAAAAATCGAGTCATGCACGTAGAAACATTGTGATGCACATCCAGGCTAAGGTCTCGAGTTAGAGCAGCTCCGCGGCCAAGAACTCGTCATCTCGGCGGGTAATGCACACATTAGATTCATAAGCAATATTATACTTGCCGTTGTACAGCTTAGTCATTACAATGTCATTACAATGTCATTACTCTTTGTGCTACATCTAGCATGTTTATGTACACAGGAGAACAGGATTAATGCATAGTATGTATAAGGTCCTTTTTTATTGTACTAAGTGGCGAGACAAGCAAGTCGTACGCCTGAAGGTAAGCGCCACGACATCAGATATTAAGTCTCATATGCCCAGCAATTTTGCTGGCTACAATGCTCTTCAAACCGGAACACAGTAATGCTTGCGCACCACTGCTTACCGGCAGAGTAACTGGCAAAGCTACCCATACGGCCTCCCGCATACGAGAGACCTACCACGAGTAATTAAAATGGGCAGCATTCGACCAAAATCCTATCTGATCAAAAGGTGTCCGATACATTCTTGATTGAAGCCTGCCAAACTATACGATACGGGAATCAAATATATTATAATAAATTATAAATAAATTATTATGCGCACTTTTGCACCAGGTACAGTTAGGAGTGGGTTATTTGATTAGGTAGTTTATAAGACATATTCTAAATTTTTATTTAATGTATTAAATAATATATAATTTATAATAATAAATAATAATAGTTTATTGGCCATAAAAAATACCTTAATTGCTATTAAAGTTTTAATGTTAGTTTTTGACATGTACTGATTTTAAACAAGATATTAAAGGCTAGGTTTAACAATATTTTGGACCTCTGTCTTATAAACTAGTTCGTAAACTGTATCTTGCAAGACAGTGTTTTTTGAATTATGGTGAAACTATGCGTGTCTTTGATGTTTGGATTGGACACTTGCGATGAAAGTTTTGCACAACACAATGGTATCACCAGCCGCTGTGGTCTAGTGGTTGAGTATGTGAGCTGTGGGACAATGATCCTCGTAGTTCTTGGTTCCCTCGCTACATGAAATTCTAGTTAGAGGCTAGATGTGTAAGACCCTTAGGCGTTAATTTAGTCGTCATTTTATGTTGGCAGGGTTGAAGGCTGAATACAAGCAATAAAATAAAGATCTGAAGTATTAACTGTTAATTCCCTACCGCATTGTTTCCCATTAAGGTTAGACAATGAATAATAGTAACGTGGAACCGTGTATACCTAACCTATAGGTATATAATAGGTGCTAGAAAATCATAGGAACTTGCACTTACAGTATTTAACAAAAATATTAGAGATAACCGGCCAAGTGCGAGTCGTACTCGCGCACGAAGGGTTCCGTATTCCGTTCCGGTCCGTATCTATAAAAATGGCAAAAAATGCACGTTTGTTGTATGGGATAAATATTTATTTCATTCTGTTTTTTAGTTATAGCGTATATTTGTTATTACAGCGGCAACAGAAATACATCATCTGTGAAAATTTCAATCGTCTAACTATCACGGTTCATGAGACACAGCCTGGTGACAGACGGACAGACAGACAGACGGACAGCGGAGTCTTAGTAATAGGGTCCCGTTGGGACTGGGACTTATTTGGCTCAACGTATTGCAATCCAACGGGGTAATACCACCAGCATCTTGGTTACGCTGCCAACTGGTAGTGGGCTGGAGCATTTGGGCTACCTGTAGACCTCAATCAATAGGTTGTCCAATTCAATAGGTTCTCAATAGGTTGTTCAATTACATTTCCTTGTTAAAGAAAAAGAAAAGAAAGAAAATACATTTATTCCGGACATCACACAACATTACACTGAGCATAGGTACCTACTAAAATAAAGACAAAACAAAAACAATATAGTGAAATTTCGATATTGAATGCATTAGCGCATGCTAGGCGAAAATCCTAACATTTTAAATAATTAGATAGAAGAAAAATGATATTACTCGGGCAGGGATCCAACCTGCGTCTTCGGAATATTGTCCCGACGTCTTAACCACTGGGCCAACCAGCCAGTGCTTAAGGCATCGGGACGGTATTCCTGCCTGAGCAATATCATTTTTCTTCTATCTAATTATATAAAATCTAATACAGTGAAATGTTGCGCGATGTCAGGAAAAGGGTCCGAAGGGTCCGATTCAACACAAAATACAAACAAAATAACTTAGCGTATTATTTTGAAGCACCTTAGCACTGATTTTCAGTAGGATCCCTGTCCATGACATGTTAGTAGTTAGGAAAGTTTTAGTAAGGAGTCTGTAAAATTGTTTTAATAATAAAAGCATTTGCCCGCTATAAAAAGATTAATATCAAAGTAATGCGTGGTAGCCATAAACATAAAGTTCGTGATGGGCAGGTAAATGGGGCGAGCTCAATAGTAGGTAATTAATATTTGTCGAGCACAAACCAATTAGTTCATCACTGTTTTGTTAAAACTATTACAAATATCAATTACAGTGGAATCATCTTGTTATTTCAGTCAATAAATGCATTAATTATTAACTAATGCATTTTATGACTAAGATATTGGACATAGTGAGTGGCTAATTGCTCAAAAGTCGTCATCGGTAACAACATTTTTTTTTATGTTACTGAGTGACGAGACAAGGTGGTCTTTTGCCTGATGGTAAGCAATACGCCAGCCCATAACAATAGTAGCACCACCCAGAACTTTGTTTTGCAAAATCCTGCGCTGCACTGCGCTCGTCACCCTGAGACAATTAGCTGTTGAGTCTGCCCTTCAAACCGGAACACAGTAATGCTCGCGCACTACTGCTTGGCGGCTGAATAACTGGCAAAGCGGTGGTACCTACCCAAACGGCCTCTCGCATACGAGAAACCTACCACCAGTGAGTTTCTTAATCTCAATCATCTCAATTATCAATTATATTATTATATAATGAGACCGTAGGCAATTACAGAGATAACGGTTTCTGCGCGTTATGCTTGGTTATAATATAATCAATATCATTATTTCATTAGTTACTGGCTTATAAAGTAACTATTATTATTATATTACTAGTTATACCTAAACTTTTCACGTAAGCCTAGACGTTGTCCTTGTGAAGAGGGTATACTTTTTTAATTATATATTTACATAGAAACACAATACATATTATAAAACTCAAATGTAGGTTTACAATAAAAACTGAGTTAGGTACTTTTCTGAAATCCGATTCCAAAACATTTCTGAGTTGATATATGTCTAGAAGAGAGTATGTTGGTACATCATTTTGAAGTCGTCAGTTTTATTACACGTAGATATATAAATTACGTAAATACTAAAAAAACCGGATCTAAAAAAACAAGGTTTCGACACAGGTTTTTATTCCTAAATATTTTTGTTTTGAACATGGCCAAGCCTCGTGTTAGGATAATATTTAAAAAAAATATTACTTGGTATGAAAATAAAAACGGCATTCGACAAGATGCATAATTTGATTTAATGACATACTCGTATGTATGTAAAACAAACAAAACCAACTGAGATGTAACCATCAAATCAGTGCATCATGAACAAATCCACACGTTAACACCAGTGTATTTGTTCATGATTCACTCATCTTCCCGTTGGATTTTCCAAGAAACACGTGTTAATTTTCAAGCATTTAGACCTAAAACAATACATATATATATATATATATATATATATATATATATTTATTAAATTACTGCACCTATTAGTTCCGGACCTCTTGTAGTGAGTAAGTAAGCGCCAATCTGCTTAACACAGCTGTTTTCTCTACAGAGCGTGCTCGTCTTTATGCTGTTTCACGCTGGGAATCGGGACTTTGGTTGCAAGCCCTACCATCAAAGAACATTGGAAGCCAAACGTGTGTTGTCAAAACAATTGTTGTCAAAAACAACAGCGCATTCCGATTGGCAGTTACCTTACGTTTAGGCTCGTGTTGCCCCCCACCGGTGTAGGTACTTGTGGTGAAATGGTGGATCGGTTTGGCCACCACGGTCTATCATGCAGCAGAAGTGCGGGTCGCATATCACGGCACGCCAGCTTGAATGATGTCATCAGTCGGGCCTTTGTCAGTGCCGGTGTACCATCATCATTAGGCTCTAAGCCTAATCATGGACTAATGCATGACGACGGAAACAGGCCCGATGGAATGACACTAATTCCTTGGAAGATGGGACGGCCGTTAGTATGGGATGCTACCTGTGTAGATACCCTAGCTCCGTCTCATCTTCCAGAAACGACTGTTCGGGCTGGCGGAGCTGCGTCAAAAGCTGAAAACCTCAAACGGCGCAAATATACAAATCTCGACCGAGGTTGCATGTTTGTGCCGTGCACCCATGAAATCTATAGGTACTTGGCAAAACGGCTGGTGGAGGCGACATATGACCAGAATGCTGGCTCATATTTGGGTCAGAAAATCAGCATTGCCATTCAGCGTGGCAATGCGGCCAGCGTTCTGGGCACTTTCCCCTCTACCATTGGCCTTTTAGAATAATTTTATTATATTTTGTATATATATTTAAATTATTTTGTATATATATTAAAGCAATTTTAGTTTAGATTTAGATATTTCTTTGTTAAAATTTAAATGGATATGTTTTAATTAACTTGTAACTAAAGATATAATAAATTATTTGGAACAGTATTATACCTTCTCATAATTGATATTGATATTGTATAATGTATATTATTATTGTTATTGTTCACGCTGTTTATCTTATTTAATTTTTTTTAATTAACTAATTTTTGTCTCCGCTGATACAAATTGTTTACTCGGAAAACGTCTGAGATCGAGCAAAGGGGTACGATCAAAACCAGCCCTGTGTAAATTTACTAGAGTTTACATAGAACGATGCTGATCCTACCCCTTATTGCCAAAAATTAATCGTGTATAAGAGCGAGTGTGGCTCGGTGGGAGCATGTGCGACTTTCGATCCGACGCACCCGAGTTTGAATCCCGCTGTCCCCGCACCACACGGATTTTAACACTTGCTCTAGAAGCGGTGAAGGAAAACATCGTGAGGAAACCGGCATGTCCAAAAAATAATCACAAAAGTTCAAGGACATGTGACATCCACCAACCCGCAATGGGCCAGCGTGGTGGATTATGGCCTATACTCTCTATGAAAGAAGGTCCGTGTCCCAGCAGTGGGAACTTGATGGGCTGATGCTGATGTTGATGATGATGAATCGTGTATAAATATTGTAGTTATATTAAGGTTGTTGGCAATAAAACTCATTTTCCTTTCTTTTCTTTTCTTTTTACACACCGCAGGTTAGGTTACAGCGAGTTCATTTTCTTTAGACAACTCAACGTGACATCAGGTAATAACAGCTAACTACCAGTGTGCAATATAAAATGTGTGTATTATAAAATCATTGTAGGCTGCATTTATGTGCTATAATATGAGTGAGACCTCCATCATATTCGAAGAAATTTTAAATGAAATTTCATTACATCTTTACCTCACTTTTAGCATAAGCGATCAAGAACACCTTATTGTTGTAACTACATAGCTTTTGCACTCGACTCCGTCCGCGTAGGTAAATTACAGAAAAACACAGTAAAAAGTCATATTTTGAATTTTCCATTTCAAAATGACGATATTTCATTTTATTGAATGTGCCAAATTTCATCATAATCGATTTTTTAATATAAATATAGTTTTCTAGCCTTTATTCCCGTTTTCCCATTGAAAATCACCATTTTCCTAGATAGTGACCTAAGTTGGTCTCCCTGTATGCATATGCGCAAAATTACATATAAATCGGCCGGGTCGTATTCTAATTGTCGAATTTAAAAAAGAATAAGCAATCACTATACAATTTGTTCGCTTTTTGCAATTTGTTTACATACCTTTACATACCTTTAGAGAATTTTCAAGGTCAATGTAGTCACCGGTGATTTCAAATACTCGCAATTAATATTGCCGGTGGCTGTTTAATGTTTTCTTTTTATGGAGCTGAGTGATGAGACGAGCAAGTCGTTCGCCTCAAGGTAATCGCCACGCCTGCCTATAACAATTGCAGTGCAACCTAGAACTTTTAATACCATAAAAAGCACTGCAAAGCACTGGATTGCGCTTATCACCCCGAGACATCAGATATTAAGTCTTATATGCCCAGTAATTTCGCTAGCTACAATGCCCTTCAAACTGGAACACAGTAATGCTTGCGCACCACTGCTTGGCGGCCGAATAACTGGCAAAACTGTGGTACCTTATTGTGGTACTAATTGAACTAATGAACTTCCTTAAGGTGAACGGATATTGTTGGCTTGAACATAACATAAATATGTTATACATAAAATATAAGTACGTATATAATTACACACTAATTTATACATACAAATACATCTATCAATATTATTAAACATACAAGACGTAATGCATTGATGACGTGGCATGAAATTCCGCCCAGATAATACAGGTACCTAATGATACAAATGAAAATTCTACTCATACCCTACCGTTTCATAATTTTGAATAGAACCCTAGAAGCAAGCTAGTTCGTACTACGCATTATTTAGATCAGTCAGGAAACGTATTTATCATGTAGCGTTACAATTAATTAAAGACTGTACCTACTTACTTAAGCTTTGATTAATAATTTTAACACAGTATAGTTTTATTAACAATTATGACTCAAGTGAACAGAGCGTTCAAGGTTTTTCAGTAAGGTTGTTCCACTGTTTTCGTCAGGGTTCCTTTTAAATTGGTTGTGGATTGTACGCCATCCTGTTTTCTAGGCGATGCTTAGTATCGCAATTATGATCAATCAGTTTAGGCTCGCCGGAGCATGCTGACTGCTCCAATTTCCATTGTTTTAGCGTAAGTAGCATGCATCCATGCAAATAGTTTTGTATTGCATTAATGAGTTCGTTGAAGACGTTGTATTACAAACTGCAATATTCTTCAAGTTATGTTTCTGCTGAAGTAATGAAAATTTTTAAAGGACGCATATAAGGTACCCAGCATGTTGCAATGTAAGGCTGTAAATGACGACGATATAAGCATAATAGAAGCATAAGGTTGTTTTACCAAGTTTAATAAGTCACTTTCTTATTTGTCTCTCTGTCATTCCGGGTGGAATCTTGCAACTCAAATTTCGAGAACTTCCTGATTAGCTATCCGGCTGAAACTTTCAGGGTAACTCACAACTCGATGATAATACATTCTAAGTACATAAAAACGTGGTTTTTAAATTTTTATTTCTTTTACGGTATCTTGTTTAATAACCTCATTGGTTGCGGTTTGACTCGCCCAGTTTCGCCTGCAGAAAAAAGTCATTCTCTGTCTACGATAAAAACTAATATATATTGATTCAATTCTTATTTGAATTAGCAGTTTAAATTATTAGTGGCACGGAATAAATAATAGTGAGTTATTGCTCTGTGCAAATTGTCAAATTGCGGACAATAAATAAGGTTCATAAGTAAGTCAATATACCTCAATAATATATACCTACCTACCTACACCTCCAGTCGTAAAATAGTTTGTTATTTTGGTTATATTATTGGGGTTCAACAAATTTACTATAATTAATTGTGGTATTCTGTAAACGTTAATGACCTTAGAAGTGTTACCTGAATTATTTACGTATGTAAGTATTTATATTGTTTGAAGAGTTTCCGTCGTTAAAACACCCTTTTGCTTTTTTGTGTAGTTGTATTTATTGTGTACATTATTTTAATTTAGCAAATTAGTGGTAAATGTTATACGTAGGTATACTTACCACACATAAATATTAAAAAAAAACTATAAGCAACCTATTGTTGTCATACAGCTACGAACAAACCGAACAACTACTTTCAGCTCGAAGAAAAATGCTTTGTCCAATGTCACATCCACTCTCATACACACACCTTTACACACATCCTCCCAATCACTCTCCCTCTCACAAATCACTCACTCATCCACTAACACTCAAACACACCCTCATACTCACACGCACACACCCTCATGGGTTCTACCTTTACCTTAACTCCTTCATTACAATTAAATTAAAATAGATATTCATATGCCTTCTAAATAAATGTTCACTAATAATCATTATTAGTGTATAAACCATATATCATTCATTTATTTATTTATGTTAATCTCATTATATCTTAAATAATTTATAGGTACATGTACACTTTATAATTAACGTTAATATATTTTCTATGAAAACAAACATTCATCATCATCATCAGCCCATCACGTTCCCACTGCTGGGACACGGGCCTTCTCTCATAGGGAGAGAATGGGCCATAATCCACCACGCTGGCCCAGTGCGAGTTGGTGAATGTCACACACTTGACTTTTTGTGAAAATTTTTTGGACATGCCGGTTTCCTCACGATGTTTTCCTTCACCGTTTTAGAGCGAGTGTTAAATCCGCACGTAGCTTAAGAAAGTCAGTGGTACGGGGTCAGCGGGATTCGAACTCGGGTGCGTCGGATCGAAAGTCGCACGACCCCCCACTGAGCCACACTCGCTCTTGTGTTACATTATAAATATTGTTTCAATTCATGGGGAAGCGCAGATGCCTATATTACAGGCTCAACAACTGCTAGTGTAACTGTTGTGTTTGTATAATTATTGAGGCCAGTATGTTGTTTAAAAATGTTCTCTAATTTTGTGGCAAATTAATTATATTATTAAATTAAATTAAGTTGTACCACTACTATAAATAGCAGAGCAAGTGTGGCTCAGCGAGAATTCGAGCGACTTTTGATTTAACGCACCGCAGTTCCAATTCCGCTGGCCCCGCACCAATTAATGAATTTATCACAAAAATTCAAGGACATGTGACATCGACCAACCCACATTGGTACTTAGTGTGAGAGGCTGATGATGATGAGTATAGTATGCACTCTTGTCTATTATTTTTTTAATTCCCGCCATTAAAAGGTTGCCTGAAAGAGATCACCTTTAACGATAAGGCCGCCAATTACACTTGTAAAATGTCATTATGCTTATTCTTTTATTTGAAATCCTTTGTAATTTGGTGTGTACAATAGAGTTATTTCATTCGTTAGTTCATTTTCATTCCCTCTTTACATTTATGGTCGAATTAAGGCAATTGACGGTGGGCAAACAAAATGAATTGTACAATTATTTATCGCTGACCATCTGTCAGGGCTCTGAGTGAGTTTCTAGATGAGCCGACACATTCATCATGTTCTGTGGTTGACAGGCGACGCGAGACGACTATTTCCTGTAATTTCTTTGACGTTATATTATGATATCAGAAACCACTACAATGGTACCTAATTATTAAAACACCGGATATGTGTTATTTTGTAAATCTTTTTATTTCTTCTTACCATAATTATAGTGAATCGTATAGGTACTAAAGCGATTACAAAGGGCCTACAACACATGTCTAATAAGACTGAATGAGGCCACTAGGTACAGTCAACGGATTTATTTGCTAGCTTACCTGCATGGTAACTTAATGTCCATGTATCAAGTGCTGTGCAATAAAAATGTCATTATACCGTCGTGATACAAAATTACATATTATATTTTTCACTGGTGGTAGATTTCTCGTATCCGAGAGGCCATCTGGGGTACGACCGCTTTGCCAGTTATTCAGCCGCCAAGCAGTAGTGCGCAAGCGTAACTGTTCTGGTTTAAAGGGCATTGTAGCCAGCGAAATTGAAGTGAAGAGCGAGTGTGGCTCAGTAGGAGCTCGTGCGACTTTCGATCCGATGCACCCGAGTTCGAATCCCGCTGGCCCCGCACCACTGACTTTCTTAAGTTATGTGCGGATTTAACACTCGCTCCAAAAACGGTAAAGGAAAAAATCGTGAAGAACCCGCGCGGCATGTCTAAGAATTTTTCACAAAAATTCAAGGACATGTGACATCCCCCGATCAACCCGCACTGGACCAGCGTGGTGGATTATGGCCCATTCTCTCTCTATTAGAGAAGACCTGTGTCCCAGCAGTGGGAACGTGATGGGTTGATGATGATAATGATGAGCCAGCGAAATTACTGGGCATTATAAGACTCTACAAGAATTGTCTCAGGGACGAGCGCAGTGCAGCGCACGATTTTGCAAAACAAAGTTTTGGGTGGTGCTGTTATTGTTATGGGCTGGCGTATTGCTTACCATCAGGCAAACGACCAGCTCGTCTAGTCATTCAGTAACATAACAAAATTTATTATGTAGATATTTAATTAGTATGGATTTATTACTTTACAGATTATGGTATCTAAAGTGTGGTGTCCCCAGGCGGCCAGGTGACCTCGCGCCTCGGTGACCAGCGTGCGTAGGCGTTCAACTCTTCAATCCAACCTGCTCTATTTTAGATTTGACCTTATTGCACTACAGTTTAGGTACTCGATTGAATTGCAAACTTTTTTCTCTGAAGGTTAAAGTTAAATGTTTCCTGATCTGTCGACACCACAGCCGCTTATTGCGCCAGAAAGCACGGTTTGGAACCACTGGCATCTTCGCAGCGAAGGTCGGCCGTCACACTTAAGTACCTGGTTCCTGGAAACGTCGATCTCGGTATATTTCCTTAATCTTAATAAACAAATCGCTTGTTGGAATACCTTTGGACCACATTTTTAAACAGCCTTGATAACTATTATATTGGGCAGGTATGACCTCTTAACAAACCACAAAGCCGTGGCCAAGCCAGTGACCCGCTTAACCGCATCTGTCTTCTATATTCTTATCTATAGTTCTATGCTCGATTCGTTTCTTCTCTCTCGTGTCGGGGTGTTTTGGGACTATCCTCTTTATTAAGAAGAGACAGGTGGGACGGGCAGAAATATATAAAGAGAGTAAAATGGCTAAAACAGTGAAACAATTATATTATTTTATATAACAATTTAAATATTTCGGGTCTCTGGAATGGTCTACCGCCGATTATACGTCAGGCTTCATCGATAGGCGTGTTCAAATCCAAAGTTTATCAATACTATCTCTCACTTCAAAACAGTAATATAAACTGAGCTTCCTGATCTACTCTGCACCTGTTCATAGTTTATAAATGTATATGTCTATAATTACAGTTCTCTAGTTTTATTTTGTTATTAGGTATTTATATTTTATTATTGTTATTTTTTTATTTTTTTAAAGGCCATACAAAAATAATAACAAGATACAAATCAGTAACAATATATATAAAAAATATAATAATATATATATATATATATATATATATATATATATATATTATATTATATTATATATATTATATATATTATTATATTATATATATAAATATAATATATATATATATATATTATATTTTTTATATATATTGTTACTGATTTGTATATATATATCTTGTTATTATTTTCGTATGGCCTTTTAATTTGTTCACTATTACTTTATATTTTGTTTGCACTACCTTATAAAATCTCCACAGTACACCGAGGTCAACTGGAAGATAATGCTCACTAGCATTAAGTTCGCCTATGTACTTACAAATTTGTTTGTGCAATAAAGAATTTTCTATCTACCTATCTATCTATATTTATATTATTTATTTATTAATTATTATACAATTTTATTATTATACATTTTTTACCTATACAAAGAGATAGTTTCAATGCACCTGTTGAAGTAGGTGAAGTAGGTACCTACCTAATTTAATTTTGGCGAATATTAAATTACAAAATAAACAATGAATTTTCTCTTCAGCACTGCAAAGTTCAAAATCATTCAATCTTCAATCATCAACCACGAAACCTGACGAAGGTACCTACAGCCTTTACCAGTCAATTAATCTGCTCGTTTCTTATGACAACAAAATTATCCGTAACACAAAAAGCTAATGAAAAAATTAGTAATAGTGAATCACACTGATCTAAATTTAGTTCCTGTTAGGTATCTAACTCAATGTACGAGTTCCGTATACTTATACTACATCCTTTTCGACACCTACTAGCAAAAACTAGCGACTTGATTATACGTAGCGGGTAGGTTTAACATGACCAGACTATGATAAAACTATATTGCTCATTAATGTTTTATGTAAGTAAGTGTTTCTACTATTGGTTGTGTTATGCAAGGCAAGTTAGGTCACAGAATAATTAACAGTACAAGGTAAGTAGGTTCCTATACAGGTGCAGCTAGGTAGGTATTAAAATAATAAAACAAGATTTTTCTTAAAAAATATATTACAAGCTTTTAACGATTACGTAATCGGGACCGTGAAATGATTAGTTTACGATTATCCGTCAAGGAATTCCATTGCCCACCTTCCGTCTCCATCATCAGATCATCTGGGTGTCACCGTAATATTACCTGATATTGTCATCGGACTTTGACAAGTATGCAATTTCAACTCCGTAGGATAAGAGGAAGTGGTTCTGATTCAACTTGAAAGATTTGACCCAAACAAACAAACATTGCAAGTTAAATAAAAGCTTGTAAAAATACGACCACCGGCTGGGACATCAACCCGCATCTCGCCGCCCGCCGCGCCGCGCCGCCGTACTGTTGCGTTTCACACTATAATAATAATATTATTAATTTTGGCAGCCTGTGTGATGTAGTGGTTGGGCAGGTCAGCTCATATCTCATACTCATACGCGTAGGTTGAGGGTACGATTCCCGCTGACAGGACAAATTTTTCTGCACAAAAAATTAGCAAGTGGTTTTCGTAGTAGGCCTTCCAAACTTTTTTCAGCGCCATCTAGCAAAAGCAACGCATAACAGGTACATGACATGCTGTTCGAAAAAAACTAAGTGCTGCCAACGAGCGCCCTCTGTATAATACGAGACTCGGTGGTAAAAAGTTTATAGCTTGATCCTTCATGAAGTGGTGCAGTAGATCTTTGCTAGGTGGCGCTAGCTCATTTGTTTATCATTGTGTTTATACTTACCTAGTTTAGATACAAGTATAATCAAATCGGTAAAAATAAAGTGCCAAATAAATAATACATTACGCATAAATATAAGAAAAATGTGATTATATCCTGCAAGTGAGGTGAATGTTTAGTGCTAACAAAAACTAGCAGAAATGAATCCAATGCGGTCAAAAATGAGATAGGGATCCTTGGGATTACCTATTCATGAGGTAAGAGATGCGGAAATTAAATAATATATTAAGTATTATGAGTACTAAAATTACGTACCTTCCTAACTATTTAAACGTAGCATATTTCTCTTAAATTCATCTGTAAAGTTTTCCAAAATGAAAGATGTAAGTTTCGAGTGCATAAGCAGAGGTGAATGACCCCCGTATCTAAGTATGTTTAGATTCGAAGGGGCGCGCGGTGCACTTTTCGACTCCGTCGTCATGGATACGGGACACGGGGAACCGGGATGTGCTGAGCCGGCTGACTTTGTCCTACTTATTTTTTCCTCTATGTTACCTTAATAATAATATTTAACGGTATTATAATTGTGCACTTTGTTATATAGATGTGTACCTATGTAGATATTATAACAGCTATGCAATCTACTGTCTATTTCAGTAAAGCCCATATTTACAGCAGAATTTCGTAGGTATATATTTTTAGCGTTACAGTCGAATCTCTATAATGATTGAGTTATATTTAGCGAAATTACTGGGCTCTGAACCTTTTTCCGTCCTACGTATTTTCCCGGACAAAGTATTGAATCAATACTTAGAAGTTTAAATTAAAATTAATTGTTAGTTAGTTGTTAGTTAATTAGTTTAAATTTTTATTATTTTTTCAATAGTTTTAATTGGATTTCTTATATTAATTTGTCAAACTGTTTTGTAACAACAGCTGTTAGCCCCCCAAACAAAATAAAATAAAATAAAAGTGGGCCCGATGAGTAATGACAAGTTAAATGACACGTTGAGGTAGGTACAATAAATAAAAACCTGTATTGGTAGGTACTTATAAAACTAAGTCGAAACTCAAAAGACATTTAGGCACAAAAAATGACTTTGAAACGTCATATACAATTCAATTAAAATACGTTAAAAACTCTAACTAAAAATATCATGATTTTTTAAAAGAATAGTAAGCATGTCTACCCATTTCTTTCCCATACACAAATTGAAGTTCGACCCCAGAATAGAAATGCGAAAACTGACTCAGTCAGTACTTCAGAAATACGCCCGCTAGAGAAGCACCAATAAACTCTGCGGGGATGTCTCTGTTTTTTAATCTTTTAAAATGTCTAAAAACCTAACAATGAAATATAAATTATAATTAAATAACATAACACATTGTCAAACTAAAAGTGTGAGTTAGATGTCTCATAGTCATAGTTTACGTAAGTAATAGCACGTGATAGTTAGTATTCTTCGGTATCAGTAACATGAACATATTAGTAATATATAAATAGGTACATACAGTAGCATTTAGAGTGACCAGACCAGACCAGTTCCAACAAGCAGCTACCGTTTACGAGTCCATACATTGTAAAGAAACAGTTTACCATGCACACCGTTTATGATAACCGTCTATACATTATAAAGAAACAGTTTACCATGCACACCGTTTCTGATAACCGTCCATACATTGTAAAGAAACAGTTTACCATGCACACTGTTTCTGATAACTGTCCCACACTAACCCGAGCCTCTCGAGGCCCGAGTCGTGGGCGTCATCTAAAATAAAATACAAGGCTTTAAAGGTAACAAAAGCTCGATATCGAATACGGTACAATCACATAGAACTACCGTATATATTATATAGCCACCCTTAAAATTGAAATTAGAACGCCTGAGCGATGGCCTGATCGAGCTATGTTTCAGGTGCGATGAGGATGGCAGATACCCAGTGCCGGAATCCAGGAGTGATTCGCAGCACGCGGGACTACCTCCGCGGACTGGCCTCGCCGATGCCGGCCTCACCGGACTCTGAAGGCCCCGCCTCTTCACCCATCTCAACTGTCTCCGGTGACGATGACTCACCTACTACTTCCAGGTGAGTTCTACTTTTTCTTAAAATAATGTGTTATCAAAATTATGCTATGTAGGTACCTATTTTACAAAATAATAAAAGACTTGCTATGAAAATGCCTCGCAGATAAAGTATTTTGACAGGTTTATCTATTTTTTGTATATTTACTTCTTTTACCTTTAAATCAAATAATACATAACGTAAAATCATCATTAGCCCATCACGTTCCCACTGCTGGGACACGGGCCTTCTCTCATAGAGAGTATGGACCATAATCCACCACCCTGGTCCACTGCGGGTTGGTGGATGTCACATGTCCTTGAATTTTTGTGATTAATCATTGGCCATGCCGGTTTCCTCACAATGTTTTCCTTCACCTTTTTTAGAACGAGTGTTAAATCCGGACATAACTTAAGAAAGTCAGTGGTCAGCGAGATTTGAAATTGGGTGCTTCCACTGAGCCACACTCGGTCTCTATAAAAGAATTTAAATTAACTAAACATTAAGTTTTATTAAACAAGTTTAAAAACCTACTCGTAGGTATATATTATTTTAATGCGAATAAATATTTAGATATCATTAGTATTTTGATGACGAGTGGATTACGGGTGGTCAAAGATTAGCCTGATCTACAACTGCTATGTATCTTGCTGATTATTTTACCTAGCGTGTGAGAGCAAGCTAACCAACGTTTATTAAACTATTATGCAATCTGTGGTAAGGCACGCCTGTCAAACTTAGAAGAGCAACCCACCTAAACGAAAGTTGAGGTGTACAGACATACAAAAGAAGCGCAGGTTAGCATTTCGCCTTCCATGCATAGGAACTCTTCTTCTAACTTCTTCTACTATTCAGTGGCGTGGCGTTTGGCCAGTCGCTAAATCGTGTAAAGTTTAGGTAAAATTTTGTTGGTATTACATATATTTTAGAAAACTTAAAATTCATTTAAGAATGAAGCAAGTAATATTTTTTGTTCTGTCTATTTTGATAACTCAATATTTTTGAGTCCCAACGAATCCCAAAAATTGAATCCCACCAACAAAAATGTGTCGCATCTAACCCCAACATTATAGAGATTGTCTTCTGTTTTCTCAAAAGGCGATCAGGCACCTTGTTATTTATTCTGTGCGGAAGGTCCTTCTGAGGGAAGTTCAGCAACGCTATACTAAGTACCAAAACTCCAGAATCGAACATTATAAATATAAAACGGCTACACTCACGTTAGTCAGCTTAGCTAGTTATTTTGCCGCCAAGTAGTCGTGCGCAAGCATTAGGTACTGCGTTCCGATTTTAAGGGCATTGTAGCCAGCGAAATTACTGGATATTTGAGGCTTAACATCGGGGGTAAGTAGTTCGCCTGATGATAAGCGCCACGCCTATCCATAACAATTGCAGTACCACCCAGAACTTTTAATACCATAAAAAGTATTGTGCAGCACTGCATTGCGCTCATCACGCTGAGACATCAGATATTAAGTCTCATATGCCCAGTAATTTCGCTGGCTGCAAAACCCTTTAAACCGGAACACAGTACGCTTTTGCACTACTGCTTGGCGGCAGAATAACTGGCAAAGCGGTTGTACCTAACCTACCCAGACGCCAAACCGCATACGAGAGACCTGCCACGAGTAGACACCACTTTTAAATTAGGTACAGTCAATGACAATAGTAGCTGAATATTTACTATCTTTCAATTGATGACAACACCGAAAATATTAAAATTACTTGCAATATTTCCCCATTCGCACATGATAATAACAGTTTTTGTGTATAATGCAACATTAGTAAAAATCACAAACGTCGAAGGCATAGTCAATTTAAGATTCGAAAATGTTCAGCTACTTTTGTCACGGACTGTACCAAGAAAAATCGGATAGAATTGGCTACATATAACTAGCCTTTGTGATAGAGCCAGGCTCGTTATCTGTAGCCGACAGCTGGCTCCCAGCATGGTATCAACCACTCGTCTGCGCGCAACATCTCCGGCCACATCGTCACTTAACATCGGGTGGGATAGCAGCCGTTTGCTCGCAGTAGTGACCAAACAAAGATCTATAACAATAAAAACCGGCCAAGTGCGAGTCGAACTCGCGCACGAAGGGTTCCGTACCATAATCTATAAAAACGGCAAAAAAATATCATGTCTGTTGTATGGGAGCCCCTTTCAATATTTATTTTATTCTGTGTTTTAGTATTTGTAGTTACAGCGGGAACAGAAATACATCATCTGTGAGAATTTCAACTGTCTAACTGTTTCATGAGATACAACCTGGTGACAGACGGACAGACAGACAGACAGACAGACAGACGGGCGGACAGCGGAGTCTTAGTAATAGGGTCCCGTTTTTACCCTTTGGGTACGGAACCCTAAAAATTGCTGCATCCCGCGGTTTCACTCGTAGATGAAAAGTATCCTATGTGTTCCAGGATCTAGAGATTCTAAATTTCATCAAAATCCGTTCAGCAGTTGCGGCGTGAGGGAACAAAAACACGTACATACAAACTATCGCATATATCATAATAGTAGGATTTCATCAAAATCCGTTCAGCCATTGCGGTCTAAAGAGGGAACAAACACACTTAGGTACATACAAACTATCGCATTTATATTATTAGTAGGAAATAAAAAAAGAAACGTCTGTAGACCTGTAGAGGATACGTAGACGATCCGTAGAGGAGCCGTAGTGGAGTTGTAGAGCCGTAAGATTTTGGCTGCGGCCAAAGACTCACGGAACAATAGTGTGTTTTACCTAATAGTGTTACTGCATTTGTGAGCTAAGTAGTGCAGCACTACTGTAGGATCAATTCAGCTTATTTCTTGATCATTACCCGATATTTCAGGCGAGATAAAGTGGCCAATCATAGATATATGAGCGATATAAAGGCAATCTCAGATAGACTCTTTTTTAAGGAATTGACTAATGAGCCGAGCAAGTCGTTCGCCTGATGGTAAGCGCCACGCCTGCCCATAACAATTGCAGTGCCACCAAGAACTTTTAATACCATAAAGAACACTGCCTAGCACTGCATTGCGCCAATTACCCCGAAACATCAAAGTCTAGTATTCAGTCCTTTCGCTAGCTACAATCAAAATCTAAATCAAAATCAATAATAATTTATTTGCAAGAATACATAATATTTCATGCTCAGGTCTCAATATCGGTATTCAGCTTGCAAGCACGAGTCCTTGCGCACTACTGCTTGGCGGCAGAATAGCTGGCGAAGCTGTGGTACCTACCCAGACGGCCTCCCGCATACGAGAGACCTACCACGGGTTTGTAAACACTATTCCACAGTATAGGAAAAAGAACTACCCAGAAGATACGGCAAGACACGGAGGGGCGTTTTTTTAGAGCATTTGTTACAGTTTTTTTGGTTTTCTACAATATGTTTCTTACAGTATGCGCTCACCAAAGGCACGGTATGGAACGTTAAAGGATTTTTGTAAGCTGAAATGATTTTGTATCTTATTTTAATTCCTTAGCACAGATTTGAGTATACCGATGGAGGCTTCGGCATGCTGCGGCAGGCTTCATCATACCGCGGTAAGCTTCGGCACGCCACAGCAGGCTTCGGCACGTCTAGACAAAGGATTATTGTAAGCTGAAATTGAATTGATTTTGAGTCTTATTTTAATATTCTTGTACTCACATTTCACTGATATCGTCACAAGGAGACTTGAGCATACCGTGGCATGCCGAAAGATGCCGAGGCATGCCGAATGATACTGTGCCGTGCCGTTGGTCAGCGCCGGCCTTTACTAGTTGGCTACTTGGCAGAAACGGATTTTTCCAGACATATTTAAACAGAGTAGCATGCTTTTTTCACTACAATAGAACAGAATAGAAAATACTTTATTGCACTTAAGAAGGAATTACATTTTGAACATACTTTCTTAAGATAAGTACAATGGCGGTCTTATCGCTAAACAGTCTTATCAGTCTTATCTCTTCCAGACACTATTACAAGTCTAATGGGTATAACAATTACCAATCGAGGTGATGAGCGCAATGCAGACCTACGCAGTGCTTTTATGATATTGAAAGTTCTGGGTGGCACTGCAATTGTTATGGGCGTGACACTCACCATCAGGCGAACGACATGCTCGTCTCATCACACAGAAGCATAACAACATTTTCTTTTTGCTATATGTTTTTTTTAATAGGGCAGTTTTGTTTTCAACCAAGTGTAGTCACGGGCTTACGGCACGAGCAACATAAGCTTTATTTATGCTATACCTGGTAGTGTGGTAGTGTTTAAAAGTAAAACAGTCCTTCCTCAATATTTTCCACAACTAGAAACTGCTATCGTATTAGCTTTCCCTGCATAGTCCGTCTTGTTTAAGTAAAACAAGCTCATGTCCAAGTTGGTTATTATTATCAATCGACGCAGCTGCAATAATAAATTAATATATATAACGTTTTGCTATGCACCACATGTCAATCACATGTACATAGGTATAATAATCATATGTTCGATCCTAATCGAAGATTTTCAATAAGTATCTATAATGTAGAAGATTTATGGTAAACAACCCGTGTTTTGATATTGCAACTTTGTTACATGGTTATAAGTACGATTGCTTGACGAAAGGGACGAGTCACCTTGTCACCTTGCTCTAGAGCCCCGCTAGGTTGGATCCACTCGCCTAGCTCTAACGGCCACGAGGTTATCACACTTCATAAACATACATACAAGTTCATACAGCCGCGCAACAAAATGTAATTTGCGACCTATATATACCTATGTGTTCTCCACTTCAAGTCAAATTTATAGCGCATGCAATGCGCCACTACAGCCCTAGAATAGGCATTTATGTAACATGAGCCAATCTTACATGTAAACAGTATTTAGGTTCTTAGTTATACGTGTGAGTATATTGCAAATAGTTGTGTTTACGTCATGGATAGGTCTAAGTATTGAATTTAACACCTTTAAGTACCATTTCGATTGAAAATAAGGTAGGTATACAATTAAGTACATCCGTTTTGTTTAGTCGTCTGAATTAAAGAATTGGCTTAAGAGTATCGCTATATTTCCGAGCGAAGGACTCTAGCAATCGTTTTGAGTGCCTGTTTCAAGTACTTGGTTAGCTAAGTGTGATCGCAGCACGGCGCTGCCCTTTATCAGTCGCCGGCTAACTACGTAGATCGCGAGTGCACCGTGAAGCGGGCAGATAAAGGATTTTGCAGTGTTGTTTATGCGTTGCATCGGCATATGCGGTAGAGCGGGCGAGGCGCGGGACGGGCGTCAGTGCGCGAGCGATGCGTTCGCCGATGCACGCGTTCAGCTCAGCCGCTGCGCAGTAGTCCCTCGTCCACCATGACCGAATGGTCGATGCTGGAACGCGAGTGGTTGGCCGCGCCGCCACCTTTGCCCTACGACCCTTACAAGTACGCGGAATACGACCCTTACTACCGCGAGAAGCAGCCGCCGCCGCAGCACCCGCCGCCGCCGGTGCAGCAAGGGCCGCCGCAAGCGCAGCCCTACCTGTCTCCGACGTCACCGAACCTCACGCTGCTGCTGTCGTCGCCACAGCACTTGTCGCCGCCCATGATGCCTCTGCCGATGTCGCTGCCCGCCCCTGTGCCTTACCTGCCCACGCTGCCCAAAGTGTGAGTAAACTCGCTCATTACTATGCAGCGAATGTTTATATGCGTTGCTAATTTTATATTCTTTTATTTTTAATCGTATGCCTTGGTAGTTTTATGAAAAATGCGTGACGAAAATAATCAAACAGGTACCTACGTACTTCGTAAGAACGACCAATGAGGCGTAACTCGATCTGAGATGCCTAATCACTGTGCGCCCCCACACTATAGCTCCTTTTGCTGTGCTTCAGGTTCGATGCGAACGTCATTCAATTAAATATAAGTGCATATTTTTGCATTGTATTGGCGAATGGCTAATGAAAATATAGTACTTATACAATAATTGTCCAATAAACAAGCTAAACTTATACGTTGCATGATTAGGTAAGTCAGTGAAATTCCACCCGCTGTCACTGCATATAGGTATATCATAGGCTGCATTTTTTAATAGTTAGGTAGAGCACAATACCTATCTTTACTTAAAACATATTATACTTAGGTATATCGTGTTTGTAGGTATTTTCTTTCTAGAATTCATCATTATCTGCCTTTGTTTTATTTATTAGCTGTTTACTAGTACTACTGCCTTATTAATTTTGTAAACATTGAAAAACTTATTAATAGTATGTAGTAATATTTCTTACATTATTATAAATCAAAAAGTTATCTCTACTAATTCTAAAAAGCGAGGTACATACTTACAATTTTATAATTGTAAGTATGTACCTAATCACTGGAACTACTGATCCGATTTGGAAAATTCTTTCACTGATAGAAAGCTGCACTATATATAATAGGCTATATTTTATTATGTCGACGCGAACGAAGTCGTGGGCGGTTGCTAGTCATCTTATAAATTTAATAGGTGCTCTTTCATCTTAATAAACATACTTATATGCTATTATGTTTTAGATACTTTCAGGGATACAATGAACGAGGGGAAGTTGGAGTGTAGAGTCGCATATTATTACTTAGGTATATTTTAAATAGGTAAAATTGTTTGTTTGTATGTTTGTGGGGGTAATCACTGGAACTACTAATCCGATTTAGAAAATTCTTTCACTGACAGAAAGCGGGATAGTGTACTATCCCTGAGTAACATAGGCTAAATTATACAATGACAACGCGAACGAAGTCGCAGGCGTTTGCTAGTTATACAATAAAACTGTTTCGTTCGCATCTATTCAAGATATCCACGGGGTTTTGACATGGGAGAGATTTTTAGTTCGACTTCTAAGATTTAAATTCATTTTGGGCCTATTTTATTTCAAACTATGAGAATTAACATTTTAGCGTAAATATAGAGTTTGCAAATGTAGTAAAAACTAAAGGTCTTTTTAATTCAGCGTGACATTTATTTCCTGTGGACACTCTTATCTAATTATTATTTAAAAAAAAACATAAATAATTGTTTATGTTGAAAATATTAAATGAAAAAGCTATGGCTCATTCCTGCCTCTTTATAAAGAGCTACCTTCTGAAACTTATTATTTAATTTTATTTCTTTTCCTAACTAAGCTTGTCAAGCAACAAAACTTGGCCGCAAGTGTAGGTTGTAGAGATACTGATTTTATAAAAGTGAAACTCTGTGTGTGTGAGGGTGTGTGTTACGACTCTAGACCCACGGCACACAATATTCCACCACATTCCCGTGCCTCCAAGGCTTAAAAGTCGGCGTAGCTACATTAAAGGGGCGCTTTCGTTCACTTATTTCATTTTCTGAAAACTCCTCCTGAACACAATCTGCCTTGGCCGACGTGGAAGTCTTCAAACAGACTTCGGGCCTAGTGCGATATCTCTCCCCAGACTACGGCACACCTTTTGTCTTGCCCTACGTGTCCTACCACCTGTACACGCAAGGACCTGTAAAATGCTGAAATTGTGGCGGAGTACTGGTCCAAAAAAATTTAAAGCAGAAGGGTCGACTCGCTAAGAAGAAGAACCACTAAAGAGCAGATTTTGATGATATTCGTTACTTTAAATCTTGGTATAGGACAACCAGTTTTTATTCTGGAAAAATGAAGAGTTCTCGAGGAAACCACCAGATGAAACCGCGCGGCGCAGCTAGTTATAACATAAAAACGACTTCGTACATTTTTATAGGATATGGTGTAGCGGTTAGGCGAGTCAACTCTTATCTTAGAACTAGGAATAATTTTGGAATAATCCTTACTAATATTATAAACGCGAAAGTTTGTACTCGTATGTATGGATGTTTGTTACTCTTTCACGCTGCAACGGCTAAACGGATTGGGATAAAATTTAGTATGGGGATAACTTTTACCCTGGATTAACACATAGGCTACTTTTTATCACGGGAAACCGCGGATGATACCGCACGGCGCAGCTAGTCAGCTATAAATGCTAACGTTTTTTTTCCCGTGCTCAATTATTTCTCCCGACGCGGGAATCTAACAAGCAACCTCGGTGGTGAATAAGATTTAAGCCAACCTGCCTAACCATTACACAACAGCTGCTGGAACATGCGCCTTTACTCATAAAGAGAGTATGAGCCATAATCCACCACATAGGCCTAGTGCGGTTGGTCGTATCACATAATATTCTTGAATATTTGTGATTAATTCTAGGATTAATGCCGGTTTTCTCACGATATTTTTTCACCGTTTCTAGAGCGAGTGTTCTATCCGCAAACCAGTGGGGTAGCGGGATTCAAACTCGGGTGCATCGAATAGAAGTCGCACGTACCTCCACTGAGCCATATCTAAATAATAATTCAATGCTGTTCGGTGGTAAACGCATCACTTGAGAACATTTGGCATTTTTAATGATGTTTGTAATAGACTGATTTTGGTATTTACGGAAAGAAAAATTAGAAAAAGTCCGGAAAATTCGGAAAATCGGAAAAAAAACAAGAGCTATCTCGCGCGGGTAAAACCGATAAAAATAAATGATAGGGATTTATTTAAGTCTTTTGACTGCTATTTTATTCCGCCATATTATTATTTCAAATAACTTCGTATTTTTGGATAGCTTTGAGTAGATATAAATGTTTAGTTTAATTTTATTTTGCAATGTAATTAAAAGAGCCCCGCGTTCGCTGGTACAAATTGGTAAGTAAACACCAAACACGGCTACACAGCTCATTTGTAACAATAGCCCTATCATATTTCCTTCCGTTCTAATCGTAGTTTACTTGCAATTTAAATACCTAGGCACTTAATTACTCGCAGATCGTAGTTATGTATTGGTAATAGTTTTTCACACACCATCGGCAAAAATTACCTTCGTTTCATTTCCCATTGAAATTCGAGCCGTGCGCGTTTTCGTGAGGAAAACCATCTCGCTATCTAATTAGTGGGAGCGAGTGTGGCTCAGCGGAAACTCGTGCGATTTACGAACCGACGCACCGAAGTTCGAATCCCGCTAGCCCCGCATCAATTACTTAAGTTATGTGCGGATTTAACGCTCACTCTCATAACGGTGTAGAAAAACATCGTGAGGAAACCAGCATGTCCAATATAAATTACAAAAATTCAAGGGTATGTGACATCCACCAACCCGCACAGGGCCAGTGTGGTGGATTATGGCCTATACTCTCTCTTTGAGAGAAAGCCCGTGTCCTAGCAGTGGGAACGTAATGGGTTGATGGTGATGATCATGATGATGTAATTAGTAATGGGTATTGGCAAACGATTGACGTTTGTTAACCGAACTTCAAGAAAGGAGATGGTTCTCAATTCAACGTGTAGGTACTTGTACTAAGTTATCTGTAGTGTAGGTATATTTTGTTGCTGTAGGCATTGCTTCCTTAACTTAGAAAATGTTCTTATTTTTTTTAGAAATACCACTTGTTTTTATAATTTAACCTATGCCTCCATGGGTCCTTCATCATTGCGATCTCAGGCCTCCGGAAAGCGTCTAAATCGTCCTGCAAACGTTTTCTGGGCTTTCCTCGGCGTCGACGGCCGTCCTCAAGCATCCATTGTGTAACTACTTTGGCCCACATTTATGGGTAAAAACTAGGTAGAAAATCTAGATATTTATTAAAAAAGAAGTATCTCTAAAATAAGGCTGTCATACTAAAATCACAGAATACTTAATAAACCAAGGTACAGAAGCATGACTCGGCAAAAAAATTTAAACAAAAAGAGACTCGTGCAATACTGCGCAATAGAGCTCAATTCAGCTCGCGTAGCGCTGCATACCAACCAGTCATATTAACCTACAGAGCGCCTCTCTTTTTATCGCGTAGCTCTTACCTCTTCTGACGCCGCACAGTGGTTCAAATTAAGTGGACATTCGACCTTAAGTTGAAATGTCTAACAAACAAATTGCTTCGATAGCATTTTCAGTGCTGATTAACATTTGTTCTGTCCAATTTTACATAAAAATGAATTTTCCACACAAAAAAATATTCCAGAAAAAAATGTATGTAAGAATATCTATTTTATCAAAGTAAAACCTTATTCAATCGTAATTACCTATCTTAACTAATATTATTATAACGACAGAAAAAAAATCTTCCGTTGCGGCTTTGACTGTAAGGCGCGACTGAACTTCTGATATTTTGTATATATTTTTAGTCATGTTCCAGGATAAACTTTGAACTTTACTTATAATAATGGATAATACTACCACAAAAATAAAATCTATTGTTCTTATTCTTTTTCATTTTATGTAAACAATGTCATATTTAGTTTATATGTATTTTAATATGTAACTGAAGCATGTAGATCAAGATTAATCTAACCTACTAAACTGTCACCTCCAAAAATAAAAAGTTATTTTTCTATACATATTTTTCTAGAGTACTTTTTTTAAAAAGTCTGAAGAATACATTTCATAAAACATATGTTGTCAGCATTGAAAACACTATCGACATAAATTTTTGTTGTTAATATTTCAACAGGTCGAATGTCCACTAAATTTGAAATCCAGAGCACTATGGGCCCGGACGGCCGGTCCCGACCGATGTACTTGTAGCTTCGTAAAGTGCGAAGTGCGCCAGGCCTGCTAAAATTTATAAAACGCCATCACTCGAGTTTAGGGCAGGTAGATACACATACCATCATAGTCCTACCACTGTGTCTATGACTCACATCATAACATTCGCAAACGAGCTTGGATGATATAAAATTAACTAACTCATATCATATCACACCATTTGGAGAAGGAATGTACTTATACGTCCGCTCAGAGCGTGGGAGTTGCATGTTGCACTATTTGTATGCTTATATTGTTTATGTTGCACCTTTATAAGAAATATGATTATCGCACATCGCATTCATCACATCCCTTTATTTACAAATAATTAATTTTAATTGTTTCGCTATAAGAATTAAACTTTTGCATAATGTTGTGTAGGCTTAAGTCTAACTAAGTTCTACTCGGCATTTTCTGCGAGAGTCTGCCTTGGGAAGTACCATACCTTTGCCAGATAATCAACCGCCAAGCAGTAGTGTTCAAACATTACTTACTGTGTTCGGCACAGAATAATTAATAGGTCTTAAAGGGCACAGGCACAAGAAAATTTTTTGAGCATTATGAGAAAGTGCGATTGGTTCAGGTTGACGAATGCAGTGCGCTGCTGCAAAAGATTTAGCAATAAAGTTATGGGCAACCGTTAGGGCAGGCGTGTTGCGTCTTATTACTCAGTTGCATAAAATCAGATATATCAGAATACGTAATAAGAAAAGAAAAGAAAAAGAAAGAAACAAAATAAAATTACGATCACAACATCATATAACTAACAAAATAAAGAAAACAGAATCACAAAAAGAAAAATAAATAAAAAACAGCATAAAGAGACAACAGCTTAAACATGAGAACAAATAAGTAACTAGCTGCGCCCTGCGGTTCCACACGCGATTTCCCGAGATACAAAGTAGCCTATGTGTTAATCCAGGGTATAGCCTGTATATAAGGTAGCTTATTCCGAAATTATTCCGAATTTCATTTAAATGCGTTGAGCCGTTATAACACATATATATTGTACATTGCACATATGGTTATAGCGTGAAGAAACAACAAACACAATTTTACATGTATAATATTAGTGTGATGTGATCTGATGTTATATACCTATATTTAAAAATCGTATTATTTCTTTTAAATATTTTTCTGGTCGTTTATTAAATTTCGCCATACAGCGAAATCGTAACAACAAGCCAATGACGAGAAATAATAAATTGGAATGAATCAAACTTAAGAACCGTAAAAGCGTAGTAATATTTAGTTTTCTTTGGTAAAAGTCTGCACAAATTCAAGGTGAATAGTGACTATCCTATATAAGAACGCTAGAAAAAAGGATAGAATTGCTACACCTTAGTTTAGTCTAAGTAAAACGAATAACTCCTTCATGGGCATGTTTTTACAATAACGGAGTTCACAGAAAGTATATTAAAATTGCGTGTAAAAAATAAAATTCTTATGAAAAAAGCATACCTTTAGTTATTACATAGAACAAAAAGATGCGTGGAACATTCCGCTTCTGCCAAGTACCCAACTAGCATATGAGAAACATAATATTGTCAAAAATAAACATAAAATACTGTCACTAAAAATGCCCCTCAGTTTCTTGCCGTTTCTTCTGAGTAGTGGTTCTTTTTCCGATACGGTGGTAGTCATTTTAATAATTGTTGACGTTCATAGGTAAGTGCGTCTTTGATGCCAGAATTGAATAAAGAAATTTAAACTTGACAACTTTACTATCAAAACATCGTAAAACATTATAACAGTCTCAGCTTCATAAATGTAATTGATATTGAATCAGCATTTCCCGCTGTTTGCGTAGTTGGGTAAATATGAATAGTGAAAATTAATTAAAGCCCGATTATTGCACTGAATTTCATCGTACGGCGTTCTCTATTGTCTATATCTGTTGTTTAATAAATTTGCCGACGGAAAAATAAAAAATTTCCAAACAAAATTGCAATTTATTTACTCTTGAACCATTTATTGTTCAAGAGTAAACATTTTTCTCATTCAGCCAGGATTGGTCAAGCTTAGAAATATACATAATTCTAGAGTGTTTTTCAAGTAAATATCTTAAGCATCCGTCTGTAGACAATGTAGCATCCCATGCCTATATTATGTTTTTATGGAACTGACTGATGAGACATGCCTGTCGTTCGCCTGATGGTAAGCGCTACGATTGCTCATAATAATCGCAGTGTCTAAAAAGCATAACACCATATAAAGCACTGCGTAGCACTGCATTGCCCTCAACACCCCGAGACATCAGATAATTAATCTCATATTTATGTCCAGTAATTTGGCTGGCTACAATGCCCCTCAAATCGGAATACAGTAATTCTTGCGCACTACTGCTGAGCGGTAGAATAACTGGCAAAGCAAATAACCCAGACAGCCTCCCTTATACGAGAACCTACCACAAGTACTCAGTAGAGTCAGTACGTCGTAGCGCATTGCGAATTGTAACTTTACCCGAACTTCAGATGGACTTCAGGGGAAATTCAAAAGGTAATCAACACCTAATCCAACATTATTATACATTAACCTGACCAAGAGCGAGAGTACGTAGCTCAGATGGAACTCGTGCGATTTTCAATCCGACGCATGACTTATTCTGTTATTCAAGCAGTCATAGTTTATGAAAATTTCTTGGTTTGCCGCCACGTTCATTATGGTTAATAAAGAAACCCCATTTAAAGATAAGTACTTTAAGTGCAATAGAAATGCAAGATATTTTGTCTGATAAATCGTGATACATACTTAAATATATATTAAACTCCATGCTACCTACTTAGCACATATGTATACGCAAGTCATTACTTAATTTTAGTTTCGTAAAATACCGTAAAATAGTCCTAAATAAAAAAATACGTTTTGAGTCAAACCTCAAATGGATGTTTCTCTGTTTTGCTCCATCATTTCCACTAACATCAGCTAAATCAGCTATGGCGTCTATGGTAATCTAAAGAGAACTTGGCTTTAGATTGTATTGTAGGTATAGTTAGGATATCAAGTGCTTGGGCATTGAGCTATTATTACTACGTAAAGAGAAGCTATCGTAAGGAAAAATAATGCTCCATTTTGTTAGGGTAAGTCCGGGGGAGTTGGACATACTTTTATCATTGATCTCGCAAAATAAAACTATGATTGTTTGCATAATTATTTTTACTTAAGTTTTAACATTTATCTTTAATATAACTAATCAATATTAACAATATTCTAAAAAGATCAGACTTAAAATTGTATTTAAAAAAAACACGTAGGGCCATCTCTCTCGAGGTATCTGGGTGTGATCGCCATAGGACTACGGGAAAGATGGCTAGTACTTAATTATGGCATTTTGTTCCTCTTGGGCCTTATTTCTTCATTCTTAATAATTTATTTTTGTTATTGCCACATTTAGAACACCTAATGTCTAATTCTGTATAATTTTCGCGAACCCAAAGTTTGCACTCTATGCACTGAAGCCAGTATTCAAAGCTGCTATCGAGAATCTTCAGTCCAGTTTCCTCGCAAAGCAACTGCTTTTCTTTTGTAGGTACTCGTATTAGGCATTTGAAATAAATGTAAAAAAAATCGAGCACTACGCACACAGCGCCATTTAGCCCTTTTAGTCAATTCATTACATATTATCATATGGCCATCATACACCGGCTAGGTGTGGCCATCTCTCCTAATATTTCGGGTGAGATGGCCACAGCTAAAATAATAATAAGAGTCTAAGCAAAGCATTCCAAATTTTTAGATTATTACAAAGCAATACTCGTGGCCTGATCAATGAAAGCTTAAAAACTCATTATTATTACAAAAAAATCACTGAAACATTTGTACACATCAACCCGTTATAAAATTTGACCTGTGGCCAAAACAACTAAGGCAGATTTAACATACTTTTGATTATTTTTTACCAGTTTTATGCGTCACACGTTATCCCACGCACGGCTTGGAGCGAACTAACCGACAAGTAGGTCCATCTAGCGGCAATTCTTTGAAATATTTGCGTTGGTCATCTCTCCCTTATGGCCAACTCCCCCGGACTTACCCTTAATGTTTAAACTTAAGTTCGCTGCAGAGCTGAAACAATAAATAGCCGTCGAACCTAACAGTATAAACACGCAGCAATAGAGCGCTTTTATGTAGTAGTTTAGAAAGTTATTCCTTTACACTTCGCCGTATTACTGGAATTATTAGTGCAATATCTTAACACACATCAGGGTATAGTTAATGCGTTTGAACGTTTTTTCGTTTAAAAACAAACAAAACATTGTTGCTCAAGAGCTAGCAAGCAACTGAATGACGTGCAGCCGGACGGCTGCACTAGAACGGAACACGGTACTGATGTGCGGTGTCTTCTCTATACGTAGTAATAATAGCTCAATGGTGCTTGGGATAATACCACTAGCGAAACTAACATTTGATGAAGCGCACTGCATTCCTAGGTAATATAATTTCTTCTGTAATAGTTAGGTATCTCGTGTAGGTAAACAAACAACGATGCGCACCATCCTGTAAGCATACTCTGATTAATGTTGCCGCACGTCTCGGTAAAAAGAAAACTTAATGGGGCATTGTTATTCGTGCTCCTCGTAAACTAGAATAAGATACTTATAGTGTCAACCGACGATTTGGTTTCGGTTTCAGCTACTTTCGACCACCAAATGCGATAGTCGGTCTAAGTTTCGGTTTTCATAAAATCTGCCGAATGTTTGTTAGAGCTTAAAGCATGATAAATATAAAAAATAATATGAAGGATTATAACGTATTTGACAATAATGCTGACAACGGGTCATACCTTTATAAATTGACAGTGAATTATTATGCTATATATCCAAGATTTTTTCTGAATTGCAGATTATAGACTGACCATACAGGTCTCTGTAGTAAAATGTTAAATGCCCATAAAACTGTCACTTGACTGTAATGTACATTTAATGTACTTTTGAAAAACCAAATGAAATTGTAGATAATACTTAGAGGGTGCTTAACATAAATCTACTGTTTCTAGAATTTATGTGTTTTAGTTTGTATGTTTGTTACCTATAGACTCGAAATTGCGTATTTTAATGTGATTTCCAGGGTTTGGTAGTACAAGTCCCAAGTTATACAAATACAAATTTATAAATACCTAGAGACTATTATAAAAATGGAAAAGAGCCAATTCTGTACATTGAAGATATTTTAGCAAAACCAACTGGGATGGACTATTTATAGGATAATGAACACGAAACTATGGTTTTTAGAATTTTTGTATGTTTGTTATCTATAGACTCGGAAACATCTGAACGGATTTAATGCGGTTTTTTGGGTTTGGTAGCATCAGTCTCAACTTAGATGTAACATTAAAATTGGTTGGGTGACTATGAAGATACCGATTTTTTTTTTTTTTTTTTTTTATTTGTTGTATTTTATTATATTATATTGTGTAAGATTATTAGATATATTTTTTATATCATGTCAAATAGCAGTGACAGTGATAATGTTGATTTTGTTTCTTGTTCTGGATCAGATAATAGTAGTGATAGTTTTATTAGCATACCTACACTTTCAAGTAGTATTGAATCCTTTATTGGCGATGTCTCAAATAACTTAAATGTACTTCACATTAATGCACAGAGTATTCCGGCTCATTACCCAGATATGCTGGCGTCGTTCGATCATAAAAACATACACGCTATTCTAATTTCCGAATCGTGGCTAAAGCCATCCCTACCTTCAACTTCCTATTCCTTGCCCGGTTTCACACTCCTGCGCAATGACCGCACTGGTTGTGTAGGCGGCGGTGTTGCCATATACCTTCGCACACACATTCCCTTCACTGTAGTGAGTATGTCAGCGCAGCCGCCTCCACCCGATGCTGGTGAGCACCTCCTCATCGAAATTATCCTTTCACATACTAAGGTACTTCTAGGTGTCTATTATTGCCCTTCCCTCCGAATTAGTTTTTTCTTCTTTTGAAAAACTTCTACAAGACTATACCCCTTCTTATGACCACACTATTTTCATGGGTGACTTTAATACATGTTTACTTAAGCGAGACTCTCGTTCAACTTCTTTCGAATCTGTCACCAGGTCTAGCAACTTGACCATCTTACCACTTAACGCCACACATAATTTCCCCAACTGAACACCCTCACTCCTTGACCTTATCCTTGTATCATCTCCAAATCACGTTGGTAAGCATGGTCAGTGTGCAGCGGACGCTTTTTCCTTTCACGATTTGATTTTTCTTTCTTATAAGATCCGTCCGCCTAAATCCAAACCAAAAGTCCTTCTGCTACGCAACTTTGGTGGTATGGACTTAGAGTGCTTACACAAGGATGCTCAGGAACTGGATTGGTCAGCCGTCATGAATGGTGTATCTATGGACGATAAAGTTGAGGGTTTCAATCTTACACTTACTAAGTTATATGACATCCATGCTCCTGTTCGACCGGTCAAATTAAAACATCTCCCAGCTCCTTGGCTTACTAGTGAGATACGAATGGTAATGCATAGGAAGTTAGTGGCCAAGGCAAAAGTTAAATGTCGTCCCTCCGAGTATAATAAACTCAAATACTTAGAGTGTCGTAATCGCTGCAATAGAGTTTGTAGGAATGCACAACGCCAACATTTCCATAAATCCGTTGAAAATGAAGATTCCGCGAAGGTGTGGAAGTTTCTTAGGTCAATGGGGGTTGGCAGATCTAGGTTAGATAATATCCCGAAAAATTTAAATATTGATCATCTGAATCAACACTTTTCCTCTTCTACTAATTTTGATGGTCCTGCAAAATCTGCTACTCTGAACTACCTTTCTTCGATACCACCTCCCGACCACTCCCCGTTTAATTTTGATCAATTTGCCGATTGTGACGTTAAGAAGGCAATTGCCTCCATTACATCCAATGCAGTCGGTAGTGATAATATCAGTCGTAAGATGATTCTTCCTATACTAGACGAAGTTGTTCCAGTAATTCGATACATCCTTAACTTCTCTATATCCAGCGGCACCTTTCCATCTTCATGGAAAGATGCCCAAATAACCCCTCTTCCTAAAAAACCCAATCCATCTTCCTTCTCAGAATATCGTCCCATTTCAATTCTTCCTTTCTTGTCAAAAATATTGGAGCGTCTTGTCTATCAGCAACTCTCCTACTTCCTCAACCGAAATACTCTCTTTAACCCTTTTCAATCTGGGTTTCGCCCAGGTCATAGCACTACTTCTGCTCTAGTTAAGATTACTGATGACATCCGGTATGGGATGAGTAACGGACAACTGACTGTTTTATCACTACTGGACTTTAGTAACGCTTTTAACAATGTCGACTTTGATATTCTACTCGGACTTCTTCGCACTCTTAACGTATCTCCAACGGCTATTGAATGGTTTCACAGTTACCTGTTTGGACGCCGGCAGCGTATTCGCATAGATGATAATTTCTCATCATGGTGTAGTACTACGGCAGGTGTTCCTCAGGGTGGCGTTTTATCACCTTTACTATTTGCAACTTTCATAAATTCAATCTCCCATCAGTTAACTTCTTCCTTTCATCTCTATGCAGACGACTTACAAATTTATACACAGGCTCCACTAGATTGTTTGCACACTGCAATAGAAACCACTAATAATGACTTGAAACACATATCTAACTGGAGCAAATCGTTTGGTCTTCGAATTAATCCTGACAAAACACAAGTCATTGTAATTGGCAGTACTAGATTGGTATCGAAGATCGACTGGTTCCGCCTCCCACAAGTTCTTTTCGATGGTACTACGATACCAATCAGTGAAACTGTGAAAAACTTAGGTGTGCTCATGGACAAACAGCTATCTTGGGGACCGCAACTAAATGAAGTCAGCCGAAAGGTGTTTGCGTCTGCGGCATCGCTTCGGAGACTACGCAACTTTCTTCCAACTGCCACCAAGATTGCGTTAGCACAATCCCTCCTTCTCCCAATAATTGACTACGCCGACGCCTGCTATCTGGATCTTACCGAAGAGCAGCTTAATAAGCTTGAGCGCATACAAAACTTTTGCATACGGTTCATATTTGGCTTGCGCAAGTATGACCACATATCAGAATTTCGCACCAAGCTCAAATGGTTACCTATCCGCCGTCGCCGGGATGCTCATGTTCTCTCTCTCCTGTATAGTGTCCTATTTATTCCATCTACCCCTCCTTATCTCAAAGAACGTTTTGAGTTTCTCCATCTTTCCAATCCTCGTTCCCTTCGTTCTTCAGATACCCTTCAGCTCAAAACTCCTGTCCATTCGTCAACTTTCTACGACAAATCTTTCACCATACAATCTGTCCGTCTGTGGAATGCATTGCCCATAGAAATTAGATATGCCAAGTCCATTGCTATTTTTAAGAATATGGTGAAGAAACATTACTTGTCCAATAACAGCTAAATGACATTGTAAGTATAATTATATTTATGTATTTATATATATATATATATATATATATATATATATATATTTTATTTATGTATATTAATTTTTATGTTACTTATTTTTAGTATATATTTATATTTGTTTTATTTCATTTTTTTTTTTTAATAGTAGTATATCATATTTACGTATAATTGGAGTTTTTTTTTTATAATGTACACCACACTGACCGCAATATTACTTTTAAAATTCCTGTCCATCCAAAGGTTGCCTGTAAGAAATTGCGCATAGCGATAAGGCCGCCCATTGTACCCACTGTTTATTAACTTTGTTAACTATTGTTTTTCCCGTGTTTTGGTATTCAATAAAGCATTATTGTATTGTATTGTATTGTAAGATACAGCTTGACCTCTTAGTAGTACGCGCTCCCATATACTGGGGAGGTCTTGCTAAAATGGTTATGGAAAAAGACAACTATGGGCTTCTGTCGTCTATGCGGACGAAGTCGCGGGAAGAAGCTAGTACCTAGATAAATGCTAAGTGAGAACCATAATAAAATTGTTCCGTAGCTACTGTTTCAAGTCTTTCAGGCTCGCCTCGCACTTGGCATGTATCGGTTTCGGCCGACACTAGGACCGCGGCCGAAGTTTCGGTTTCAGTTCTCATGTACACCCGCGCTACTGTATGTGTATAATGCGACGGTCAACGTTTTCCATTTACTTCGTTGTTTTCCATACTGCATTCCTGAAACACGCACGCTTCTCTCGTATTTCTTTGTTTGTAGGTGTTTATTCCTTGAAGTCTTTATAATCGATGGCTTCTTACATCACCATTTTCAATGAAACTATTATGTTTGAATACTGAAACAACGGTGAATAAAATGATGCGAAATACCTTGGTTGTGCCGAAAATTGTTCGCCACAGAATAAATACAATCTTTTTTCTTGAAACTATTCTGAATTGACTTATTAATACTCTTAAACTTATTAAGACTATATAAATCTATTTGGTGAAAATCATTGGCCACCTATGTGTAATTCTTTTTTTAAACTGTTTTAAAGATTCAATCTCAATTCTCAATTCAAAAATCCTGTCTTGTTGATTGGTGCAAATGTATGCTAGAAAAGTTCGAAGGAGGAACTTCGCAAAACATATCCTAAATCCTTACCTACAACTGACGAAACTTGGATCTACAGCTACGATCCTCTCACGAAGCAACAATCTACGCAAATGGTTTTTGAAGAAGACGAGTTTCCCAAAAAAGATGTTCACGGTCAGTGCGTTAGTACAAAAAATGACAGGACCAGTAGCTGTCATTCCGGTAGAAGACCGTAGAACAGTTACTAGTGAATTTGGTCTGCCTCAAGCTTTCGGGGAGTTGAATAGCGAGCGACCGAGGTGCGGAGTCCGTGGTATTCTTTTCACCAAGATAACGCGCCCGCTCATACAGCTGCTAGAACCATGGACTATTTGAATACTTCGGTGGTACAAATGTTACCCCATCCTCCGTACAGCATAGAATTAGCTCCATGCCATTGTTTTTTAATGCCACGGTAAAACGGTTTCGTGAACGAAAATTTAACACTGCAGAAGATAAGCTATAAATAAACTTTTTTCTAATTTTCATTTCACTAACAATTTTGGAACCAGTGAACGGAAAGAAACATTCTGTTCACTGTTTGGAACAGCCGTAGGAACACAAAGATACGTTCAAGATGTTTTTTTCGACCGACGCGACGTTCTAAAGAAGAATGGATCACAATACGAGTATATTTCCGCTTTACCCGCGTTTCGTATATCACACAAATAATAATTCCAGCTATAAAAATAAACAGAACATTTAAGAATTTTTATATTAAGAATTATAATATTTAATAAACAGAAAATTAATATTATTATTATTAACTTTCTTAGTTTTTGAACGTAAACGAAAGGGCTTCCAATTAATAATTAAATATATCTAAACTATCAAATCAATTTATTAAGACCACAATAAATATTTTATTTTACATCAGTCTGTGTCTGCGTTTGACCACAATCTCACCTGATGGGAAGTGACGACGTGACCGAAGATGTAGCACGCTTACCCAGTAAATACTTCTTCACTCTAGATTTGATTGAACACACCCAGATTGTATTCATGTGAAAACACAGACGACGGCAAGGCATTCCACTCCCTTGACGTTCGCACTAAAAAGGATGACCCAAAACGTTGTGCCGATCGTCTAGTTGTCCGATGGTGGAATGGTGTTGAGGGGATCAGATTGTGCAGCTCTTGAGCACATTATCCGTAGTGTATTCTGTAGAATATCGATAGACTTGCGACTTCACGTCGAATCAATAATTTGTGTTGCTGTTCACGTTATGAGCTGGAAGTGGTAACAATACTGCACAATACCTACTTTTATTTCAGTTCACCTCGTAGGAGCCTCAAAATGTTTTCGTACCTTGGACGGTAAGTTCTACCACATTTCTATTTATGTCTGAAACATTAAAAACTTCGACGATATGACGTAACTTTCTTTACCATCACCATGAAATCAATCATTTACTTTAAAATAAGTGTTTTCCGTTTTTCCATTTCATTGACAACTTAAACTTTAATCCAAACAGTGATAAGAAATAATGAATACTAAGAACCAATGCTGCTGAAGCTGACGTTTTTAAAATAAATATATTATATTATTTTATATTTTACGTCTGGTAGGGACGTGCGGCGTGCGACTCTGTTTTCATCGCATAATAGCTTATTTCATGAGAAGCTATTATGCGATGAGAACATAACATAAACTGCACAGCAGTAACTTATATGAATAGTAAACCGCAGTCTTATATATTCTAGTATTGTCATCGCGTGACTAAAATGCAACGCCGCCGACTTTATAAATTAAATGTAGGTTAAACTTTAAATTCATAATAATAAAATCTTTTGTGAAATAAATAACTGGTGCTTCAGCTAAAGTCAGTTTGAATCGTATTTTGCGTAATCTATTAAAAATATCTAATTAACCACTGACCAAACCTATTTAGAAATAAACTCTATTACATTTCTGTGCTGCTACTTTTGTACCTAAAGATGTTATAAAAATGAACTAATAGTAGATTTGTGTTTGTTTCAAATGAAAGATTTCAGATGTAAGAAATTTAACGTGTTCCCTTTTTACTCAGTCTTAAATGATTTCACGAATAAAAATTTGCAGTGAGTCTTTGGGTCACCACGGTCTTACGTTTTGCTACAACTCACTGCCTCATACGAATGTCATATATAGGGACGTTATGCGAATATCATTATCCCGTTTCAGGAACCAAAAGAAAAGCCACTGATTACACTCTCATCGACCAACTCGTACCTACTGTAAGCAACAAAAACTTTGTAGTGCTCGTGAAGGGACTAATCAGTGTTAATAATGGATACTGAAAATCCTTCGTTATTAAAACGTAAAAAAATATCACACCCATATCATAAATGCGAAATTTTGTATATGTGTGTGTTTGTAACTTCTTAACACTGTAACGGCACATAATTTTTTATGTAGTTTAAGACTATGTCGATCTTTCGATTCGGTTAGTACGTCCAAACTTCTTCAATAGTCTTATGGATTCCTTGGAGAAGGTAGGTGCGACCACGCCCGTGCGAAGTCGTGACATGTCGCTAGTGCAGACTAGTGGAGATAACTACTAGTGAAAATGAAGATAGATATAAATGGTAATTAATTTTTAGAAAGAAACAAAAACCGGCTTCAATGTATCTTCGAAGTCCAAGTTCAAATATAGATGAAATTTATATGGGACTACTTCGTAGCTATAGCTACGAAGTATACAGTATACTGAACCCAACGCAAACAGAATTTTCCAAATCGGTTAATAAATGACGGAGTTCTGAGGTAACAAACATAAAAAAAAAAATAATAACAATAAAAAAATACAATCGAATAGAGAACCTTCTCCTTTTTTTAGTCGGTTAAAAATTACCTTTTTTTTAGAGTGTCGATGTTGACGTTCAGAAGTTCATAATTATAATTTATTGATATTTTCTAATACAAGTCAACAGTAAAAAACAATTAAAAATAATATAAAAAACATAATTGTACATAAAATTGTAAATGTTAATATTAATAATAATCATTCTATGTTAAAATAGTTAACACCTTGATAATAAGGCGCAACACAGACTGGCATCAAATAATACAATTTGAAACAAAGTATGTCACTAAAAATGGATTTTGTCCCAAAAAGCTACGTCATAAATTGTGGCCTCTATATATGTTGCGCTTTGTATTTCCTAATGCGTCGAAATAATTACGCATCACCTCTTGCGCTTCTGGAATCAAAGAATTTTTAAGGGCAGAGAGTGGGATTGTAGTTATTAGAACCATCGAACACCGGAGTCCGGAACTTAGAAACTTGCAAAATAGAGAAAAATACTCGCGTATAAACATAGAATCTAAGCTTACAATAATAATTTACTATTTTGTATATGTATAAATAATTAAGTAGGCTTCAACACTTGCTCTAAAAACGGTGAAGGAAAAATCGTAAACCAACCCGCACTGGGCCAGCGTGGTGGATTATGGCGCATACTCTCTCTACGAGGGAAGGCCCGTGCCCTGGGGCACGGGCCTTCCCACTGCTGGCAGTGGGAAGGTTGATGATGATGATGATGATGATGATGATGATGAATTAAGTAGGTGTATTGTAAGAAACGTCAAGTATCATTTTTCCATGTGACTTGGCTATCAGCTATACTGTAATAGCTGGCGCGATGCGCTCTATATTTAAATCTTGGCAGGGCTTTCTACGCGATGCACTCTACAGTCTACATAATATTATAACGTAAGAATGCACTTGCACTTTTACTTGTAAAACGACAGAAAAGTATATCTAAATACATAATTATAAGTGTACAAGTATCATAGCACACTGTGCAACTGTTGCGGGTATACGCATATTTATAACTTAGAAAACAATTGACGCCGAAGCATATACGCGTGAATTTTCTATGCCCTCTTTACGTGCGGAAAATAGATGCAGTCTTTTTATGGTACCGAGTGATGATACGAGCAAGTTGTTCGCTTGATAGTAAGCGCCACGCCTGCCCATAAAAATTGCAGTGCCACCTAGAACTTTTAATATCTTATAAAGCACTGCGTAGGGCTCATTGCGCTCATCACCCCGAGACGTCAGATAATATGCCCAGTAATTTCGCTGGCTTCAGTGCCCTTCAAACCGGAACACAGCGCACTGCTCTTTGGCGACTGAATAACTGGCAAAGCTGTGGTACCTACCCAGACGGCCTCCCGCGTACGGGAGACCTACCCTAGTAAAAGTTTCTATTTAATTATTATCTTGACTTTCGGGTGTACCTAAGCCCAGTCTTCAATTATAATGGAGCCAAGAGAGTTGTTGAGAAATTAAATATGAATTAAAAAAAAATTGATGTTAAAAAAATTAAGCTATTGAAACATTACTTAGTCTATTACTACTTTTTACTATTATTATATTCTAAGCTAGCTGTGTAGCGGTTTCAGCCGTGTGAACAATTCTGGGGTAAAACTATCCTATGGCCTATTCAAAAATCTAAAGTCCCTAGATATTTAATGATACATTGATACAATGATACAATGATTTATTAGTCCGCGAATCTAGGTATATATATATATATATATATATATATATATATATAAGTATATATATATATATATATATATATATATATATACTTATATATATATAAGTATATATATATATATATATACATTAACGGATATATATATATAACGTATATATTAACGGATAGTTTCTCTAGTTCCGCCATACTGGCATACAGACATGGTCACAAGACAAGTTAATTAGTAAAATAATAAAACAACAATGACATTGACTAAATTATGAATAATAATAATAAAAGGATTTATAATTGCGATGTCAATCAAAAATTAATATTTTTTTAATAATTTACAAAATGCGAAAGCGAGTGTGGCTCAGTAGAGCGAGTGTAGCTCAGTGGGAGAACGTGCGAATTTCGATCCAACGCACCCGAGTTCGAATTCCGCTGGCCCCGCACCGCTGACTTTCTTCAGTTATGTGCGAATTTAACACTCGCTCTAAAAACGGTGAAGGAAAACATCGTCAAGAAACCGGCATGTCTAAGAATTAATCACAAACCATTCAAGGATATGTGACATCCACCAGTCCGCACTGGGCCAGCGTGGTGGATCATGGCCCATACTCTCTCTATGCGAGAAGGCCCGTGTCCCAGCAGTGGGAACGTAATGGGTTGATGATGATGATGATTTACAAAATAGTATCATAACTCAATCACGCAAACACAGTAATTCAGTAGTTTTAACCGACTTCAAAAAGGAGGAGGATCTCAATTCGACGGTATGTTTCTCTTTTAATTTATTTTTTTGTGTGTTTGTTACGCGATTACTCCGCCAATTATGAATTGATTTTAATGATTCTTTTCTTGTAATAAGTGATACTTCAGAGGTGGTCCCATATAAATTATCGAAATTGAACTAGCGCTTTTTGAAAAAATCAACAAAAACAAAAAATATAAGTTAGTCTTGAAGTCGGTTCCGGTTTTTTCAAAAAAATAATCTACCTTTGTGAACAGGTCCTCGCAAACTTTTGCATTTATAATATTACTAGGATATGAATTTTGGACTAAATGTACATAGTACATAGATATAGTTGAATAGAATACCTTTTTAGAATGTTATATATTTTCTTTAACGTGTTCCAGGTGTTTATAGATATTATATATACAAGTATGCGACACAAATGCGGCCATTGCGAATTTATCACCTTTGATTCGGCTCGTAAGATATTTACAATATTGCTTGGACTCGGCCCTGACGTAAGAACATGCCACACAGTACAGTTTGAATTGAAATCTACTATCATACATGTGTCTATCTATCTGTATCTACAAGTATTATGTACCACTGTCTTTTTTCAATTTGACAGCCTTTGTGGTGTAGTGGTTGGGCAGGTCGGCTCAAATCTCATACACCACTGAGGTTGCGGATCTATGGTCCTCATAGTTCGTGGTTCCCTAGATACAGGGAATCCTAGTTAGGGCTTCATTTCACCAGACATCGAAAGGTTTACCAGTACGGTTTATAAAACATTGTTTTATAATTCAAATATTTTAGTGATAATATTACTAATAGTGATGTTACGCTAGTAGTAATCTTTCTCGAAAACCTTGTAAAAACAAGAGAATTTCAGTAACAAAAAATTAAAAACGCCCGACAAAAAAAACCTTTGAACGGTCAAAACGGCTGAACTGATTTTGATAAAACATGTCTACGAACCACGGCTGGAAAACCTGCTTTCAAATTAAAGAGACCGTATCCAAATCGGTTCACCCGTTTAGGAACGGTACCACAGACAGACACATAAAGTGTAACTTATAACACCCCCTCCTTTTTGCGCCGGGGTTTAAAAATAGAGATGGTGTAATTTTTTTGTTGGTGTCATGACATGTGAAACATTTCATATCCTTTGACAAGTGATAGTGATAACCTTTTAGCGACAGCAACTGAAAGTCCGTTTTTATCTGTCAAAACTGCTTCCACCGCTAATTTGATGCGTCTGTTTCATTAAAATTGATTTTCAGAAAAGTCATGATACTGTACTTTGTTAGGTGATACTTTTTCCTTTGGCGGTTGGAATGATTGTTGACATTATTTATTTTAATTAACCAGTACCGACACACAGTTACACCAATCAATAATACCTATACAATAAGAGCAATTAAATAAGATTAAATAACATTAATATCAAATAATATTCAAAATAATATTAATAATAATCAACAAAATAGATAGTCCATAATAATTATGAAAGTCAAAATTATGCACTAAATTAATTATCAATAAATTAAATGTCAAATTCAAATACAGCTCAAAATCTTCATAAATAAAAATTCAAAAATTATACATTGATTAGTAGCAAAAATTTTAAAAAAATTGTCAGGAACACCACAATCATACATTCAACTCGCAGAACCCCAAGCATTCGGACAAAATTATCGTCCAGTCGTCCGCGAACACGTCACATGTAAACCTTTCTGTAGTAGTTTACAAACACACTACAGAACTACACTCGAGAGCAATGAATCCGGGTCACTTAAAGAATCCTAAAAATCTCGGAAACTAAAAATGCTAGGTTAATGCAATAAATTGTATTTAATAGACAATGTAATACTCCTTAAATGAAGGTATTAAAACTTCTTAGTTATTGTAAAGTTATATCATAAAAAAATCAAATTTGAAAAAGGGCCACTTTCGAAGATGGAACTACGAAATTACAGCATTTGGTTTTGCTTTTGTTTGTAATCTGTCATTTATGTGGGTACATAAACCATGTTGATAGTGCTCTATATTCATTATTCAAGCTGAAATTATGTCGCTTACGCCTTAAGAATGCACCAGAATACTTACAATGCTGGAAACCGGCCGGAGTCAGCGCGATACAGCCAGGACTGTCGGTGTGTCGCTGTCAACAGTACAAAGAGTTCTCCGACGTTACGAAGAAACTGGTTCTAACCTACGCAGACCAGGAACGGGCAGAACCAGGTGTACCACAGCACGAGAAGACCGATACTTGGTGAACACCATGCTTCGAAATCGCTTTCTCACAGGAACTGAACTCACCAATCAGTTTCGACGCCTCGGAGGAAGTAACCCAAGTGCATGGACAGTAAGACGTCGGCTTGCTGAATCTAACTTAAAACCCCTTAGACCTGCAAACGGCCCTAAACTGGAGCGTGGGCATCGTATTTCGAGACTAAGATATGCCCAGAGCCACGTAAATTGGAGTATTGAAGATTGGTCAAAAGTTATGTTCTCCGACGAATCAAAATTTATGCTCTACAAGCACGATGGAAGACACAGAGTGTATCGAAGACCAGGGGAAAGATTCAAGCAAGCATGCATCGAAGAAAAAGTAGCCTACGGTGGTGGGTCTGTACTTGTGTGGGCCGGAATTTCTTCTGAAAGTCGCACAGAGCTGGTGATCATAGAAAACGGCTCTTTAACTAGCGTAAGATATGTGGAAGAAATCCTCAATGATCACGTTGGTCCATTTATGGTCAATTTAGGTGAGGATGCTATATTTATGCATGACAATGCCCGACCTCATACAGGTAGGATTGTGAATGACTACCTTCAAGAGATGAACATTACTCGTATGGAGTGGCCAGCGTGCAGCCCGGATATCAACCCGATCGAGCATGCTTGGGACGAGCTAGGCAGATGCGTAAAACAACGAAACCCTCCCCCAATCACGCTTCGTGAGCTCAAAATTGCTCTCACAGAGGAATGGGAGAATATTCCCCAAAATCGTATAAGGAACTTGGTGTACAGCATGCCAAACCGCGTAAACGCAGTAATGGAAGCACGAGGAGGCAATACAAAGTATTAAAATTCAAGAAAATCGTAATAAAGTTCAAAAATTTCATGTTTCCTATTTTTGTTTTAAGGAGAGATCAGCAGTTTTTTTCTTTATGTAATTTTGTGTTAATAAAATGTATGGTGACTCATATTTTTTTTACTTTCATTTAAGGAGTATTACATTGTCTATTAAATACAATTTATTGCATTAACCTATCATTTTTAGTTTCCGAGATTTTTAACATTCTTTAAGTGACCCGGATTCATTGCTCTCGAGTGTATTTAGGAGAGGCGTCAATTATGAACTCGCGCGAACGGCAGATCATTATTTCTTCGAGTCACCGTGCATTCTGAGTAGAGAAGACGAATTGCAACAACGATAGCCGAATTAAGACTGATCATTATCACAGAAAGCAAAAATAATATATTAATTATAATGATTATAATTTATATTGTTACACGTATTACTTATCTAGTGCTATGTACCTACACTACAAACTGAAATTGCTGAATCCCACTGCACCTGTGAAAAAAATAATGGAGAATTTTGTTTTTAAAGTGGCAGTGACAGATTTTCTTATACATTGTTACGTTGAATTTAAAGCCGGTATTTTGAATTGATCAAAATAAATCGAAAAAGCAATACACCGACGCCTTATTGCCTAAGCAGTAGGTTAAGAACTTGTGTAATGTTTTAATAATATTTTAAGAAAATATACACAGGAACTATAGCTAAGACTGTGCCCTTGTGGGTATGAAAATATCGATGATTTTTGTTCTCAACTCTGCGTGGTTTACGTAAGGGGTTTAAGAACAAAACTGACGCAGTAGGACTGAAAACGTGTTTAAATTTTAAGGTAGATTGCACTTTTAAAAAACTTGGACACGGGCCATACTTTGCTGCAATATTGCCAGGCCATAATCTTGTTTTACTTTACGGCATATTTGTAGCAACAAATTACAATAAAACTGGACACTTATGCTATATAGTTTCAAAGTCCTTTACAGAACTAGTTAATCTTCATGGTAAAGACAAAGCGTACATTTACAATCAAAGTGCCATGCGCCACCCAGAACCTGTAGGCCGCGTGAGCTAGGTAGTAGTATTAAGGGGCTAATAGTAATTTGTAGCGGCGAGTATATATGAACCATCCTAACAACGTCATTGCTTCGAGCTTTGTACAAACGCGGCCGCCGTAGAACGCGAAATCTCACACTAGACCACAGAATAGATATTAATACTAGACCTACAAATATAAGTCTCGGAGTGACAACTAATTTTATAGGTATTATGATAATGTCGGGTCTCTTCGCGCACAATTTTAAAATCAAAATAACTTTTTAACTAACCTCGACGTTTCGACCAAGTTGCATTGAACGTGGTCACGAGAAGACTGGAAAAGCGGGTATCAGCGTCAGGAACGGCGGGCGTTGCCACCAACTACCCGCATTTGGTCTGATAAAAAGAGCTGTGCGCGAAGAGACCCGATAATATCATAAAACATGAATACAATTCGCGAAAGTTTAAAAACTACTGATTTTGTAGGTGTATGGAAGCTTGCACCTACAAAATTGGGCAATAATTTACAAATGACTTTTATTTTTCAGTCTTGTTTTATTGTTTTTATAGCTGATACCCGCGACTTTCGTCCACGTCAACTACAGCGATTATCTAAACCTTTTGTGCGAATTCAGAATGCACAACACCCTCTATGAACGCTTTTGCACAGCGTTGAATGTGTAAGTTCTAAACAATAAACTCTACGAGTGAGCCTGAACCGAAATTGGTGGGTTTGTAGAAAATACATATAAGCACAGACAGTCAGTTCACCCGAACCTCACAAATGCTTTAGCCGTTCCCAACAATAAAGAGGCGTAACTTCTTTATATGCTGAGCTAATTGGAATTCTAAAAACCTCCGACACCAGAATTGGCCATACATGAGAGAAGAAGATTGGAATTCCACATTACACGCCAACAACAATACCTACTGACCAATTAGTTTATAGCCTGATAGCTGATCACAGGTGTTCCTATAAATAAAAACGAAAATAAGTAGGTATCGATAGATTTTGGTACATTTCGTGCGTCAAAATCAACTTTTTATTAGGTGCATGTAATAACAAACAGTAGACCTATTTCGTTCCAATACGCCATAGACTTGACATTTATTTATCCGTGTACGATGCAGTCGATTCGGAATTCGTAATTATGTTATTGACAGACTGAGTAGTCATATAATAATGGCCTGAATTAAAAGTTGGCAGCTGCTATTAGTACGAGCTAATTAGCATTACAGTGTGTATATACATACACTTAAGTTAGGTACTGTTACATTGTCACGTGTGTTGAGACTTTTGTGTTACTTTTCAAGCGGAATGAAGTGCAATGTCATTGCCAACTTAAAAAAAAATATCTAGCAGGTTTTGTTCAGAGCACAGGTTGAGAGCATCTATTGAGTTAAACATTGAGGAAGACCTCAATGGAGTTAAATACTCTATGGCTCAGTGTCGAGCTCTGTCTACGAGCTGATTGGTTTACAAAATGTCAATCAACTCTCAGTCTTGCTCATGATGTTGATATTGACATATTTTTTTTACCGATTTCAAAAATAAAGGAGGAGGTTCTCTATTCAATTGTATGTTTTTTATGTTTGTTACCTCAGAACTCCGTCAGTTATGAACCGATTTGGAAATATCTTTTTGTGTTGGGTTCAGTATAGCTACGAAGTGGTCCCATACAAATTTCATCAATGTTTGACCTTGGACTTCGAAGATACATTGAAGTCGGTTTTTTTTTATAAAATGTATACTTGTCATAATTACACGTCATGACCAAAGAGTATAACACCTTTTTTATTCATAATAAATATATGGGGCTACATTCACGTTGTGATCGTGTCGGAATAACTCCGACCAGGTTTCGGACAAGTAGTGCGTCCTTCTTCCGGTAGTTTACGCTTTGGATTCGCGGCGCAGACTCAGAATTCGACCATCTCGAGAGAGAATCGTTTGCGGTGCTCGCGATGGCAAACTGGGGGATCGGCTGCTCAGAGTCGATGACTGAAGCCTAATTCTGCTAAATAAATCTATTCAAATGCTAGTATCGATCTAGTGTCGATCACATAAATATCAAAAATTGTATTCTGCTAACTTGAAAAACAACGTCAAACGTCATCTGTGACAGGGAAAATTGAGAGACTGAGTCATTGACCATAAGAAATATATATAACATCTAATATTTAAAAAATGTGTTGAATAATCACACATAATAATCCAAAATGGAGTAACATTCGGTCACCTTCTAGTACTTACAATATCAACTAATGACATCTTACACACTTCGTTCATTTTTGACCTTTAATTTAAACAAACGCCAGAGAAGAATACTACGAGTCGAAAGTTGAACCGGAAATCAGATTCGTCACCGTGACTCAAAATGGCCGACCAGCCAAAAGGCGGAGTTACATGACGTCATCACAAAAAAGTGTCCAATAAACGAAGTAACTTTTGCTACCTTTTCTTTCATGAATAAATACTTTTTACCAATTTGCAAAAAAGACAGTCTAATGCAATCAACTATTGGGTCATATGGGGGTGTAGAGTGCGCGAGCGGGTAACTAAGCGATTTTTTCAGAAATTTATTTAGGGTGCTTAGGGAAAGAACATACTAAAAGTTCCCTCGTTTAGGAGGTGAGCCGGAGTAGGGAGGTGTTAAACCACTAAAGTTTTTCGCTAAATAGCTCCAAAACGGGGCGTCGGCTTTGTAGAGAAAAAATAATATTTTCTATAACTTTTGTTCTACACATTTTTTCCTATTTCTCAATCGTTTTCGACATTCACGCTCCGGGAAAGTGAAAATTAACAAAAAAGACGCCTGTGGCGTAAGATTATGAGTGACCGACAATTTAACGTGCCCTCCGTGCTTTGAAGGGCACGTGAAATTGTTGGTCCCGGTTGTTGTCATGTGATAACAGTAATTAAGTCGTTAGGCAGCGGCCTATAGGTTTCCCAAAGGTGGTTTCATAAACACTGATAGATCTATACCAGAGGTGGCCACATCCTCATACGAAGAATGCGCCGAGATTGCTGTTTAGCTGCGCTGTCAGCTGGCGGCTGGTGGCTAATATCAGGCTTAATCTTTGCCACTACTGGACCGATTTCAATAATTCTTTCACCATTAGAATGCTACATTATCCCTGAGTAACATAGGCTATATTTTATTATGTCGACATGAACGAAGTCGCAGACGGTTGCTAGTTATACAATAAAATTATACAATATACCAAAAATTAACATTCACCCCAAAATTTACAACTAAATGCAAAATGACTGAAGCAAAATGCCGAAAATGAATGTCTAAAGAGCAAAACGAATAACAAGCAAATTGTCGAAACTGCAGTTTGACTAAGCAGTAATCTAAAAAAAGCTAGAAACGAGCAGTTCGGCAAGCGGCTCACTGTATTGACTATTAAATGCTCTCACCATAATAGCACTTATGGATTGAAAAACTGTGATAATAGGTTACATCACACATCGGTCAGCTTCCAGCTTAAACTTGAATGTATTGATTGAATGAATGAATGTTTTTATTATATAGAAAATGATTACAGAAAGGAAGGTGCGTCAGAAGTGACACCTCGAACGGCCTTGGTGTTCGTGACGGTTGGCAACATGCTTGACTAATGAAACATCAATAAATCTATACCTACTATTATAAGAAATGTAACTGAGCCAATTCTGTGACAAACATTGAAAATATTTTGGAAAAGCCGACTGGGATCGAGCTATGTGCGGATTTGACACTCGCTCTGAAAACGGTGAAGGGAAACCTCGTAAGGAAACCGGCAAGTCGAAGTATTGATCACAAAAATTCAAGGACATGTGTCATCCACCAACGCACTGGGCCTGTTGGGCTGGGTTTCTCTACGAGGAAAGGCCCGAGGCACAGCAATGGGAACGTAATGGGCTGGAACTGGGATCGATTATTTAGAGGGTACTGAACACTAATCCACGGTTTTTAGGATCTTCGTCTGTTTGTTCGTTTATATGTTTGTTATCTATAACCTCGGAAACTTGTTTCTCAGGGTTGAATGTTACATCAGAAGCGATTGGGTGACTACGAAGCTGGCTCTCATTAACAAGGAAGGTCTAGCTAAGATGGTGTTCAAAAATACGAATAATGACTTTCCTCTATCGTTCACGTGGACGAAGACGCGGGAAAGAGCTAGTATTATATATCATTGCATAAGTACAGTTCGCACAATGGGTCCACATTCTAATATCGTAATAGTTGGCAATAACAAACGTCTGCACCTGGATAGACAGATTGGTGATAAGGTTCTTAGTTTAAATAACTCATACTTATATTATAAGTTCGTTTGAGAGCTGACTTCGATGAAGTAGGGAAAGATAATTGATGAATCGTTTGATCGTTAAATTTAAATAATATTTTATTGAACAATAATACTTGGCTATATCACGATTGCTCTATCATATATATAAAATTCTCGTCTTATTAGGTATAAAATTCTCGTGTCACAAAGTTAGTAACCTTACTCCTCCGAAACAGCTTTACTGATTTTTACCAAATTTTATATGCATATTCAGTAGGTCTGAGAAAGGTTGTTCACGCTTAACATATTTTTTTAATTTATATGGCAAAACAACGTTTGCCGGGTCAGATAGTAAAGTTAAAAAATAAAAGTTTTTTCAGTGAATATTTTCTTAAAATAATAATAATAATAATGCACTATGAGATTGTTATCACGTGGAGCCAGTAAAACAGCTTTCGTGAACTCTATAGTTTAGGAAATTATTTTCTCACTTAAACTCGCTTAAAGGTTAGGTTAGGTTAGGTAGTGTTTTAATAGGTAATAGCGGATACCCAGCGTATGCTACTATGCTAAAAAAGAAATACATGTATAGTTAGGTTTAGTGGTCTAAACCATCTTCGCATTATTGCCTTTCTAATGAAACCGGTTTGGGGCACATCGGTTGGATGGTTTCAAAGTCTATAACGGACATATATATAATAATAATGATATACTTAATATGATATGGCTATATGTATAATATGGATTTACAACAATTGATGTGTTTTATACATAATATATATATAAATTGAAAATATTTAACAGCTTCAGTACTTACATTTATTTTTACACTTTATAGATCTATGTTTGGCCACTATCTCGTCTGATGTGAAGCGATGATGTGGCCTAAGATGGAGCACATAGATCTAGAGAGAGACGGCAGTTGAGCGGCTGCTCAGACCCGTCTCCCCGATGGTTCACCGAACATCATCCCGAAACACGACTAAGTCGCTTGACGGCATGGCTGGCATGGTTCGGTGGGTGGTATTACAACCACGGCCAGAGCCTGGTAGGCTCCAAAGCGCGTAAGCGGGTTTCATCACGATGTTTTCCTTCATCGTTTTAGAGCGAGCGTGCAAAATCTGCACTTAACTATAAGTCATTGGTGCAGGGCCGGGTCGGGATTCGAACCCAGGTGCGTCGGATCGAGAGGCGCACGAGTTTCCCGCTGAGCCACACTCGCTCTTAATTTAACTTACATTAATTTGTCTGGCGTTGCCACTAATATAAACATTAACAAAATCAATATTCGTCAAAATCTGTGATACACAAACTTTGCATCAACTCCGTCACCGGTACATCACCTAATAACACGCACGATATTGACCCGGTAGATCACCAGAGAACACGATATTGACTTCTTGGCCAGAATTTATTTGGCAATTTGCCACAAACCACTGAAAAACCTATCCCTTAGCGGAAAGCGTGCGGTACTTAGTTATACCAAGTGTAATTGTCTAAATATACCGCAACTATGTTTTTAGAAGAAATAATTAAATTTAATATTATTACTTATTAGTATTAGATACTTCTGCGTCTAGATAATAAGAACAATGTGTTTATTGTTTTGAATTTGAAATATTATGCTTTTGGCAAGATGGAAGATTACTTTTGGCAACAAAGAATTAATAGCAACCCACCCATGACTGTATTCGCGTCGACGCAATAAAATGTTGTCCACTCACTAGCTGCGCGCCGCGGGTTTCCGGGGTATAAACTAGTGTAGCTACGCGATAATCCAGGGTATAAGCAAAGAAAACTAAATATTGGTATAAGTATAACAGCCGTTACAGCATGAAGAAATAACAAATATATATACTCATTACTCACACAGAAATATATAACTCTCGCATTTTATTTTACCACGTTTTTATTATGTCACTTTTTTTGTTTGTCTGTCTGTGTGTTTACTTGTGGTAGGTTTCTCGTATGCGAGAGGCCGTCTGGGTGGGAACCACCGCTTTGCCAGTTATTCAGCCGCCAAGAAGTAGTGCTCAAGCATTACTGTGTTCCGGTTTGAAGTGCATTGTTGCCAGCAAAATTACTGGACATTATGAGACTCACCAGCTAATTGTCTCAGGGTGACGAGCGCAGTACAGCGCCGCGCAGGATTTTGCAAAACAAAGTTCTGGGTGGTGCTGCTATTGTTATGGGCTGGCGTGTTGCTTACCATCAGGCAAACGACCAGTTCGCCTCGTCATTCAGTAACATAAAAATAAAATGTCTGTCTGTCTGTCGTTCCGGGAGGAATCTTGCAACTGAAATTTCGAGCACTTCCCGATTAGCTATCCGGCTGAAACTTTCAGGGTAGCTCACAACTCGTTAATGTTAATGTCTTACTTAACTTACTTAACGCCTGCCGTATAAATATAATATTTTAATTAGCCTTCACATTTTAATTAGGCACTTCTCAGTAAAATTTTCAAAACGTTTTATTTGTTTTACCAATGTAGATACAAAGCTGATACATGAACTGGTAAAGAAAGCAAATAGGTAGCATATTTTAGTACTATATACTTCTGGAAAATCTGCGCCCTTCATGCTAAACGAAGTGGCCACCAGCCATCCTGATATCAGAATGCCTGGTCAACTTAATTTTTAAATTTCTCAGAATGTATCATTTCCTCAAAGTCAATGACTGAATGGGTGAAACAAGGTTGAAGTGTATAATAGGGCGCACTGAAAGTTCTGCGCACATTCAATATTCAAACATATATGAGTGACCAGGAGGTATGTTTGTAGTTGTTATATATATATATATATGTGTAATCATTCATTTGATTATAATAGTTATTGAAGGAAAGTCGTGTGTCAATTGTTTTTTATTACAAGTTGAAGTTATCGTCTGTGGCAAAAAATTAATTAACACGAAAAGATTTTAACGCGATGATTTTTTATGATTTTAAAAGTTCACTCTCTCAGCAAGATTACACTGTTCGTCTTCAAAATGCTTTTGGGAGGGAAGTATATTATTTGAGCACCGTAAAACGTTGTTATGCAGATTTTGATCGTGGCCGTGTTTTTCTCCATAATGAAATTCGTTAAGGTTGGCGCACAACTGCGATCACTGAGGAAAATGTGGCTACTGTCAGGCGACCAATTAAAGAAAACCGGCGTATCACCTAACAGGAGATATGAGGATAATTGGGGATTGCTATTAACCAAATTCATAAAAAAAAACTATTTAAAAGTTAGAAAACTTTGTTGCCGCTGCATTCCTCATGAACTCACCCCTGAACAAACACGAGCTCGAGTTGATTGGTGTAAAAAAATATTGTTAAGGGACGATCACTGACATTCAAATGCTGTGTATGATATTGTAACAGGAGATGAAACATGGATATATTGTTACATTGCGAAAATAAAGCAACAGTCTTCTGTTTGGGTGTTCGAAGATGACAGCAAACCAACAAAATTGAGGCAGGTAAGAAGCGTTGGCAAAAAAAAAATTGCGTTTTTTTTTTCCCAGACGGATCATGGCTGCACAATTCTTCTTGAAGAATAAAAGACAGTTCATGCTGCGTACACCACCAGTTGTTTGCCCAGTGTCTTGAAATAAGTTAAGGGAAAATCAACCAAGAAATCGCATCCTGTTGCACAGTGACAATGCTTCGGCGCACATCTCGAACAAGTCAAAGTCATTCTTCTTAAAAGGTAGAGCTCGTCAATTATCTCGCACACTTTACAGACCTCGCACCATGCGATTTCTTTATTTTCCCAAAAATCAACGATTTCATGAGAGATTTGACATTTACAGGGCCAGAAGCGGCCGTGACAGCTTTTAACCAGCTTGTGCAAAACATGCCCTCAGATCAATGGTCCTTATGTTTTCAAAAATGGTTTGAAAGAATGAAAAGGTCTTTAAAATGTAATAGAGAATACTTTCAAAAGCAATAAACATATTACTTTAAACGTAAATGGTTTTATTTATGAGTAACGCTAAACTTTCAGTGTATCCCGCGTAATTAACTAAGCGAGCAAGGTCTTAGTGACAACTTTAGTAGGGCATCTCAGCATTTGTATGTGTGCGTATGTTTGTATGTAGTTATGTTTTATTGACGTTATGTATCGAACGGTTGATCCAATCTTGATAAAACTACAGAAAACGGGATATTTACAATGTTTTTGATTTATTTTGTTTACCTCGAAATTTCGGCACTGTTGCAAGCGTTACAGGTTCTAAAACGGTCAGAGGGTTGGAACTTAAAGGATATTTTTAAAGAGATATCTGGAAATGACGAATTCTCAGTACTACGGAGCGAATCACTAGTAAGTAGATAGGTATGTAGGTATGCTAGTTGCATGACTGAGCAAAGCGAGCTCTTAGTGACAACTACCGAGTATCGGTTATTTTATTTTCGTTGTATATTTACAAGTAAACAGCTAATGCTAGCACTTTCATTAACACTGTTTTAATTATTCACACATAGATACACAGATCCAGCTGGGTTATCTCAATCCGCTTTGAGTCAAAGGTGAAACTAGTTACTTGTTATTTACCGATTGGAGTCTAGTCCAGTATCTTAGGAGCGTAATTTGGTTAGGATATGGACTAAAACACGAGTCTTCTTAGAAAAACCTTGCATGTGCATTTGCGTTCCGTTCATCCGCTATGGAGATAAGTGGTAGCATACCAAACACAAACATATACACACAGAGACTTTCGCATTTTTAATATAATATAGAATAGAAAAACTCTACTGTATGCCAATTTAAATAAATAGTCAATAACGTAGTCCTTAACTATGGTAGTACAATGGGTGGATCTATCGCTATAATATAATAATATATTATATATAATATATGTCATACTAATATTATAAACGCAAAAGTTTGTATGTTTGGATGTATGGATGTTTGTTACTAAACTACCGTACCGATTTTGATGAAATTTGGTATGTAGGTACTTTAGGACTTGGAATAGTCCTGTGTACTTTTTATCCCGCGAAACCGCGGGTGGAACCGCGGGCGCAGCTAGTAAGTCATATTATATTGGACCTATCCTACTACCTACTGGAAGTAGGATAGGTCCTGAGGAGGAATTGCTAAGGATCTGTAAGTCTTTCAGGAAGTAATCTGCTTTCGACAGAGTTACTCGATATGGCCTTTTTGGGCAAAAACTGGTTATGATAATTGATTTTACATTTTACTGAGCTGTCTTCCTTCACGTCTACTTGTGAGCCATTACTCTTTAGTTGCCTTTGTTTTTTTTTGTTTTAATCTGCTTTCGACAGAATTACTCGATATGGCCTTTTTGGGCAAAAACTGGTTATGATAATTGATTTTACATTTTACTGAGCTGTCTTCCTTCAGGTCTACTTGTGAGCCATTACTCTTTAGTTGCCTTTGTATATCTTCTTAGAGCGAGTGTGGCTCAGCGGGAATTCGTGCAACTTACCATCTGACGTCCCAAAGTTCGAATCCCGCTGACCAATGACTTTCGAAACTTACACGCGGATTTAACTCTCGCTCTCAAAAACGGTGAAGGGAAACATCATGAGGAAACCGGCATGTCCAAGAATTAGTCCCAAAAATAGGACGATATGTGAAATCCACCAAACTGCACAGGGCCAGCGATTATGAGAGAAGGCCCGTGTCCCAGCTGTGGCAACGTAATAGGCTGATGATGAAGTCCTTCTGCCAAATCAAGTGTCACTGTGTTACATGCTCACAATTAATATGAGTTGTCTAAATCTCTAGAATTCAGGTTGTATGACTACTCTCTACGTTACTCTTCAAGTGCAACAATGTAGTTCTGTAGTTTGGTTAGTTCCAGCAAGACTAGCAGGTTTATAACAATTTAAGAGGCTCTTAAGTTTCAGTTGTAATTCCCAGAATAAAAGCGCACGGTTAATGCGATTACTATGAGTACTTGTACCACGATATGTGGACTTACTTTGTAGTTAGTGCTCCATCTAACAGGATGTTTAGAGGCAAATTAGTAAACGGTCAATCAGCTATTTCTATATTTAATATACACATTATTATGGGAATAATGAACTAAGATATCTAATTAGGTTTATTGGTGAAATATTTGTTATGAGAATGTTGGTGTTTATAGTAGCCCCAAATATCAGCAGATTAAATTTCTATATCCGCAGATCGAATTTCTATGTGTACATTGTACCTACTAAAACTACTATTACAACATTTTCTACTAGATTAAGCGTAAATCGATCAGCCATAGAAAAATGATTGCCTTGCTGAATATCATAAAATTTGTTTTACTAATATTATAAACGCGAAAGTTTGTAAGAATGGATGTATGGATGTACCTTTGTTACTCTTTCACGCAAAAACTGAATGGATTTTGATGAAATCTGGTATGGAGATAGCTTATACCCTGGATTAACACATAGGCTACTTTTTATCCCGGGAAACCGCGGGTGCAACCGCAGGGCGCAGCTAGTAATTAATAAGTATACCAACGGTTAAATAAAAACCAACATCGACGGCAATAAAGGGGAAATGCGTATAGAAAAGTGTGTATAAGTTTGTTCCTTATCAGAATGTGTGATAACCTACTCCACCTCTAAGTCCTCGCTGATTCTAACTCAACCTTATTTCAAATAATAAATAAAAATACATCACATGTAGGACTTTTCTGAGCTAAGAAAGAAATCGAGGTTTAAGGATAGAAAGAGGAATGTGGAAAGGCAGTGTTTGATCCCCTCTGGTATCGTAATTTGCGTCCCAAAGGTTAATAAGAATGAAAGTTATATTTCTGCGTTTGTCTGAACAGGGACAACCCGCGAGAGATTCGGAACAAGGCGGAAAAACAGCGCAGAGACAAACTCAACCAGTCTATCGCGGAGCTGGCGGGGTTGGTGCCTCCCGTCGTGTACTCCACGCGCAAGATCGATAAGACCGGTGTGCTGCGCTACACGGCACACTACCTGCGCTCGCATCAGTATGGTAAGTGTACAATAACCATAACACTCAACAACGGAGCTGGCGGGCTGGTGCCTGTCGATGTGTACTCCACGCCCAAGGTGACAAGACCGTCCTTCTGCGCTACACCGCGCAATACCTACGCTTGCATCAGTGTAGTAATTGTACAATACAATAACACTCGCCAGAGCTGGCGGGCTGGTGCCTCCCGTCGTGTAGTCCACTCGTGCGCAGGATCGACAAGACCAGTATAAAATAATACTACAATCACACTCCATTATAATGACATTGCAGAGAGAGAAAGAAAAGGTAGGTTGAAAAATTATATAAAATAAATAGAAGGTAAGTATATACTTATATTAATACTTATATACTAAAACAAACAACTATCAAGATTTCAAAATAAAAGAACCCATAAACTCGTAGATCTTATCCCTTTAATGAAAACTAAACACTTTTAGAAATAATTAAACGCCGTAGAAAAGATAGTAAAAGAAAATTCTGCTATAGCATTTGCCTACACCGGTGAAAGGGTCGTTTACGGTCTTACGAGCACAGCATTACGAGCTTTCTCGCCGTAAAGTTCGTACCTCCGACCGCGATAGGAGTTTCCGAGACGCAGTTGATAAATAATCTCAGTGATCCAGTTCTACGTCTTAATTTGCAAATATTTTCTAGTTTCACCACATTCCGCACGGTAATTGTTATATGCTGGAATGCAAGCTCCACCCATACCAATTATGCGATTTACGCGATTGAATTGAAATGCATCGAGTAGACAGTAAACCACACGCGCCGAGCTGGCTTACTATCTAGCAGTGTTTTCAATACTTACTTACCCGCCGATGCAGGTGCGCACACTTTGTATACTGTTATTAATGGCATACCATTTACCATACGATATGAGGACGTGCCACTTTAGTACACATCGAGGAGATAGGAGATTGGTGAATTTATGCAAATCACTACAGTGTGGCGATGTGTAGCATTAGAGGGTTAGGATTGCCAACTATAACAAAGTACGAAACGGCTCTTCGGTGGTCAATTATCATTTGATCATCACTATCGTTATAGACATCCGCCCACCTCAACCATGAGCCTTTTCCGTCATCTATGACTGCCAATTGTTACACTTCTGTTAAGTTGTTTTTATTATTATTAATTTCATGCGTGTGTGTTTCAATAATGAGTTATTTCATTTCATTTCTATGAGCCAATCGTGGCCTTGTTATGTGTTTTGTATATAAAACCTTCGATACATATTTTGGTGATGTGATCTCTTTTCGGCCAATTCTACAATGTTTCTATTAGAGGATTATCGGAACTTGAATCGTGATGACGCTTATATAGACGATTATCGAAGACATAATCCACACTAGTTTGGTCGTAGTCCACACTCATAAATTATGGTAAACCTCTTAACTGCGCGCTAAATGTGCATACAACAATTTGCATTATAGGTAGGTCACCGTGACTCATTGTTGTGGCATATTAATTTTATTTTATAGTAAATCTTGGTCATCTTAATGTAAAAGCTACTTGACTGATAGCAATTGTGACAGATATAGTTGTAAAGAAATCGAAAGAGATTCTTTCTATTTCTGAGTGAAGACGAGAGCATTATGCAATGCAGCAAGTAAATAAGTTATCACAATTGTAGAAATATACTTACAACTATCATAATTTTTCAGTAAGCAGTTTAATATTTTAATTTTTTTACCACCAAGCAGTAGTGCGCAAGCTTTTCTGTGTTCCGGTTTGAAGGGCATTGTAGCCAGCGAAATTACTGTGCATATGAGACTTATTATCTGATTGCTCAGGGTGATGAGCATTTAACGCAATGCAGTGCTACGCAGTGCTTTTTATGGTATTAAAAGTTCGGGGTCGCACTGCAATTGTTATGAGCAGGCGTGGCACTTACCATCAGGCGAACGACTTTCTCGTCTCGTCACTCAGTTATATGAAAACATGAAAAACGACAGATTTCTAACAACAAATTAGTCTATTTCTAACTGTTAGGCTTTCACATTTCCATACCTATCTCCCAGTTTCGGGGATTTCCTATGACAGTTTTGGAGCGATTCCATAGTATCCATGCGGCAACAGTCGTTAAATCGCACAATGTATATAGGAAGTTAGGCGGTGACTTCACGAATCCACTCTAAATACCAGTGCGGCCAGTGCGAGTTTAACTGGTGCAAAGTGCAAATCTATTCTTAACTGCAGCGAATACTTGTCTCTTTCAATACCGAACTGACCAACCAGTGTCTTTTTGAGATTTTTATTTAAAGCTGCTAAGTATAAGTGGTGGCAAAAATGAAGTCTACAAAGAAACTTTTGTGTTTTTTAGGGTTCCTTACCCAAAAGGTAAAACGGGACCCTATTACTAATACTCCGCTATCCGTCCGTCTTTCTGTCTGTCCGTATGTCACCAGCCTTTATCTCATGAACCGTGACAGTTAGACAGTTGAAATTTTCACAGATGATGTATTTCTGTTGCCGTTATAACAACAAATACTATAAAACAGAATTAAATAAATATTTAAGTGGGCTTCCATACAACACACGTGACTTTTTTGCCGTTTTTATAGATAATGGTACGGAACCCTTCGTGCACGAGTCCGACTCGCACTTGGACGGTTTTTTATACAAGCTGTCACGAGCAGGGTACTCTCTCAAAGTGGTTCAAAGACGCTGATCTCTTTGCGGATGCGGATTTTACTGTTTTCACAGGTTCGTTAAATATAATGTAGCATATAAATTATATGAAATAGCGAGTGTATGGCTCAGTGAGAGCACGTGCGCCTTTTAATCCGACGCACCTGAGTTCGAATCCCGCTGGCACCGCACCACAGACTTTCTAAAGTTATGTACGTATTTAACACTCTCTCTAAAAAAACGGTGAAGGAAAACATCGTGAGGAAACCGGCGTGTCCAAGAGTTAATCACAATAATTCAAGGATATGTGACATCCACCAAACCGCACTAGGCGTGGTGGATTATGGGCCATACTCTGTCTATGAGAGAAGCCCCGTGTCCCAGCAGTGGGAACGTGATGGGCTGATGATGATGATATACTTTGTATAGTAAAAACCATATTCCACTTTGACGTCGCGATCTGAGATTTTCTTAGTTCCAAGATGGTCCACTGGCATGATATATAGGTTAACATTTAGATTCGAAACTTTCAAACCAAACGGGATTGGTTTGGTTGCGAAACTTTAATATACCTAAGTAATAATATATATCATGCTTTTGTCTTAAAAATACGTACTTAGCTTGATAATGATACTACTTTTAAAATATGTAGGTATATGACTAGGTGTTAGAGGATGAATTGGTATGGACTTCTTTATAACCATCAGTGATAGAACATCTATATAATCCTTCAACTTTGCATAATATTCGAGTCTGATAATCAATGCATCGTACCGTATTTTCCTTATATTGATAATTCGGGAAATAAATGAAGATAATTTACACTCCAACTATTTCGAATTTAAGATTGAAACACAGACCAAACTTATAACTTAGACAACCTTTTTAGATAACTAGTATTAATATTTTTTTTTATATCACAGATACACTTATCTACGCAAATAAATATTAATAACGTAGATTATAAAAACAATGTACCTAACATGTCAAAATATAATAAAAAATAATATAGTATATTGCATAGCCATCTCTATTTCTGCTTACCTATTTACATTCAACTACTGAAGTGCTGAATGATGATTTACTTGTATTTTGGTATCAAATATTAGTTTTATGTAAATATCAAGCGTTTAAACAGTTTGTCTGTCAGAAATGAATGCGTGTACAATAACGTGAGTAAGCGCCATCGGCGCGTGCGCACGTGGAGAGCCATGCTCGCGGCATAAGTCACGGATATACTAACCTTGTACCAAACATTAAAAGATAAAATTGTCGTAGTTAGCCATAAGTCGTTGACCGGAGAAATATTTGCGATGGCTTATAAAATAGGCTTATAAATTGTCGTTCTCAGTAACTATTTTAACGCCTAACTAGCTTTTTCTCGTGACTTTGTCGGCGTAGACGACTAAGGCAGCCCGGAGTCGTCATTTTTCTAAAACTATTTTAGCAAAACCTGCAAAGTATATGAGAGCGCGTACTCAAAGAGGTCAAGTTGTATCTTCAAAATCAAAAATCAATCAAAAGTTCTTTATTTCAATTTTGTCGTCACAGACGCACTTATGAACGTCAATTATTACAATGACTCTACCACCGTATCGGAAAAAGAACCACTCTTCATCGTCACCCAACCCAATTTTGATGTAACATACCTGTAATCTAAATTAGAGGTTTTGCTACCAAATCCTAAAAATCAGAATTAAAATCCGTTCAAAAGTTTTCTAGTCCATAGGTAATAAACATTCAAAGTTACAATTTTATAATAGTAACTATTCTTTTTCCCGCGACTTCGTCTGTGTGGACGACAGAAGAAGCCCAATCGTTTTTTTCCAAGGCCATTTTAGAGAAACCATTTTAGCAAGACCACCCGTGCATATGAGAGCGCGTACAACGAAGAGGTCAAGCTGTATCTTCGTAATCATCCATCCAATGTTAATGTAACATAGGTACCCTATAATCTAAGTTGGGAATTACACTACCAAACCATGAGAACCACTTAAAAATCCGTTCTGCAGTTTTCAAATCTATATATAACAAACACACAAACAAACAGAAAAAAATCTAAAAACTGTGGATCCGTATTCAGTACCCTCTAAAATACTCTAAATAGTCGATCCGAGTTGGTTTTTTAAAAATTATTTTAATGTACAGAATTGGCTCAGTTCTCTTTTTATAATAGTAAAAAAGAAGAAGAAGAAAAAGAAACATATGCATGCCTTGATTGCAAGTTGCGGTAGGCCGCGTCTCGGCGACTTCCCGGCGCCGATCGCCCTCGACCGTCCTAACTATTTTAGCACCAAATTAGTCATCAACTCATCAACATCGTTAAGTCTAAACCACGCTTCTATGTACTACGTAAAATGTATATTGAGCTACAAACAATATTGTAAGTGAATTATGAAATTCTGCAAGTAACTGGCAGTGTGCCATCGCTGTCCTCATGCAGGCTTATGCATATGCATTTGTGGTGTACCTGAGCATTACAGTTTAGAAGTATAACTTATACCTATAATTATATAGATTTTTATTAATGGCTCTCACTAGCCTTTTGCCAATAGCCTACTTTGTGCTAATGACAATAAAAATGTAACTTTCAGTTACCGGCTGTGGTACCGTACGTAGAAAGGAGCGATAAGAAAACCTTGAAATAAATACGGAAACTAACCCGCTATATGTATACCGAGGCAGGCGCATAATGACCTAAACAATTTGTAACCCCGTAATAAAAACATAACTGCGTAAACCTATTATTAAATTAATTGTTATGTAAATAATAATGATAAAATACTGCACCCCTTACCATCGGCAGTATGGGCCCTGCCCCGCTGCCGACGGCACTCTAGGTTTAGGTTTATAAAATTTATAAAACCTTTATCTGAGAATGTAAATAAATATCTGAATGATAAAACAAAAATAATGTATGTTAGATCATTAAGGTATACCTATATTTATGGGCTTTGTTTTGTTTATCTTTGTTGCCTGAAAATTAATTATTCACAAATATATTTTTACAATAAATAATATACTGAAGCGCCTGAACACGAATAAACCAGATAATTTATAAGAACAAAAGAGTTACCACTACAAAACTTCATGCACTCCATGCGATAATACTAATCCTTTCGCAGTGTTCGACCCATCAACGAAGCCAGCTCCAGAGTTCACCCAATCGTCGACAAACGCTCTGCTGGGTCTTCTCAACGGGTTCCTTCTCACCACCACGTACAAGGGGCTCATTGTTGTCGTCTCGCAAAACGTTAACGAGTACCTAGGATACACTGAGGTGAGAGGTGAAAAGTGATTAGTTATTAAAAGATATCTCTATTTTCTTATCAGGCGGTATACATCTAATTAAGTGAAATGGTTAAGGACCTCGTGACGAGTGTGGCTCAGTCACCACGTGCAACTTTCGATCCGACGCAACGCACCCGAGTTCGAATCCCGCTGGTTCCGCATCACTCACTGACTTTCGCGGATTTAACTCGCTTCAAAAACGGTGAAAGGAAACATCGTGAGGAAACCGGCAAGTCCAAGAATTAATCACAAAAGTTCCAGGACATGTGACATTCACCAACCCGCACAGGGCCAGTGTGGTGGTTTATAGCCCATACTCTCTCTACGAGGGAAGACCCGTGTCCCAGCAGAGGGAAAGTACCTAATAGGCTGATGATGATGATGATAAAAGGACCTTGCTCTTTGGCACTAATCAAATGAATATTATAATTTTAATATTTGAATACTAGGGAGTTACGTGGGGTGTAAGGGGTTTAAACCATCTTAAAGACCCAAGTCAACCTCACCTGCTCGCGGTGCACCCTGCCGATCAGCGAACGAGGCTCTGGCGACCGACCGATGGCGGTATAACCATCACGATAATGGCGTAGCTAAATCGTCCAGGCTGGTGACGGGCAGCAGCGTCACCGGTGCTAAAAACCTACGCCCTGCAGTCGCCAACCCGCATGCCCAGCGTGGCGACTATGGGCAAAACCTAACATGGCAAGCCAAAATAAAACACGGCCCCCAGTTCCCGGTCGCCCCGCTATTCCTGACCAAGGCGGCGGTCTAGGTAACGGCTGGGCAGGGGGTGCGAAGAATCCCCGGGCTACAGCAGGCCGCCAAAAACAAAAATTGACCCTGGCTACGTACAACGGTCGCACGCTACGACTCGACGAACACCTACTGCAGCTAGAAGAAGAATTGAAAAACATAAGATGGCATATTCTGGGTTTGTGTGAAGTCCGAAGAGAGGGAGAGGACACCATTACCCTAGAATCGGGCCATCTTATGTATTTCAGAGAGGGTGACCAACAATCCCAAGGCGGCGTCGGGTTTCTGGTCCATAAAAGTCTCACTGACAACGTTATGGAAATCTCCAGTGTGTCGACAAGGGTTGCGTACCTCATAATTAAGCTAACTGAGAGGTATAGCCTCAAGGTTGTGCAGGTCTACGCACCGACCTCGGCACACTCGGATGATGAAGTGGAGGGTATGTACGAGGACATATCGAAGGCCTTACACAACACCTCTAAGGCCCATTTCAACGTTGTCATGGGGGACTTCAACGCTAAAGTGGGAGTACAGACTTGCAGTGAATCGACAGTAGGACCACACGGTTTTGGCAGCAGAAATCATAGGGGACAGATGCTCGTCAACTTCTTAGAGAAGGAGGGGCTTTTCTTAATGAACTCTTTCTTTAAGAAACAGCCCCAAAGAAAGTGGACGTGGCAGAGCCCCGACGCTATGACAAAAAATGAGATCGACTTCATTATGACGGACAAAAGGCGTATATTCAGAGATGTTTCAGTGATCACTAGGTTTAAAACCGGAAGTGATCACCGACTTGTACGAGGCTCTTTGGATATCGATTATAAACTTGAACGAGTCCGTCTTATGAAGTCCACGCTCCGGCCAAATATGCTCCAAACCGTTGTTGGGTCTGAAACTTTTCAGCTCAAGCTGGAGAATCGATTTACTGCCTTGGAAACCACAGATGACGTAGATCAGAAACTCGACCAAGTGGTCAGTGTCCTCAGGGAAGAAGGCACGAAATTCTGCGAAATGAGGCGTTCAGGTAAAAAGTCGAAGCTTTCGAGAGAAACTCTGCAGCTTATGGAAAAGCGACGCGAAGATCCCCCATCAGTTCCGTCAGAACACCGGGCTCTTGACAAAGAGATAACGAAGCTGGTACGACGCGACCTCCGATCCTCCAACACGCTCGTAATAAAAACAGCAATTGAGCAGAATCGGGGGTCAAAAGTGTTCGTCCAGCAACTTGCAAGAAGCCACCTGACGAAACTGACCACTTCAACGGGTCGCGTTGCCGCCTCCAAGCCGGATATTCTCTCGGAAGTAGAAGATTTTTACACCGAACTGTATGCCTCTCACGCATCTCGCCCTGAACCCAGCGCTGAGGAAACTAGAGCCACTTTGACCCGCCACTTCACAGAAGAGCTGCCCGAAGTCAGCCTAGACGAGATCGAGATGGCCCTTAAACAACTTAAAAATGGAAAAGCCCCAGGTGAGGATGGAGTGACAACAGAGCTCCTGAAAGCAGGAGGAGCTCCGATACTTAAGGAGCTCCAAAACCTCTTCAATTCCGTCCTTTTCGCTGGGAGAACTCCAAAGGCATGGAACAGAAGCGTGGTGATTTTATTTTTCAAAAAGGGAGACAAAACCCTTTTGAAAATTATCGACCCATTTCGCTTCTGAGCCATGTCTATAAGTTGTTTTCAAGGGTTATTACGAACCGTCTTGCGCGAAGACTCGATGAGTTTCAGCCTCCAGAGCAGGCCGGGTTTCGAAGAGGATACGGTACCATAGACCACATCCACACAATGAGGCAGATTATACAGAAGACCGAAGAGTATAATCGGCCTCTGTGTCTAGCTTTTGTGGACTATGAGAAAGCCTTTGACTCTATCGAGACCTGGTCTGTTTTAGAATCCCTGCAACGATGCCAAGTCGACTGGCGATACATCGAAGTGATGAGATGTCTGTATGACGCCGCAACAATGACCGTCCAAGTACAGAACCAGCAGACGAAACATATCAACCTGCGTCGAGGAGTGAGGCAAGGGGACGTTATTTCCCCGAAATTGTTCACAAACGCACTGGAAGATATGTTTAAGACGCTGGACTGGAACGGACGAGGCATCAATATTAATGGCGAGTACATCTCTCACTTACGATTCGCAGACGACATCGTCATCATGGCTGAGTCGTTGCCGGACTTACAGGAGATGCTGGACAGCCTAGCTGAATCTTCGCAACGCATCGGTCTCCGGATGAACTTGGATAAAACCAAAGTTATGATCAATGAACTTATTATCCCGGGATCGGTTGCCGTAAATGGAGAAACTCTTGAAGTTGTTCAAGAATATGTTTACCTAGGGCAGACGCTCCAACTAGGTAAAAACAACTTTGAGAGGGAAGCCAACAGAAGAATTCAGCTGGGCTGGGCAGCATTTAGGAAACTTCGTCGGGTCTTTTCGTCGCCGATACCCCAGTGCCTAAAGACGAAAGTCTTTAATCAGTGCGTCCTACCTGTTATGACATACGGAGCCGAGACGTGGACACTCACGGTACGACTAGTCCACAAAATGAAAGTTGCTCAGCGAGCTATGGAAAGAGCTATGCTCGGTATTTCTCTAAGGGATCGAATCCGGAACGAAATTATTCGCCAGAGAACTAAAGTTATCGACATAGCTCAGCGGATTAGCAAGCTGAAGTGGCAGTGGGCTGGTCATATTTGCCGCAGGACCGATAACCGTTGGGGTAGACGTGTTCTAGAGTGGAGACCGCGAATCGGCAAACGTAGCGTAGGACGTCCTGCGACTAGATGGAGCGACGATATACGTAGGGTTGCTGGTAGCGACTGGAGAAGGAAAGCCGAAGATCGGGCTCAGTGGCGTGCTATGGGAGAGGCCTATGTCCAGCAGTGGACTGATGTGGGCTGATGATGATGATGATGAGGGAGTTACAGTTGGTCATGCACCGAAATTTCGGGCATTATAAGAGTTAGAGCTATTGACTCAGGGTGACGAGTGCAGGGCTTTGTATATTTTTTGCTAGTAATCTATAGATTAAAATTAAAATTTACTAAAATTTATATAATGAAGTAGGTAGTTTAAGATATTAAATTTACAATATTACTTTACGAGTAAATGTACAATTTAAATCTTTAAATATTCTACTTTAGCTATGAATATTATTTATAAACTCGGCTTCACCCGCGTAGCATTCGGTTTATAGTTGCTCTTTCGGGAACTGCTATTTTTTATGAAGAGTCTAAAGTACCTACATACCAAATTTCATCAAAATCCTTTCAGTCTTTATGGAGTTAAGTGGTAACAAACACACTAATGCACACGCACACAGACTTTCGCATTTATACTCGTAATTATTATTAGGATTAAAATTAAGATTTTAGGTAATTGTAAGACAGGAGTACCTATTATGACCTTTCATACAATTTGGCTAAATTACGCGAATCTGACACTCATTTCACAATAAGTTAAAATAATTGTTTCATTCTTTTTAGTGTATTAACTAAAATAAAATCGTATTTTCTTGTTTTTATAACTCACTAGCGGCCCTTCCCGGCTTCGCACGGGTACTATATAATATAGCCTACGTCACCCGGGGATGGTGCAGCTTCCTAACAGTGAAAGAATTTTTCACATCGGTTCAGTAATTTCAGAGCCTATTCACTCTATTCATTCTAGAGCGAGTGTGGCTCAGCGGGGACTCGTGCGCTTTTCGATCCGACGCACCTGGGTTCGAATCCCGACTCGGCCCTGCACCAATGACTTATAGTTAAGTGCAGATTTTGCACGCTCGCTCTAAAACGGTGAAGGAAAACATCGTGATGAAACCCGCTTACGCGCTTTGGAGTGGTAGGCTCTGGCCGTGGTTGTAATACCACCCACCGAACAAAGCCATGCCGTCAAGCGACCTAGTCGTGTTTCGGGACGAGGTTCGGTGAACCATCGGAGAGACGGGTCTGTGCAGCCGCTCAACTGCCGTCTCTCTCTAGATCTATGTGCTCCATCTTAGGCCACATCATCGCTTCACATCAGGCGAGATAGTGGCCAAACATGGATCTAATAAGCGTAAAAAAAAAAAACAAACAAACAATCAAATCTTTCCTCTTTATAATATTAGTTTAGATATATGTTTCTGTTGTGCTTGATACGCCCATAGCATGTTCCGTCATAGGGTGCTACGGTAAATTCTGCAGAGACCCATATTTATTTGACAGCCTCTGTGGTGTAAGCGGTAGGGTGTAGGCAGGTTGGCTCAAATGTCATACACCACCGAGGTTGCGTGTGCGGAGTCGAAAAGGACGAAATGTTTGTGCACAGAAAAAAAGTGCAAGCATTTGTTTCGTGTCTGGGTGTTGTGGGAGTAGGATCATGAAACTTAGTTAGGGGCCAAGATCTATGTTTATAATGATCTATCGTAGCGGTTGGGCAGATTAAAAAAAAAATATGTGTTTACCTAGTTTCTTTGATGCCATTAATCCCGGAACCAGCTGAACTAAGTTCAATGAGCCCTTATCGTGAAATTGAAAGTTACCACATGACCACGTGATCAAAACTGGTGGTATACCAATGCAAATCCACTAATAGTCGCCTTGTGTTTGTCTTGTTTCAGTTGGAGCTTCTGGGCAGGAGCATCTTCGGCATTGTCCACGATGAAGATCGGCAACTATTCCGGGATCAGCTGATGCCCAAGTCTCAGATGCTGGGGCAGAACGGTGAGCTACTGATGCCGGACGAACAGGATGGAAGGCAAAAGGTAGCACAGGCCCTGGCTAATGAGAAAAGACGCTTCGTTGTCAGGTATGAAAATGATACAGGTAAACTTTTTAGCGTAGGATCCATAAGGTCATCCTTACCATAGAGAGAATAATTCGTCGTAAAAAATCTATCCAGTTTTCCAAACGTATTAAAATTTCAATTTTGGACTGCTGAAAAAAACAATTTTTCTTATGCACACATTGCACACAAATTAATACCTAATTAGAATGAAATTCGGAACGGAGATAGCTTTAGCCCTGGATTATCAAATAATTTAAGCTACTATTTATCCCAGGACCAGGAGGACCGCAGCTAGAAAATTATAATTATCTTACTTTTTCCTAAAATTGATATAAGGAGATGGGATTTTCATACAAATCTGCAAATGATGCAATTTGAAGAGTTATTTTATTTATTTTTGTTACCACAGAATACTTAATAGCACCAACTGTTACTGAAACAGCTGTATGCGTAAATTGTTCAATTATTTTTATGCCTAGAAATTTTAGTTTGTTTATGAAGATGCAATTACGTACTTTCTTCTCTTTTTGTATCGTTGTTAAAAAATATAATATATATTATGTATTCTAGGAATACTATTTATGATGATAGAATACGCGAATATCATATTATAATATTCAAAGGAATTCCTTTGCGGCACTCTTATCTAGGAAGGAAGTATTACACAGTGCAGTGAATGCAATTTACAAACTTTTTGTAAAACATGTGGCATGCATGTTTAATACCTAGGAACATTCCCGTCTACATCCAGATAGGAATTTGAAACAATCACATGCGCGGAGTACTCACAGCGATGTTAATTCGGAATGTTCACTTTAACAAAAAATACAAGTGGAAACGTGGCAGACGTTATTTGTTATTATATTTTATTATTTTATTTTTTGAACAAAAAGAATCCGTACGTACGAAACATCGCATTTGTGTGTGCATTGTAGCTGTAGATAGTAATTATACTATCTACAGCTACAATGTCACTATTCTTGTCCAAATGTCACACGTGCTTGCTCCACTTCAGACTTTGAAGAGAAAATTTAACAAATATATCAGATTATTGGTATCTAATTGGATTCATAAAAAAGGACGCTGTGCGTCTATGTACTTTATATCTAGATTAATGTAAGCTGTAACTAAGCTGGCGCGCAACGCGAGCAGTTTTGTAAGCAGTATTTGCAAATAATGCAATATAGAATGTACGGGGTTTATTTTTTTATGTGGATAGATAAATCTAAAACCATGAGCTATAAAATGGCTAAAAGAGTCTTAATCTTGAGTAAGCCCTTTTGAAAACTTAACCCTCCATAGATGTGGTTTCCACTGCACTGCCAAATCCGTATTTTTTAACATCGGCTTCTTGCCAAGAGCAGATGGCTGGTATTAAAAATCGATAGCACTTTGTCACTAGGTGTGTTGTGTAAATTTTCCACTGTGACTAGGTTTATGAAGCTCGGGCAGCGGTCGGATCCGTGCAAATATGTCACATGTCACGTCGAGGGCTCGCTGCGGATCTCAGACCGCGCCTGCCGCGGCTACAACCGCTGCTGTCAGATGGTGCGTCGTGCGCGCGCTAGAAGCGACAATCCATGCTCCAGTGGTAACGATGTGGTGAGTACACTGCTTTATACGGAGTGAAGAGTACAAATATGTTACGGGTCACGTCGAGGGCTCGCTGCGGATCTCAGACCGCGCCTGCCGCGGCTACGATGTGGTGAGTACACTGCTTTATACGGAGTATAGACTACAAATATGTCACTTAAAGAAACCTTTGAAACGGTTGGGTCTACTGAGATTCACTTTAATAGTCACCAGTAGAGCAATCCAAACAGTGAACGGATGTTTCATTCCGTTCACTGATTTCAAAGCAGCGCACGGTCAGGACAGTGAAAAACTGTCTTAAGACGGTTCTGTGAACCGATTTATACTGTAAAATAAGTCAAATATGTCACGTGTCACGTCGAGGGTTCGCAATGTCGCTTGGTAGTCTTGTTATAATATTTCACCAGTTGTCAGTTTTGTTTATGAAGCGAGGGCGACATACTTACATATAAGATATAAGGCCCAGTATTTGCTAGTTTAGGTTCAGTTAAATTAAGTAATTTATACAGAAAGGTATAAAATATTTTATAATTATAATAATCATAAACTTATTAAAATTTAACAAAGGAAACAAACATATATTTATTTATCACTCAATTTAATTTAGTATACATAAAACACAACAGCTATTTAGTTAGAAATCTTCCTACATGAGCGCCGATAAATGTTCGGATGGGCGTGTTTTTAAGTCGTATATATATTTACCGAGTTCTCAAGTTTTGTACGCACAAAATTAAAAATCAGTTTACTGTACGAGTAGGTTTTATTATTATTGTATTCAATTCATTTTATTTTCATTCTATTCAATTTAACTGAAACCACTTTTATTCTAAGTATTCGTGAATTTTCACGACTTCTTTATCACCACAGATTGTAATTCAAGAAGTCTTGACAGAGCGTGGCTGTGTTGTAGATTGTAGTGAGCAGCTTATTTTTGTTCTGATGTTTTATATATCAACAAGTTGAAATTGATTGGCTTGCGGAAAAACTAAGCCGTCTCTTATAATTGACGTAAGAAATATATATTACTAGCTTTTTCCCATGACTACGTCCGCGAGAACGACATAGGAAGCCCATATTTGTGTTTTTTCCAATACCATCTTAGCAAGACCTCCCCAGTATATGATAGCGGGTACTACGAAGAGGTCAAGCGGTATCTTCGTAGTCACCCAACCAATTTTGATATAACATACCCTTTAATCTAAGTTGGGCTACCATACCCTGAAAACCACATGAAAATCAAATCAGCAGTATCCGAATCTATAGGTAACAAACAAACAGACAAAAATTCTATAAACCGTGGATTCGAGTACAGTGCCTTCTAAATAGTCGATCCCAGTTGAGATTGCAAAAAATATCTTTAATGTACAGAATTGGCTCAGTTCCATTTTTGTAACAGTATAGATAAATAGATATAGATAATTAAATAAATACTTCCAACGATCACATACATAATTCTAGCCCCTAACAAGGATTTCCTGTATCTAGGGATCCTACGTTTTTTTTTCTTTGCAAACATTTGTCCCGTTGCGGGAATCAAACCCGCAACCTCAGTAGTGTATGAGATTTGAGCCAACCTGCGAAACCACTTCACCACAGAGGTTGTCGAGTTATATTCTTTTGCATTGCCTTAACATAATAATAATAATAAATTTTTCAGGCAAAAATACAGTTAACAAATTAAAAGTACCAGAGGCCCATTAAATATATACCTTACAGACTAGCATATATACAATTTATAAACACTAAAGCTACGATTAGGGAATTAATTTCGGCTTTGCCTCCCTGTAGCGGCGGAATACTATGCCTTCGGGCCAAAACTCAGGAGCCAGGAACGTCTCCTTATACTTCGCTGGAAGCCGGAGCACGAACGACTTGAAACTCGTCGTCCTCGTTGACTCCAACCTCGACAGCGACAACTGGTTTAGGTCCTGGATCCGTCCGCCACACCTCTCCTTGATATACCGAACGACATCTGCCGTGACGTGCTCTGGTCAAATCGGGAGAGGTATATCGCCGTCCTGCGCTCTGCAGCACGAAGCGGTGTTGTTGTGGCTACAGGAGGAGCGGTACCACGTTGGTTTCGGGCCGGCCGGGGGGTATTGCCATAATACTAGAGATGTTGCATTTACAAAACTATGTCTTAGGAAAATGACTAGATGGGTTTTCAATAGCATTCATACGTAGGTATATATCAATAATAGGTACTTAAGTCTTGTGACATAAAACGTGACAATAGTCTATTGTCTGCAAATTGTCTGTCTACAAGTTATAATTAAAGTAACTGCCGTAATTGTATTTTTTATCATTGTTTATACTGTAGCCTCAAGGTTGGAAGTTTACTTTTTCTAACTTTTACGATCTTTACAACTTGCAGCTTGTTGGCACCGTAAAGGTGGACACTCACCTAAGCATTTACGTGTAATGCGTATTTAGAAAGAGAGTATTCCGAGCTCTTTTTTCAGATTGGATAAATTCTGAAATCGTAAAGCTTCTAATATAGCTATAATATAGCTATAATGTATAAGCTGCTATAATATGTTTACCTACATGTAAAAGAATGTTGACTAACTGAACTCAATTTTGATATAAATTTACTTAGAAATATTTCGTCGACCTATATAGCGAACACTGAAACTGAATGCTGTATAAATCGTCATAAATACCTAGAAACTTACTACAAAAACAAGCTTTGAATCAAACAGCTTCGCCTAAAAGTTCAAAGCAATTGTTGGTTTGCTTGAATATCGACTCGATTAGTCATTTTTTTTTTAGTAAATTCTAACACGTCATTTCGGTCGTACAGCAGCTCTGTACGACCGAAATGACGTGTTAGAATTTACTTGGAATGTAACATTCGCCATTGCTCCACAGGTGAATGCTTAGGTATATTAGCTACTTTATACGTGAATGCTCAAGTCAGTCTCCGCCTGATATAATAAGTTACAGAAAGCTACGCATCATTATTCAATACCTGCATGAGTAAACTTTTACTTTTAGAACGAGTGTGGCTCTGTAGGAGCACGTGGGTCTTTCGATCCGACGCACCCGAGTTCGAATCACGCTGGCCCCGCACCACGGACTTTCTTAAGTTATGTGCGGATTTAACACTCGCTCTAAAAACGGTGAAGGAAAACATCGTTAGGAAACCGGCATGTCCAAGAATTTATCACAAAAATTCAAGGACATGTGACATCCACCAATCCGTACTGGGCCATCGTTGTGGATTTTGGCCCTTACTCTCTCTACGAGGGAAGGCCCGAGTCCCAGCAGCGGGAACGTAATGGGCTGATGATGATGAAACTTCATATGCCCTATTAAATTGACGTCCATAGACTTGATCTAACCGTCAAATAGATGCTAAGATACAAAGTTGCAGTCTCTTGTATTTTGTTCACAACACAGGATTCCCATTTTTTCATACAATACGCAATTCTAGGGCCGAGATAGTTGTTTCTAAGAACGTGTCTAAGCCACAAAGTACATATGCTGACTCTTTGGATTACCGAAAAAGATACCTACACATTAAACTGGCATTATTATTTCAATTCTACTCAACCAGACTCCATTTGTTTAGAGCTAGGTTTTTAGTTGTTCCTTAAGCAACTGTTTGTTTTCCGGGATAAAAAGTATCCTACGTCCAATTCCCAGGACCTAAAGTACTATATGACATAATAAATGTTAAGCTTATTGTACATTTACTTACTTAGGTATTCAAAATAATTATTGGTAGGATAGGATTGAATGAGTTAAGATGTCTTTCTATCTTCATGAGGCTCTAATTAGCAAAACAGAGAGTTCAAAGTAGAGTTCTAAGTCTAGGGAGTGCTTAATGATATCAGTTGATTTTGGCCTTAGAATTTATTAGTTTTTAATAGAAGTCATTTTAATGCTTTACTTAGCGTAGGTACCTATATCATATATGACAAGTTCTTATTACCTAGTACACTAAGTTTTTAGACTAAGTTAAGAACGGCACAATGTTTATTTTTTACACCTATGTAATGATTAGGATAGATCTCCCGGCCTCACGCTTTGTTCCGTTACAGGTGTTCGTAGGCATCGTGCGCCCCTCGACCGAGACGTTTATCAATGAGAGTGCACTGGAATCGGACAGGATGGAGTACAGGACTCGGCATTCTATCGACGGAGAAATTATACAGTGCGAGCAGCGCATCGCGCTCGTCACCGGGTACATGACGAACGAAGTGAACGGAGTCAACGCTATGAACTTCATTCATCGCGATGAAGTGCGCTGGGTCATCATCGCCCTCAAAGAGAGTAAGTAACACACTTCTATGGTTATCGAAATGTAATATTTTATTTTATTTTGTTTAGGGGTTCAGTTTGACTAATTAATATAAGAAAAGCTTAATTAAAAGCCTCCGCAAATAACAATTAAATAGAAATTAAGAATTTTTACAATTAAATGAACAAAGAAATAAGAAGTGCGAGATGGCACCATGCAATGCCATTTACAAATTAGAACGGTTAGGTAGTGATGACGTTAGGACTGTATTCACCGCAGCCAGACTGCTTGTGAATAGATCGATATTGGAAAGCTCAGACTTCGAAAACTTATTAAATGCTACAGAAGAACGTAAAACATACGAGTTCCTCCGGTAGGTGGTGCGGGCGAAGGGTACATGCAATAAGTTTTTAGGTCTAGAGTGTCGAGGTGGAACATTCAAAGATATTTTAGCAATAAGGTCTGGACAGTCAATTATGGACCGTGCCATTTTAATTAAAAATAATAGAGTTACCTACAGAGTTATCTATGAAAAGGTGAGAGACTTCATCATCAGCCCATTACGTTCCCACAGCTGGGACTCGGGCCATCTCGTAGAGAGAGTATGGGCCATAATCCACTACGCTGGCCCAGTGCGGATTGGTGGATGGATGTCCTTGATTTTTTGTGATATATTCTTAGACAAGCCAGTTTCCTCACGATGTTTTCCTTCACCAATTTTAGAGTGAGTGTTAAATCCGCATATTACTAGAAAAGAAAGTCTTAAAAAGAAAGTCCGTGGTGCGGGCCGGTGGGATTCGAACTCAGTTGCGTCGGTTCGAAAATCGCACGTGCTCCCACTGAGCCACACTTGCTCAACTCGAGAGACACAGTATTGCTGTTTTTCAGCTCCACCTGCCATCCCGGAACACAATAGTCATTTATTACGATACATTTCAAATACATGGAATGCTGTATCGAGCTCTCGGCTTCCTGTGGGAATAAGAAATGCGCCCGGACGTTGCGAAATCGTCGGGGTTTTCCACTCGATAGAATAACAAACTGACTCTATAGATAGGTCTCAATACTCTCAATATTTATCTTGATTAGGTTTTTCAGTTCTTCTGTACTATTATAAAAATGGAAAAAAGCCAATTCTGTACATTAAAGATATGTTTGCAAAACCAACTGGGATGGACTATTTAGAGGGTACTGAACACGAATCTATGGTTTTTAAAATTTTCGTCTGTTTGTTTGTTTGTTTGTGTGTTTGTTATCTATAGACTCGAAAACTACTAAACAGATTTAAATGCGGTTTTCAGTGTTTGATAGCCTACATCTCAACTTAAAATATAGGCTACTGAAAATTTGAGAAATCTGCTTATGGGGGATTAAATGGGGGTGAAGTTAGTATGGAAAAAGTTATTAAATTGTCCTAGAATCTTGAAACTCAAAATGTATACTTTTAATTTAAAATTAACGAATACGGGTCCGAGATTTTTTTGATATTAAGCTTTTTTAAGCGATGAGAACAGGAAATAGGTAAAATTAGGCTGAATTTGAAACGCTGTACAAATAAGCTATGAAAATGAATGAAATACATACATGTAAAATTTTATTTACATAAAAAATACCATGACAAAAACTATATTTCAGCGTTTTCAGTAAGTCTTAAAAACAATTCGGAAACTTTACATGAAAAGAGCTATAATTATGACAGAAAAAGCAAATCTGCACATTTTTAACTTCTATAGACTAGAAAACTACCGAACGGATTTCAATGCGGTTTCCATTGTTTGATAGCCTATATCTTAACTTAAAATCTGGTGTATGTTTCATAGCGCTATGATATCGCAATGCTGAGATATCTTAACATAAGCGTTCGAAAGTCATGCAGGAAAAGCGATATCCCACATTTATTGCTTCCGTAACTGTTAGTTAATTTTGAGACTGCTAATTCTGAGTAATGAGACGAGCAAGGCGTTCGCCTGATGGTAAGCGCCAAGCTTGCCCATAACAAATGCAGTGCCATCCATAACTTTTAATACCCTAAAAGTACTACGTAGCACTACATTGTGGTCATCACCCCGAGACATCAGATATTAAGTCTTATATGCCCAGTAATTTTGCTGGCTACAATGTCCTTCAAACTGTAACACAGTAATGCTTGCGCACCACTGCTTGGTGGCAGAATAACTGGCAAAGCAGTGGTACCTACCCAGATGCCCCCCCGCATACGAGAGACATACCACGAGTGAATATAATATTTATCATCATCATCAGCCCATCACGTTCCCATTACTGGGACACGGGCCTTCTCTCTTAGAGAGAATATGGGCTATAATCTACCACGCTGGCCTAGTGCGGGTTGGTGAATGTCACATGTCTGTCATTAATTTTTGAATTTTTGTGATGAATCCTTGGACATGCCGGTTTTCTCCTAATGTTTTCGTTCACCGTTTTTAGAGCGAGTGTTAAATCCGCACATAGCTTAAAAAAATCAGTGGTGCGGGGTCAGTGGGATTCGAACTCGGGTGCGTCGGATCGCTCGCTCTCAAAATATAATATTACCATTGATTTATATTTTGAAGTCAGGATAACATTTAATTATTTCGAGTGCTTCTTCCATGAGTGATATAAAGTATTTTTGTGGAACTGACTAATAAAACGAGCATGTCATTCCCCTGATGGTAAGCGCCATGCTTGCTTATAACAAGAAAGAAGAAACCGCTTAAAATAAATAATAGGCAGGCTTAGCAATAGTAGCCTGTGATACCTGCCTGTGATGTGTCACTCTGTCAACAATTGTTTTTCAGTTGAGGTTTTTCAACATGCCTCCAAAAAGATTTAGCTTTTTTTATGTCTTATGCTAGGCTAGCGTTTGACCACGATCTCAACTGCTGGGAAGTGATGATGCAGTCGAAAATGTATCATGCTTGCGAAGTAAATACCTATCTATTCACTATTGATTTGAACATACCCTGGTTGTATATAACAAGAAATACAGTAATTCGCTGTATGGTATTAAGAAGAGTGAGCCTTGATACTTCCTACGATTAGGCGTTGCGTTCCACTTAGTTCCGGTGCGTACGTCTTGGTATCCAAAGGTGGAGTGGCGATAGCAGTTTCAATTATGCAGTTCCTGAGAGCAAAGTGTATTCTGTAAAATACCGACAGGCTGTCAACTTCACGTTGATGTGCCAGGCTTGGAAGTCTGGTTTCCACCAACGTGTCGTCTTGATGAGCTTTTATGCACGTCTTTCGATCGACTCTAAAGACTTGAGCTGGTACTTGGCAGACCCGTACCAAAGGTACTTCATACAAGAACGGACCTGTGCTTAGACAACGTTCAAAAGTTGAACCGGAGTGTAGTACCGCCCGACCTTGGACAAAATACAAATTTTTTAGCAGCATCTATGGCTTTAGATTCCATTTAGGTGGGTTCCTAGAAGGTCAAGATGGTCATCTATCGGTATTGATACACTAAGAAAAGAAGGAAGCATCTAGAATAGGACCTTTTTGTGGAGAACACTCTTCGTTGTCATTGCACGTGAAAAGAATGCGCCTTCGTCGTTTAAATGAAAGTCAATCTGAAGAATACAATCGCTTAAATTCTTTTAAACATAATTTAGCTGCCGCTAGAATCTCGGAGAACATGAAACTCGTCTTTCTGAACATATAATAAGGAACCTTGAAGTGACCTTCTCCGATAGAAGCTAAAAAGGAATTTATCAACTACCCGATACTTTAGGGTTTACATTATCCCGGAAAATGGCAAAAATCCGCAGCATAAACCTTTTGCTGTGGTCCACGCGAACGAAGTCGCGGGCAAAAGCTAGTTAGGGAATAATTTAACTTATATATAGATTGAAAAAACTTAAGGGGGCTTCTCTCTTGTCTCGATCTTGAAGACAGGCTCTAACTTCACACTTATATTATAATCGCATTTATATACAACAAAAGACTATAATACAAGTTTGTATGTACGTGTGTTTGTTACTTCGTACGCTGAAATAACTCAACGGATATGAGTTCAATTCGCAATAGAAGTAGCTTATACTCTGGATACACATAGGCTACTTTTTATCTCGGGAAACCACGTGAAACCGCGGGGCGCAGCTAGCCGATTATAATACAAGTACTATGTACCTACTACTGTATATTTATAGGTATATAAGTACAGGGTAAGTTTCTTTTCTTAAGGCAACTATCCCAAACGCCAATCATTAAGATAGAATAGTTTGTTAGCACTTTAAAATGTTCGTAATTTTTTTTCTAGCTAAGTTTCATTTTAAGAAAACGGTTTAAAAAACATACCGAACAAAGCTCGGTCATCCAGGTTCCTTCCAGGCGTTTAAATGAAAATTTTTGTGCTTATTTAATTTTTTTTTTTAATAATTGATTTTTTTTCACACACATTTTAAATCACCAAATTCAAGTAGGCAGCTAGTAGCTACTAGTACGTATTTGCTCTGCAGTCTGCATCACTTGTTTACCCGATGCACATCTAGGATATCTATTCCATAAATTGTAATTACTTCAGATAACTACATTTAACGTTTCCATTGCTGCTTAACGACAATTCAGACTGATATGACATTATCAGTTGACATTAGAAGTACATATCTCAATTTATATATCTAACCTCACGTGCAGTTATAGGTACTTACCATGCATGTATTATTATACCTAGGGTATAGATAATTAATTATTGCAAGTTAAGATTACAACTCGTTAGACAAATCGGTAAACAAATTCTTATCTTATACGAGGTTAACTCGAAATGATTTGTGATGTTCCAATTTATTACCGCTCATTATATTTAAGGTTGAAGTGGCCATAACATTTTTTTAATGTATTTTGTGCTGTTTAGACAGCCTCTGTGGTGTAGTGGTTGGGCAGGTTGGCTCAAATCTCATACACCACTGAGGTTGTGTGTCCGATTTCCGTGACGAGACATATGTTTGTGCACAGAAAAAAAAGGACAAGTATTTGTTTCGTGCCTGGGTATTGTGGGACCATGGTCTTCGTAGTTCCTGGTTCCCTAGATACAGGGAATCTTAGTAAGGGGCAATAAAAAACCGAGGCTGTTAATAAGGCCCATTTAGACTATGCAATTTTCTTGCCGGTCACGGTAAAACAATAATTGACTTGCACATCAATTATTGCTTTACCAAAGAGGCAGTACGCATCCGACAAAAAAAAATATCGATCTTTTTACACCTCCGAGGGTTCCCGCGACAAGACAAACGTTTGTGAATAAAAAAAAGCGCAAGCATTTGTTTCGTGGCTAGGTGTTGTGGGACCATGGTCTTTTTAGTTCCTTGTTCCCCAGATACCAGATTAAAGGCCAGGATCTATGTATGTTATATGATGTTCGGTGAACCATCGGGGAGACGGGTCTGAGCAGCCGCTCAACTGCCGTCTCTCTCTAGACCTATGTGCTCCATCTTAGGCCACATCATCGCTTCACATCAGGCGAGATAGTGGCCAAACATAGATCTATAAAGCGTAAAAAAAAAAAAAAGTATGTGATCGTTAGGCAAAAAAAAATATATTCTTAGGTACCAAACTAATAGTGATCTTTTTGATATTAATAGTATGCATATTATTTAGATCGAGTAAGACTTTGTTGATCGAAGTTAGAAATATGTGCTAAATGAGAAAGCACCTGCAAATCGCGCTTAGTAACAACTAGGTATACTTCGTTATTTATTTATTATTAGTCGATACCCGCGACTTCGTCTGCGTAGAATGACTATGTCATTATGGAATAGTGTAACTTTCTAACAGTGAAAAAAGTTTTCAGAATTCGATCAACAGTTCTAGAGATAACCTCCCGCAAACAAACATACTCAATAAATCGTTATTATTTTACCTCTCTATTATTAGTGTTAATAAATATGTTCGCCTAGACACAAAATAATGGCCTAACGGTAGTTTTTACAAGGTCAATTCGAAAGAAAACAACACAGTCAATAACATGAGAATAGGTATCAAATTAAGTAAAGCTGTGTACATACGAAACATGCGACTAAGCGTAATCGAAAAATCACAACTTTATTAACCAGTCTTCTTATAGATTTGACAACCTCTGGGGGTGTAATGGTTGGGCAGATTGGCTCAAATCTCGAACACTACCGATGTTGCGGAATCGATTGACAGGACAAATGTTTGTGCACAAAAAAAGCACAAGTATTTGTTACGTGTCTGGGTGTTGTGGGACCATGGTCCTCGTAGTTCCTGGTTCCCTAGATACAGGGAATTCTAGTTAGGGCCCAGGATCAATAAACAAATAGGTAAATATTCTCTTGTCAGGACACTTCTTTATGTGGGTAGGTAAGTAATCTATTTTCACTGACCTGGCGATACCGTATTTCATTAGCTTGCAAAAAAGCAATACCTATTTGACTTTTACAATGAAATATCAAGTTTCTACTAGTTATAATAATAATATATTGATTCTGGGCATTATTAAAGTACAACTAAATATTTATTTTTGTTGTATATTCAGTTTTTGCATCACACACGCAATTATGAACGTCAATTATTACAATGACTCTACCACCGTATCGCAAAAAGAACCACTACTTAGAAGAACAAGAAACTGAGGGGCATTGTTTTTTAGAATATAATGTTTCTTACGTACCAGTTGGCTACTTGGCAGACGGTTGGTAAAATGTATATAGGTCCATAGTCTATATATGTTCCCTTATAGGGTTACGCTAGTCTGTACAAATACACATATTATCAGATTTATCTAAGACTTCGTCCCATTGAGCACTGTTCATAAGATCGGATAGTGAAGTGTAATGAGCCTTACTGGAGTAGGTACCTACTAATCCGTGTTCTTGTCAAAGTTACTCGTTCCAACCTGCGGGCCGATTCAGAACTTCACGATAACTCGTTGTCGATCGATTCGGTTTCTTCTTACGATACAAAATATTGCACACATAATAAATTCCGTAAATGCAACATGTAATCGATACCGACATTGTAACCGAAACCGTATTAATTTTTCTGGGCGGAATAGCTTGAAAAGAAACATACAAAACGAGATCGATAATAGTCGAATCGATTCGGTATTTGTTATCGTGAGGTTCTGAATCGGGGGGCTGATGTCTTTTTGTTCTAATTCGACGATAATACTCATGTCCAGGGACGGGTGGTGCCTGTCAGCATGTTCTACAAGAACTCCTATTTGTAACACACAGGCTCGCATCTTTCAACTTTGATTAAATACTACATGAGCGAGTGTGAAACAGCGAGTACCCTTAGAAACTTACTTTGTACCAACAGTTACCAACAATTGTCCGCTAACGGTACCCTTACAGTAAATTATTGATTGCGTAGTAAGCGAGTACATCTAGATGGGAGCCACTGGCACCCGACACAGTTCTTAACTAGTTCGGGAGCCTATGAATTCAAGATTTATTTGTAAACCTTTTGTGCAAATAAACTCTATTATTATTATTAAATTTAAAATCCAGCGGCTGGCCTTGCCTTAACACAACACGTTTTCATTCTAATAAAAAACTCATTTCTTACTAAGAACTCTCCATTCCCAGTGTACAACCAAAACCAGTTGTTCGGCGAATCTTGCTACCGTCTGATGACGAAGAACGGGCAGTTCATTTACATGCGCACCCGTGGGCGACTAGACGTCGACGCCTCTACAAGAGCCGTCACCAGCTTCGTCTGCACCAACACCGTGGTAGACGAAGTCGAGGGGAGGCATCTCATCAAGAAGATGAAGGAGCGGTACACGTTACAAATCAACAATAACGACTCCCAACTTATTGAAGACGTCAAAGATGTAAGTAATCCCTAATCACATTCTAATATGTAGTTTCGAATGAAGAAACCTTACTAACGTTTTTTTTATGAATTCCAGACCAATGACAGTCAAACTGTAGCAGTGGAAGACCCAAAGAAGCTAGAGAAAGTAATTCTGAATTTGGTGACAAACCTCCCGTCTCCGGAATCAGACGCCGACAGCACTCGAATGTCCCCCACAAGAGGCGAGTCCCCCTCGCGCCGCCTCGCTCTCATCCCGCCAAAGAAGGAACGCATCGTCAGCGCCATCGAAAAAATCTACACCGTGATCAAATCGATACCCAAACAGCCTAGCATTCTGTACGAACAACGCACGAACGAAGCCACGCAGGCTATGACTCCGATCTACTCAGAATTTCCCGAACTAGCCCCTTTCAAGGATGTGTACTTCCAATATCAAAGCGGTTCCGAAACCGAACTCAATTCGGAGCCTGCTTACAGTCCGACCACATCTTCTGACTTCGATTACGGGAATGGTTTGGGTATGACGAGCTCTTTCGAGGAGATGACTTCTCTGGCTATTAGTAACAGTACTGAGGTAGACAGCACGCAACCAGAAATTGAATTCCAAATGCTTTCACCGCCAGCACTCGCTACTAATGCATATCCAGGGCAGCTGCAGAACACGGCTGGCGTTAAACGCCCGAGATTCGACGACCAAGAAACAACAACTAAGAAGAAAATTACTGGTGTCGTCAGCGAACAAAATGCAACCAACGAACAAACGCCGGGCCGCGAATCCCCAACTCTAGAAACGTTTTTTGACGAAGCTAGTTAGTATTTTTGTTTTACTAAAAGTAATCATTATTGTCATTATTATTATTTAGAGCCTAAAATGTCCCACTGCATGGCAAAGACCTCCCGTATTACAGTAATTAGTGTAAGTTATTACAGTAATGTGTTTTAATAAATATTTAATAAATCGCATATTTTATAAATGTTTATTTTTCAGTTCTCAACAAGCAGATAGAATCTGCGATGGACTCTTTAGAAGAAAGCATTGATCCCAGTTTCCCAGATTTGCTGGTAAGCCATGATTATTACGTTTCAATAAACACAGATGTCCTGATACTATATCACTTCCACTTATTCTATATCTTCGTACGATCTGTCCATTATAAGATTTGAGTACGTAAATTTCCGTTTCAGATTTCAAAAGAAGTCGAAGACATCTTGGGGACGATTCAAGTCGATCCAGACGAGAAGTAATTGGCATATAAGTTTATTCATATATTTGGTAGTTTTAATCATGTCATTTCGAACTAAATATACCTACGTCAGCTTTTTTCGTTTCTTTAGAATTTAGGATTCAATAGATTATATTATATCTATTGATGTTGATGCACTAACTACGGCATTATCACGTGCCATTTAACAAATTAAACAAAAGACACAAGCTCAAAGATAATCCATCTGCATAATACATATTATAAGTACTTAATATTGGTACCTAACATATTATGCAGTCTTTGGAAATTTGAGTCATTGGCCGTAGTTAGTTCTATTTTTACTATGCTCATTTTATAGTAGCCTTATAGCAACGTTGTTTTTTAAGTAACCTTGGAGCACAATTGCGTTTTATAAGTAACTTTGTAGCTACGTTGTGTTTTATAAGTAACTTTGTAGCAACGTTGCGTTTTATAAGTAACTTTGTAGCAACGTTGCGTTTTATAAGTAACTTTGTAGCAACGTTGCGTTTTATAAGTAACCTTGTAGCAACGTTGCTTTTTTTAAGGAATTATTGTTAAGTTAAATGTTTGTAGGTCGTCAAGTAAATTAAAGGTGAGTGTTAACGACAATCCTGTTAAAAATGTCCACACAAATTGGTGATCTCTTTAAAATTCGACCTTATAGTTTGTCCGAAGATCTCTAGAGTTTATATTAATAAATAAATATTAATAATTTAAAGTAATTTTTTATTATAGTTATTATTAGATGGTTAGATATTTTACGATTTTAGCGTAGTTTTGATGTCAATCGCCCATAAGTTTCAAAATGTATAATCAAAATTACGGGTTTAATAAAGTAGTCATTCTACGTAGGTGTCATATTCATAGATATATTAAATATTAATGTAAGATACTGTACGTAGATTGGCATTTTTTATAGAATAGTGTGAAATTAAGCCAAAAGCTGTAGGTATAAATGCGTATACTTAAAAAACAAAATGTAGATATCTATTTAATACATACGACTCAATTAAAATTTATGAAATGTCTATTTTTAATATACTTTAAATTAACTCCTTAGAAAACGTATGTAGTCTCCCTGGTTGATAATAAATTATTATGTGTCGTACACCAGCAGGGCGATCATGTATCTTTTATTTCAATCAATTTCAATAAGAAACCTGATTCGATGATGGTTTTGCGATCACGTTACCCGTTTGTTGCAATCAAACGTCAACAAAAGCTCAATTGAAATAAAAATAAGTTATGACAAACTAAGTTTATATCGATATATAAACCATAGACAAAAGAGCCGTATTACACAGTAAAATACATAACGATTCATAAAACAATCTCGCTTTGTAAATTTGTCGAATAACCCCGTTCACATTGGAAGTTATCGATAGGAGCACATTGAAATCAAGACATAAAAAGTTACATGATCGTATTTTATCGATTAAAATAAATTTCTATTGCAAGTAAAGTCCGCAACATACGATGTTCGCAACAGACTTACGTGATCGCCATACAGAGGTCACGGTGAATTAATAGTTCATAACCACACAAAAATAACATTTAAAAACTTGAATACAACTGATGTTATCGAGTCTAATCGTGGTAAATTAAAAGTAGGTAGGTAGTTATAATTCAACAAAATGTTATCGTAAGCCATAATGGTACATAAAGATCGACGGAGCCGTTTGCATCCTGCCCCTTTCTGTCCATCTTTAGAACTTCAAAGCGTGCTGACGAGAATTTTGTGTATATCCCAGTCATATATTTTGGTTATACCTAATTGTACAAATTTGAATATATTTACTTGCTTCCATGCCTAGTCATACAAACCTGTTATTTTTTATATAAAAACAATTCAAAAACCATACAAAAATAAACAAGTATTTCATGATAATCTAAATATATTGACAGATTGACTAAAGTTTATATTTTATTCAAGTACTGTAAGACTGAGTAATTTTTTATTTGTTGGGGTTTTTAACTTACAAATATTATAAGCGTTTAGTTAGATGATTCCAGCATTTTGTAGATGATCATTATTATGTCTTTAAGTACCAAAATGTAACCATTTTTCAAGACAGTGAAGTTCGTCTACTTTACTTAACGGTGACCAGCTGGTGATATATTTCAATGTTATGAATTTGTTAGAAAAAGTTTTAAGATTATAAAATCGTCTTGATTATTTTCTACGGGCATGTGAAACCCCTTAAAATAAATATAATTTTTATATTTATAGAAAGTCTAATGTTAGATAATGAGAATGAAAAAACCAATCCAAATAGGAGTATTTGATCATGTGTAAAAAAATTGATATATACTATATTTTCTATCATTTGTAAAGATATCGTTATAGGTTTAGCTATATATATCTCGGTGTTTTTGATGTCATTAGATACACTTTATAGTGCCAATGGTAGTTTATTATGAACTCAGAGGGAGTAAACAGAGACATTATTTAACCCTACATTACTCATTGCAATTCGATTGAGTAGGTGAGGTCTTAAAATTTGCTCTGGCTTATAATATTATGTTTTAGTTTTTAAGGTACATATCTCGCTATTTTATCGCTGATTTTATCGCTGAGTTTGCTATACAAGTATCTACCTCCACAAAATGTTTAACCGATCCACGATCATTAATAAAGACGAATTAGGTACGCATAGGTATGTTTTAAATTACAACAGATATAATAAAGATATACAAATCTCTCATTTGGGAGGTTACATTATTCTAGGTTTTTAAAAAGAAAGTGCTTATTAAATATTAGGTAGCGTGGATAATGTTGTTATATCTTATACAGTTTTTTAGTTGATTTTTTATCATTATTATGTTGATTATTGTTAATGAAACTATACAGGTGAATATTTAAGGAGAGAGTGGATGGCCATATCCAAAAAAGTATAAATATTTTTTTTTAATTTGTGTTGATTTGTGCAAGATTTTACCAATCTATCAATTGATGCTATCAACAGTAAAAATCAATAGTTGCGATACTGGTAATATAGACGTTATAAAAAAATCTATGTGCCTATAAGTACAGCTTTAATATAATTGTTAAAATTGAGATTACGACTGCTCTGCGCATTCTTCTAGATTTATCTTAGTTTCAGATTTGGCCATCCACACGCTACTCAAACGCCTAGCCTGTATATTGTTTATTAGATTTCGTCTAACACAGTTTTTGTAAATGAAAAAACATTTTCATTTAGTTTATTATTTTATCCAGCTGTATCTAAATATCGCTTAGGTTTCAGAAATGGTGTCTATATATAATATTTAGCGGTGTTAGTGTCATAAGTTTGTTTTAGAAGGGGCCTACTCCGAGTTGCTATCGTTCGTTCGTTTGAGCGGACTAAAAGAGATACTCTTATGCCTGTTGCATAGCGCTGTCCCTTTCATCCGACAGACGAAGATCGTAATTACTTTTTCAGAGTACAGGGGCTGCACCTCTCTATCAGGCTTGTAACGCCACGCGGTTATTTCTATGACAATATTGGAACTGTAGCGCGACAAGGTTATGGCCAAAATAAAATAAGACCTAACGCTTTTACCTTGTAATAATAACACTAATGTCAAAGCAGCGTCCCCAATCCATGTTCATGCAGCCTCTTGTTTCACAATAACTTTAATTCGCGACCGCATCAATAGCGGCAAAATAGCTAATAAACAGATACAACCTTGAACGAGACATACTTACCTAAAGCTGAGTCCAAATAGATATATATATGATTGTGGTGCAATCTGCGAAAGTGTCGCTTTTACCCGTATCGTATCTGCAGACTGGCTCGATGAAATATGTGTATCCGATCGGCACATTGATATAAATATGGCTTATGTTTTACTTATCACCAGATCTAGTAAAATGTAACGGCAAAAAATCACTTTATATTGCAAAAAGTTGTTAATGATCACCAAAAACATATTAATAAAAAAAATATAATCAATAAAAAAATAGTAAATGATCACCAAAGTAGGCTCGCTCGTCACCCTTTCATGTTGCATCCCCTACAAGTAGGTAAAGACCTTCGCTTGAAGTCGTCGTCTCACCATGCTCGCCACCCTTCGCCCCACGCGGTCTCATAGGCTCGCTTCATTCAGGACCTACTTCGCGAGCTTCTGGCTCCGCGCTTTTTATATAGGTACACTAGGCTAAGGGGTAAGAGCGAGTTGGAACACGGAAGAGTGAGGTGCGGCAATTCGATTTGGTGGACATTTACTAAATTTGGTCTGCCAAAACAATTTTTGGAAAGACGTGTATGGGATCTTAAAGATTATTTTGATGATCAATATATTTTTCCCCATGGTATTGGCCACATGGCCAATACCTATATAAGCCATTTCGGAACACATTTCTCATAATGATAATGAAACTGTCTATGACGATTCATCGAACGTTTCTAAAGGCTTCAATTGTGCCGTGTAGCCGTAGATTTATTTAGCTTTGCTCATTGACAAGTCAGACAGTAAAGCGAGGGGCATCAGACATTTAGGGAGCATTTTGAATTTGCTTTCGCAACCAACATGAAAATCCGCATGTTTTTATTCCTCGAGCTAGTCTATTTTTCTAATACCTATGCGAGCGAGGGGATGACATCAAATATGTATAGGTATTAACAGATTCCCATTTATTCTATAGATTATGTATAATCTAACAACGTTGATACGGTATAAGCAGTAATCATTTTGTGGGTTGATGTAGTAAATAAAAAACAAAACCTGAACAATGCTGTTTTATTTTGATGAGACGTGCCTACCTACTGAATGAAACTAGAATAAAATAGAAATAATGTAAGGTTTACAAATACGTTAAACTTGAATAAAACATATCTAGGATGATTCTGGGTGATGATACACCGCCAACATAGGATTAGTCAGCTAAAGTCTGACAGTGGGCTGGCCATAATATAGCCGCGAAACCGATAACCGCCGTTATTAGAACATGTTCTTGAGTGGAGACCACGGATTGGCAAACGTAGAGTAGGACGCCTTTAGACTAGGTGGAGCAACGATCTTCGCAGGGTGGCTGGTAGCAACTACGTGATAGTATCCAGGGATAGTGTTGGTGTTGTACGCCACTGCGTACAGTGAGGAGACTGCTATAGGTTGATGATGATGATACAATTAGGGGGTAATACAATTGGTGGGCGTATCGCTTGAACCAATCTCTTACATACCTGTACCGCGCGGCAGTGAGTGAGTATCACTGACTTGTAGGATATAGCAACTCGACAGCTATCAAATTGCAGCAATAATTTTGCTAAAAAGGTAGCACGTTTCGGAGAACTACATATAAGAGCGCGTTTTGTCGCAGGAAACTAAGTACTGGCAGAATTTAACATGTTCAATGTTGCTATTTTGCTAACGACAAAGAATACCTACTCAATAGCACAAGTAGGTACTAACATGTGTAGTGACTGTTACTAGCGGCGTGTAGATATTTGTCACACACAGCTTTCTTACCTGTGCTTTATGGACTAAGTAGAGGTTCGAGAATGAGTAGGTACCTATAGATTAAAGGGATACATACCTCTATAATATTATACACCCGGTGTTTTGGGTATGTAGATGACAGCACAGTTGTGTAAAAGTACCTACACATTCAGTCCACGGGCTAATAAAGTGGAAACCCAGACACAGAGAGAGGATATGGTTAAGTGTGTCATTCAGGCGCTTGCAGCTGTTTCCAACTGAGGCGATGCCAATTTAGTGCAGTTCAACGCCATAAAAACCGCAAGCGCCTGTTTAAGAAAGAAAAGACGAGAATCCATTTCTTTGACGACCGCAAAATCAATTAACTAAGAAAATAAAATACAAAAAAAAGAAATAAATAGTAGGTATAAATAGACAGCAACACTTACCTACATTACTACTATGTGGTGCCAAATGGGGCTCAGCACAAATGTCATGTTTACCGCTAAAAAGAACCAATTCTCTCTCTCTCTCTCCTACTTTCCGTGATGTGCCTATACCTTTGTCAGACCACCTAGAGCATTTAGGCCTTACTCTTACTCCTACGCTCAACTTTGGCAGTTTGGCACATACGTAGACTCCAAAGCTAAACTAGCAGGCAAGAAGCTAAGATAATTAATAAGGTCAGACGATACTTCACACCGCGACAGCTGTTGAACCTTTATCAAGCGCAGGTCCGTTCGTGTGTGGAGTACCTACTATTGCCATCTATATGTGACGGTTCAGCCAAATACCAGCTAGAACATCATTGAGGTTGTAGATCGACGTGCAAAGCGACTTATTGGTGACGAACAACTACTAAGCTCATGCATAGTCTTGAGCATCGACGTAAGGTAACATGTCTTTTATAGAATACATTTCGGTGAATGTGCACAGAAGCTTTACGACCTAATTCCACCCTCCCCCTTTTATCACAGGACAAGTAGATCGGCCAAATATCACCCTTAAATAGTAGACATTCCGCCAATGCTTGCAAAGCGTTTATAGGGCGTACCAGTAAAGAATGAAACTCCTTGCCGTTTTCTCTGTTTCCTGATAACTACAATCTGGGTATAGATCTACGTGTTCCATCTTCGGCATATCGTCGCTTAACATCAGGCGAGAAGGTGGTCAAACGTAGATCTAATGTAAAAAATATACATATAACATTATTATTATGACACTTAAGAGCTATGGCACAGAATAATTCTGCTAAGGTCTCGAGGGTGTCGAGCGAAGTGCAGTGCCGCGGAGGATTTTGTAAAACAAAGTTCTGGGTGGTACTGCAACTGTTATGGGCAGGCGTGTTGCTTACCATCAGGTGAACGACCTGCTAATCTCGTCACTCAATTACATTAAAAGAAAACCTATTATTCCCGGTACCTACTTTTACGTGTAGGTATAATCTCTACTTAGGTACCTACTCGTAACAAAACAAGGATTTAAGATAGAAAAAAAAAGAAGAGGTAATAACAAGTATGTGTATTATGTTCAATATTCTATATCAATAACAATAGAATTACGTAAGTTTGTGATTGACAGCGATTTTTTGAGAATATCTTCCCAAAGATCCAAACCGGAGCTACATAAATTATTTATTCATACTGGGAATATTCAAGTTCATTTGATAAGAAGCGTATAAAACGTGGAAAGGATTATAATTGTTTCTTTAATTTCCAGATATTAAGTGGTGCGACCCTATAATCAATAAAGATATCCTGTCCCAATTCCTTAGTATAGGTACAGCTTTTCAATTGGAATGAATACCTATTACCTATACAACCGCAGAAGCAGTAGATTGTGCCAGGCACCTCTGGATACTACAATTTATAGAAAACTCCGTAGGTGCCTATATGTATAGTAGGTATACTTATGCCTACGTGCTACTTACATCACATAAAATCCCTGACAGAGAGATCAATATGAGTCAAACTCAAACGGAATTAGTAAGCTGTTGCTATAAGAAACTGTTGAAACTCGTGTTGATATTGTGAACTGTTGATCTGCCGTTCCTTATAATTCTAAATTTCTTTTCGTTTTCTTTGTTTCGGCCTGCACACCTACTGCTATAACGTTAATCTTGGAATGTACCGAGAAGAAACCCAAATAAGCTGGACAGGATAATTTCTCAGACAAGGCAGTGATGAGTGATGAATCGACGAGTGAGATTAATTAGAACTGAAGTTAGGTACCTAGTACCTACCTACTAATTACACACGTTCATTTGATTAGTATTCTAGTCTAGATTTTTGGGTTGTTATTTTTACGCATGAAAAATAATACCCTATCATTATTTTTATACCTACATGAAAATAATATAATAATAATAATGATGCGTACATAATTTTCTCTGTATTTTTCATTTTACCACGTGTTGTGCTCGTTGCTTGCCTACATGAATTGAACCATAAAACATCAAACAGTCCCTAATTATATGCGCTACTTTTTTATTAGTATATAATTAAATAATTTACATACCTAGTTATATTCGCCTACTTACCATAAGGGCAATTCCATTAAACTTTAATAAGAAGATATAATAAAATAGATATGAATAAAATGAATAATAATACAAGTAACATAAGATACCTTAACACGCTCTTTATAATGGAAAAGCACTTTGGTAAATATTAGCAAAGTTATTTAAACCTAAATTATACAATTTTTATTTAAATTTCCTACTGACTAAGAATACAAGCACACTGAGTGACTTTTTACAGGCGAATACCTTTGTTGTTTTATGCGAGTATTTATATAAAAATTACTAATCAATACACACAAATGTTTTCAACTTTACGGCGTTGAACGCAAGGTCTAAAGTGACTCATTCCTAATCACAGCTATCATCACATACAATCCGTAAATCCGGACCTACCTCATACATCGCCATTATTCAATTTTACTCGTACGCATAAAACAACATTGTACCTTACATTTTTGCTTTTAATAACGTACGTATCTACAAACATGACGATATTTTATACGTATAGATAATACTAAGTGTATATAGGGAGGAACGAGTTAAATTCCTGAAAGAAGGACGCCTCTAGGCGGTGGGGTCTACGTATTAAGTATATGATGTCGGTCAACAAAACTTCACTCCAAGACAAAGCAATAATACCACACCCCCGATACTCCATGCAAATGAACTGAGTTATTTACCTGCTACTACTACCGGTGCACCGGCCTGTACGGAGTACGGACACAGTTAGGGTGTGTGTGTGGGGGGGGGGGGTTGTGTGTGTGGGTAATTATTGTAGGGATGAGCTGAGGCATTCGAATGGGACAAGAAATCTACATACAAATACAAATGCATATTAATAATTATTCTGTTGTCGATTTTATAATATCATGTTGTTATTGTTGTTTCACGTATTATGTAGGTACTGTTATTACAATAATGAAACTTATTATTGTATTTTAGCTACCTATATCTATAGTTACCTACTTATAAATTAACTCGATTAGATCACACGCCGCCTCTTGAAGACCGCAACGCTGGCGCTGGTAGAGGGGCTAGCCTGAAATAATAAGGTTATAATAATAATAATAGCCTTTATTAACAATCTTACAAGAAACAAAAAAATACAATGTTCATACACCTAAAGACACCGATAAGAATTACTTTAAAGATTGTCTTGCTTTTCAGCATAGACCTCCCCTAGAGCTTTCCACATTGTCCGATCGTGTGCCTTCCTCTTCCAAGTCGTTCCTGCTATTCTTATAATGTCGTCCTCCCATCTTCTACGGGGTCTCCCTTTTTTCCTTTTATTTTGTCTTGGACACCAGTCTAGAACCTCCTTTGCCCATTTGTCTTTCTTTTGTCTTACCAAATGACCCGCCCATTTCCACTTTAGTTTTTTGATACAGTAACTTACATCAATAACGTTAGTTTGCTTGCGTATTGTTTTTAGCCGTACCTTATCCTTTCTTTTGATGTTAATCATACTTCTTTCTATGCTGTGTTGACAGGTCTCTAGTTTTTGAATATTTTGTTTTGTTAAACTCCATGTCTGACAGCCGTAGGTAATAATAAGGTTATAAATTATTTATTTCTTTTATTTATTTATTGTGACAGCCTTTTATGACAGCCTCTGTGGTGTAGTGGTTGGGCAGGTTGGCTCAAATCTCATACATCACTGAGGTTGCGGGTTCGATTCCCGTGACGGGACAAATGTCTGTGCACAGAAAAAAAAAGCGCAAGCATTTGTTTCGTGTCTGGGTGTTGTGGGACCATGGTCCTCATAGTTCCTGGTTTCCTAGATACAGGGAATCCTAGTTAGGGGCCAGGATCTATGTATGTGATCGTTGGGCGTTATTTATATTATTTATTGAATGCCAACACGATGTACATTATAAAATTAAATGTTACTTAATTCTAAAAAAGTACATTGGTTAATGCCATCGTAATTACAGGCGAAGACTGCTAACAAACATTATATTATATATACTGTATTTGTATATTATATATTATATTGATTTTGATTAATTGAATTAATTGAAAACAACTTACAGTATAAAACATTTCAAATATATTTTGGATACAAAATATAAGGCTGATGATGATGATGATGGTGATGATGATATGCAACATTTAATAAAACCTGTCGTCATAAAATTGAAAACTTGTTAAGTGATAGTTAATAATATTAATAATTCATTTCAAATTTTTGTTTAAATATATTCATATTCAATATTGTAAGATCGTCAATATTTTTTTTTCAGTAGGTATTTGGTCACACGCTCACACGATCCTTAGCTTTAAGAGTTGGCTGCGCATAAGGTAAACAGGCAAGGCAAGGGGTGTCTCACCTCATCTTTAGACCTCACCACACCAGCCTTGCTTGTGCTCGCTGCTTTTAAATCGGTAAGGTTCCTACTCAAGTCGTTCGTACTCTTACTTGAGTCAGTCGGCCTCCGGTTTCTGTCGATCGGATTCCTGGCTGAGCCGATGCCGGTCACGATCTCTAGCTCTAACACCCGTGTTCGTTAACAACACTTGTCGAAACACCTACTTGATTCTATAATCACGTAGGTATTCAAAAAATCAATTCTTCTTCATCTTCGTGTCGATGTTCCATAACATGTGTTAAATCATTTTAGCCAAATGTGCGGCTACTGCCATCCCAGGAGGAGTAGCTTCATATAGATTTTGTAAAGGGCAAGTGTTGGGGCAATGAGGGCCTTCAGTGCAAATCTATCATTTACGTGGTTGAATGCCATGATTGATAGTTTTATAACCATAGGTCTAGTCAAGTGTTTCGACAAGTGTTGTTCAGGCGGAACACGGGTGTTAGAATAAGCTTTAGCACAGAATAGCTTTAGCTACAATGTCTCACCTCACTTCATGCCCACCGCTGCTGCAGCCGGCTCGAATCGAGCTCCTCGGCTTTCTGCTTGAGTCGGTCGGACTCCTGCTTCAGTCGATCGGGCTCTAGAGTAAGCCACTCGCGGTCAATGGTTGTGGAACCGCCGCCCTCTCGCTCGTGGCGCAGCTTTGTGATGGCGAATACCATCTCTGAAAGAAAAATGACATATTTGTGAGTAAGAACAAAAGACAAAAGACCGTAGAACACATGGATCCCGAAACTACGGAATTGTTTTTATGGCAAATAGCATTTACCGTAATTTAGGTAGGTACCCCCAATACCCGGGACCATTGTTGATGCGTTGCGTATCCATATTTCTTGGGGATTAGCTTCAAGCTTTATGTGCGCGGCTATTTTACTATACAGGATGACTGATTGGCAATGGTGGCTGGTTTGCACATGTGCTTTAGTAGGACATGGGGTGGGTTGTTAATAGCGGGATGTTTATTGAATTGATTGATTGATTGATTAAATTTGCCTTTTATATCGGTGTCTCGTTCTCGCTACACAAGAAAATGTTACGAACATGCCCAAAGAATAATCCCTGTCAACATTTTAAAGCATCACTTCCCAAAGTAAAATTTACAGTAGTTACAAGTTCCCGCCACTTTTACTTACATAAATTAATGTAAGTTATAAATGACATGTAAATCTAGTGCAAAAAGACATTTGAAATTACCATGGTAAGTAACATGGTAGGTACCTACTGGTGTTTTTGATGAATTGTCAAATGCTAAGTTTAAGAAAAGTATATAGGTACGTGTTTACACAAGCAAATGCTTAGTCATGCTTAATTATCCCTGCATAATACATGCTGCATACCTTTATTCAACCGAGGACGCAACGACGTGACCCGCACAGTTAGAGCGCATCAAACTTTTATTAGTTCACTTCGCAAATAACCGGCGTCGGCACCGTATCGTGCCATCACAATAATAATGTTTTATGTCGCCTAGGTACCTACCTATGTGTAACCTACATGCCGTAGTATCTAGTACCAACGGCCTATGTTACGAATATTAGTTATACCTATAACTAATCTACTTGTATTCGAACTAATATATTTACTTAGATATATTTGAAATACTAATTGGTATTTGGGAACGATTTTATCTAAAGGTAGACATACAGAACAGGGTAAAGGGTTGTCGCAGGTATGCGAGAGGCGGTCTGGGTTAGTACCACCGCTTTGCCAGTTATTCTGCCGCCAAGGTTTACTGTGTTTCGGTTTCAGGGGCATTTTAGCCAACGAAATTATTTAACATTTAAGAGATAATATCAGTCTGATTTTGTTCAGGGTGACGAGCGCAATGCAGTACTAAGCAGTAGGTACATTTCATGCTTATTGTTATGGACAAGCGTGGCGCTAAGCATCAGGCGAACGACTAACTCGTTTCATTGCTCAGCTAAAAATATGCACAATCCGTGCGAAGCCATTAAAAGAAAATAAATTACTGTCGTCCATCCAAGTGTCTGTTACTGTCATGTGACTAGCATTTTACCACTGTCAGTGTCAGTGTCACAAGTCACAAATGTCACGTATGTATGCGGTCTGTCACAATTAAAAAAACAAAATTGTTGTTTGTTTTGATTTGTTAGAATAAAATAACATTAATTACCTTTATTATTATAAATACAAAAATAACAATCCTATCAGAATGTATATATATCGATCGTATCCTGTTTTGTGTACCATAATAAATAAATAAATACAATGTAAGCAAAAGTTTCTTGGCACTGCCCAGTTCTCAGGCGTACCGAGCTATCAGGGTATCAGGTACCTACTAGTACTAACACTAACATTTATATTTGAATCCAACACCGTTTCCATTTTATACAAATGGCACTACTTAGTCAAGAAAATCCACGGAAAACGTCGCAATCATCATGTCGAACGAGAATACGCAGAAAGTCACAACGACCTGAGTATCCAGTCATGTGAAGACAACGACGACAGCGCTTCCGACAGCGAAGGAATAGCAGCAACCTTCCCAGTCAGTATGTGGGATCTACACCACTGTGACCCTAAGAAATGTTCGGGACGGAAACTCGCGCGTCACAACCTCATAAAGAATCTGAAACTCGGCCAGCGATTCCAAGGACTTGTCCTATCACCTGTCGGGACTCAGTGCGTCAGTCCCAACGACAAAGACATAATTAAAAAGTTTGGACTTGCAGTAATAGACTGTTCATGGGCGAAAATTGATGAGACTCCATTCGGCAAAATGAAGTCGCCACATCCACGTTTGTTACCGTTTTTAGTTGCTGCAAATCCTATTAATTATGGAAAGCCATATCAATTGAGTTGCGTAGAAGCATTAGCTGCGGCTATGTTCATCACGGGCCATAAAAAAGAAGCTCAATTCTATTTGTCAAAATTTTCAGGGGGCATTCGTTTCTGGAGCTGAATTCAGATGCATTAGACTTATATGCGCAGTGCACAGATAGTAAGAGTGTTGTTGAAGCTCAGACTATGTTTTTAGAAGCTGCAGAGAAAGAAAAAGAGCAAGATAACAGGCCGATGTGGCCTCCTAGTGAATCGGAGAGTGAATGAGTATAAGTATTTATAAGAACATGTCTATGTACAAGATCTGTGTACAAAAGTGATACAGCTACATTATAGCAACATACTAGCATACCTAATAAAATAAAATTTACCTTAGATATTGTATTTGTCTCTTGGAAATCCCTATTTTCCATAGTCCATCAGGCTGCTCTATACATATTATATACCTATTCATGTACGTAAAGATCTACTTGACAATTTTGGCCTTGCTATTGTCCATCTATGTTACAATGATAAAATAGATTCATGATGGTGGTCTTTCATACTAATATTGTAGAGAGGTGAAAGTGTAAGTTTATGTTTATCTCTGGAACTACAGATTCGATGATGAAAATTCTTTCACTGATAGAAAGTAACACTCACAGGTAAATGCTGGTACTATATCTATAGTTTTTTATAAACTATGCTTTCCCACCACTGCTGGGCAAAGGTCTCCCCAAACATCAGTTAAATAATAATTCTATTGAATTATCTTTCTGGCAGCTAAGTATTAAAGGAACTTACTTACCTACCTTTATTTTATATTTGTGTCGATACATATCAAACGCACCTAAGTCACGCATAAACAACTTCTGGGAAAACGCGTTTGTTTCTGTTTGCTTTATCCATGACACTTGAATAAAGACCAATACTACCAACACTCTCATAATAATGTCTACTGGCAACATTGTCAAAAAAACGGGTGAAACAACCGTCAGATTTTAAATTAAACCGGTTTTTATTTTGGACTTAAGCACTTTTGATGGAAACGATGTGGATTTAAGCTTGTTTGAAAGCAACTGTTATTGGACTTAAGCGAATTAAAAAAAATACCACGTGACTTAGGCCGGTTTGATGTAATTGAGTAGTAAAGGGACGTATTTAGGTTTTGAATCTTAGGAATACTGAGCAAATTTAGTAATCATTGTAAAATTTTTACAATGATTACTAAATTTGCTCAGTATAGGAGTTAACATGTACCTACCTCAGGCTTATAAAACTCTTATGTAATACTTCTGCTTCTCTGTCCTCTGTCCTATGAAAGTTTATCTCAACTTGTAACTTGTTGTCGTATTTTGGTGTAAATGAATAAGATTAATTTGATTTCTTGCCGGAATCGAACAATAATTAGATCGTATCTCAATAGTTGCAGTGAAGCTATACCCTAATTTGAACTCAACATGATATACGATTGGCGCTAGGTTGCGTTTTATTTTTGCAGACAAAACGTTTGCAATCTAAAATGCCTTAAACATTCACATTGAAATCATTTTTGTTTTTTATCCCATACACGAAACATTTTGACTAGCCGACTGCACATTGATTTTTAATTCCTGGTGCAAAATGCAAATGTAATTAATGAATGAGCCCCGAGGCATACCGTACCGAGAAAACATGCAAGCCATCAGGAGCATCGCTGGTTTTTTAGTTTTCATTATCTAATGAAAATCGACCATCGGATAAAACATGGTACAAATCCTGCAGGTTTACCTCTGTTTATGGTAAACTACTTGCTGCCCGTGACTTCGTGCGCGCGGGATTTGGTAATCAAGTATTAAATTGGGAAAACTATCCTATCCAAAGGTTGTCTGGAAAAGATCGCTATAAGCGATAAGACCGCCTATTGTTACACTTTAGCTTTAAGTATTGTTTTGTTATTGTTTCTTGTTGTGTAACAATAAAGCGTTATCTAATCTAATCCATGCCTTCTCCAGGCTGCAGGCTTTCTCTGTGCCAAACTTCATCAAGGTCCGATTTAGCCTTTCTTCGTGAAAAGGTAACAAACAGGCAAGAGTTACTTTAGCATTCATATTAAGTAAGGATTGAAATTTAGATAGTTTTAGGTTATATTTATTTTGCGTACCTACTGGTTTTTAGTATTCGTATCTACATGGAGATTTCTTTTGCTTCCTTCAAACACGGTTTCCTACTACTGGCCGGGGGCTAACAAAGCGCAAAGAAAGGCATTTGCAAAGTCTCTGTGGTAGGACCCTCAAGTCGTACCATGTGGTAGGTCCCTCAAGTGGGAGAACTGCGGCGACGGCGGCTGACCAAACTAGCCACGGTGGAGATATTACCCCACACTTAAATAAAAATAATATTTTTTTGTTGAAAAATATATTTTTCAAGACTTTTAACAAATTCGTTATCGGAACCGCGAGCAGATTAAAATGAGCTCAAACATTAGTAGCTTACAAATTATCCGTCGAAGAGTTCCATCGCACACCTTCGTCTTCATCATCAGATCTGCTGGCATAATATTGGATTGTCATCGGACTTTGATAAGTATGCAAAATTTCAAGTGGTTCTGATTGAGCTTGCAAGATGCCACTCGAACAAACATAGTTACGAGTAGGTACATACATACTTATATACAATGCAAGTTAAATAAAAGCTTGTAAAATGACAAGTTACTCACGGTTGAGCTCGAAGTAGTGGGCCTCATACAGCAGCAGATCGAAGTACGGGAAGTCGGCTGGCATCAGCAGCTTTTTATTGCGGAGGAAGTTCAGGATGTGACGGAACATGGCTCCGTCGCGGTCGATGAAGTAGTGCTGCTTGAGTGTATCCAGCACGATCGGGATGGTGCCGTTGAACATTTTGCAGAGCTTCGAATCGGGGAACCTGAAGATTTGGTACATGTCCTTTAAATTTCTGGGCTCCACAGAAAAATCTTTTGGGTAGGTATAGATCTGCCGCCAAGCAGTAGTGCGCAAGCATTACTGTTTTCCAGTTTGGAATTACTGGGCATATGAGACATAATATCTGACGTCTCAGGATGATGAGCGCACTGCTACGCAGTGCTTTTTATGCATAGAGTATACATTACTAGGTATATATATACTCTAAGTTTTGATGGTATTAAAAGTTCTGGGTGATACTGTAATTGTTATGGGCAGGCGTGGCGCTTACCATCAGGCGAACGACTTGCTCGTCTCATCACTCAAATCCGTAAATAAAGGTTCACTAACTACGCGAAACCATGTGCCGTTTAAGTTCGTGGGTCAGAGTTGTGGTTGTTAGACCTGCCAGGGTTACCTTTCTTTATCGCTTTAAGCGATACATTAGCGCCCATTGTAACACTTTCTTTAAAGGTTTTTTGTACTGTATTTAATTAATGTTTGCAATAAAGCGTTCATCTATCTATCTCTCTTTCAAATTCAGGTAGGTGATTCCGAAATACCCTTCACAAATTCAACACAAACATGAATATTTAAAAATATTAGAAAACAAACATAAATATTAGAAATTCTAATTTTCAGATTACATAATACAAGGGCGTATTAAAATTCCATGTCAGATAAGATTTAAGAATTCTTATGATGCCACTATTTCAGTCATAGACCAAATGGTTAAATAGGGTTTCCGCTGCAAGAATCGAATCCGTGCCGGGCTCTCACCATGACCACTAAGCGATTCCTTGCTTCGAAATCACGTCGATTCCTTAATAAATTAATTAGAATTAGGGCCTTGTTCGGGATTGTATTACTTAGATTCCGTATACGTACGAGGGTCAAACTGAAAGTTCTTAGAAAATCAAAAACTGATTAAACTAGCTAGTACTATTATTATATCTTTTCAAAATAGTGACCGTTCACGTCAATACATCGCTGCGTCCGATGGAACCACAGAGAAAAGCACTTTGCCCACTCGTCCTTAGGGGTCTCTTTGACGGCCTTTTGAAACGTTGCCACAGCTTCCTCAGCGTCCATAAAACGTTTTCCTTTAAGTTTTTCTTTTATTTTTGGGAATAAATAAAAATCACAAGGTGCGAGGTCGGGACTATATGGCGGATGACCCAGTAATTCCACGTTTGACGTCGCCAAATAGTCGATCGTTCGCCTGGCGGTGTGCGAGGAGGCGTTGTCGTGGTGAAGGAGGATTCTACTGCGAGGTCGTTTCTCCCGAACTTTTTTCAAGACAAGTGACAAACAATTGTTAGTGTACCACTCCGCAGAAACTGTTTTTCGATCCTCTAAAGCAATTGTCGCGAAATGACCTGTCCTTCCGAAGAACGACGCTACCATCTTTTTTTCCACGCTTCGACCTCTCTTCACTTTAGTTGGCAACTCCTCGGAAGGAAACACCCACTGAGCAGACTATCTTTTGGTTTCGGGATCATAACAGTAAATCCAGCTTTCGTCACCCGTGAGTATGTCGAACACAGCATTTGAGTCACCTCCGCTATATCTTTCAAGCATTTCACGGCACCAATCAACACGACGGAGTTTTTGGGCCTCGGTCAAAATATGAGGTATCCACCGGGCACAAAGCTTCCTGACCGCTAAATGTTCATGGAGTATTTTGTGCACTTGACTCATACCGATGCCTAAGCTTGTCCGAATCTGCTGATACGAGTAGGTCACTCTTTTGTCAGTCTCTATCATACGACGCACAGCACAGATGTTGTCTTCGGTCGTCGCCGTAGAAGGCCGTCCCTCACGCAGATCATCGGTGAGATTAGTGCGACCACGCTTAAACTCATTAAACCAGTTATAAACAGTGGCACGAGGTGGAGCTTCATCGTGAAAGGCCAATCGTAGTCTATCATAACTTTCTTGTTGACTTAAATGTAATCGAAAGTCATAAAAAATTATAGCACGAAAATTTTCTCACGTTAAATTCATGCTGACGTGACACAGACAATTTTCAATTTGCCGCCAAATCGTAAAACAAATGACAATTGAATGAAATTCATACTCAATAATATTGGCAAAGAGTTCAATTTTCAAAATTTAAATTATTTTTTTATTTATTTTGTTATAAGTGGCCAGTTCTAAAAACTTTCAGTTTGACCCTCGTATTTATTTAGGTATAGGTACTTATATTAATAACGTAGGCACTCCACTCTTTAAGAATTTCATATGTATGTACAATAAACTTTCATCTGATACCTACAGCACCTATTTATTTTTCTATTTCATATCACACATACTACATGTATACCTGTAATATGTAAGTACCTACTTACATGCAATAGGTATTTAATTATTATTTACGCAATCGGTCATACGTACTACCTCAAGGTTGTAAGTCTTCTGTGCTCACGGCATCTGTAGGTACGTAATGAAAAAGCCGAGTTGAATGACTTAAATGCGGTCTGAAAAATCTCATCGCCTTGAGCTCTCGCATTGGCGATATATTTATTTTGTGCCCTCGAGTGAGTTGATCAAAAGAGCTAGCTGCCGGGGCGGGCGCTGCGGAGCCGCAGGGCCCGCGGCGACGCCGCTGGCGCGCGGCGCAGTGCCTCCGCCGAGAAATAACACGACGTACACAGATAAAACAAGCTTATTTACTATGAGACTGGTATATAACACCGCTACATAAGTCGGTAATAACGCCCATGTACTAGCTTCGTACAAAGTCAGGGATACGATCTCCTGAGACGTGGTTCAGTAATCTAAGGTAGATTATGCCAGTATACTATCTCAAGTTACTAATGGCTTCATAATGGCTTATGATAACATTGAATTTATTTAAACCTATCCAATAAACATTCAAACTTTTTCAATACCAAAGATTATTTTTATGGAACTGAGTAATGAAACGAGCTAGTCGTTCGCCTGATGGTAAGCGCTACGCCTTGCTTATAACAATTGCAGTTCTACTCTGTGCTACCCAGAACTTTGAACACCTATCGTAAAAAGTACTGCGTAGCACTGCATTGCGCTCATCACCCCCAGACATTATATGTACCTACCTAGTTAGCAATATTCATAGTAATATTGCATTCTAGAAATGGCGAATATGTAGGAGTATGTTCTTCTATTTTGACACCTTTACACCACATATTCAAGCAATAAAGAATTATATCATTGAAATAGGGACCCTAAACGTACACGTACAGTGTGACTAGGATATTGTAATCGTTTCCTACAATGTTATTGGTCAAGGTAGTATCGAAGTCACCGCGACGAATTGAACATTCATCATCATCATCATCAGCCCATCACGTATCTGGTTGTTGAACGAGCATGTCGTTGAATAACCTTCTTTCACGCATTCCCTCATAGAGAGAGAGAGTACGGACCATAAACCACCACCCTGGCCCAGTGCGGGTTGGTGGATGTCACATATCCTCTTATTTTTATAATAAATTCTTGGACATGCCGGTTTCCTCAAGATGTTATCCTTCACCGTTTTTAGATCGAGTATTAAATCCGCACATAACTTAAAAAAGTCAATGGTGCGAGGCCGATCGTAAGTCGCACGATTTCCCGTTGAGCCACACTCGCTATAGTGAATATTATATTTAACTAATAGCACAGAATACAAAAGTAGACGTTACACCTAACCGCGATGCTGAAAGTCGCGCCGCCATCAATAAGTCATCCACGTTCATGCAGATTGATGGGTCACTTACGCCGTCAAAGTCTCCAGCGAAGAGGTGTAGATCGTTCCGCCTACGTCAATGTGTACAGGCGCGTTGTACTTGGTGGTGGTGGCGACGCGCGGGATACCTGTGATGGGCTCCTTCTTCACAGGCCCGAGGCCCTCCAACTGTGGGCTGCCGGGCTTCACGGGCAGCATGGTGAGCGGTGACTGTCTGCAAGAAGTTGACATGACATCTTATGGCTTAAGGTGGTACGTTATTTTACGGTTTTCAACCACACACAAATCACAATACAAATTCCAACCATTATTATAGAGTACAAAGGTACACACGATAATCTTATTTTGTGTTTAAAACTGATATGGTAATCAAAACTTAGTAAAATTTTGTAGTCCCGATCCGCTTCGATTTAAACTATCTGATAATTGCGCCTGCCTTTGGTTTTGTCAGTTAACCATTAAGTTATAAATACCTACTATACATTCTAAATTACACGTCTACGATACATTTCCTATTTCCTTGCTCGAGGATCTCTAGACAATTTTAATAAACAAACTACGAACGAACCGCCATCGGACACGACCACAGAATGTTTAGTTTTTACAAGTACCTATGCTCCGTTGGCTGAAGACTAAGGCCTGAAACATGAACTTAGAAACTTGAAGGTAATGTTTCGAGACGTAAAGTGCATCGAAGACGTGAGGTAAGAGGTAACCCCAGGCTCGCGTGGGACTCGTGGGAGCCGCGACCCAGTGCCGGCGCTCTCACGGCCACGGCATGACCGACGGCACTCAGCACCTATCCACGGCGTTTACAAATTATACCAATTTTATTTTTATACAACTGAGTGACGAGACGAACAACTGGCTCATTTCAATTCCATATTCACCTTATGTCCAAACTCTTTTGGATTTTTAGTTAATCATTTAATTTTGTACTTATTTAAGGACTCCGGACATCTTAGTCGACTACTATGTATACTATGTAACTGTGCCAGTACAGGCAAACAACTTGTTTCTACCGGTTTCTTTGAGAGACCGTTCTGTAGGCATACGAAACAGCGCAAGAGACGACGCGACGGCAACACTATGCCGACGCCGGCCGCGACGCGCCGCGCCGACCGCGGACTGTGTATTTCAAGTCTTGTTTCTTTCGCGCGCATCGCACGGTCGTTACTTGCATAGATCGTGTTTTACCTAATATACGAGTAGCTAACAAACGAATAACAACTAATAATAATTTCTATATGTAATCTCACTTCGTAAAAAATAGTACATTGTACACCGAGGGGAGAAATAGAACTTTCTCCCGAGTAATACATAGTGCTTTATACTACACCTATGAGGAAAATAAAATACAATATTTGTCGTATTTGGCTCGAGACTTCTCAGGAAGTAAGTTATTTATGACTTCTTGGGCTGTATTTTTTATTTCTGGTGGCGTCATCATTACAAAATCGTCGCTTTCACTATCAGATGACATTTTGGAAAATTATTTAGAAAATTAAAAGCTAGGTACTGTTAAATTATCAATTTAGTTAAAACAAAATTTAACGCAACGAAATAAATTGCCGCGCTTTTTTTTCGTATTGCAGAATAAGGTTGCCATCCTCATTTCATTAAAAATAAAAAACAAAAAAAAAACCGCCTCTTTTCTCTAATTATTTGATATAAAACCTTTTTGAGATTTGAGGTTTGTATGTTTCCCGCCTCTTTTTTCTAATTATTTCATACAAGACCTTTTTGAGGTTTGACGTTTGTGTTTTTTTTTATGTTCGCTGCTAAAAAACAAAAGAAGGCTAGCCGGGCAGTAATGGATTTTCATACAACATTCCTGCCCTGCTTCGGAGGGCAGTAATGAAATTCCATATAACTTTTCCCACCGCACATTTTTAAGGGAGAAATTACGAACTTTGTAACACGTTTATGAACGAGTAATAAGACACTTTCCGAGTGGGTGTGGTATAAAGGTCTTTTGTTACTGAATTACATAATAATCTAAGTACATCAAGATGGGATAAGCCACGGGCACCCGAAACACAGTTTCAAACTAGTTCGGGAGCCTATGGATTCAAAATGTATCTGTAAACATTTTATGCAAATGAACTCAATTATTTTTATTATTATTATTCTCACATTTAATTACAATCTTTAGCGTAAGCTTTTTACAATAATTTTAGTTATACAAAGTATATATTAAAAATATTATAAAATACCTAAGCCTAGTGTGCCGCCGCGCCGGCAGCAGGGCAGGGCCCAAACTACCGTTGGTCTGCAGCTCTGGCTGCAGAGTGAGGAACCTCCTGACTATACGTGCCGAGTCAAGGAGTATTGTCTTCTGCCTTACTATTATTATTTTTATAGCATGAGGGTTATATAGGGACTATGTAGTACTATCTGTGGTTATAGTAGTACTACCACTGATGTATATGTGGTAAACAGTTTATTATCTCACTTATAGACCTAATATAGTATATATATATTATATATTTATATATTTTCTAATAAATATGTTTTAATTATATTATTATGATTATGTAGTCTGTATATATACGATCTTATTATTTTATACTGGTTAGTTTTTTTTTATACACAACACCACCGTCCCTTACTACAGTTTGAGTCCTCGCCATCCAAATGTTGTCTGTTTGTATGTTTGTGGTTGTGTGTTTTGTTTTCTACTTTTCATGTAAGTAAGTAGGTATCTAAGCATAGGAGATGGATAACATGAAATTGAAGCAAATTATCGAATACATATAGGTATACTAATTCATAGGTATAAAATTCGTACCTATTATAAAGTTCGACGACCTACTAAGGGTACCTGCTACCTCTACATAGTCTACAAAATGTAATTCGTAAAACAGTTTATGTCTGGGCCGGAAGGATTCTACCTCTTTTATGTATCTCGATATAATTATAATAGAATAGAATAGAATAACTCTATATTATAACACCAAAATACAGAAATAATTAATAACTAAAATAACAACTAACTTAATAATAGTGTCACAATGGGCATTCTTATCGCTCAAAGCGATCTCTTCCAGACAACCCACAAGTGAAGGAATGTAGACAAACATATATATGGACGGTGTTACTAAGATAATTTTGTTGGTAGATAGATACGTTATGTAGCTATCGTAGTATCTCTTATCTATAATTAACATTAAAATATAATAAATATAATATATCTACATTAACCAAAGTCATTACATAAAATACATAACATAATAATAAAATATACATAATAAATACCTTAACATAAAATATACAAGTAAATAAACCTATATAGAACATAGGTAAATACAAAATAACATATGAGAAAATAAATACTAAAGTAGACGAAGCATAGGTAGCAGCTATTGTGCAAGATAGAACTGCTTAACAAGATTTTTAAAGATTTCAAGAGAAGGAGCTCGTTTAATTGAAAGAGGTAAGGCGTTCCATAGTCGAACAGCTTTGACTGTGAAGGAGGAATCATAAAAGGCAGTAATTTGAGCAGGCGTTGTCAACAGTAGGTTCTGTAATGATCGTGGTGACCGCGGATTTGAAGTGTGAAGGAAATCAAAACGTTCCGGGGAACTGGGATAGAACAGAATTCTGTAAAGGAGAGACAATATATGAGCATTCGGACGAAAACGTATGGGAAGCCACTTGAGCTTATAATAATATATCGTCTGAACAAAATTATGGAAACCGTAAAATATACAAAAGTACTCTAAAAACTAATTAATCACTTCGCGTCCTACTGTCAATATTTCGACAAATAAATATTGTTCTCCATAATATGTTCCTTTCTTTCTTTTTGCGACATTTCTCATTGATGCAATGGGTGACATCCTTCTCCGCAACGGTCGCAAGGAGCGCCCGGGGCCGCGCCGGACCGAGTCCGGAGTCCAACTTCAATTATTTTTATCTCCTGAATGCATCTCCGGCGCAGACCTATCTCTGAGACTTCACACCTAACACCCTATTCATGTGCTTATTTACCCTTTTGTGTGGTGAAACGTCGTTCCGTCATACAGTGCCCAGTGGGCTGTAGGATTTAGGGCGTTTAAAAGTTAGACGAAACTGTCATGGCTGAATACAGTGGCTATTTCTTTGGGTAAAGCGAGGTGATTTATATGGGTATATATAAGTAAAATAAGAAAATACCTTTTCATCTGTTTTTAAGCCCTGATGCAAACAGGACGAGTTTTATAAGTTATCCACTATGTGTCTGTCTGTGGCACCGTAGCTCTTAAACAGGTGAATCTATTTGGATGCGAATTTTATATTTGAAAGCAGGTTTTCTATCGGCGGTTCTTAGACATTGTAACATCCTGGTTATAGGCACCAAATTGTAACCTCCCTATCTACCTACCTACTTTCTTCTATCCTATAGCTATCCTGGTCTCGGCCAGCAAATTGTAACCTCCCTAACCTACCTACCTACTTTTTATATATATATTACTCTAACTACTCCTATCTTGAGTTACTACTGAACCTAATTATAACATTCCTAACTAGCCTAGCCTAATCCTAGCCAATAAATAACAACCACTTAATACTACCTCTGCCTCATACCTACTTAATAAAATTTCACTAATAATATAAACTCTAACATTTATACCCTCATTATCCTTACTCCAGAATTATTATGATTTGATTTATGTTTGGCCAATGTGATCATATAGTAATTAGAATCCTTTATACGTTGTGATACCGAAATAATCCATGATCTTTTAAGGTAATTAAAACAATTCATAACTAGCCCTAATAACTAAATATAAAACCTGTACTATTATAAATATGAGTATCTCTCCTAGGTATTGTTACACTCTCAGTCATTCTAATTTGTATTTAAAGGGATAATTTTGAATAAACAACATTAGTTAAGCAAAAGGAAAATCTATTAAACATGGATATATATTTCTAATGAAAAGTTTAAGAGATTATTTAGAATTTTACATTCTATATTTGACAAATAATTGAATTTAATTTAATATAGAATAGTCTCGACAAAGGTTACAGCACCATCCATCCGCTGTTAACAGTGAATCTCGTCCCTGACTGGATAATTCTCCTTCGAGACTGTTCTCGGAGGTCCATGTACCTCAATCATTGGGAATTCATAAATGTTATTAATGTACTGTCTAGTCTGTCAGTTAAAATAGTTCTACAAAAGGACAAGAGGACATTTTCTTTTAGCAAAAGTATGTCAGTCAGTTCGTTCCTAACCACACATCCATACAAGTTACTTTACTAGGTATTTAACAAATAAAACTTTCGCTACTCAGAGACAGAGCGCAGACATGGTACTCCGCTCCAAGTACCATCCTTCATGTTCATCCATCATCTAGTTCATTTCAAGACTTCCTCAAACTAGATTTAGTTTAAGAGAGTCTCTATTTAGGGCTATACAAATGCCCATCAACTTTGTTAGAATTGAACTAATGCCTAAGAATTATAATAACTATGAATATTCCTAAACTAGGTAAACTTCCTGTTCATATAAAATCTACTTCTGATAGTAATTTAACAGAGTAAAAGGTAAGTTCGTACTTTTAATCAAGTCTCCATAGGTAATTACCAAAGTAATATTACACCGCTGAGATAAGTATTCCATTTAGTCAGAATAATCCAACTCTACAAACATAGATATTAACAGTACCTAATTTGTACCAGCCATGATAATAAGTAAGTTATTATTTCAATTCGATGGTGTAGGATTTAATTATCCAAAATAATGATTCATTCACTTATCAGTCCTGTTTCTCAGGAAGAATCTGAATTAGACATTCAAGTTAAATGTAATAGTAGATTTAGACAGTGACTAATATAATAGTATCTGCCACTTTAATAAGTGAAACAGAACCATACAACCAACTTGGCAAGTATGTCTAAAAGTACCATATGTGCTTAGTTTCTCTTGTTTAAGAAATTCGATGCTTATGGTAGACCTGGTCAGTGACTACAATAATAGTGTCTCTAATCCGTCTGGTATAGAGTTCACACTATAGGCTGCTTTTTGCTCACCTAGTTTAACCGAAATGTACCACTTGCACTTTTCTTTGAAGAGTCAAAATCTGAATTATTTATAATTTTATCTTTTCAGCTTTCAACCTTTAAAACATTGATCTGAGTCAATAAAAGAATCACTATCTGTCAATAGTTTTATTTTAAAGTGAATATTCACCCAAATTGGAAAAGGATTATTGTTAATTAGCAATAGTTTTATCCATATTTCCTATTTCCCTCGGCAATCCTGAAAAGTCCTATTAACCTATGTTTCCTAAATGTTCCCTAACCATCTAAAAGTCTCCTAAAATGTAGTTACTTACCAATCCTGAAAAGTCCCTATTTGTTTACTTTCCCTAAAACGTTTCCTATCCACCTAACTTCCCTAAAACCCTACTTTCTACCCTAAATATATTCCTAATCTATCTAAAAGTCCTAGCTAATAACAAATCTAGGGATAAATCCCACATTTACATTTAAACGTGTAAGTTTTCACGGTGTAATGAAAACCCCCCTATAGAAGACGCTTTCCGTAGCCACAGAAATTGTCACCTGACTATTCTAACGACGGGATTGAGAAGGTATCTCGACTAATCCTATCACCTGTGTGTTTAGTTTCCTTACCCAAGACCGAAGTCGGATGGGCTTGGAAACAGGACAGAGACATAAAAGGAAATAAATAAGTATATAAATAAAGACCAAATCCAATGACTCTGTTCATAGTAAGGCAAGTGTGTTACCACATGGATTCACTTCGACGAGCCCCTTGCCCTCAGATAAACAGAATGCATTAGAAATGAGAGACTGGTTAGTCGAAAAGCATCAATCGACTGCTTGCTCGTCTCAGGCAAGCCCCTTCCGTTAGGAAGTTGAACCAAGGAGAAACCATTTAACACCGCAAGGCGGTACCCCTTTGGCCATGACACTTCGTCATGTGTGTTCTGTGATCAAACAACTAAGCTCTTAAACCACAAGCCGCGTTTTCCCTAGTAAAAAAAAAACCCACTAAAGAAAACTTCTGTACACTGCCATCGCTATAACACTAAGAATCTATTATCCGATCCTCAGAACCCACAAAGGACTGCATCACAATCCCCTATAGACTCCAAAACTCAAACAATAAATCCTTTAAACAACACTAAAAATTGTAAATTAAACTCACTGAAATTAAATTAATTAACTATGGCAAACTCAGAAATCTTCCCTAGTAATCCCACCAACTAATATCGGGAGCCCAGCCACTCAAACACAGAGAGCGCCAACAAGAACAAGTGATAGAACAAGTCCTTGAACAAGTGCTTTTAACAAGTGCCCCAGTGAACCCTTGCTTCCCTTTATATAGCTTTTTGAGTCGCCACATCAGCGAAATCCTAGTACATCCTGCCACATCCTTTTCTCGTACACTAAAATCTTCTGTAACTCCTACGTGTTTAAATCGATAATCCTGCATTCTACATTAATAACTGGTACATTGAGCGACATTTCCATTTTTACCAATCAAGATTAACTATCATCTCTCATGTATTTAAGTCATTATTCCTCCATCCTTACGTTAGCGTTTTAGGCCCTTTTAGAATTTATTAATTCCCGCGCATGCGTACTAACTACTGCGCATGCGTAGTAACCATCAACTGCGCTTCATCGCCCCGCCCACTTTAATTTGTTTAAATGTTTACTCTGAATATTGTTCAACAGTAGTGTGCAAACTTGCTCACTTTTTCCAATTAGCTATACTAAAATAACTTTATATTTGTCCTGCTGAAAACCTTTCTCTGTTGATATAAGTATCTCAAATTATTGTTCGAATAATACTAAGCTAAGGTTATAATTCTGTACTATGTAGATTAACTTTAATGATATTCCTTTATTTTATGAAATTTAATTCTCATTATTCTTACGCATACTCTATTAACTATATTCCTATGCCTTTATTTATTTAATTACATTAATTAATGCTACTCCTCATCTGTTAAAGATTCTGAAACATTTATTACATAACCAAACAAGATAATCATTTATTTATTTGTGAAATGGACAATCGGGTTAAATGAACCTGACTTGTCACAATCAACCCCCAAAATTTACGCAGGTGTTTTCCTTAAAACCCGTAGAAAATTTTCCCCTTATATTAAAAAAAATTCTCAAATAAATAAGTTTTAATTGACTCACAAGGATTTCCTTCCAGCCATTACTAATCATTAAAATAAATATGATCAAATTTAACTGAATATGTAACTTATGAAAGTGCAAAGAATTAGAAGAATTCACAATTTAATTACACCCAACCCCCCTTTTGTAATAACTAACTTAACCCATAGTTAAACCTATTCTTAATAAGTATCTGAATTTACAAACAATCTAACCTGTTGTCCTTGTTTTCAAATTTTTATGCCAATTTTGTGTGGTGTGTTTTTAAACCAAACCAGATGTAACCATCACAAGAGCAAATTCTCTCAGTTTATAACATATTAATCATGTTTAATCATTGCTTTCACAAGGACAATATAGCTTCCGCCAGGGAAATCTGAGTTGTGAGTTCAAACCAATCCTAGTGATTTAATATGAAATTTTCCAAGCTAAACAACTTTTCTTTAGCCGGGAACGTTTTCACACATCCCTCAGAAACTATATTTCTTTAATAGCTTGAGCCATGACTTTCCATTGATCGCTAAGCTCCACCAAGAAATTCCCCCTCTATAATAATTACCTCTCCTTTGGTGCTTGAATAGTGTTCTTAAAGAAATGTTAGCTTCTTGTGTAGTAAAGAAGATTTTATAAGGTCCCAGCCATGCACTGATTATAATCCTGTCTTCTGACCTAACCTAACACATATTTCATCTCATAAAATCTTCCACTTTGCATAGTGTTGTGTATTTGAACCCAAAAGACAACAAGCTGTCTCCAATTTATAATCCGCCAAATCATTAGGGCCCCTTTCATACCAAAATATGTCAAAAGTCATTAGTAGTCATATGTAAATTGTAATGTCTAAAATTTCAATTAATTCCTTTCAGAGCCGCCTCTCATTGCGAAACTTTCCACCTGTAATGACTTAGACAGAATCTTTATTAATTGGAAACACGATCGTATCGATTAACCCCCGATTTAAAATTTCCTTCACTAATCTGTAGATATAAATAACACTACTGAATGTCAACAAACCCCGGCTTTAATTTACAAAACCAGCCCCCAGTCTAGAAAAATCCTATACGCCCTCACAAATCACATTAAGTTAACTAGCAAAATCCTCACTGACCTTCCTTGAGCCACCAATGCATAGTTTAATTCTAAATTCACCCATTTAAACACCTTTTTAACTAAAAAACAAATAAAAATCTCTCTTGTATATCCCCTTTTTTTTTTTTCATTTTTACGCACAGATTAAGCACACATTATTTTTAGGGTGCGTTCAGTGCCGAACCCAACAATTATTACGCTCCGTTCACCACGACCAATATGAGACTATCCACTTCACCTAATCTCTAACTCCTATTGTTTTACCCTAAAATCTAATTGTATGACCACTAATGATTTACCTTAATATCGAATGTAAATTTATAATTAGTTTAATTTTCCTTGACCTTTAGCCTATAAAATTAACTATAATATAGCTAGTGACGTCTAACAACATTATTCCAACAAGTACTCATATTTTTGCCACACCAAGAACGTTTTTCTTTCTTTCTTTTTTCCTTCCTTTTTTTTCTATGCAAACTAATTCAATCAAAACATATGCAGATATTGAACGCATCCCTGTTTGACAAGTGACATAAGGAAAATTATGAGCCTATTGCCACAACTCAAAAATATCGCTCACTTTTACTGCCATAGATTAAAACTCCTTATTTTATTTTATCATCGCCGAATATCGATTTTCATATTCCCTATTTGTTTCCGAATTTCAATGAAATTTATAGTTTCCTATAGTTAAATAAAACAAATTAAATATACATACATAGATAACAATGAATTTTAATTAACAGTAATTAACTTGCCTTAGCTTACACACTAAGTATCCAAAAGGTATGCCTAATCGTTGTGTACTCGATTCTATGGTAAAATATTTAAACTCGATTCTATTCTGTTCCCGCCTTTTGTCTATGTCAATTGATTCTATTTTTTTGAATTCCTTAAAATTTGTGACGCAGCCTCCCAGCAAACATCAAATACCCAAAATTATTCAGTGTCTGGAAAACCAAACCATCACACAGCCCCCACAATCACCCAGCTCAATCACAAAGAATCACCTCTCTTTATTACTTCTTTCTTTCATGTCTTCTCCCACCTTCATCATGTCATCTTCCGACAAACTCATCCACAAATATCCCTGTCTCTGGGATCCTCAACATCCGGATTTCAGAGACAGGACCATCCGTTCTAACTGTCTCATCAAACTCACCTCTGACTTCAATAAGCTCTCTATTTATCCTCTTTCCCCTAATGATATTCGCCGTAAAATTAAAGCATACACCACCAAACTTCGCCGTCGCGCCAAAACTCTTTCCGTAAGTACCTTACTACTTTCTTACTTATTTTACCTACCAAATTCCCAATTATAATTACTTTATCTAATACACTCCCTTTTACCGCTTATTTTTTTTCAGAAACTTCCCTCTTCAAACCCGGTTCCCGAGTCCTCCAGTTCTAATCAACTTTCCCTACCTCCTCCTATTTTTCCTCTTCCTTCAACTTCTTTTACTGAACTTCCGTCTCCCTCTTCTCCTACAACTTCCTCTTCTGTATTCGAAGAACTTTCTCAGCTCTCTCCCACGAAAAAAAAACTTGTCACTCCTCTTCTCAAAACTATCCTCTCTCTTTCTCAAAATAACCTCATCAATGAACACACCACTATCTCCCTCTGCCCTATTCCTACCCACTGTTCTTCCTCTCATCACCCTACTACCTCCAATACTACTTCTCTCCCCCAACCCCCTCTTCCTTCTCCTGACGTAAGTGTTTTAAATTTTCTTCCTATATGTAATTTGATTAACTTTGTTTCTTCCCTGATACTAATGAACTCTTGCATTTTTCAGATTACTTCTCCCATTCACCTGGACTTCAACGACTTGCTCGACGATATTGACGCCTACCTTTCCTAATTCGTAAGTTCCTTGTCCTTTTTAATAGTATGTTAAATATTTTTTTTTTTTTTTTTTTTCTAATCCCACTAACTTAAATTCTAATGCTAGTTTCAAAAGTTTTTTTTTTTTTTTGTGAAAGGCCGCCACACACCCCTCTACCTAAATTTACGCATTGTACTAATAATGGAAAGACTTGTAGTTTTTTTTTTTTTTTTTATATAACAAATATCAGTTCTTTCTTTTACTTTGCAAAAAGGTTCTTTCGTAAATTTAAGTAGGCCTTCCCCTTACCTCCTTTATTTTACAATTATCATTTACTGAACATTTATTTAATAAATCTATTCTATTCCTCTATTACATTTTTATCTCCAAATACTATACTAAACAATATCGCTTCGTTTTTTTTTTTATAAACCTTACCACTTAAATAACATTAAATAAATTTTAAATGAAATTAAGTCCCACTAACGTGACCTAAAGCTTTACTAACACAACAATGGATCTTTATTCGTAAAATAAAATGTATTATTATTACCATAAGACTACTTTAACAATTATACGACGTGTGACGTGTTTAATGCGACGTGTTTTTTTTTTATACGTATAAGGATTTTAAACTTAAATAACTTCTAAATGTAGGTAAAACTGAACAAACATCTTATACATCATTTATATGAAATTCATAACAATTTATCCTATTCCTTATTTACTTCCCGAACCAACCTCCCTTTTCACATCTAAATAGACCTAGATTATATTGTTTTTGCTATTCCTGATAATACTTTGATAGATGTATTGTATTAAATTTCCCTCTTACTCGTTTAGTAATAGGATCAATTAGAACATAAACGTTTTTATAAGGATTTGCTGCTATGGTATACGGTCCTTCATACAACGCCTCAAATTTTTTTGTAAGCTTCTGTGTTGCATCAGATTTGTTTAATTTCCTAATTTTAACTAAATCTCCTATCTAAAGTTGAATAGTTCGGAATTTTTTGTTAAATTTCGCCTGCCGCTTCTCCCCTGCTCTTTGCAAATTACTTCTAACTTCCTCCCTTACCCGTCCTACTTCTAGCTTATCCTCTACTCCTTTCATCTCCTTATCAAATGTTAACTGAGTGGTTTTTCCATACATGATTTCACTAGGAGTATATCTTGTGCTCTCATGAAAGGTATTATTATATAGCAACTCTATTTTAGGTAACATAGTAGTCCAACCTTTATGATTATTTCTACAATATGTTCTAAACAGTCGTCCCAACTCCTTGTTTACTCTTTCAGTTGTATTAGGACGTGGATTCCTAACTGTAGTGTATAATACTTTTACCCCAGCTTGTCTCATGCTCTCCTTCCAAATTTTACTAGCAAATTGCGTACCATTGTCTGACATTATAGCCTTTGGCTTTATAATATCAAAGAATCTCTTTGTCTTGCCGATTACTGCTCTACTTGTTGCTTTTCTTAACCCATACAATTTTACAAATTTACTAAAAGAATCTTGAATCACCAAAATATATTGCATACCAAAAATGCCTGCTGGTAATGGTCCATATAAATCAATCATAACTATCTCTCCTATCTCTCTAGTGATTATTGAACAACAGGGTCCCACATTTTTCACCGTATCACTTTTAGTTATTTGACATTCATGACATACCCTTATTATCTGCCTTACTAGTTTGTTAATCCCTCTCCAATAAAATCTATCCCTTACATATTTTATCACCTTGAACACCCCTTGATGACCCATCTCTATGTGAACCTGCTTGATTATTTCGCTTCCAGTATCAATCAAACCTATTACCGCAAGATCAAAAATTTGAATTTCTATTTCTGATTTAAATGTAACCTGACTATTCTCTTCCAATTCATTTTCCTCAATTACAGAAGTAACTACATCTCCCAACTCCCTATATTCTAATTCAGTTTGTTCTATTTTTAATTTCAATACTTCAACTATCTGTTCGGGGACCAACATTTCTTTAACCCTGCTTACTTGGTAACCTAACCCCTCAGATTGTTGACGCTCCAAAATACTAATTTTAATTGGTACTTTAAGTCCTTTGTCACCTTTCCCTAAGATTTGCCCTGGTTCCCATCCCATTTTCCGCATTATATTTAATGATGTGTTCCCTAATAAGGAAGCTGATTCGGGAACGTAACCTTCAGCCTCCCCTAGTTTAACTCTACGCTCTGAACATTATCTAACTCATTAGTTTGTATATTATTAACATTCCTCTTTTGGACCGCTTCTGGTTTCTGCCATTTTTTATAATTTTGTTGAAATCCTCTTTTCCGCTTCTCAAACTCTTGACTTTGTGTTGACGAAGAATAACCTGGTGTCTCTTGTTTATTTATATCATCCAAATTCCTAAGAAATTCTGCGGTTTCTGTAATAGTATTCGTTTTCGCAGTTCTTCAACTGGTAGTTCCTTTTCCTTCACTTTATCAATTGTCTGTAAGTTACTTTCCTTATTGTTATGCACTGGTTGCTTTACCGAATCTTCTATACAAAAACTTTGCCCTTCTCTTGTTGTAATTCCTCCATTTAAACTCAGAGGAGTTTCTAAATTTCTTAAGGTTGTCTTAGTGGTTCGAACATCATCACTTAATTCATTTAATTTGCTTGCTAATGTGCCTATAGCTCGCCTAATCATACGATAAGCTAATCCTGTTCCTTTTCCTCTATCGCCCTTTGCTTTAGATCTTGTTACTGTAGACAACTGGCGTCTCGGTGATACATGGCTTCTTCTAGTTTCCTCTTGTATATATAATTCCTCCTCTACTCTCACATTCGAATCTTCAGTACTAATTACTGTTTCCTGTTCTCTAAATCTAGCCGGTGCTTTTCGTTTTCGTTTTGGTGTTGAAACTTCCATGCCTCCTCTTTTTTATTAACTTTTAATTTAAATTACTCTTTTTTTTCCTTTTATAATTTTACCCTTTTTTATATTTTTAATTTATACTTTTCTTAAAGTTAAATACTTTTGCAACTCATTCGTGTTTAGCTCTGTAACAAAATTTTATAACTTATTTTGACTTGACTAAATACTTGTATCTCAAAACTCCCTTAAAACCTCTATACTTCAAATCAATGCAACCGTCAATGTCACTGTCACTCCATTACTGTCACACAACAACACACAAACTCTATGTTAGACTATGATCTGAACAAATTACTCAAACAAACAATAAAAAACTTTCTAAGTTCCTTCCTTAATTCTTCCTTTCCAGACTTCCCATCATTCCCTAGTTCCAAAACATAATCCAAACACCCAAGAATCCGCAATCAACCATGCCATTGATCGCTTGCAAGTGCACCCATCACACCAAAACTGATCAAGGATCCCCTGAAGTCTATATAGCAATGAACCTCTCAAACTGCATATTACCAGGTATTTATAACTATTATTATTAACCCTTATTTACCGTATCTAAGACTAGTGACTCATTATATAACTCGCTTTTAAAATAACCTATAAACAAATGGTTTCCACTCGTTATGCCTAACTTATAATCCCCTTAATGTATAAAGTCTTTAGCCTAACCTAAATCTAACAAATAGTACTTCTTTTTCCAGATGTTGTTACCACTAACTACTACAACTCATCTCTGACTTCATGGAACATCAGACCCCAAGAAAACAGACTTTTACCACCGAATATCTCCTGTTTATACAGCTCACTACAACTCTTAAGGAAGCATTTTAATTCACTAATAAGGTAACAGATTCCCACTTTACATTTCTAACACATTTTTCAACAATCATTCATCAAACAATCTAACTTGCAACTCTATTTATATCTTTTATATATTTCAGATTGCGCCAACTCAACGCTACACCAACGGCTCAACAAGTCTCTAAACTAATTTCAGCTCACCCCTGCCAGTAGAGAAACTAATTCATTCGTTCTGTTTGTTATTAATTATCATAAATAAAATCCTTTTTTTTTTTACAAATATATAAATAAAAAATAAAATAACTAGGATAAATAATAAGATCCTACTAGAACTGTTTTAAACCTCTCCTATTTCACGACAACAAATTGTACAAGAGTTAATCTCTTGTACTGTTACTTAAGATCAAATCATAACATTCTAGAACACTTTGCCACTGCTTATAACCATCAATCCTATCCAAAACCAACCTACTTCCTACACAATTATCCTAGGTTATTACTACAGTCCCATATTATACAGCAGTAACTCATCCTACTCATTCTAGACAAAAGCAACCAAATGTACCCAAACATCTTAATCCTAATCATGTCGGCTCCTATTATAATATCCTTGTCACTCGGCACCTAATTGTACTATCCTGGTCACGGGTACCAAATTGTAACATCCTGGTTATAGGCACCAAATTGTAACCTCCCTATCTACCTACCTACTTTCTTCTATCCTATAGCTATCCTGGTCTCGGCCAGCAAATTGTAACCTCCCTAACCTACCTACCTACTTTTTATATATATATTACTCTAACTACTCCTATCTTGAGTTACTACTGAACCTAATTATAACATTCCTAACTAGCCTAGCCTAATCCTAGCCAATAAATAACAACCACTTAATACTACCTCTGCCTCATACCTACTTAATAAAATTTCACTAATAATATAAACTCTAACATTTATACCCTCATTATCCTTACTCCAGAATTATTATGATTTGATTTATGTTTGGCCAATGTGATCATATAGTAATTAGAATCCTTTATACGTTGTGATACCGAAATAATCCATGATCTTTTAAGGTAATTAAAACAATTCATAACTAGCCCTAATAACTAAATATAAAACCTGTACTATTATAAATATGAGTATCTCTCCTAGGTATTGTTACACTCTCAGTCATTCTAATTTGTATTTAAAGGGATAATTTTGAATAAACAACATTAGTTAAGCAAAAGGAAAATCTATTAAACATGGATATATATTTCTAATGAAAAGTTTAAGAGATTATTTAGAATTTTACATTCTATATTTGACAAATAATTGAATTTAATTTAATATAGAATAGTCTCGACAAAGGTTACAGCACCATCCATCCGCTGTTAACAGTGAATCTCGTCCCTGACTGGATAATTCTCCTTCGAGACTGTTCTCGGAGGTCCATGTACCTCAATCATTGGGAATTCATAAATGTTATTAATGTACTGTCTAGTCTGTCAGTTAAAATAGTTCTACAAAAGGACAAGAGGACATTTTCTTTTAGCAAAAGTATGTCAGTCAGTTCGTTCCTAACCACACATCCATACAAGTTACTTTACTAGGTATTTAACAAATAAAACTTTCGCTACTCAGAGACAGAGCGCAGACATGGTACTCCGCTCCAAGTACCATCCTTCATGTTCATCCATCATCTAGTTCATTTCAAGACTTCCTCAAACTAGATTTAGTTTAAGAGAGTCTCTATTTAGGGCTATACAAATGCCCATCAACTTTGTTAGAATTGAACTAATGCCTAAGAATTATAATAACTATGAATATTCCTAAACTAGGTAAACTTCCTGTTCATATAAAATCTACTTCTGATAGTAATTTAACAGAGTAAAAGGTAAGTTCGTACTTTTAATCAAGTCTCCATAGGTAATTACCAAAGTAATATTACACCGCTGAGATAAGTATTCCATTTAGTCAGAATAATCCAACTCTACAAACATAGATATTAACAGTACCTAATTTGTACCAGCCATGATAATAAGTAAGTTATTATTTCAATTCGATGGTGTAGGATTTAATTATCCAAAATAATGATTCATTCACTTATCAGTCCTGTTTCTCAGGAAGAATCTGAATTAGACATTCAAGTTAAATGTAATAGTAGATTTAGACAGTGACTAATATAATAGTATCTGCCACTTTAATAAGTGAAACAGAACCATACAACCAACTTGGCAAGTATGTCTAAAAGTACCATATGTGCTTAGTTTCTCTTGTTTAAGAAATTCGATGCTTATGGTAGACCTGGTCAGTGACTACAATAATAGTGTCTCTAATCCGTCTGGTATAGAGTTCACACTATAGGCTGCTTTTTGCTCACCTAGTTTAACCGAAATGTACCACTTGCACTTTTCTTTGAAGAGTCAAAATCTGAATTATTTATAATTTTATCTTTTCAGCTTTCAACCTTTAAAACATTGATCTGAGTCAATAAAAGAATCACTATCTGTCAATAGTTTTATTTTAAAGTGAATATTCACCCAAATTGGAAAAGGATTATTGTTAATTAGCAATAGTTTTATCCATATTTCCTATTTCCCTCGGCAATCCTGAAAAGTCCTATTAACCTATGTTTCCTAAATGTTCCCTAACCATCTAAAAGTCTCCTAAAATGTAGTTACTTACCAATCCTGAAAAGTCCCTATTTGTTTACTTTCCCTAAAACGTTTCCTATCCACCTAACTTCCCTAAAACCCTACTTTCTACCCTAAATATATTCCTAATCTATCTAAAAGTCCTAGCTAATAACAAATCTAGGGATAAATCCCACATTTACATTTAAACGTGTAAGTTTTCACGGTGTAATGAAAACCCCCCTATAGAAGACGCTTTCCGTAGCCACAGAAATTGTCACCTGACTATTCTAACGACGGGATTGAGAAGGTATCTCGACTAATCCTATCACCTGTGTGTTTAGTTTCCTTACCCAAGACCGAAGTCGGATGGGCTTGGAAACAGGACAGAGACATAAAAGGAAATAAATAAGTATATAAATAAAGACCAAATCCAATGACTCTGTTCATAGTAAGGCAAGTGTGTTACCACATGGATTCACTTCGACGAGCCCCTTGCCCTCAGATAAACAGAATGCATTAGAAATGAGAGACTGGTTAGTCGAAAAGCATCAATCGACTGCTTGCTCGTCTCAGGCAAGCCCCTTCCGTTAGGAAGTTGAACCAAGGAGAAACCATTTAACACCGCAAGGCGGTACCCCTTTGGCCATGACACTTCGTCATGTGTGTTCTGTGATCAAACAACTAAGCTCTTAAACCACAAGCCGCGTTTTCCCTAGTAAAAAAAAAACCCACTAAAGAAAACTTCTGTACACTGCCATCGCTATAACACTAAGAATCTATTATCCGATCCTCAGAACCCACAAAGGACTGCATCACAATCCCCTATAGACTCCAAAACTCAAACAATAAATCCTTTAAACAACACTAAAAATTGTAAATTAAACTCACTGAAATTAAATTAATTAACTATGGCAAACTCAGAAATCTTCCCTAGTAATCCCACCAACTAATATCGGGAGCCCAGCCACTCAAACACAGAGAGCGCCAACAAGAACAAGTGATAGAACAAGTCCTTGAACAAGTGCTTTTAACAAGTGCCCCAGTGAACCCTTGCTTCCCTTTATATAGCTTTTTGAGTCGCCACATCAGCGAAATCCTAGTACATCCTGCCACATCCTTTTCTCGTACACTAAAATCTTCTGTAACTCCTACGTGTTTAAATCGATAATCCTGCATTCTACATTAATAACTGGTACATTGAGCGACATTTCCATTTTTACCAATCAAGATTAACTATCATCTCTCATGTATTTAAGTCATTATTCCTCCATCCTTACGTTAGCGTTTTAGGCCCTTTTAGAATTTATTAATTCCCGCGCATGCGTACTAACTACTGCGCATGCGTAGTAACCATCAACTGCGCTTCATCGCCCCGCCCACTTTAATTTGTTTAAATGTTTACTCTGAATATTGTTCAACAGTAGTGTGCAAACTTGCTCACTTTTTCCAATTAGCTATACTAAAATAACTTTATATTTGTCCTGCTGAAAACCTTTCTCTGTTGATATAAGTATCTCAAATTATTGTTCGAATAATACTAAGCTAAGGTTATAATTCTGTACTATGTAGATTAACTTTAATGATATTCCTTTATTTTATGAAATTTAATTCTCATTATTCTTACGCATACTCTATTAACTATATTCCTATGCCTTTATTTATTTAATTACATTAATTAATGCTACTCCTCATCTGTTAAAGATTCTGAAACATTTATTACATAACCAAACAAGATAATCATTTATTTATTTGTGAAATGGACAATCGGGTTAAATGAACCTGACTTGTCACAACATTCTTATCAAAATCGGTTCAGCCGTTTTTTAATTTTTATAGGATGTTTTGTTAGCGATTTTTAAATTTTATTTTACTGATTCGACACTTGAACAAATAAAAAATAAAGAATTTGTAAATTCATCTAACTTTTTGGCACAATTTCATATTTACCCACAATAGCACCGTCTGTGATACTAAGGTGTGATTACATCTTAGGAAATAGTGAAACAATGATGTCTTACTTAAATAGAAACCCATAATGCCTTCCAGAGTGAGTTCTATTGCAGTTCCCTATTTCACTAGTCATTGAGCGCCTGGTACTTAAACACTATTATTTAAATAGATTAGCTAGAAATTTATAAAATTATTGTAGTGCGAAGAAGCACACACACCAGTAAAGCTAGAAAATCAAGAACGAAAAAAGTGCTACTGTATGTCGTAGGCGTAGGTACTTGTAGTTACAGTAGCGCGTCGCTAGAGGGCGTTCCGTCGCGACTCGAGACACTTACCTGTCTGGTTTCATTATAAGCGCGCCGGAGGCTGATTGCCAGCCTCGACGGCCAAATACCTAATCGCTATGGGTATGAAACTTACTCACATGACATTTTATATGATACAGAAGTAGCACGCTATATCGATACACTTAGTACTTAGCTAAGTATCCGAAGCTTTTTTCCTTACTACATTTTTGGTTGGCCGTTGGTTTGCCGAGCGTTCTGTTATTTGCAACTGAAATGCTGTGTCTAACTGCTATTGATTCCAAAAATCGACTAATATTAAATTTCGGTGAAATCTAAAGTTTTTGTTTTAAATCCATATCCGTAAATCAAGAGCAGCCTCGGCATGTTTTCGGCCTAATTATATAAGCTAAGAAACCTGGATTTATATACGTGGTCATTTGAAATGAGCAATATTTATAGCTAAGAGAAAGGCCTCTCCAGGGAGCGATGAACGCGGCGACGTCAACCCCGCAGGCGTTTGCGACGCCGCGGCCGGCCGCCGGCGCAGTCGCCGCGGGCGTCTGACAGCCTCCTTACAATGTGCTCAGAAAGTTGAAAAGAAAGAAGTCATTATGTGATTTCCACTAACTTGCACAAAGCCAGGGGAATGTCAGCAGCGATGCGGATCAGTTAAGTGTATGGCCTCGACTAACAGGACGAGAAGATAATGATGCTGACGACAGTCATCGTCGTCATCATCATTATCATTATCAGCCCATATCAATCCACTGCTGGACGCCACTAAGCCCGATCTTCGGTTTTTCTTCTTCAGTCACTACCAGCAACTCTGCGTATATCGTCGGTCCATCTGATCGCAGGCCGTTTTACACTAAGTTGGCCGATTCGCGGTCTTCATTCCAGAACACGTCTCCCCCAGTTATCGGTAGCAGCAAACAGACCAGCCCACTGCCACTTCAGCTTGCTCAGCAATTAGAATAAGTGGCAATATTAAAATTAAATAAATTAATAAAATAAAAATCATTTATTGCAGTACAAAGAACTTACGCGTAATATCCGTACACTAAGTTTAGGACACTGTATACAAATAAAAAATAATTTAAATTAAAGTATAATAACAGTCCTGAGTCATATTTAATTTTCATCCATATAAACAGAAATCACCGCCTAAATATAGGACTCCGTATGTCGTCAGAGTGAGCCACGAGTATTTTGTTGTTGGAACAGCGAGTTTATAGTCTAGTATTGTCACCATACATTACGTGTTGTCTTTCCGTTAAAAAGTCATTGAAATGAGTTTATTATCTTGGAGAGATCGTAAAGGTTAACGGCCTGTTTTATAACATGCGAAGGAGCCCAGGGCGGCCATTGGACGTGCACGAAAAACAACGAAATATTTTATAAAGTAAAATTACAGACATGTTTCAATTGCATTTTGTTGAAAATAATCGTCCGTGATGAAAATATGGACAGCCCGGAGCTGAGTAAAATGTACTGAACATTTCATTACAATGCCTTTTTACCCGACTCGACTGCGCGAAGTCATGGAAAGGTACCTATAGTTTAACAGTGTATGTAAGCAAAAATATGTCCCACTATAGCTCCTGGACCAAGTACCTACTTATGGAATTTTGATAAATGAGGTGTCAAAATCCGAGAGCCGAGAAGTGAATCGCGTTCTTATCTCCAGGATGCAAGTATCTATTAACCTTTACCACAGAAGACTTAATAGTACCAACCTATACAAATAGTAAATTAATGATAATATAAACATATTAAAAAAATAATAATTTACTTATCTTTAAAAACAACAAAAAAAAGTTTCTAACAATGAAAAGGTATTAAATACTATTAGCTGCGCCCCGCGGCTTCGCCAGCGTGGATATTGATGTGTCGCTAGTAAGAAAAGTAGTCGCTTACTCGGCTGCGCTGTTATGATTATTTCCGAATCTATCATGGTTCTGTATTTGCGAACTCGCTTCAATTGTTAAGCACGTTTACGACGATTCGTTCTCTTATTTCCCGTGCCAAACATGGGTTGCCATATAAAATATACGAAATTGCCTTTTTTTTTTTTTTTTACGCCTTATAGATCTATGTTTGGCCACCTATCTCGCCTGATGTGAAGCGATGATGTGGCCTAAGATGGAGCACATAGATCTAGAGAGAGACGGCAGTTGAGCTGCTCAGACCCGTCTCCCCGATGGTTCACCGAACATCATCCCGAAACACGACTAGGCCGCTTGACGGCATGGCTTTGTTCGGTGGGTGGTATTACAACCACGGCCAGAGCCTACCACTCCAAAGCGCGTAAGCGGGTTTCATCACGATGTTTTCCTTCACCGTTTTAGAGCGAGCGTGCAAAATCTGCACTTAACTATAAGTCATTGGTGCAGGGCCGAGTCGGGATTCGAACCCAGGTGCGTCGGATCGAAAGGCGCACGAGGTCCCGCTGAGCCACACTCGCTCTACGTTTCTACGGTCCTTTATTGCCTAAATAGGCATGCCCCGTCACGGATTATTATGGAAATTATGGAAACGATGTATTGCACTTGTTGAGGACGCCGAGCTACGCTTCACTTAGCGATAATAATTGTAATAATGTATAGGAATTAGGAATTAACTAAAAATGATGTAGTGTTATTTTATTAAAATCACACGTGAAAGTAACCATCTGGCAATCACAATTCAGACACGTCGGAACTCGTGTTCAACGTCCGGGGTCGGATCGGACGGGGAATGCAGAGAGGGACAGGGGCAAGTGTACAAGCGGGGCTCTGATTGGCCTGGACGGGTCGTACGCGCCACGTGAAAGGCAACGATTGTTAACTGTAATTTTTTGTTTATTTATAGCCAAGTTTTTGGGAATAAAGGAGCAGTTGTTCAGTATTGTTGTAACCGTCAAGAGAGACTTATTAACCCTATCCCAGTGTGTATCTTCTTTACTATCCAAGTGTAGAAGTGTCCCATTGATAATAGTAGGAAAAATTAGGCATCTAGGAATAAATAATTCGTTTCTTTTGCAGCCTGAAGCTCCTCTACATCCCTCTCATCGACTATAATTTTATAAAGTTTTAATATATTACATTATGTATTATATTATGTAATATTACATAATACATTCTATATTATATCATACTATATTAGGATTAGGATTTAAACCGAGTTTTGAGTGAATTGAACCAATCAATAAAATTTTCCGTACAAAGTTTAGAACTTTATTGCACACCTCCTAGTAGTATTGCAAAAAAAAACGTGTTTCATACTTTAGTTTTAAGTTCATTTGTACTAAGTTTTGAATGAATAAAACTAAAATAAAAAACCATACAAACTTTAAAAAGCCCTTACACTTTTTTAGGGGTATATTTTAGGGGGACAGTAATCGAGAAAAAATCTAAAATGTAGTTAGAACGAATGTTTGTCGAACCAGAAAGATCATCCAATCAATATTTTTGTGAAATGATGAATGAAATGATTCATATTTTTAAATCAATAAATGAAATCTAATGATTCTGACATTTTTAATTTGTTCTTCATCTCAAACGAAACCACTATGACGTCATTTGTAGGCAAATGCCGTGAGTCAAGCTTGTGTTTATTTTACGTTTTTGCTTTTCATAAAATGTATTTTTGCTAATTTTTTCGTTTCATTACTACAATATCGTTCCCAACTTCACAAAACGTATTTAAATCTCTTTGCAAGTTTTATTTCGAAGAGTTTGGCGTTTTCTACCGTAATATGACGTCACAAGTTTTGAGGTGACCTTTTGCGCGGCAATATTTCAAAATTTAAACATAGTTTTAGGTACTTTTAGAGCGTTATTTAATTAAAATAGTATTTTTCATGGCTATATATATTAATTGTAGTTAATATAAAACACTTTCTGAAAAGTTGTCCGATCCCTATTAAGTATAAAAAGCCGTATAAACTTTAGAACTCCCATGCACCCTTTCTAGGGGTAGTTTAAAAAAAATAAAAATACGTGTTTAATTATTTATGTTAAAGTTTATTTATAGAGCACAGATACAGAGTTTTGAGCGAATTGAACCAAGGAATAAAAATGTTCCATACAAAATTTACCACCCTCTTTCACCGTCCTGGGGGTTGATTTTAAAAAATTAACATAGCCAATGTTTCATCAATCAGTTTAGTAGTTACGGTGATACGTGGTAACCAACATCACTCACACAAACTTTTGCATTTATAATATTATTAGGATGTACATCGGGTATCGGTTGAGCCAACTGAGTGGCCTACAGGTAATTCAACCGATACCCGTTGTCCGGCTACGTGTCCAAAATGCTGGCGGCGTCGCCTCGTTGAATAGCGAGGATGATTCTTTGGGCAGAATACACGCCAGTATTTTGGTCACGAGTGGACTCCATCAGCCGCCCCGCCAAATCTTTATAAATTTTCAGTACTCCTGGTCCCTACTACGTGCCCAACGTCTCTACCCCAAACGGCACACACAGGTTACTCCTATCGAGACCTGAATATTTGCGCCGTTAGACGGATTCTGCCGCTGTAGCGGCGCCGCCCACCCGTAGAGACGTCTCCGGAAGATGGGACGGCGCCATCGTGTCTACACAAGTAGCATCCCAAACCAGGGGCCGTACCATCCTCCTGGGAATGAGGAATGAAAATGTATGAATCAAATAATTATTTAAAGATACCTATTCCATTTCTTAGTTTATATCCTGCACGGGGCTTATTAACCTGAAAAAAGGATAAGGGAATCAAAAAGGTATCAAGTTTAATAAAAGCCTCATATTTCAGAAGAGTTAGTTCTCTTATATTTTTAAAGAAATGAGAACACATCTACCTAACTTTTTCAAAAACATTTAAATATTCATATTTAGATTGCTTGAAAAATAACATGTTTGCTTTTTGGTTTTTATTTCGTTAGTAATTGTATTATGAAACGGACTTTACGCAATAAGTTACCGTATTGCAGCTAAACACAATATAGTAATGTCTATTACTTTGCGTTTTACCCTATCAAAGCATTCATAGCGTAACATCGGATTTTTGGGTAGGGACCGGGACCGCGGTTTCGGATGCCACAGAATACTTATTAGTGGGTAGCAAAACTTCGCGATCACGTGTTTTCTGCTACAGCTGTCTTAGTAGTCTTACATGCAATACAAAATACAGTGCATAGCCAAAAATATATTATAAACTTCTTCTTTCGTGTGAGTGTGTGGCCAACCCTGGTGTCGGAGCTTTTACCCTCCGAAGGCCTCCGACATGGCCTAACGATTATTGTCCTAACACAATAATCGGGACCGCCGGCTAACGCACGTAGAACTATATTAAAGCAACGAACTAGAAAAATAAAACAGAAGAAGACCATAGTTTTGTTTTTACTTTTTTTTTACAATGAAACCCATCCAAAGTAGGTACGCAGCCTCGAGATTTATAAAAATGTTGCAAAGAGATTCCAAACCTTATTATTTAGTATGTCAGTCTCTGTGATGTCGTGTTTGGGCAGGTTGGTTTAAATCTCATAATACACCATTGAGGTTGCGTGTTCGATGCCCGCGACGGGACAAATGTTTGTGCATAGAAAAAAGCGCAAGCATTTGTTTCGTGTCTGGGGGTTGTGGGGCCAGGGTCATATTTAGGGGCCAGGATCTATGTGTGATCGTTGGGCTTATTTATCATTTAATTAAATAAAAGAAAAGTGCGAAACGTCGTTAAATTGTTAAAAAAGAATATGTAGGCTGGTAGGAATAGGTAGGTATATGACAAAAACGTTTTGAGGCTCAACTCTTTAGCTGATTTATTTATTTTTGTTGTTGTTTAGAGTGTGCTTTTTCTGTTTTGATTCGCAATAAGAGTGGCATATTCTTTAAGAAAAAACAAAGAAAAAAAAGAATAAATTAAGATTTAAAAAAACCAAAAACAATTATTTAGCTTCTTCCTTTTTTTACGCTTAATAGATCCATGTTTGAGCATTATCTCGCCTGATGTGAAGCGATGATGTGGCCTAACATGAAGCACATAGATCTAGAGAGAAACGGCAGTTGAGCGGCTGCTCAGACCCGTCTCCCCGATGATTCACCGAACATCATCCCTAAACACGACTAGGCCGCTTGACGGCATGGCTTTGTTAGATCTTGGAAGAGGTTGTAACAGTAACAGGCAGACTTCGAAGTCCAACCAAGTGATTTCGAAGTCTGTCTGATTATTTATTACTATATATGTACATGCTTCGTTATTCCATATAGAACATATCGTATAGAACGATAAAAAGTCTGTAAATTTTAATGGTGGAACAGGTTTTTGTTCCGGAGCCAGGGATGGTAGACCGATTGTACAAAGAGCGGCGAAGAGTGCCCGAGGTGATGCCGCGGGTGGTGAGGCCCTTTCATTTCCATTGTAATTACGGGCCCGGGGCTCCGGCTCCAAGCTACGGGCGCGGGGCGCCATAGTCAGTGGAGCGGACGGAACAAGCCGAACGAAAACTTTATTTACTATACCTACATATGTATAATGAAATATTTGTGACATGAAAGACGTTGCTTCTGATGAAGCTTTTAAAAACATTATGTAGGTACATTTTCCTGGGTCATTATTTTACGATTTTCTGATGACTATTGGTCGATACTTTCATACTGCCCCAGAAATCTTGAGCAACTTTAAAAATACGTAGATAAAAGTACCAATATAGAAGTAGGGGAGATATAGATTAACTTAGCTCATTAAGTAAAATTATTGTAGTTAAAATATATAGGCAGTAAGTAGTAATAGACACTGCTGCGGCCCGCGACTTCCTCTGCAGTTGTGCACCCGTGCATTTGGTTATATCGCGATCCCTCGAAGAACTACGTGTTAAATTGGGATGAAAATTATCCTTCTTCTCCGGGTTACCATTTCTGTGCCAAAATTTCATCAAGGTCGGTTCAGCCAAATGAAAATGTAATAAAGAGACAGACAGAGTCACTTTCGCATTTTATGATATTAGCACAGTATTACAATATATATATATATTAGTGTGTAAGTGTGGATCCTCCTACTTTACCTACTAACTTTTTATTAATTGGAGATTTATAATTGTAGAACTTAGTAGTGCTTTTTTATGAACTTTGACACCCACACACATAGTAGTAGTCTTTATACTATGACGTAGGTAAGTACCTATATCATTGTGACGCAAGTCACGCAAGTACACGAGACGCAAATAAAAAAGTAAAAAAATATAAATGACAAAATTTTGTCATTTTCTAATGGATCTGTTTTAATAAAAATATCTTATATATTCTCATTTCTCGCCATCTGGTATGTAGGTACATGAGACTCTAGTAGGCCTACCTATATTCAATTTCTTCCTGTAAATTTTCCGTTCGAATTTATGAACGAGCGTTTGGTGCAAAAATATACAAATGAACTTTACATGTGCACATACTGCTTACATAAGGCTGCACACTGCACACTAGGTAAGCAGCAAAGAATTATTGGTGTACACTGTACAGCGCACAATGGCGCGAGCGACGGCTAGGCGGACGGTAACACAATGGCCGCGAGTGTGCCCGCGGGCACTGCAGTCGCCCTTCCCGTTTTATCAATAGTTTATGTTTTGCCTCCGGTGTTCAGAGGCCGACGAAACCAACCAGCTTAGCTTGCCTACTTAGAGCTCAGTCAGTGATAAGACTGCATTGAAGCTTTAAGAAAAAGCGCCAGATCTTTTTGTTCAGGCCCCGGCACAACCAACTAACTTAGTCTGCCTGCCTTAGTCAGTGCTTATAAAGTGCAATGGAACTCAAGAAACGACGCCAGATCTTAAATGAGTAATTAGGCTCTCGACTGTAAAATGTTCAAAACAATGACTTTGACTTGATTGTTTCTGACAGTCTCTTACATTAAACTTCTATAAGCTTTAAGCTGCGAAATGCTGCAATTATTCTCATTTTACATCATGGGACACAGTATATACCTAGGTAGATTGAGGTTATGAACCTCAATCTACCTAGGTATATACTGTGTCACACACAATAAATATTTATATTTACTAAGATTTAATAGAAACTAGGTCCTATTGGGTTTTTCACCAACTCGACACGAGGAGCTGGGCACGCGTGTGTCCAGTTGGTGAAATTCAAAATAGGTATCACTTGTTATTTCGTCACCTGGACACGCTTAGCTTTTTATCTGTGTACAGATAATTAATCTTATAATAAATTACTTTTATGTTTTCGCCAAATGGACACGAGTTGGGAGTTTACCCGAATTCATTACAAAATACAGTCACGCAGAAGAATGTTTTGTATACTGTTGTAAAACTATTAACTATTTTCTGTGATTCTTATTACATATATTTATACGGTGGTCACCAACTCGAGTGTCGAATTTCTTCTTCCGTTATTAAACCGTCTTAAAGGTGACGTGTACGCTATCTATTGATTCTATTGAGATTGGAGTGAACCTTTTTCTCAAAAGAAGAAATTCGACACTCGAGTTAGTGACCATCGTAGTTCAATTGGAAAACCATTGTTTGTATTTTTCATAAATTTATAATAAATATATGTTGACTCTACTATACGTACACGCTGTTGAAGCAAAAGTAGAGGTAATCGAAAATTAGTTAAGTACGCTCGTCTACATATACCCAAATAAATCATCATATTACTTAATTACTATATATTTGTTTTATAAGCAAATAAGGTTATTTTTACTACCCTAAGAAAAAAAGTGAGGCATGTTCTATGGCGATCATGATTCAGTAAACGAACAGTCCTAGCGATTTTTAACCGTTTTTGCAAAACTAGCTTTATATGTCCAGTTGGCGAAAACAAAAAGTATTTTATTTCAAATTTCACTATCTGGACACGCGTGAAAATCTTAGCGTGTCCCGATGGCGAAATAATAAGTGATACCTATTTTGAGTTTCACCAACTGGACACACGCGTGACCAGCCCCTCGTGTCGAGTTGTTGAAAAACCCGTCCTATTTATTATCGGACCACCTGATACATTTACGATTGCATACTTTTTGACAAACGAATGGATTAGTAATATGTCCCTTCTTTGCAATTGAGTGGTTATAGACCATTTATCCACCCGTAGTTTGAACCCGGTTCTTGCGATTCCGTGCTTGAACGTATCGATGTCACTTACCGGACTCGTTTGTGGAGCTTATTAAACGTTTGCCACTGGTCACTGCGAGCTTATTACTTATCCTTAATGGCATACGATTTGCGGCGACAGGTGGACCTACTTACCCTGTAATATTTATAATATAATATATAGCTACGTATGTACGGCAATCATTTAAAATTAGGTATTTAACGGAGAGAAATCTAGGTATATATAATCCTTATTATTTATTTAATATCAATACCTCGATTTGACTGAGAATAACCGCTTATATCAGTAAAGTAAAGTATACTTTTGAAACTGTTTTTTTTTGTTGTTGTCTTCAACACCCAATAAGGCTTAGGTAGGTACGTACATATATTATGAGGCTCGAATACATTATGTAGGAAAATATGTTTTGTCCTCTAATTTCACATCAACTTTAATAAATAAAAATTACAAATACGACTTCTAACCATAAAAAAAATTGCTTGTTCTAATAACTTGGAACGTCCATATGCCACATCACGATTCGCACATCGCTCGCGGCTATTAAAATGAAACGCGCCGAGGTCATAAATTATTATTTAGCCATATTCGAAAAGCTTATATGTAAATATGATCATTTCGTACCGCAAGGGGTGAGCGGTGAGGGGTGAGGAAGAGTAGAGCGCGGATAAGAGCGGGGTAGCCCGGGGCGCACCCGCTGGCGTCGAGCGCTCCGCCGATATAAAGGAACACCTAACGCCGCTTTTGATGCCTCGGGGGTACTCCGCTCTCCGGCTCTCCGCTCGAGGCCTTCATCTACAGAACAATCATTTGGAAAATTATTTTGAAACCGCCCGAAGCGTTCGGGCCTGAGCCTGAGTCACCGTGACGCTACTCGCCTACCCTCGGGCGGCCAATTGAAAGGTGGACCCACTCCATCAATAGTAGATGCGCTGTAGGTATTCTAGACACAAGGCGAAATGTTATTGAAATTAACATTGCGAAAAAGTGGAACGCGATAGTGTTTTTCACACTATCACACTTACAAATGCGAAAGTTTATATATTAATAGTTAGTTTTCTTTGGTATTAGTGTGTAAGTGGTTTTGTTACTTTTTCGCGTGTTAACGGCTCAACGGACATGAGTAAAATTCGCCATGGAGATAGCTTATACATGTAATATAAAAGATTAACACATAAGCTACTTTTTGTCCCGGGAAACCACTGGTGAAACCGCGGGGCGCAGCTAGTTTGTAATATTGAGTATTCTCGATGTAATATTGAGGCAAACTCCAAAAATAGGTATTTTTTATAGCCTTTATGGTGTTATTGGTTGGGCAGGTTGGCTCAAATCTTATCATCACCACTGAGGGTGCGCGTTCGAGTCCCACTACGGGAAAATTGTTCGTACACAGAAAAAAAAAGCACATTGATTTATTTATTTATTTACCTTCAGGTGGAGGTATTAAGCTAGTTATACCTACCGTAAGCCCTGGTATGTACTCTGAAGTTGCAATGCGTCATATCTAAATGTCGTCTTATTTCTCTTAAGTACCAATCATTGTCAACATGTTTTTCTTGATATCAAATTTCGCTGACCTGTGAGAAAGCGTTATTTTTGTTTTTCACATTAATTTTGCTTACTTTGTACTTATTGTACTAGAAGCTTCGACTTGTTTATTCATTTCAAATTGCTTATTAAGTACTTTTTATTCTCGAAGCTTCTATATCACCCACGCATTAACTAAGGTTATATAAGGAAGTAAATAAGTATAATTAATCATTATTATTCTCTTCGTTCATAAGTGTGGTCACCAGTAGGCCAAATAAAGTTCAATTTAATTAAATTTGTCTAGCTATTAAATATTTATAAAATGTTATTGATAAGGAGGGTAAGCAAAAAGAAACCATCTTTGCCTGACACTCGGTGTCCACATTTCTTTTTTTTTTTTTTTTTAATCTAATATTTTTTTGGGACTTTTTTCCACATTGGCAAGTCAGCCCCATCATAACCTAAACAAAATTAAACACAACTTACAAGTTACAGAAGTTCATTGATGCTTAAACATCTCGAATAGCAATATTGCAGCTTCAGATGTAGGTTCTGCCAAGATGTGTATGAAAGCTCCTATATCAAATTGGCTCAAGTTTAGTTTAAGCATCAATGAATCCCTTTGGGCTTTGTTCAGGACACATTCCATCAGCAAGTGGTGCACGTCTTCTATTATCCCACATGTCTCACAATTTGGTGATGCTTCTTTTTTCATTAAATACCCGAACTTTTTTGATGGGATGTGTCCGGAACGTATTCTTAGTGCTAGAACAATATTTTGTCTGCTTAATTTAGTTATGACAAACCACGGTACTCGAGGAGGCTGACATTGAATAGTTTTATACCAAATACCTTTCTCTTTACTTCTCTCATCAAAATATTCTTTAAATTTATCACAGCATTTATTTTTATATTTATAAAGATGTTCCGAAAAATTTGGATTTATTGATAATTCCGTTCCCTCTGCCACTGCCAATTTAGCCAATCTGTCAGCCTCCTCGTTACCTTTTATACCTATATGAGATGGAACCCATTGCAACTTCAGTTCATTGTCACTCGCCATAAGATTATTAATCTTACTTAAAATGGAGTAAGCTACCGAAACACCTCTGTAGCCAGAGGCGCATCGAGCTAAATGCTGCAGTGCACTTTTACTGTCTGTCAGTATTACTACAGATCTGTGGCTAGAATTACATGCCGAATCAAGAGCTTCTGAAATGGCAATGAGTTCCATAGTCATAATAGATACATCAGATTTTGTTTTAAATATTCCTGAACTGTGATCACTAGAATTGTAATAGGCGGCTCCAAGGCCATTTGCATTTTTAGACCCATCTGTAAAATATTTAACCCACCCAAGATACTTGTTATTAATTTCTTGAATAATATTAAATTTCAGTGTTGTCATTTCGTGACTTCTTTTTGAACCTTTGACGCATTCTAAATTACACTGTATAACTTCGCTTACTTTAATGTTAGTAACCCAAATATCAAGTGAAAACATTTCAAGAGGATTTGACGAGTGAACGTCCAAGTCCTTGCAATCATCATATGCCGTAATTAACAAAGGTTTTTTTTTATTTCGCCAGTATCTGGAATTTATAGAACTATGGAGGTCACCTAAAAGCTGTATGATTTTGCTATTCGTATATGACAAACTTTTCAAACTAAATTTATAAGCAAGATACAGTCGTCTGAAACGTAAAGGTGGCAAACACAGCTCCGTCTCCATGACATGTATAGGCGTGCTTTTGATGAAACCGCCTATTATTCTCATAGCCTGATTTTGTATTTTATCCAGCTTAAACATGTGCACGTTTGCACTGTTATCATAAAGGAAACAGCCAAAGTCTAGTCTACTTCTTACCACAGAGATGTACAACATTCGTAAATATTTTGGATGTATACCCCATGATGATCCCGCTAGCACTTTCAGAAGATTTAAAAATTTGGACGTTTTTTGTGACATTTCATTAACATGTTTGTTCCATAGTAAAGATTGATCAAGCCACATTCCTAAATATTTGACATTAATTACAGTATTTATCGTGTTATTATTAATTTTAAGATTGATGTTATTTCTTTTATGACCCCTACTAAATAAACACAATTTTGATTTACTATCTGAAAGTTCCAATCCTAAGACCTTTAATTTCTCGACCATAGAATTTAGTGCAATTTGCAAATTAGCTTCGCAGATGTTTATATTTTTGTTGCTAAGATAAAATACAAAATCGTCAGCATATTGTGAAATAGATATTATTCCAGTTATCTCAGTACATATTTTATGCGTCGTCAAGTTGAAAAGCAGAGGAGACAAGGGATCTCCTTGCGCAAGTCCTTTGTTTGTCCATCTACTATGTATTGTTTTATTTGAATTTGATTTTATTTGAAGACATCTGGAACTCAAAACTGACCAAATATAATTACAAATGTTAGCACCTACATTCAGTTCATCGAGGGTGCTAACAACTTGATCAATTAAGACATTATTATAGGCATTCTCGATGTCAAGAAAGCATGCAGCCGTTGGGGTATTCTGAGAAAAACCTATTTGTATACTAGTTATTAATCTAGCCAACGAATCCAGGCAAGACTGGCCTTTCCTAAAACCATTTGTATTGGATGATAGTATTTTATTTTTCTCCGCATACCACTCCAGTCTTTTTGCAATCATATTATGAAATATTTTACATAGACATGAAAGTAATGAAATAGGTCTAATCTTCGGTTCCTCATTAGCATTGTTAGTTATTTTAGGTATAGGCACTATTGTTATTAATCTCCATTGGTGTGGTACTATTCCTGACATGTATATATTATTATATATATTTACTAAATACACTTTACACATATAAGGCAAATGGTATACCATTGAGTATGATATTTTATCATTACCCGGAGCAGTATCTTTCTTCTTTAGACAGTTTTCGAATTCTTGTAAATTAAATGGCAATTGTAATAAATCATTTTTAGATACAATACTAGGTTTATGGTTTAAAACGGAATCAGGTGCGAGATTATACAATAACTCCTTTTGCTTGGATTCAGAAGGATAGTGTCTCTGTTGACGGCGGCCCTTAAACCAGCGCATTTTTCGCCACATTTCAGACACTGATGTATTTTCATTGATGCTGCTACAAAACTTCCGCCAACTTGCTGTTCTGGACTTATTTAGTAATAATAGTGCATTTTTAGATTTTTCTTCAAGTTTACTTAAATTAACAGGAGTAGGATTTCGTCTAAAAGTACTTAGTGCCAGTCTTCGTTCTGCTACTGCTCCGGATAGTGAAGGATTCCAGTACTCTTTTGGTTTAAATTTAGATGTAGGGCTTGTACATATTTTAATAAGTGGGATATTTTTATTAGCGGCTATGTTAATACTTTCCTCTAAGTAATTATACATTGATTGAACATTACCAGCATAAGGAACGTCAACATTAGAAAACAAGTCTTTCAGGTCTTCGGTATAAGCTACCCAATTTGCTCTCTTATAGTTCCTTTTACTACTGAATTTAATAGAATCTTGGAAGTTCATTGTTATTTTTATAATTAAATGGTCGCTGCCAAGACTTTCATTAAATATCTGCCAGTTAAAGTTTACCGCAATGTCAGAAGAGGCGAATGTTATGTCAGGTGTGGATCTTTGCATACTACCATTAACCAATTTTACTCTAGATATATCTCCATTATTTAATGATATGAACCCATTTTCTAAAGATGAGTCTAATAACTGCGTACCTCTATGGTCAATCTTATAGGACCAATTAGTATGATGTCCGTTAAAGTCCCCTGCAATAAGAGTTTTCTTGGGGCTTATAGAGAAAAGCCTATCCCAATCGGTTGAACGTGTATTTACTGACGAAGGGCAATATAATGATATAATATTTTCTAAATACCTACAGTTTAAAACTCGAATATGGATCGCTTCTATTCCTGTATGAATAACATTCATCGGACATACACACGAACGTATAGACTTGTGTACAATAATTGCTACACCACCATAAGAGTCAAATCTATCTCTTCTATAAACGTTGTAGTTACTGATATTCAAAGGCACATTTTTTTCTAACCAAGTTTCAGACAGTATAGCAATATGAATTTTTTCCTGATTTAAAAATGCATCAAAACTAATTAATTTTGGCTTTAAACTTTGTGAATTCCACTGAATTATATTGATTGCGAAATCTTTATATGGTGTGTTATCCATCATAGACGCTAAAAATTTTTTTTAGCATCTCTCCCTCAGTAAATAGACTAATAACAAAAGATTTAATTTCAACAAACACGAATTTTGCTATCAACAATACTTTTTCCTCCAGCTGTTTCTCAGAAAATATTAAACATTTTATTTCTTGGAAAATCTTCAACCACTCAAATTTCCATTCATTCTTCTTTTTTCTTTTGTCTTCTACCACTTCAGGCTCTTCAATAGACATAAAACCATCTACTTCCATATTCTTCTGTTTTTCTTTTTCTATTCTGCTGTTTTTCTTGTTAGTCTTCTTTTTAAAGCTTTGCCTTTGTCCACTCTTCCCTTGCTCACTCTCTCCTTGATCACTCTCTCTTTGGACACTCTCTGTTACGCTGATCTCTAACTGGTTCTGAGTAATTGTAGAATTCCACATTTCGTCTTCCTCATATCCTTTTATCATTACCATGCACTTTTATCAGAATTAAACCGACTTTAAAAAAGGAGGTTCTCTATTCGATTGTTTTTATTTTATTTTATGTTTGTTATCTCAGAACTCCGTCATTTAGAAACTGATTTAGTAAAATTATTGTTGTGTTGAGTTCAGTACAGCTACAAGGTGGTCCCATATAAATTTCATCGATATTAAACCTTGGACTTACATACATAAAAATGTATACATCAGCATTGAAGTCGGATTTTTTTGTTGTTTGAATGAAATATATTTTGACCGTACCTACCTACGTAGAGCCACAGCACGTCTTTATACTATGGTAGAGCAACTTAATATAATGTCATATATAGCTGTCAATTTGTTTTATTTTATTAATATTGCAGAGACATGCTGATTAACAACAGCTTTTAAAGTTTCCTCAACGTATGACATTACCATCTATAATATTACCTACCTACACTGAAACGGCCGCCGGCATTGACAACCACACGACCGATCGGGCCGTTTGCGATAAAATACTATATCCGATGCAGATAAAGTAATATTATAGAGTATTATATATGAGTATTTTTATAAGTACCTTATCTGGTCTCCCCGTTGAGCCTGGTGCCCGCGGGCGCCGTGCCCGCAGCTATTCACAACTCATATCCGAAAGTTTGAAATGTAAATAACTAGATAGGTACCTATAAAAATCGTATTTTAATTCTCATATGTGGTAGGTTGCATTATGTAGGCTAATCAATAGGAAAGAAAACCTGCAATGTTAATTAGCGACGTTATTTAGTGAAGACATAAAGTTTTAGTTTTTGGGACTCTTAACTATCGGGATATACCTAGGTCTTCCATTACTATAATTGATAATAGCTTTATTATAATTATATAAAAGAATATATTGTTAATTGTTTCTGTATAGTGGTGGTACAATAAAGAATTATCTATAGTAATTTTTCTATAAATAAGACCTTTCCGTCATTTACTCCCTTATGAGATAAGTGACATAATTTTGCGCACTTGTCATTCCATGCGAAAATTTTTGATAAATCATATAAAAAATACCTAGACTAAATAGGTTACATCTGATTCACCTCGAAAATTAATATTACTTTCAATTTAATATGTTATCTAAGGAGAGGGTTATAAGTGGTCCTAAATAAGATGCAACGAACCAAAATGATAAGAGTAGCATAAGATGCTGGGTTTAAAATAAAGTTATTCAGTAATTATTTCAGATTTTTTACAACTTCCAATTTAGATTTATTTAATATTGTTTCACAATATTTTATTGCGTCGAAAGAAATGTAACACGACTCGTGTTACGTTTCTTTTGACGCCATATATCGCATGTAGTTTCGGAGTCCAATTTAACAAAGCCAGGTCACATGATTAGTACAAACAAAAACCGTTAAAAATGGACGAGTTGTCGAAGGATCCGGGAGAATACTGGAGATTTAAACGCAATGAAAAGCAAACGAAACAGCGCAAGTCTGACTGAGGCGTTACAGACGATGAATTATGATCATATGATGACATCGACAGCCGGTATTGACACTTGACAGCTGTCAGACACGTGTAATAGATAATAAAACATTCAATATCGCAAAGCCAGTGTTGCAAGCTTATTTACTTTTCTTTACAATTACATTAATGTTTGAATTAAAAAATAATTAATTTGGATGTGTATATAAATAAATAGTAACTTCATTAAAAATCCTTAATAATTGATCTTCCATTTTACATCTGATATAAGCTGGTTCGTTGCACTCCGAATAAAAAACATACAAAAAAAAGACCTTTCCTTTGCCCCATTTTTAGGGTTCTATCCATACCTCAAAAAGAAAAAGGAACCTTTATAGGATCGCTTATCGTTGTCCGTCTGTATGTCTGTCTGTCAATACCATTTTTCTCAGAAATGCGTAAAGGTATCTATAAAGTTGGAATTAATATCAAATACTCAGGTCTACAGCCCCATAGAGCTGTAAACAAATCAGGGTTCTAAGTCAACGCATTCAAAAAGTAAGGCCATTTTTAACACTACGCAATAGAACCAAAATCTATAGGATACTTTCCGTTGGCCTAGAATTCAAAGCACAATTATAGGATAAAAACAGAAAATCATTAATTTGTAATTATATCACACACAAAAACCATTTTTTTGCCATTACAAACTTACATTTGCAGTTGGAGAATTGATCGTGACGTATATGTATGGGAGAATTTTTCTCAACTAAGTACTAAGTTAAGTTTCATTAGAGCAATGTTGGGTGAAGCAAGTTTGCACGGAACCCTCAGTGCGCGAGTTAGACTCGCACTTATCCTTATTTTGTTTCTTAATATAAACAATATAATATAGAATGCCTAGTTAAATTCGGTATATATTTTTTTATGTGACCGACGGTAAACTTGGTAAACCGTCCTCGGCTCTCTTAAGACCCTCACCTAACGGCTCGGGTCTCAGTGGCGCCTCAGCGGTAATCACCAACATTACACACTAGTACCATAATGTACTAATAAATTAAAGTACATAGTAAGTTATATAATTGAATGTTGTATTTATTATACAGGTGGTATTTTAAACCGCACCCGGCGAGAAAGTACTCTAAATACTGGAGATAGCAAATTTTACTCAAAGGAAACATTCCTTTATTTTTAAAATAAAAAAAATCTGCGTTCAAAGATTTTCGAATCTCGCTTGCCACACTCGGGAATCGAACCGACTAAAATCTGAAAAAATAGCACTTGTACTTTTATGGTATCAATTGAATCGATTTTCTGAATTGCGTCATAACTTCAATATCCCTGGACCGATATTGATGACTCAAAGCCTTTGTGTAGCGCCGTACTCCACAAAACATATTATTGCATTCAAACTACATAGTTTCTGAATTTATAACTCCTAAAAAAATTGATTTTTGTAATTATCCTTAATGTACAGTTACCACCTCGTTACAGTTTTACAGATTTTTCTGTATGTAAAAATCAAATTTACCTAAAATTCTATGCAACTGTAAACTAGTTAAGAACTGAAGTTCACAATAAGATTTAGAATATTCATCGCAACTCGCTTTAAAAGTTACTTACTGGAAATGAATTCCTTAAAAAAATAAACTTGTGTATCCAACAAAATGGAGCTTATTTCGAGGAAATAATTAGTAAGTTTACCCTTTTTTTCGTTCATTTAAAATAAGTAAGATTTCATGGATTTCCTTTCATTTACCAAGTTTGATAGAGATTTGATCCTTATGATTGACCCTACATATCAATCGATGCCATAAAAGTACACGATGTTATTTTATTAGATTTTGGCCGGTTCGGTTCCCGAGTGTGGCAAGCAAGATTTCGAAAATCTTTAAATGCAGATTTGTATCAATAAAAAAATAAAAAAATGTTTCCTTTGAGTGTGCTTTCTCTAGTATTTAGAGCACTCTCCCGCCGTGTGCGGTTAAAAAATTCCAAATGTAGGTACCTACAGAAAATTCAGAAGAAGAAACTTATAACTGCTCGGGCTGTGCCAAGAATTATCTATTTTCTTTCAGCATACATAAAAATCTATAATGTTTCAATAAGATAATACAATCAATATTAAAATAAATGTTGATTAAACCGTACCGTACCGTTAGTAATCTTTCGCTGTCGTCGAACTACAATCTAGCTAGATGCATAACATTATTTTACTCAAAGTAGGCTTTTATTTATACAAAAAGTACTGATATATATGCATTCATAACTAGATAAATACCTATATGTTTCCTATTCACAAAAAGATAGGCCCACGTTTTGTCGAAGCCGCAGGTGACAAGAGGGCTGGCGCATTCCTGGCTCAAAGATTAGCGTTAGCCATTCAACGAGGGAATGCATCCAGCGTTCATGGGCACCACTTGTATATATTTTTTTGTTGTATATATAGTTTAGTATCTTTATAATAGAGTTTCCTTTCCTGTTACAATTGAAAATAGTTCTTACACAAAAATATTTGTTTATATCTTAGCTGGGACCACGATTTTGTTATTTACAAAGCTCACAAAACGTGTTCACTTTAGATATGTATGAGTAATTATCGAACTGAATTTCCACTACATCCGAAAACACTATAAAATTATCGAACTAACCAGAAATTCATACCCTAACATTGTGACGTTCTTCTATAATATAAGGTAATTTCTATTAATTATTTCTGTGTGCATAAGTTACAGCGACACGAAACATAAAAGCAAACGGCATAGTTGTCAACCGAATATAAAATAAATGATAGTATAGAATTTAATACTTCCAAAACCCTGATCAAAACCTAAAACTGATAAACAATGTATATTATTATCTTTATAATTAATTACAATTAATATTCATCAAGCCTGTAATATCCTAGCAGCGCGAATCATCATCAACTAGAATAAAATTGAGTTGAAACTTACCTAGAGCCTCGAGGTCGAAAACACTGCGAAAATAATTATTAACTCCGCGTCTGGAAAATAAACGCAACTTGGTTGCGAGACCTCGAGAGCGGGATCAACCGCTCGCAACCGCTGCTGGAGGGAAACTAAACTAACTGTGGAGTTCTGTTGCGGACTAGACTGTGGTCCTAAGCCTGAAGTGAAACCACGAACGTGGGATGCAACCCGACGGGCGCCACACCCTCGTAAAGCGCTCCCTCGTTTCTTTCTGTAGGTACTCAGAGGTGGACACAAAACATTCGTACAAAAACATTCGGTGATGAGTGGAGTTACAAATAGATGCGCAATACAGTGATTATTTTCACTTCTGTAAATTTTGTAGGTGCGCATACATACCACTGAAGACTTTGGGGATACTCAGCTTGATCTAGCCTAATGTTCCAAAGAAGATGTTGTTTTTATATGCGTAGGTACCTATGGCTACTTATAGCGACTGGATGTGGAGTTGTATTGCTTTTTACTTATGTTCTTCATACTTAAGTCAAAATCCATCAAGTACCTGCTGCTTAAGATGGAGCACATATATCTAGAGAGAGATGGCAGTTGAGCGGCTGCTCAGACCCGTCTCCCCGATGATTACACAGTTTCTTAAAAAAAATAAGAAAGTCGCTCATCCGCGTCAGCCCGTTTACTCGCTTAGCACTACTAGACTAGGTACTTGAAGGACTTTGATGCAGTTTTCACCATAATTTATACTTAGATTAAAATGTATTCAGGAAAGTATATCTATGCGCTGTCTGATTAAGCGAGGTGAGTTGGTGGCAGTACCTAATGACATAGGAATAGTCAGTATAATATGCTATATATATACACTAGGGGCTCTATCTGTGCATAGTAAGTATTTCGATGAAACCGTGCAAATAGCATAGTGCAGCAACGAACATCCGGCATGGTTTCACGCAATAGTGGCAACGCGGAATTATTACTTCACTGTTGTCTAATTGCATGGTAAAGAACATATTTTTGAAAGATATTGTAAAGGTAAAAATTGCCATGTGCGATGGTTATAATGGGTCGCAGCCCTAGACGCGCTAAACGCTGACAAGAATATTGATGAACACGGTCTAAAGAAAATTATTCTATATACTGGTTTTTTAAACAGACATTATAAAAAAATAAACTTCTCTAGCGGGTGTATTTCCGAAGCACTGGTAGAGTCAGTTTTCGCATTTATTTTCTGGGTCCGGACTTTAATTTGAGTATGTTACCTTATTTTCAAAGTCAAGTAACAATTTTTAAAATAGTTTTAATTTGATTATGTATATGTCGCAGCCTACTAGCTTAATCAGCCGTACAATCAACAGCCTAGCCTCTTTACTAAACAGCGCCGTTCAACTAGCTCCCTGAATGATATTCAATAGCTAGGCAAATGACTTGGATCGATGACGTTGAATTACTTGCCTAGCCTGTTCATTTATATATAAAGCCTGTTTTTCAAAGTTTGATGAAAAATAGTACAATGGAAGAGTGTAGTGACAATAATAATGAATATAGCTCCAGCCCTCGGTAGGTTAGGGTGAGGCGGGGGTGGCCCTTAGGCCACCCCAACGCCACGAACATGTATGTTAGATACGAAAAATAATGCGACAGTTCACAATGTTTGGACAGTTTACAATCTCGCGTAGGATACATCTAATCGTACGAATGGCCTAAGCATTAGCCAGCCAGTTTATTAAATGTTGTAACAGACGCTATCATTCAGGATGCTAGTTGATTGGCGCTGTTTAGTAAAGAGGCTAGGCTGTTGATTAAACGGCTAGTTAAGCTAGTTGGCTGCGACATATTATATGACGACTAAAAGTGCATTTTTGTGCCTATTTAACCTGTTGCGCCGCGCTAAAGAAGCAAAGCCATGCCCTTCACGCCCGAGCTTCGCAATTTTCCTACGATTTAGTCGGCTCAAGCCGACCTCTGCGTAGAGAGCACTGTTTCGTTTGTCGAGTATAGCCGACCGCAGCAGTCGAAGGGTTAATAAATGTTTGTTGACTTTGACTTTGTGGTAGAAATACTTCACAATACTTCAATTTTACGTTAACAACATTTCATATCTTGAAACCATTTCGAGGATTTCGTAAATAAGTAAAGAATAAATGAAAGATAGATGAAATAAGTTTTTCGGTGAAAAATATTTTTTTAGACAAGCTTTTAACAAATCCGTAATCGGAACCGCGAGCAGATTTAAATGAGCCCAAACACTAGTAGTTTAGTACGATTATCCGTCAAGGAGTTCAATTGCCCACTTTCCGTCATCGGACAAGTAAGTATGCATAATTTCAACTCCGTAGGTTAAGAGGAAATGGTTTTAATTCAGGTTGCAAAATTCCACCCGGATATACAAAGGGAGATTTTAATCAGATCTCTATGCGGACAAACATACAACATACATTGCAAGTTAAATAAAAGCTTGTAAAAAATAGAAAAAAATGGTTTTGTCTAGGTTTGGAAGTTAATTAAGTTGTAAGTAGGTACTATGTAAGTGAGTATATATATTTGTATCTCTGGAACTACTGATCCGATGTTGATCTTTGTTTCACTAATGGAAATTAACACAATCCCTGAGTGCTCTAGGCTATGTTTTATGTCGACGCAAACGAAGTCACGGTCGGTTGCTAGTCCTTACTAATATTATAAACGCGAAAGTTTGTATGTATTGATGATTGTGTGCTCTTTCACGCAAAAACTACCGAACCGATTTTGATGAAATTTGGTATGTAGGTTTTTGGTATATATTTGGTTTAGGACTTGGAATAGCACATAGGCTACTTTTTATCCTGGGAAACTGAGGTTGGAACAGCAGGGCGCAACTAGTTAAAAATAAACTAATTTCTGAATAACCAACTCTCGATCATTCGCAATATAATTTATTCGACTTAATGTTATCTGCGAATCTGCTTGTCACATCAAAAGTCATCTTAACCTACTTTAATAAATAAGTAAATCTTACAAGAACCTAGACTTAAAGTTAATTAAGTTAAGTGTAGTCTTATAAACGATGTAGTATAGTAAGTACGTAGACCTGCAAAAGCTGCAAGCTTCTTCATTTGGCAGCTCAATGCTGAAACAAAATAAGGACAACGTCGTTAATATTATTATCGTAATGTAAAATGTATGTCTACTAGTATAAATAATCGTATAGGTAATACATAATTAATAATTACAATAGGCGGTCTTATCGCTAAGCAGCGATCTCTTCCAGATATATATATATCATATATATATATATATATATGTATATATATATATATATATATATATATATATATATATATATATATATATGTATAATACACGTACATAAATTCTACTAATATCACAGAATACTTATTAAGTACACCTAGGTATACTATAAATGTTAAAGTCAACAGATTTTGATGAAACTTTGGTACGTAGGTACCTAATTTAGGTTCTAGAATAGGAAACACATTATCCCGGAAAAACGAACATTTTCCTAGGGAACAACCGAATTCTACGCGGACAGAGACGCGGATATCAACTTATAGCACAGAATAGTACCAAGGTACTAATAGGTACTTTTTATGGTACTATACTGAGTATAGAGACGAGCAAGTCGTTCACCTGTTGCGCCACGCCTGCCGATAACAATTGCAGTACCACCCAAAGTCAAAGTCAAAGTCAAAATCTCTTTAATCATTTTGGCATCACAGACGCACTTATGAACGTCAAATTATCACAACGACTCTACCACCGTATCGGAAAAAGAACCACTACTCAGAAGATACGGCAAGAAACTGAGGGGCATTGTTTTTAGAGATTTTGTTAAAAAAAATGATTTTCTACAATGTTATTTTTCTTATGTACCAGTTGGCTACTTTGCAGAAGTGGAATGTCCCAATCATCTTTGTATTCTATGTAATTACGAATAGTATATGCTTTTCTCATTAGAACATTCTTAACGCTTAATTTGAATTTATCTTCTGTGAGCTCCGTTATACATTATGAAATTTTATTATAAAAACGTACGCAGTTGCCCATAACTTTTAATACCATAAAAAGCACTGCGTAGCACTGGATTGCGCTCATCGCCCCGAGACATCAGATTTTAAGGCTCATAAATATGCCCAGTAATACATGTTTATACCTACTTGGTTGAATGCTAGTGTGAAACATAATGTCAACAATACGGTTAAATAATAAATTTAGATTTTTGTATTTACTGCATCTTCGATTCGATTCTCGGTGCATTTTTATATTTTTTTATTGTACGCCGCTATCAAAGGTTAGTGGCAGACCAACAGTTTACTGGAGAGACTTTTAGGGTAATTGTAATAAACAAACCGAAATAACGGTGGTGGCCGGTGGTACCGCGTGGTGGTAGCAGGATACCTATCACAGGATTATGAGACTACTGGACATTGTGAGACCGAAGAGCTAATTGTCTCAGGATGACGAGCGCAGTGCAGTGCAGCGTAAGATTTTTTCAAAACAAAGTTCTGGATGGTGTTGCAACTGTTATGGGCAGGCGCATTGCTTACCATCAGGCGAACGACCTGCTCGTCTCTTCATTCAGTTGCATAAAAAAAGGATTCGGCACCATACTCAACATTCGTATCGAAAAGGTACAGTTTCAATTATTTTAAAAAATCTTCTATGCTGCGCTCTACTTAAAAATATCTTCATTCAGCTTCATCACCTCTCTTTTCGAGAAAGGTTGAAATCTCAGACTAACTTTAAATTCATCTGTGGGTGAGACAGTGTTAGTTACAAGTACATATATGATAAAACCAACATAGCCGACCTGCGAGGTTGCTCTGTTCAACAGAGTTTGCTGTGGACAAAGCTCCGCCACTCACGTGAGGGCGCTGGAGTTGCACTCAGCACGCTCAAGGCGCATGCCTTCCGCAATGCACGCCTCCTGTCCCATTAGCACAGACCAGAGAAAAAACAATTAATCCCCACGTTTTATCCACTTTCGTCAAACAAAAAGAAATATAAACAGGGTATAACATTTTTGTCTCCGGTCCTTGCTAAGGGTGCTGATGTCACTCTCGTTCCTTGATACTCACATAGTAACAGCAGACGACGCCGAGGTTGCTCTGCTGTGGACAGAGCTCCGCCACTCGCACGATGTCGCTGGGGTTGCACTCGGCTCGCTCAAGGCACATGCCGCCCTGCACTGCGCACGACGCCTCCTGACTTATCACCCGTTTGTCTGGAATATGTTTTGACATCTTTGTTAGGTACAACAGGGTACAATTAAATCTAGATTGTAGGTACGCCGAGGCAAAAGGCCTTTTAGGTCAGAGTAATTTTATTATCACTTCTATTTAGGTATTACTATTGTAAAAATGGAATAAAGTCAATTCAGTACATTGAAGATATTTTTGCAAAACCAACTGAGATGGACTATTTAGAGGGTACTGAACAATGAATCAATGGTTTTTAGAATTTTTGTCTGTTTCTTTGTTTGTGTATTTGTTATCTATAGACCTAAAAACTACCGAAAGGATTTTAATGCGGTTTTCAGCCTACGTGCGGTTTACAGCGTGTTTGATAGCCTACATCTTAACCTAAAATATAGTCTATTGAAAATTTGAAATTAATTTAGGAAGAAGTTAATATTAAAAAGTTATTAGATTGTCCTAGAAACTTGAAAATCAAAATGTATACTTATAATTAAAAATAATCGAATACGGGTCCGAGATTTTTTTGATATTTAGCTTCTTGAAGCGATGAGGACAAGAAATAGCAAAAATTAGTCTGAATTTGAAACGCTGTACCTATGACTATGAAAATGAATGAAATACATATACTTATGTAAAATACCTTGGCAGAAACTTCAATTCAGCGTTTTTAGTAAGTCTTAAAAACAGCTCGGAAACTTTACATGAAAAGAGCTAATTTTCAATGCTCTTGAAAACTTGTTTATACGATAGAAACTAAGGGGTAAATAAAACTCGCTATTTATATTTTTATGGAATGCGCCACATTGGTAATTTTGAAACTTTTTTTTTTAATTACTATAGGCCGACGTTAGGTACCTGATATGGTCGGTATATCAGAACCTCTGAAGCTTCACGACCGGCACCCCACCGTCCTACATTTAAACTTAGACGTTCACCTCGAAAATGTATTATAGATAATGTAAATCCGTTATTGACCTTAAGTTACATCCGTAATTAGAAATTAAGGGCAAAAAAAAATGATTTTGTTTAATAAATAAAATAATAATACAGTTCAAAAGTTCTTTATTTTCGCATCACAGACGCACTTATGAACGTCTGCGCCAATTGTTTGCTGTGATGTTAGTGTTATGTGGGCTCTCGCCTATCTATTCCATCTCGCCGAAGATTACCCGCCTCACCCGCCTGTATGCTTTGAAGAACATTGAACAGGACGTAAACGTCGAGATCAGACGAGAGGATCATAAATCGTTGTCTTACTATGCTACAAGATGTTGTCATTATCTGTGACGATTCAGACCGCGTGTACCCCGTAGAAATTTTGAACTCTTTGAGTGCATGAGGGCTTCCAGCGCTTATGCTTCATGGAAATTCGACCCCTCAGAAGTTGTGTGACGGAACTCGGCTGAAGGTAGTATCACTACAGAAGAACCTCATTGACGCATAGATACTGACAGGCAGCAGGCGCTGGTTAATCTGTTTTCATATCAGGCGCCCCTTATCCCGAACAACTTTCCGTTCCAATTCAAACGCGTGCACATCTCTGTGAGTTTCTGCTTTGTAATGACGGTCAACAAGTCGTAGGACCAGACTCTCCAGACCGCCGGTATTGATCTGAGGACAGGAGGTTTCTCACACGGACAGCTGTAGGAACATCGCCTTCTCACAGGTGACGTGATCCGAAAGACTTTGCGTGCTTGCTCCCGACAATCACAGGGAAGTTTTTTAAATAACATTTACTGTACATAATCTACAATAATTAATTTTTAGAAAAAAACAAAAACCGACTTCAATGTATCTTCGAAGTCGAAGGTCGCATATCGATGAAATTTATATGGGACCACTTCGTAGCTTTACTGAACACAACGCAAAAATATTTTTCCAAATCGGTTCGTAAATGACGGAGTTCTGTGGTAACAAACATAAAAAAAATACATCCGAATAGAGAACCTCCTCCTTTTTTGAAGTCAGTTAAAAAGGTCTCTACATCAGCGTTGAACTTTTTAAACGTCCACGCGAATGAAGTCGCAGACAACAGCTAGTTATACCATACAATTAGAATGCTTTTCGTACCCTTGTTTTCATAAGCCTTTTCCATAATTTTTATTGAGGCGAAATGTGAAACTCATTAATCATATTTTTTCTTTATGGAATTGAGTGATGAAACGAGCAAGTCATTCGCCTGATGGTAAGCGCAGCCTGCCCATAATAATTAATCATAATATTTATCATAATTATACCTACTCATAATATCTATATCTATACTGCACTATATGGCATAGGAGTATAGATATACTCCTATGCCAACGTTCAGGAAAGAAAATAAACAAAATTAGTTGGAGTTCAAAACGCTCTGAATAAATAAAATATATTATTTAGTATTTAGACTTAAAGAAGTACTAATAGGAATGATAAAAATATAAAATCGTTGTTTGTTATTCGAAGAAAAAAGCTTTTCGCGAAGACCTAAAACACATAAATAAACTAAAAGTTTAAACCGACGAAACTAGGTACTAGAACTACATGGCGTGGCGGGTATCTCATTACTAATAGTAATGAAAGTTGTTAAAAAATACCACAGAAAATTTCGTTTGTGCGATGGGTCTTAAAACATGAGTCTTAAAACTATTTTTGCACTAGATTACCGTGTAATTTTTTACTGACATTAATTTTGTTAAGCAAACGTGTTCGTGTGTGTGAACGAGACACCGATATAATCAGCCAATTTAAACATCCCGCCATCCGAAAACCCACTCCATCCCTTACAATAATAGCGCATGCGAAAACCAGCTACCCTTGCAAATCCACCAATCACATTTCAGAAGTAATAAACTAGAAGATGAAGAACATCCGTCACGCAAGGAATATTGATTCCCATTTTGGCTTGCTAGTGTTACCAGCTAAATGATAGTAAAATAGAAGGAAAGCTTAAAAAAATTACTTACTATGTGAAGTTGTTGTGATACGGTTCAAATATTTTAAGTACTTTGAAATGAACGGTTCCAAGGTTGATAAATCGGTAGGCAGCCAAATTGTGTTGCAATTGCTACAACACTTGCAATTGCTACAACATACATATAGGTATAATATTGGAACTAAGTAGCAACACAAACCTTTACCACAGTCACATATATTTACAGTTACCCTCATGTAAAAAAAAATTATACAATTTTTTTATCGCACGTTTTTTGTCTGTACCTACATAGGTATCTATATTTCTTTACTAGCCGTTGCCTTTACGGGAACGTTGTTGTTTTTACGGGATTCACGCGGTCTAATGAATTGCCACCGATAGCAATGACAACATTTTGTAGCATAGTAAGACAACAATTTATCTCCCTCTCGTCTGATACGTCCACGTCCTGTTCAAAGTTCTTCAAAGCATATAGGCGGGATATCTTCGGCAAGATGGTGTAGACACTTCTCCCACAGTTGCACGAAGCTCGAAAGCCCATAAAATACCAACACCCAGCAAACAAATGGCGCATACGTCGTGAAGTATCACGACTGCATTTGCTAGAATTTCATCCCAAATTTGGTCGTCATTCAGAAGGCGCCTTAATCCTCAGGCTGCATGGAATGTACGGCATTCAATAGTAGCATGCTTTGTTACTGGTATTGACAGGACAGTGTATACATATTGTCCTGCCTAAAGCATGCTTCTTAAAGACACTTGGTGCTCCCACCATATCGCGTCGTCATCTGTTAGATCAATTTGTTTTTCGTTGAACAAAGGTAGGTAATAAAGTTTAAAAGGTATTAAAGTTTCTGCAGAATTATCCTCTTGGCAAAACTTAAAAAACGCCAGAAGCACATTTCTGACACACATACCACAGACCACAGTCTGGAGAGGGTTTTAAAAGGCTTTTGGATGGTTTGAGCCGGTTTGAGCCGGACGGTTGAAGCCAATATTCGCCACACCGCTTCAGAGGTACCTACTGATATACCAATCATAAATCAGGTAACGTCGACCTAAGCGAATTAGAAAAGAAAAATATTTAAACATTATTCACTGGTCTGGTGCATTCCATAAAGTAATTTTATGGTTGCGAGTTTTAATTTTACCGCCATCTACTATCTATTGCATAAACTAATTTTCAAGTGTTGAAAAAAAACGCTGAAATTATATTTCTACCATTATATTTTTCATGTAATTATAATTTTAACGCCATCTACTTTCTATTGCATAAACTAATTTTCAAGTGTTGAAATAATTATAGTTTCTTTCGTGTAAAGATTCCAAGTTATTTTGTAAGATTTCCTGAAAACGCTGAAATTGTATTTCTACCATGATATTTTTTTATGTAATTATAATTTTACACCTATGTATTTCATTCATTTTCGTAGTCTACACAGTGTTTGAAAGTCAGACTAATTTTATCTATTTTCTGTCGTCATTGCTTAAAGAAGCTAAATTTTGAAAAATGCTCGAACCCGTATTTATTAATTTGTAAAATTATAAGTATTCAGTCTGAGTTTTAAGATTCTAGGACAATCAAATAACTTTTTCCATACTAACTTGACCCCCCATTTAACACCCCCATAAGTAGATTTTTCAAAATTTCGATAGCCTATATTAGAATCAGGATTTAATTAAACAAATTCCTTGAAATATTATCAAAATCCGTTTAGTAGTTTTTAAGTTTAACGCTTTCAAACAAACAAACAGACAAACAAACAAAAATTTTAAAACCTTTAAATATGTTCAGTTACTCATTTTAAGTCGCCCTGGTTGATTTTTTTTCGAATATCTTCCATGTACAGATTTTTTAGTTCTACGATTTTATTATATGTATAGATACTAACTACCCGCGGTTGCATCCGCCCCGAATTCGGTTTGTAGTTGTTCCTGTTATTATACAACTCTTTCACAACAATCATTGCTTACAGGAATTGTGATATATGTATTAATTGTAAGACGTTTTGTTATTATTATCATAACATAACGTCTTACAAATAACTACATCACTTTTTTACATTAAAACATGCGACCATGGTCATGAACAAGGTCATGAAATGGTAGTGAAAATGGAATGGTTGAGGTCCCAAGACTGATAACAAGAAATATGCGAGCGGAGAATTTTGCATTTATGTAGCTTAGAAATCGTTAGACAACCCTACTATAATTCTGAAAAATAAAACTTTTAACCACTGGCTTAGGAGAATCAACGATTCTGCACTCTTTCGGGATTAGAAACTGATAAATAAATAGTGAACTCCATGGACACTATCATATTGAAAAAAACATTAAATTAAAAACGTGCGAGTGGAACTAGCACAAAAATCAGTCACTCATACCACAGAATTCCTTATAGTACCAAGTCGTTAGTGATAGCGGGAAATATACATAAATAGTGAACTCCATGGACGCTATCATATTGAAAAAAACATTAAATTAAAAACGTGCGAGTGGAACTAGCACAAAAATCAGTCACTCATACCACAGAATTCCTTATAGTACCAAGTCGTTAGTGATAGCGGGAAATATACATAAATAGTGAACTCCATGGACGCTATCATATTGAAAAAAACATTAAATTAAAAACGTGCGAGTGGAACTAGCACAAAAACGTCACTCATACCACAGAATTCCTTATAGTACCAAGTCGTTAGTGATAGCGGGAAATATACATAAATAGTGAACTCCATGGACGCTATCATATTGAAAAAAACATTAAATTAAAAACGTGCGAGTTGAACTAGCACAAAAACGTTACTCAAACCACAGAATTCCTTTTAGTGCCAAGTCGTTAGTGATAGCGGGAAATTTTGTACTTACATTTTCGGGACAGATATTTGGACATGAGAATCCAGACAAATCCCATCCTACCTACCCTATACTCAAGCAACTAAATAAAACAGTTTACTACGCTTAATTGTCCAATATTCCTCTATCTAATTCATTGATAAAGAAGCGATAACATTATTGATGCTAAGTCGGAAGACGAAAAACAATACGCTATCCTCAAGGTCTTGCTTCTTGGGATATATTTATCGGCCAATATTTTGATTATCACTACTAATCAGGTCAATGTCGGGTCGACAGTGAGCAGTGAGCTCTGACGTATGCCTCATGTGTAAAGTTTACCGCATTTACTCCGACACTGACCCCTTTACCAGCTACATATAAAAATGTTTGTATGAGTGTGCATCAGCACCCACCCAGCCCCAGTGTTTTCCATTTCATTCGTTAATGGAAACGAAAGCGGAAACTAAGGTTGAACAATGAGTCGGATGAAACCGGATACAAGCGATAGAAACCGGTTTAGAAGACGACCTGTGACACATGAAGACAAGCACAACTTACAACTTACTAATAAGAAGTCCGGGTCATTAAATCGAAAATCAAAATTTGGTATCCGTGTAAATGTTTTTAGGATCAAGGTACAAAGATCCTGCGAAAATGATATGGATTATTTTTGAACAAAATTGACCCCTCGAATTATAGACCACTTTCTGTGCTGAATAAATCATACTCAACAATTACTGTCTCACTTTAACGGCCACAAAATATTGAACGAGAATCAGTTCGGTTTCACGAAAAGCTGGTCAACAATAGATGCAGACCAGCACATGCGTAAGTAATTGTACCCCATACAATTACTTACCTTTATGCTTGAAGCTCTTTAGGTAGGTGGTAGGTCTCTCGTATGCGGGAGGCCATCTAGATAGGTACCACAGCTTTGCCAGTTATTCTACCGCTAAGCAGTAGTGCGCAAGCATTACTGTGTTTCGGTTCAAAGGGCATTGTAGCCAGCGAAATTATTGGGCATATGAGACTTAATACCTGATGTCTCGGGGTGATGAGCACAATGCAGTACTACGCAGTGCTTTTTATGGTATTAAAAGATCTGGTTGGCACTGCAATTGTTATGGGCAGGCGTGGCGCTTACCATCAGGCGAACGAATTGCTCGTCTTATCACTCAGTTCCATAAAAAAAGCTTGGGAGAGTTCACCATTGGCGTATTTTGTTATCTCTCCAAGACCTTCGATTGTGTAGAGCACATTATACATCAGTATCTATATATAATACGTAAACTCCACCACTATGGAATACGTGGAACCGCTCTAGATTTTGTAGAGTCCTACTTAATCGACAGCAAAAAGTTGCTATAAATGGCTTCACATCTTCCGAATCTTTATTCAAAATGGGGGTACCGCAGAGGTACATTTTAGGGTTTTCATTTTAATATGGAAAACGACTTTTCTTTTTCTTAGTCGTGCACTCTTGTTAGAGTGGTCGTGGTGTAATAGATGGTGTATGCGGGTCTTCAGCGTCGTGGTTCTTCTTAGCGAGGGTTACTGCTATCGCAATGCTTCTCCATTTCTGGTGGTTAGTAGCATTGCGAGTACACTGGACTATGGTGGATTGAGTTGCAGTCTTTATAAGATCTGCCCAACGCGAGGGTGGGTGATTTCTTTTAATTTAAAAAAAGTTAAGATTTGGTTCGATGGGATATTTTTTGTTCCTTATAAGCAGCACATCATTATTTACTGATTTATACAAACACTTAAGTGATTGGAGCACATGACTTCCGAGGAACAATCGGGCAGGTCACGTGTGCTTTCTTATAGGTATATAATTATCTACCTATAGGTGCCGACCTAAGTATCAGGCGACGGGATTGATAAACTGCAAGACCTATCAATGACCACGCTGAAATCGGAGGCACTTCTCTTCCCGAAGCAATTTTATAACTAAGTAGGTACCAATATATTATATTGGCTGATAGGTACTTGATGATAGCGTTAATCCGCGTGCAATTAGGTATATTAAAAATGTTCTTAAATTTTGTCGAGCAAGACCAAAATCCACTACTGCTACATTAAAATCCATTCAGCATTTATGACATGTTCTAAATACAATCTAAACTTTCGCTTTTTAAGATTACTCATATATTCAAACACAGACCTTGGTGTATAAATTTTCATAAAATACCTAACACCGTCCTTCCAAATTATGTTAGTCCTTTCTGTTCAAAGGTTGTCTGGAAGAGATCGCTTTGAGCGATAAGACCGCCTATCATTATGCTGATTACTGTGAAATTTACTTGTTTTTATGTACCTATATTTAAGGTTTTTTAACAATAAAGTGTTTATCTATCTATCTATCTAACAGAATACAATGGGTATCTCTATTATAGGAAGTACTCGACTCTATAAAGTTAAAATGTATACTGATGAGGTGCAGAGTTACCAAACTGTATAATGTAACTGTGTACTATATGTATGTTTTGTTCCTTTTTCGTGACTATTCTTTAAAACTAGCTACAAAAAAGGAAATTTCGTCCTATGTAAAAAGGAAGGTACCTACCTATTATTATGTATAATTATATCTCTCTCGGGCTATAAGTATTATTTTATAGGGAAGATAGAGACAACAGGTAGAGGGTATCTACTGCCTTGTGTCTGCAGAAATTATATTATGAGAAAAGCGATAGAGCTCATTCATTGCCTTTGTACCTATAGGTACCTACCCATCAATGGGTTATATTTCTCTGGCAATGACACGGAGAAGACGCACAATTTCTATAATTTATAACTTACCACGTCGTCGTTAAAATACACGATATAAAATATTTATAAGCGATTTTATCTGCAATGATCTGGTTGGGACCAGTTTTACCACATTGTTCAAGCCACTTATCCCACAGAATCGAACAAAAAATGTAGGGTACAACTAAAATAAATACCTTAACTATACCTACCTACTCTACTTTTATAACTGGATAGAAGCGTATAGAAAAATAATACGCAAAAAAATTCGCTAGTGGCAATTTTCTTTATCAAAATATTATATTTTTAAGTAGCTGATTAAGTACCTCCTGCCTAACCTTACTAGGTAAGTAGGTACTAACATACTCGTACTAGGTAAATAATTTAGTATAAATCGTATTCACTTTTTCTAAGAGTTGGTAGGAATATTCCCTAACGCTTTAGCTTTATAAATGAAGTTTAGTATAAATGAAGTAAAATGTAATAATAAGGAATGTGTGCTTACAGCTTAATACATGAATAAAAATATTTTGATGATCTATTTTTGGTAATATTATATTTTCTTTTAGCACATAGAAAATTATTCACATACCTTCGTAAGAAGCCGGCCTGGTGTGAAGGGGTGTCGCCAACACTTTCAGTACCAATAACAGAGCGAACGCAAACACTGTTTTAAACATTTTATTGTGTATTTTGTAAAATAATAAGTTGCTATATACAATCTGCCGGCGTAGTACTAGTGCGACTGATTGCGGTAATATACGAGCACGCGCGGCGCACGCGCATTTATATAGACGCGAAAAGATAAACAACCAGATACGAGCGGTACGCACAAACCACGATGCGACGATACGCACTTAATTTTTATATTTTACTTTTTACGCTAGATTAAGTAACTTTCATCCTTTTGCGAATTATCCCAAAACACAAACAAAGCAAGATTTGAACCGTTAAATTTGTAGTAGGTAAGTACTTGTTTAATATTTACAGCGGCCTGTTGTAAAAGTTTAATACTTTGTCTATAAGTTAACATAAATATATATATATATATATATATAGTGTGTACAATGCTTAACATCGCATGACGGGTGTAATGTAACACGACACTTTATGAACTAACGACTAACAAGCTCATCAACGAAAAGGGACTGAATGCTATCAAGTATCGTCTACGTCAATCGCTGGGAGCATGTTTGTCCACAATAATTAGAGCTCTACTATTATACCTACCTTACATCCTGGATCGAAGTAACAATGGCGCCGCGCCGTGAAGCGTGTTTACAACGGAATATCAAGTTACTCGGGAAGAATTGTATGTACCTATAAACAATTTAAAAACTTTTTCCAGCACGTCATACGTAAAATTAGACTTGCCCCACTTTACCGACAGTAGCACGCGTGAAGTTTGGGAGAAACCGCGGCGTATCAGCGGGGAATTAGGTAAATAAAACGCGGATAGATGTGACGTAATAAATATGTTGTTATTCATTTGGGACGCACTTGACCTTAACAATAAATGTTCGTCAACCGCACTGTTGACTGTTGACCTGTGAACCTTCCCGCTCATGTGACAATTTTATTAAACAGTCAAGTTAGCGTAGTGTTCTTGGAAGTCGGAACTGTTTTGTATCAAGTTAAGCTATGTCAAGCAACACGAGAGCGGGTTAATATTATACTATACGATATGGATTGCCAAGGCCAATTTAGGTAGGTGAGTTCCTAAGAAGTCAGGTACCTACCCACATCGAAGAGTTATCTTCTTAAACATAGAACAAAGTACTGAATAGTACTGTAGGTTACCTAGTTTCGACAGACAGCGTCTGTGGTGTAGTGGTTGGGCAAGTTGGTTCCAAGTCAAATCTCATACACCAACGAGGTCGAGGGTTCGATTCCTGCTACTGGACAAATGTTTTACACAGAAAAAAACGCACCTACTTGTTTCGTGTCTGGGTGTTTCAGGACCCTAGTCCTCAGTTCTTGATTCCCTAAATACAGGGAATTTGATATTAGGACCAATACCAATGGACATTTGTGATCATTGGGCGTTTAAATGTTACACTTTACATCAGAATCAGACACGTGTCATGATATAATATGACTTTACTCATTATTAGGTTGTATCTACCGACTGGTTAAGTAATATTGTATTGTGCTTAATTATAAATCCAAAAGTGTTTGATTTTAGCGATTACTAACACCTTCACACCTGATTGATCTACAAATCTGATATAGAAAAAGTTGTAAAAATTCCGGAAGGTACTTTTCAGGAGACGTACCTACTTAGCTTCCGGAATCATTAAAGCCACAAAATAGACAATTTTGTACTAATTTTACGCGGGCGGAGTCGCAGGTCTTGGCAGGACTTTGGTAGGAATGCGAAAATCAGATAGGATTAGGTACCTATGCTTTGTTTTGATATAAAGCAGAAACTCAAGGAAACGTAAAAAATTAGATCATGGCTTGCAGATTTAACGATCGTATTTTTATGTATCGTTCTAAGAATCTGTTGATAACTATAAAACTGGAATCGTACGTAGATTATATACCTACCTACACAATCTTACCAAACCAACACAAGGTTGAAATCAGCTATCGATACCTGCGACTGCAGCCTACACAGCTACACACCTGTCCTAGTAGGTCTTTTTTGTTTTCTGACTGTACTATACACATTATTCGAATTTAAAGTAGTGGAGATAGGTGGAAAAGTGTCGTGACAGAATTAAGCGTAGTGGGTGCACGGGCAGTTTGAAATTCCTTGTTGACCCACCAGTGGGTGATAGCGGTTGGTACACGGGTTGTGACCCCCTACATTAGACTAGTATAGTTTAGATGTAATTTTATATTAGTTTTTCGTTAGTAAATATTTATATTCAAGGTCATTCACAACCGGTATCAAGGGTCTGCCTATGCTATCTACGTCTGTATACCCATTGCATAGATAAGAAAACTCAAGTCTTAATAAACTCTTTATTTATATTCAAGTTTTCGTCTTGGTTATGTAAATAAAAGGATTTGAGATAGGTACTTTGCTCATTCTTTATTCTCATATCAAATTCGGTCACATTATCTCCTGGATATACAATTACTCACCAGATTGTTACTTACATCAACACTGCTGTATAAGTTAGGAACAACACAACACTGCCGTTACTGTACGAGCGAGGCAACACACCGACCTATGGTTTACAAATTATGGAAGGATGTATCAACCGATGGTTTTACAAACTCGTACGTTGAAGTGGGGTGAGCACTAACCATTTACGAAAACGTAATCGTACGTAAACTATTGCAATTTTTCAATATAATAAAATCAGACGTTTTAAGAGACTGTGACAAAGGAGTCCTAGATCTTAAAACGTCATGATAATCGGTCTTTGTTACTGCACGTCGAAATGTTAGTGCTCCTCCCACAGATTTTTCACAATACCTTCGATTTCCTTGAGATTTAGTGTCTTAGGGTGTTACCTCACCAACTTATCGATCGACATGCCACAGACGTAGTAGGAACTAGGAACTATTTATCGACGTCGAATGATCACATTCTATGTTGATCGATACCATTGATCGTGAATCGTGGTGGGTTGTTTGGTGTGATAACACGCATATTCGTATAACCTATCAAATATAAACGGGATGAATAGCTATCTGAATATCCACTGGAAACGAAACTATTTCTAGCTTATCTTAGGTGACGTAGTAATAATGGAAATTATTGCTATTTTTCATTAATTTCATCAGCATGTGAAATATTGATTAGCATGCGACATGCTATGCTAATTTCTAATTTCCAGGGCTCGCGGGGAATAGGATTTGCATTCGCAAACGCAACAACATTAGTCAGGCGTCATTAGCATTAGCAGATACCCGCAGCTTGCATTCGTGCGAAAATGAAAGTAAACGCATGCTGCCGTACGACGCGTGCTAAGCGATGAATTTTAGCATTCATCTAATTTCGCAACTACAATTAATTAGATTAATGCTAATGTGAATTTATCAATTCATTAATACTGCGAATGCTAATGATTCCATTACTATGACGTAACATGATGTCATACTAATTTAATATATTATCGCATAGATTAGCTTTGTTCGCGGTGGACGTTCGGATTTAGACATTGTAGAATGGTTATCACAGTCATCACTTACAAATCAAACGAGGTATCACGTCTTAATTTGTAAATTAACGATCATGCTAACTAGTCTCACCTTAAGTACTTAAAATAGATCTAAAAGCATAAACAAAGCCCCGCTTTTGTATACAGTTCCGTGTAATCTTCATTAATATCATATAGGTACTAATTTTAATACAATTCTATCCTTCGCTGCCTCACATGTAATGGCTTGAAAGCTAAACGAGGAATGTTTGGAACATAAATTATTGATAATACGAGAATATTACGACTACGTAATAGTATTTGGATAATATTAATACATGGTTTATGATAATTTGTTTTATTTACCTCGAAGTTTCGACCAAGTTGCATTCTTCAGTCTTCTCGTGACCACGGCCAATGCAACTTGGTCGAAACGTCGAGGTAAATAAAACAAATGATAATAGCGCGATTAAGTCCCGTTTTATTATCATAAACCATGTGTACGAATCGCGAAAGTATAAAAATTACTATTAATACATTGAGCTACTACGCTAAGGAGTTTGCACGCCAAACGAAACTACGACAATGTAGGTACACAGAAACGTGTTTTATGTTTCGGGCAAGTGACGAACCTATAATTAATTTGCATTTATAAAACATTATGCGGTTCAAAATTCTTGATTAATCCCTTGACGCAAAAAGAAGGGGTGTTATTAAACCCCTAAGCAAAAAAGGGATGTTATAAGTTTGACCACTATGTTTGTTTGTCTGTGGCACCGTAGCTCTACGGGTGAACGGACTTGGATGCGGTTTATATTTGAAAGCAGATTTCTAGCGGTGGTTCTTAGACATGTTTTATCATAATCGGTTCAGCCGTTTGTTACTTTTTATAGGCTTTTGTGTCGACGGTGTTTAAATTTTAGTTTACTGAAATTTGTTGTTGATTGACAGTTATTTTTAACTGTCGGACACTAACAGTATTTCGATGTCTCGGTTTTGGTAATGCAATCCTTAGCGTAGTAAGATCAATGTACATAACACCAAAGAATATGATCTATTACGTAACACTATCAAGAGATCGGGGAGTCCCCGAAAGTTTTACGAGACAAGAAAATTGCTGTCATCTCTTTCCCGCGTGTTGGCCATCGAAGCGAACACGGTGGCGTTATGAAAGAGCATTATAATAAATGATAGGATAAAATAACCTCTTCGACCTAATGAGATTACGGTAAGATTATGGCACTCTTGTGTCTAAGGGCGTTTGTTCACTATCCGACACACGATCCCACGTCGGATGTCGGAAGCAAGATGAGTTAGACTATTGTAATTTTGTCGTTAGGCCTTTTCTACGGATCGAAACCGTCACACGGAAATCTAAGGATTTTTAACCTTACAGCAAAGCAATACCGTTGTCATAAACTGTCGTTTCCAATGGCAAATTTTCGAGTGATCTAAAATAGCACAAAAGGCAGGCCAAGGTTGTCGGAGTAGTGAACAAGCGCAAACGCTAAACTAATAGATTCCTATATTGATCCGATAATCGGATGTCGGATAGGAGAAGAGATGCTGGCTAGAGGCTATGGACCAGTCCACATTATGTGACACAGATTTTGACGACGCGAAAGCGGCTGTAGCCAGCTAATATCATAACAGCATGTATTATAAGGGACAATATTATTTGACCCTCTAAAATCTAATTGATCTATTAAAAATAATATTTGATCCTCTTTGTATAAGTTCGACAACACAAACGGTCTTAAAGAATAGGTTAGGTCATGTTAGAGCAGTGACCAAACATCCGCCAGAAAGTAAATTGAGTATATCGTTTGATTTGATTTATTTTATGTCTCAGAGAAAAGAGGATCAATCATCAAAAAAGTTGATCGTTTAGATTTTTTTGATTGCTTTTCTTGCATAATTAAAACGATCATTTAAATACATGCCATATATTATAATAAGCATGTAGTGTCCTTTAGGAAGTTCATAACTTTCGAGCCAAGCCGAAGTCTAAGACGCGACGACACGGACACTCTTAAGGCTCAGTCAAACAGAACGCGTAGCGTTAGGTCAAGACTAGCAGTACAAACATATAACCAAAGTAAATGATAAATAAAGATGTAATACGAAGGTCATTGCGAATACGATTACCACATTCATAAAAAGAGGTGGGGATGTCTTCATGAGTGAACCAGTAGACAGTTCTATACTAGTGCAGTGCTAAAATGCTTTGGGTTAATTGTACACTGTTTATGATTGAACCTATCACAGAAAGCTCGCGCTGGAAGTACGCGACGGTAGCGCACCGAAGCGAGGCGCTAATAAGTCTTGACGCGCGCTAGGAACGCGTTCTGTGTAAGTGAGTGTGTGAATGTGAACTGCCTCTTAAACTCAAGCTAGCACATTCCCGATTCACAAAATGATACGTGGACTACGTATCTCACAACCAGATGCTCCCAATTAATAACAGTCATGTTCGCTACAATCTTGTACTACAAAACAGAGTGCAACAAACATCACTAGTACAATAGGGGACCGGACAACTTTTCAGAAAGTGTTTCAAATTAACTACAATGAATATATATAGCCATGAAAAATACTATTTTTATCATTACTATTTTACAAAAATATTGATTGAATAATCTTTCTGGTTCGACGAACATTCGTTCTAACTACATTTTAGATTTTTTCTCGATTACTGTCCGATCCCCTGTATAATTATCGATGTGTTATCACTATTGTTTACAATTAAAACTCGATTCACCTGGATAATGGCCTAAAAAGGTTTAGGGCTGTTTCACCAACCTATCATTAAACTATTGTTTAATGCTAAAAGTGACTTTAAGATTCCATTTTCACCAATACCTTCTAAAATGTATATTGTATTATTATGGGTCACTTTATTCGCATTTATAATCATTATTACAATTCACTATTCATTAAAAATACCTACATATTTAAACTCTAATTTATATTTGTTCATATTGTCAATAAACACTAACGATATGTGGTGAAAAGCAAATTTTACTATTTAACAGTTCGTAACAGGTAATGAACTAATGATATTTGATGAAAACGCCCCAATTCTATTACATATAAAGTATGTTTAAATTTCGACAGATTCAAGTTTCAAATGTAATCTAGTCTGTGAAATTAGAAGCTATTATATCAGTCGTTAGAAGACATTCTGAAGCCTGAATTATTACGGAAAGCCATAGAATATCTTCTTTAAAGAAGGTAATGTCTTAAATCGGCCGACATTACGCTTTGTTCCCATCCACTCACATATATCGCTAAGTTGAATACTTTGAATACTTCTATTGATCGAACTTTCATCACACATGATGTCCTTTGTCCAAAAAAAACGAAGACCCTAAATGCTTTAAAGCGACAGTAGCAAGGCACACCGCTTATTAGGTAACTTTACAACTAAGGTTAGTATGAATTTTTAAGACTTCAAGTAAACAGCTATAACAACCTATATAATAATAGTGTTATTAAAATCATTAGCCACATTCACTTCACATACATGATTCGTGATAATATTTTTGCCAATCCACTAACAGTTATTCTGCCGTCGAGCAGTAGTGTGCAAGCATTACTGTGTTCCGGTTTGTAGGGCAATGTAGCCAGCGAAATTACTGGGCATGAGACTTGACGTCTCGGGGTGATGAGCGCAATGCAGTGCTACGCTGTGCGTTTTATGGTATTAAGTTCTGGGTGGCTATGCAATTTTTATGGGCAGGCGTGGCGCTTGCCATCTGGCGAACGACTTGCTATTTTCATTACGTCTTTGTTTAATTAGCAGCCGCGGCAGTAAATTAGGGTGACCTTGAACACTAATGTTTTTTCTTATTATTGATTGTGATAAAACATCTTGGGATTATTTTGATGTAATTTTTTTATTACTGTATTTCTTATATTTCTAGATGTAATTTTTTTCAAGTATCATAAGCAAAAAGCCTCAGTTAAATATGACTAATGTTTTCATTAACACCTGTATATTATAGTCACAAGCTAGTTACAGTCGAGATTCGTATTGTGTAATTAGCTGTAATAAGGCCTTCTTCGAATTACTGGCATAAAAGAAAAAAGCCTTATGCTGGCAACACTAACACTACGATATATATATATATATATATATATATATATATATATATATATATATAGATATAGATAGTACACATTATTATGAGATGAAGTTAAGACTGGCTGGCGTATCAAAAATAATGTCATTAAATTTAATATTTACCGGGACCGCGTAAACAAAATTACGTACTAAATGCAAAAGCAATTTTAGCAAAATATTGTATGTACCTATATTTTTTTACAATAAGCTAAACCAATTTAGAGCCTTTTTCACAATTTAGGCCAATACCGATACATTTCTCTGAAAACTTTGTTATAAATCAAATATTTGTACTCAAATAAAACTTTTACGGCATAGTCCTATTGGAGCCAATTCTAATGCATTCAAGCAATACTTACGATGTAAAAACTGTGTTTCTCTTATTTTTCTGGACTTTCATTGTTTTTACAATAATCCCAAAATTCAGGATATAATTTACACACTTAAATTTATCGATATGTCAAAGCAAAATTTGATAAGATTTTTTGAAACGATTTTATACGTCAATTTTTTTATACAAAACACATTTTGTTAAAAGTTGGATAAATTGAACCCTTTGAATGCCACGCAGCAAACCCGTGCTCGACGCCAAGTTACAAAATGTACATACGATTTAGTCGGACTGTGCCGACGAGGGTATAGACAGCACTTATTCGTATGTCGGGTATAGCCGACTGTGGCGTTCAAAAGGTTATAATGGTTTCGATTGTCTAATAAAAGCGTCGTCATAGGAGATTGAAAATGAAGTGAAATTAGGTTTTTTGTTAAGACACACATGTAGTCACTTAAGATATATACAGTATATAGCAAAATTTTTGGGAGCTTCAGAATTCAGAAGAGCTTTTCCTTTGCAGTTAGGAATTTTTGCTCTTTGCCGAACGATACCGGCATCCAAGAAAAATGTACGTTAAAAGTTTATTTTATTTTTTTCTAATTTTCCTGATGGTAAATAGGGTCGATTAAACCCAAGTTGTTTATTTTTGGAGAAATGACTTTTTTTGCCTGTATGCACATCTGTTTAAGATTCCAAAAATGCAGGAAAAGCAATATTTTCTCCAAAATTCAACCAATGTCTCCTAAGAACAAAACTCCCTAACTGCAAACGAAAAGGCACCTGCCCTGAAGGTCCAAAAATTTGCCACATCCTCTATATATAAGATTTATATTATGCAAAGATACACTACTGCCAGCCTTCAATACACAGGGTGGTACCTTATATTTAAGCACAAACTCACTTACCTATTAGTTATACAATCGATAATTATTATTATAATAGAACGTTTAGGTAACTATAACCCTATTAAGTAAATTAGAGTGCATCTAAATAATTAAAATCAATACTCAAATCAATTTGCCTATTCGATATAACACAATCTATACAAAAATAAACGAATATCATTATTTTATTCTCTCCAATAATAGTAAATAATGTATGTACAGTAATCGCATAATATAATACACTATTAACGATGTAGTAGGTTGATATACAATGACTGGTAGCTATACGTATGGTGGATATCACATGTCCTTCGACTTCCTGCTTCTTCATCCACCAACCCGAACTAGGCTAGTGGATTACCCTTACTCATGTCCCAGCAGTGGGAACGTAACAGGCTGATGATGATGCTTCAGTTTTAAGATGGCCTCTAAATGAGGGCAGCCGTATTTTTGAACTTAACGCAATGACAATACGAATGATTTTAGCTGTTTCACATATCAACACCGTTTTGTAAAACGACTGGCAAGTCTTTCTACCGGCTGAATATCGTCGGCTAGCAATCCGCGCGAGTAATATTCCGCTACTTTACAGGAAACAACTGCATCCAATGGCATTTGAAAGTCTAGGTGCCAAATTTCGACTTGAGCGGTGTTGTTTGCTAGCCAACAATATGTCACTTGGCCATACTACCACAGAATACCAAGGGACAGAAGCATCACTTCGCAAAGTAATTTAAACAAATAGCAACTCTTGCTATGACGCAATAAAATTCAATTCAGCTCACGTAGCGCTGCATACCTACCAGTCATATTAACCTTACAGAGCGCCTCTCTTTCTATAGCAATAGCTCTTATCTCTTCCGACGCGGCACGTGTAACGACGCGCGACCCGCCGTCGGTGTCTGGCTATATACTTGTAGCTTCGTACCTACAGTGCGGAGTGCGCTAGGCCTGATACTACTTACTAATCAGTAATCGAATGAATTTACAGCAAATTACTAGAGGCCGCTTCGTTATTGTGTCGCGTTCGTATGACAGGCAGCGGTACGACACGTCTTAGACATATCGCACGTATTACTAGCTACTAGCATTACTAGCTGCGCCCCGCGGTTACAACCGCGGTATCCCGGAATAAAAATTAGCATGTGTTATTCTGATATGTAAGCAACATTATTGTAAAGTTTCATCGAAATCCATTCAGTAGTTTTTGCGTGAAAGAGTAACAAATACTAATAGTGAAAGAGTAACAAATAAATACATCCATACAATCTTACAAACTTTCGCGTATATAATATTAGTAGGGTTTTGTGTTGCATATGTATAGATACATTACAACTTTATGTGGCAACTTCGTCTGCGTAAACGACAGAAGAAGCCCATTACTCGTCTTTTTTCCAAGACTATTTTAGCAAAGCCTACCCATTATATGAGAGCGCGTCCGCGTAATACGAAGAGGTTAAGCTGTATCTACATAGTCACCCAACCGATTTTGATGCAAAATAGCCAATAATCTAAATTGGTACTTATGCTACCAAAAAAAAATATAATCCAATAGAATCAGGCGTGACGTTGCGGAAATTCATCTCAAAACTGAAACGCAATGAAAATATATAGTGTAATCCCGCTGAATATTATGTAGGTTGTTGTTAGTTCCTAACAACAACACTCTTTGTACGACACGTGTTTCGCCGTCTGCACGAGGCATCATCATTCGGCGAGTCGGCGAAACACGTGTCGTACAAAGAGTGTTGTTGTTAAGAACTAACAACAACCTACATAATATTCAGCGGGATCACACTATATATTTTTCACTTCAGTAGCTCATACATGTAGGTTTTGCTGCATATGTAAATATTTATTATCTCCTAAAGTGTTCTCGCTGCTGAAGTGAAAAGTTATGTGTGTTACACGAGAGCAAAGTTTTTTGCATCTCGTGCCTTTGAATCCCTCGCCACACTCAGGATTCAAAATCAGCACTCGCAGCAAAAAACGACTTTGCTCTCTTGTTGCACAAATAACTATTCATTGCGTTTCAAAATTAATATCCGTTTAGCCGTTTTAGTCTTTAACAACCATTTAAAGTTTTAAGTCGGAATGCGATATTTATGTCAAAGACGCGTCGTACCGCTGTCGTAACATTGTTGTACCGTTGTCATACCGTTTACCGTTACCGCACGTTGGCCAAGTTGTTTACTTCTACTTAACATTACAGTGCACTGTTATCAAACCACTCTGTACTTTAGTTTAATAATTAAAATAACCCTGTACATAATAAATGAGAAATTATTAATACTTGCATATTCATACACTTACATTTTTATATACTATGGAATATAATAAATAATACTATGGAATAAATTACGTTGGGTAACTTTCAACTGACTAAGTTTTAAGTCCTTTACTCTTCCAAGACTAATAAAAAATATTCTATCAACATTGTCTATCTCTACTTTGCAGTGTGGATATCTGAGATCGTTTTGAGAGGACAGATCTGCCCCCCTACCTATATGTCGCTCAAGCGCCAATCGTATATCGTGTTGAGTTCAGTTTAGGGTATAGATTCACTGCGAAAATATTTTATGATGCTATTTATTGTCCCATTAAGTTTATCTCAACTTTTAGTTATCATATTTTGGTATAAATGAATGAGATTAATTCGATTTCTTGCATGAATCGATAATAATTAGTCGGTATCTCATTAGTCGCAGTGAAGCTATACCTTAATTTGAGCTCAACACGATATACGATTGGGGCTTGAGGGACATATGGGTACGGGGGCTGAAGCTTAGCTTATGAAAATTGGGACATCGCAGGAGTCGTCTTCTCCATTTTGGCAACAAACTCGTGCGTCAAGAGTCAAGAATCTCATCGTCAGAGTATAAAGTGTAATTTCTCGGAAAGCCTTCGATTTCCAAATAAAACACTAAGATTATCTTGGATGCCGATTAATTCAGTTTGTTCTCGATAAAATGTAATAACGACTTCTATGATATCTTTACGTTTTATGTACGTACTCGTTATGAAAAATCTTAGTTATAATCAATTTAATGGATAATCTACGATAATTTCATAACTAATCTTCATAAATTGGACAATAATTGCGAAGGGTAGATGATCACTACTTACACTACATTTTGGTGTTCTAAACATATCATTTTATGAGAAGTCTGTATCACTGAAATAAATTAAAAAATTAAATGTAAAAATACATAGGTCATAATAATTAAAAATAAATTATTAAAATCTCATTACTGTACCAAACTGTACACGCATAACTGATAAAATATAAATAATTTAAGAGATTGCTTATGTAAAATAATCAACAAAAACATAACCTAAGCGACTACAGAATCAGAATCAGTGGTAATTTCTTTGGCTCGGTGGAAACTACAAATGGCCATTTTTGTGTGATGGCTAAGATACGAGAAACTTTCTAATATACAACAAAACCGTCTACTTTGAACTCGCTTTAGCTTCGTTCGTTTTATTCAAGACACACAAATTAGAGCTTCCATCAAAATTAACAAAATTCAATTTCTTTTTTCCAAAGTATTCGACTAACGAACGAAGAAGCGTAATTCAAAACAGGTCCCGCAGTTTCTTTACAAAACATCATCCCTTCGTAAGCCTAGCACCATACATTTACAGGTACATTATCGCTACCTAGAGTATCGCCAGATCTGAACATAGAACCTTTTCGCAAAGACAATTTCTGTATTTCCTCTCTTTCGCTCTCCATGCATTCTCACTCCATTGATGTTCATAAATGCGCCATGTCAAAGAGAGAGACGGCAATACAATGGGTTGTCGTTGTGAATAGGTCTGTTGAACAGTCATCGGTATCATCACAACGTGAAGATTCTGGAAAAGATGGGAGTTAGTCGGTGATTGATATTTGCGCAAAACCAATCAGCGCCTTGTCGTCGAATTGCTCGTTGGGTCCAGCAGAATTCTGGAATGCAAAACGATTACTGAAAATTTAAAATTCAAAGTTTTTTAATCATTCTAGGCATCACAGACGCATTTATGAACATCAATTTATCACAATAACTCTACCACCGTATCGGAAAAAGAACCAAGAAGATACGGTAAGAAACTTAGCGGCATTTCTTTATAACTTTTCATAACCATGCGGGGGTTAATAAAGGCAAGTGTTAACGAAGTTGTTTTTAAAATGAAGTCACAAAAGTTCACAACTCAGAATAATAGTACGCGACGTTATACCGCGTTGATTATTTCTGTTTATTCCGTAGCGAGTAGATGTTAGGCCACTTCCTTATTGGGGCAACACGACGGCGACACGACGGCGACACGACAGCGACACGACACCTGTTTTGTCGATGAATTACCGGTCCAAGGGCTGTTTGTGCGTTGACACGTATGAGTAAACATCAAAGGAAGAGGTTCTCAATTCGATTGTATTTATTTTTCGTTTGTTACGTGATTACTCCGTCATTTATAAACTGATTTGGAAAAATATTTTTGCGTTGGGTTTAGTATAGCTTTAAGGTGGTCTCATATAAATTTTATCGACATTCGGGCTTGAACTTGGAAGATACATCAGAATCGAAGTGGGTTTTTTTGGTTAAAAACTGAATTATATTATTTTTGATAGTTGCGTCGAGCACACGTCGCACCGCTGTCGCATCCCTGTCGTGTCGCTGTCGTGTCGCTGTCGTGACGAAGGGGAGTTACTCACCAAATGGAAGGTGATGACCTTAGGCGCATTGGCTGTCGCCTGGGCTTCCAACAGTTTGTCGAGATTGAGTGCGATGGGCACAGCGTCATGAGGATCCACTAGTCCCGCGCCGACGAGCTCGGCCGCTATTCCCTCGGGCGTGTCCTTCCCGGTCACAAACTCGAAGCGTATGTCGTTGAGCTCGCGGTGAGGATTCCTGCAGCAATCACAAACTCGAAACGTATGTCTTTGAACTCGCGGTGAGGATTCCTGCAGCAATCATAAACTCGAAACGTATGTCTTTGAACTCGCGGTGGGGATTCCTGCAGCAATCATAAACTCGAAACGTATGTCTTTGAACTCGCGGTGGGGATTCCTGCAGCAATCATAAACTCGAAACGTATGTTTTTGAACTCGCGGTGGGGATTCCTGCAGCAATCATAAACTCGAAACGTATGTCTTTGAACTCACGGTGAGGATTCCTGCAGCAATCATAAACTCGAAACGTATGTCTTTGAACTCGCGGTGGGGATTCCTGCAGCAATCATAAACTCGAAACGTATGTTTTTGAACTCGCGGTGGGGATTCCTGCAGCAATCATAAACTCGAAACGTATGTCTTTGAACTCACGGTGAGGATTCCTGCAGCAATCATAAACTCGAAACGTATGTCTTTGAACTCGCGGTGGGGATTCCTGCAGCAATCATAAACTCGAAACGTATGTTTTTGAACTCGCGGTGGGGATTCCTGCAGCAATCATAAACTCGAAACGTATGTCTTTGAACTCACGGTGAGGATTCCTGCAGCAATCATAAACTCGAAACGTATGTCTTTGAACTCACGGTGAGAATTCCTGCAGCAATCATAAACTCGAAACGTATGTCTTTGAACTCACGGTGAGGATTCCTGCAGCAATCACAAACTCGAATCGCATGTCTTTGAACTCACGGTGAGGATTCCTGCAGCAATCATAAACTCGAAACGTATGTCTTTGAACTCGCGGTGAGGAGTGATCAGTATATATAGAGATTTTCTGTAAGCTTTTTTCATACACCGAGAATTCTATAACAATTACTAAACAAAACAAATCTGCTTGAACATTTCAACGTCGCCTTGACGTCGAGACTGACCCGAATGATATGATTAGATCCAATTTCGGAAGTGTTACACCAATATCCTTGTCGCACTATATGTAACTAAGGGTGCGTATCCATCTAAGCTGTACTGAGAGAAGCTAGAAAATGTTGAACAATATGTGAAGAATGAATCGAATGATTTTGAGTAATTCTACCTATTGGTTTAACTTTTGTCGCTACAGTCAGACTCGCCCGCACATCTTCAATGGAACGGCACCCTAAGATTCCTGGGTGTTTCATGACAGTATCAGTTGATATTCCAATGTCACAGTTAATAGTTAGAATAATTATGTAATTCAATTTTGCTGCTCACCAATCAGCCATGTTTTCCTTTGACTTATCTCTGAGATTTGTGTTATCCGGCGGCATAAAAAAAACTTTTCTTATTAGACATCTGTTTTAACATTTATAAACGCGAATATAATTATTTAGACTAAGTAGAAAATGTACAAATATTTGTAAATTGGTTTACACCAAAGAATAGGACTTTTTCTAAACAGGCTGAAAAAGCGTCATTAGGCAATTGAGATAATGTAATTTTTTGTATTTAAAAACCAATGTATTAAGTTTAATGCAACATTATTAAGTACCACAATTTGGAAAGAGAACCACTACACAGATGATTCGCCCATGTAAAATAGCATGGAGTAATGAAGAGAGGTAGTCTGTCAAAGGAATAACGCGCGGTTGTGATTGGCCGGTAAATAGTCTGAACCGCTCTTACAATAGTGTTGTACTACTTTTAGCGTACGCAACCATGGGAATTTTATTAGATAAAACAACTAATGTTGTACCGGAGCGAGTGTGGCTGGAATCCCACTGGCCCCGGACCAATGACTTTCTTAAGTTATATAGTAATCTAACACTCGCTCTAAAAACGCTGTAGGAAAACATCGTAAGGAAACCGATATTTTCGTAACAAAGTTCAAGGACACGTGTCATACATCTACTGGCACTGTGTCAGCGTGGTGGATTAGGCTTGGACTACATCTGGATGCACCGAATTAGTCGATTCAGCCGTGTGCGGTCGCACTCCCGCTTTCTTTCTCGCTCTAGTAAATGACGGTTCTAAGTGACAGAAAAGGATAGAAGCATAGGTAAGTGCGATTCGGTGCGGCCAGATTTAGTTCAACTTTTATGGCACATACTTTCTCTGTGAGGGAAAGCCCGTGTCCCAGCAGTGGCAATGTAATGGGCTTATAATGATAATGACTGAATGTTTTTTGAATGGGGGCCACATGCCGGAAAGCCGTTTAATATTGTTTGTAAGATACTAACCTCAGCCTAAGCACTAGATTGATATCAGGCCTCTGCGGCACAGGACCTGCCTCGACGTGCAGGGATTCCCGTGGCTTCTCTGCTTGAGGCTTAGCCTCCACTTTAGCCTTGGCCTCTGGTGGCTTCGCATCTGACGGCCTATAGACAGCAGGTTTCACTTTAATCAGCCCTGGCTTCAATTCAACTGACGCCTTTTCGCCTTTTTCAGGCTCCTGGAATGGTAAAATATATTATTAAATACATAAAATGTTTTCAGATTTGTTTATCCATTTGACATATATATATATCATTTATGAAAGAGCGAGTGTGGCTCAGTGGGAGAAGAGGAAGAGGTCACATGTTAATACGAGACGCAGTGGTGATATTCGTAACCATTGCATCGACGTTTCACCATTCCTTCCGGAATTCGTTTTGCCCGCCGAGACAACCCGGTTCAATGACCGTAGGATTATGCCTGTGCTGTCAAAATGACACCAACACATCCTTCATCAGCAGTAATAACCTTGTTTTTTCTTGTGTATGTTCTTTTTGTGGTATCTCTTTCAGGTAAATACTCGTAACATATGGGAAGTTATGAGAATTGATCACTGCATAAGCACCAACCAAACACCGAAGAATCTCCATCGTTTTTTACCTTTCTATCCACGTGACATTGGCGAAATCGTGGAAACCCCGCAGAAGCCATATATAAGAGGTTGAAGTTGAACTTTGTTTTTATTTCATCTTACCTGATAGTAAGCGATGATGTGGTCTAAGATGTAAAACACTCGCCTAGATACCTGTTCACTCTCGATTTGAAGACTCCCAGGTTTTAGTTGTCAGGAAGCACAGACGTACACACACAACACAGATGAACTAAAATAAATCTTACTTCTTCATTCTCACTGCCACTTGAATCGGCTCGCATCAGTTCATTCATTGGCCTTGTGTCCTCTCCCACCAAAGAGTCTTCGTCAGAGGAGTCAACCGCAGCCGTCGCGGCTGCCTGAACCTCGTCTTCTTCTTCACTCCACACCCATTCCCCAGTAACAGTGCGATGCAGACGGCCAGACGCGCCGGGCTGGCGTTTACTCGCCTGCAAGACAAAAGTACATGCTCAAATGATTATGTCGTTTTAGTATTTTTCTAATGAGTAGTTCACGGCATGTTAAGTGCTCATATCATTATATATGAGAATATATAATAAATAATATTATATATGAGAATCTAAAAATATCTGCCGTGACACATATTTATGTGACATATAGTGACACTTTGTAACTAAAATAAAGCATCAATATTTTTATAATAATCATTGCACTGCTATAATATAAAACATCTGTATAATATTTAGAGCGAGTTTGGCTCTGTGGGAGCATGTGCGACTTTCGATCCGACACATCCGATTTCAAATCCCGCTGGCCCCGCACCACTGACTTTCTCAAGTTATGTGCAAATTTAACACTCACTCTAAAAACGGTGAAGGAAAACATCGTGAGGAAACCGGCATGTCCAAAGAATTAATAAAAAAAATTCAAGGACATGTGACATCTACCAACCCGCATTAAACTACAATTGACTAATAATAGTTCTATCATGCAACAACACTGTAGTAGGGGAGCCCAAGCGGGGATTTCGGGATTTACTAAAGCGCGGCAGATTAATATACAGGGGGATACCTTGTACCCGGTTAAGTACCTCCACAAAACATGAGGCCCATATATAAGGCCGCCCGTGAAGGATACAGGATCAGATTAGTAAAAAAAAATTGACCATCAGAAATTCTCGAGCGCGTCAGATTAAGGTAGGGTGAGTTAATTACATCCTAAAAAGTGTATATTCCACTAATCTGACAATTTGAGAATGACGTAAAAAAAGGGGAGGGCAACAAAGTTGTAAAAAAAAAACGTCATCTCGACATTCTCGAGCGTAGCTAAATTGTTTTTTATTTTGAAGGAAATAATTCAAGAATAATGAAAAATATATAATCTGACGATTTCCGCAAGCCGAAATAACAAAAATTCGTCGATAAAGTTAAATGCGTGCAGCTGCGTATTTTTTTTATAAATACATGTAATCTACTAAAAAAGCATACACTTATTTATTTGCATGCTATTTCCTGAGCTTTTTAATTAATTAAGTTCAATGATCTAAAAAAATAAGAAAAAAATTTTTTTTGAAAGTGGTTTTTTTGAATTACTTTTAACCGGCTTTATCGATTAACTTCAAAAACTAATCCGCCTTTGAGCTTGAAAAACCACGTCGATCGCCACCAAGCTGGTCAAAATCGGTTGATTCGTTCGAGAGATATCGTGAACGAAAGAAACCCGAAAAAGTGTTTTTTCGGGATTTCTCCGAAATTTGTGGTTCGATCAATTAAAATTGCAAAATTACTTATGAGGATGATAAAACTGCGTCGAATGGTGCCAACCGCGTGAAAATTGGTTGATCCATTCAAAAGTTATTGCGGTGTGAAAATTCCAAAAATAGTGTTCTATGAAACTTCTATCAGACTTTCGAGCTGGGAGAGCTCAAATGCATAGAAATATTATTTCTTTGAACTCAGCGAGCTCAAAATATCACATAAATTATATTTTGAGCTCAGAAAATGTCATAAGTACAATTTCAAGCGCCCAGGAATGGAATTAGCGGGAAGTTGCAAGGATGGCCTTTAAAGTGAACCGTTTTTCTAATTTTTTTTTGTCAGATCTGGCGAATCCCTCTAGATAATCGTCAGATTAAGTGACAGTACGTTTAGAACATAAAGATGAACCATATATATCTTAATCTGACGCGCTTGAGTATTTTAAAATGGCGATTTTTTTTTGCACATTGTGAAAATCGCCGCTAGTTTGCGTCCCATCGAAATCGTCAGATTAGTGAATGAGAGCTTTTTTTTGGTGTACTTAACACTCCCTTAGAAAATCTGACGCGCTCGATTAAATTTTTTTTTTTTCATTTTCAACCCTTAAATACAACCACCCGCATCATGCAAACGATCAGATTAACATACGTACATTATTAAAAATACGTAGGGCATTGATGCTATCAATATCTGATGCGCTCGAGGATGTCCATGCAACAGTTTTTTTTTACATATTTAAAAATCTATAGCCGCTTCCCCCACCGATGTAAAGGTATATATCATATAACATTTTTTTCTTCTTATCATCTAAGCTTTGCATCCCAATAGGTCTCTACGACGCTCGAGTAAATCCCCATTTAGCCTCGTGGGCTCCCCTACTACTGGGCCAGCGTGGTGGATTATGGCCCATACTCTCTCTTTGAGAGAAGGCTTGTGTCCCAGCAGTGGGGACGTGATGGGAACTGATGATAACATTTAATTCTGCATTATCTGCAACATTGTGTTACAATAAAAAAAACTAGTATGTACATGTTTGAATCATTCAGGGTTTACTAAATTTTATTACAAACGTATACAACATTTTCTCTCGGCATTACATATAGCCTTATTTCAGCATGTATTCCAGTTTAAAGGGCACTTTAGCCAGTGAAATTACTGGGCATATGAGTCTTAATATCTGAAGTCTTGGGGTGATGAACGCAATGCAATGCTTTTTATGGTATTAAAAGTCCTGGGTGGCACTGGTGTTGTCATGGGCTGGAGTGGCGCTTACTATCAGGCGAACGACGAGCTCGTTTCATCACTCAGTAACATAAAAAAATGCTGGATTATTATGTACCTTGTGAACCCTTGTTTCCATGCTCGGACCAATGGCAACTAAAGTCTGAGTCAGGTACTTTCTATCTTTGGCCTTTTTGAAGAATGGATGCTTCAGTAATTCTGTTGCTGTAGGCCTTTTCGAAGGGTCCTTTTGTAAGCATTCTGTTACCATTTTTCTAAAAGTCTTCCCGTAAGCCTTGTATTGATCTTTTTCTTCAGCACCTTTGGAAAATATACATTTTTATAAAGAACATTTAATCAGAACAAACAACTGCAATTAACATTAAAGTCTGTTACAAACCTGTGTCCAAGCTCGGTGGGTCATTCTGGAGAGTAAGCATGAGCACCTTCATCGGTGGGTATTTATGGTAGGGTGCCGTGCCTGTCGCCATCTCAATAGCGGTTATGCCAAAAGACCACATGTCTGCTTTGAAATCGTACCCGTGGTCCTACAAAACAATTACATAACAATTTTTGTCCAAATGTAAAACATTTATGACACTGACTAACAATGATGACACTGACTAACGATGATGACACTGACACTTCGCAGCACCCTGCACATAATTTGGCTGGTAAACAGTAATTGTATACTGTAATTTTTACTTTTTTGATTTAAGATACATGTAAGTGCATCGATTTTACTATTGAGCCAAGCTCTAAAGCCAACAATTATTACAATTATAATATTATAGCCGTTACCCGCGACTTCGTCCGCGTGGCATTAGGTTTATACTTGCTCCCTAGGGAATTGTTCCAGGACAGAAATACCTATACAAAATTTGAGAAAAAATTTAAAGTTTTTTTTTATTTGATAGCATTTCTTATTAGGATTAAAAGACACTTTGAGACCAATTGAGCTTTTAGAGTAAAAGAACTTTATAAATAATTCGGTAAAAAACATTTCTTTTCTTTTTAAGTCATATTTTACCAGGGCACTTTATAATGAGAAACAGCAAATAGCCAAACTTTCAACCCAGTCAAGTCAATGCATTTGTTAATAATGACAGAAGCTCTAGCAGTATTAATGAAAGGTAATACTAAACCGCTCTCACTTGTTCCATGACTTCTGGGGCCATCCAACATGGCGTTCCTACGAATGTATGTCTAACTTTCTGCCTAGATATATCGCGTCCTGTGGCCAGCCACGCGGATACACCAAAATCAGCTATTTGTACGGTCCCATCTTCACCAAGTAAAATATTGCCAGCTTTAATGTCCCTGAAAAAGTTAGTTTAATGTTAATGTTGTCATAATAACAATATACATCTTTGAGACATGCAGCGTACTTGTTGCATGATGGAACAATTCTTAGAGAAATCATTTAGTCTTAAATAATAAGAACTTAGAACTACCATGCTTACGCAGCACCCAGCTCAGCTTTATTTACTTTTAAATATTAGTGATAATACAAAATTAATAAGATTAGCACAGCAATATATATTTCATGCGTTATGGTCCTTCAATGTTCACAAAACACTTGTTTCTACACTACTTTATTATTATTTGAGCGATTGTGACCATGCGGCAACTTGGGACAACGCCTCTAATCTCGATTTGGCTCTGCACCAATGGCTTATAGTTTAGTGCGGATTTTCCACGCTCACTGATTTAAATCAGTGAAGGGAAATATTGTGAGAAAACTCGTTTACGCGCTTTGTAGTGGTAGGGTCTAGTCGCGGTTGTAATACAACCAACCCAACAAAGACCTATAAATCTATAAGCTTCATCTTTGGCCACATCGTCACTCAAAATCAGGTGAAATAGATGCTTAACAACATAACATTTATAAGTGATAAATAAAAATAGATGCTTAACAACATAACATTTATAAGTGATAAATAAAAATAGATGCTTAACAACATAACATTTATAAGTGATAAATAAAAATATAATTGCTAATATAACTAAATTGCAGAGTAAATATTGAATATCTTGCAAAATGTCTTCGCAAAATGCAGAGTAAATATTGAATATCTTGCTCATGACGCTCTATTTTAGTAAAATAAATCTATGGAACATAGGTATATTATCTACATAATTATATATTTTTATCACACTTATGGTCAACATTAAACACAATTACCTAACTATTTACACATGAAAAGCTATTCTAGATCTCTCATTCGCAATTAAATTGAATGATAAACAAAAGCAATGCCCTAGAAAAAGAAAAGTAATATGATCCAAGCACAGCCTAGAGGGCAATAAAAAGAGCATAACGCTACAAACAAATATCAAATTACAAAGAACAAAGGCATGTTTATACTGTTTCTACAATCGCACAAGCAACAGAGGAATAATACTTTAGGAGACATGCTTTCTTTGGATTATCAGTAGTCAATAGAAAAAGCACAATGGCCCTGTCAACATAAACAAGTCAAAAATGTCTCTCAACCAATAAACAGCAACGGCCCAACGATTTTGGATATGCTAGATGATTGTACAAAATCACTCTTGGCTATTAGCAATTTTGAGGAATCAAAGACAATGAAACCAGTACAGTATGTAAATTTAATAATCTGTTCAGTAGTATTCATTTAATTATAATAAACAACTAGCTTTTTTCCGCGACTTCATCCGTGTGAACGACAGATAAAATATTTAAAAATATAGTCTTTTTTTCCGAGTCCATTTTAGCAAGACCTCCCCTGTATATGAGAGCAGGTACTATGAAAAGGTCAAGCTTGTATCTTCATAGTCACCCATCTGATGTTGATGTGACATTTAACTTTAGTCTCAACTTAGATTATAGGGTATAATCTAAGTTGAGACTAAAGCTACCAAACCCTGAAAACTATATTAAAATTCGTTCAGCAGTTTTTGAGTCTATATATAACAAACACTCTAACAGACAAAATTTTTAAAAACTGTGATTAGTGTTCAGTACCTTCTGAATAGCCAGCCTCTAAATAGCATACCCAGTTGGTTTTAAAAAAATATCATCAATATACAGAATTGGCTCAGTTCCATTTTTATAATAGTATAGATAGATGTAAAACATTGTAGCTATCAAAATTACTGACATTACGATACTTAAAGAGCTATTATTAGGATTTTGCAAACTATATTTTGTTGTTTTGCTTACCATAAAATGTAACCTTTTTGTCTTAACACTTAATCATAAAAAAGCACTTTTAATTTAACTTAATGATGTTGCATATTATCAAAATATAATGGAGGCTGTAAGTCTTATCATTTTCATAACTTTTACTGTTCAAATTTTTTTTTCATTCACATAACTTTCTTAATGAAGAGGCATGCCAAAGGGAACATGAAGGAACAATATAGGAATGGTATTTAATTTTTTACCTGTGAATTTGTCCATTGCTATGAAAGTATTCTAACCCTTTAAGGACTTCTTTAAGAACAGTTGCAATGGTTGCCTCGTCAAACACACCATGTTTGCAGTTGCTCACTTTCATCTTGTGTTTTATTACATCCAAAAGGCTGCCACCTGAAACAGAATATATTCCATTATAGTAGAACCCAGATTCAACTAATTGCCACAAAAGGATTTTTTGGTTTCTGCAAGTATTCCTCGGTCCCTAAAATGATTAGTCAAAACTGTAATAGACAAAAAATTATTCCTTTAGAAAAGACAAAAAAAATGTCTGGCTATTTATATTTCATTTATAATAATAATGCCTATGCCATATAAAAATTATGACAGCTGGCCAGGGCCATTCCGGGCAGTAGGCAGTCAGTCTGTGGCATTGTTTGAACTTTTATGAAACATATCACACAGCGTCTTATCGTGCAACTTTCAATCCAATGCACCCGTGTTCGAATCCCGCTGGCCCCGCATCACTGAGTTTCTTAAGTTGTGTGCAGATTTAACACTCGCTCTAAAAACGGTGAAGGAAAACATTGTGAGGAAACCAGTATGTCTAAGAATTTATCACCTAAAATTCAAGGACACGTGACTTCCACCAACCCGCACTGGGCCAGTTTGGTGGATTATTGCCCATACTCTCTCTACCAAGGCCTGAGTCCCAGAAGTGGGAATGTAATGAACTGATGATAATGATATCACACAGAAGGCAGGGCAGGCGTGGACCGGGACTACGTCAGACAGCATAGCCCCGGCCAGGTACCAGTTTATGTGTGTTTTGTGCTTAAATAATTAAGCTTACCTTCTAGAAGTTTCAGTACCAGCCATAGTTCATCCTCCACCACAAAACTGGTGTAGTATGTGACTACATTCTCATGACTGCAGCTCGACATGGCCTGAAAAAGTCAGCATTAATGGGTTGGTATTATAAGATCAAATTCTCAAGGACTGCAGCCTGGACCCCAAGATGTTAGTTCTAAAAATATTTATGGGTAAACATTATATCCATGGATAACATTGACATTATTATTTCAAGCAAGAGCTAACAGGAATGTTACCTGAATTTCCTTGAGAAGCTCGTCCATTGAAGTGTTCCATTTCTCTAAGTTTATTCTTTTGATAGCACATTTCTCTTCCCTCGGGTGACAGAAAGCGCTGAACACTACTGCCGTGGCTCCAACCCCTATAAAACAAACAACATTCCTAGTCAAACATACGAAGAATTTAAGTGGAATTTCAAATCTTAAAACCTAGCATACAAACACGATCGCATGTGAATTCTTCAAGGTGTTAATTAAAGCTTTTACCACTCAATATATTAGTAAGCCATTACTATTGCAATACGTCTCTCATTTACACATGCCACGGAAAACTAAAAGTTGGAAAAGTTGTGTTGTGTTGTGACAGTGATGCGTGGATGTGACGGATGCGGCATTTTGGTATGAAAGCACCCGTGGTAAATATAAACAGAAATGGAAAGATATTAAAAAGTAAGATGTTTTTAATACATACCGATAACGTCGAGTAATTTATAATCCAATACACTGTTGGGCCACGGGCCCGGAGTATATGCAACGACCGCCATTTTGCGAGTGAATAATTTTCCGATACTGGCAGCCGCCGTTCCGATTGACGCGCGTGCCGACCGCGCGGCTGACGACAATGCAGATGTTTGCTGGTCACCTGCACCAAATGACTTCTGAAATATTTGTAAAACATAATTCAAGCTAGCAAATTAGCTTTTGTTTACGAAACCGTAGAAACAGAATAGTATCATGAACACAAAATACCTCGTAAAATATGACAATCTTATGTATTAAAAAGAAAAATTAAAAAATAAGGTACAATGACGTCAACAATAATTGCGAATATTGAAACGTAATGATGACATGACACGTGACACTTGGCAGTGACAATAATTGTTCTGCATTTTGGCGGGAATTAATTAAAAAATATTTGTAGGGTTTGATCATTGAGCTCTCAGGTTTGATCTTGTTTTATTTTTCATGTCAAAAGGTTTATTAGCTTTGTTTTGTGATCGTTTGCAATTTTCTCGTAAAATATGCACAAGTTACATGTAAGATAAGGTAATTTTGTAACACGAATTACTTACCAAATACGTAAATGCTGCGGAGCATTGGTACTTACTAGATAAAAATAAATGTAAATAAATAAATAAACTTTAGTCTTTAAATCGAGATAATTTTGAACTAGTCTGTCTAACGAAAGTAGAGATTGAAAAATCGCGGCAAATTAAAAAAATATTAGTATGGCAGCCCGGTAGTTAGTAGGATACTTTATATGACCTAATTTGATACTTTGATATTCATCACCATCATCAACAGCCATAATAAGACTTACTTACTTTAATTAGACTTACTACGTACTTTGATATTATTCTTAAATAAATATATATAATTTTTTGTTCCACTCACATTGTTGAAATGATGATAAGGTATAAATGTAAAATTCTTAGAGCAATAGACCTAGGCATAGGTATGTACAATTTTTCTGCCGCCAAGCATTAATGTTACTAGCACGGGTACTGCAGTAAGCGCCTAGTATCATAAGGGAATGACTCATTTATCACTCTCACGGAAAGACTCATACACAGAGTTTATCAAGTATACAGAATTTTTTATTCACTTTAATCGAAATCTGAATCGAAAAATCCTACTTGCTGCTGTTTCATCCCATATTAATAATAAAACTTTCTTTATCTTCTGTTATTCTGTCTCATTCTTTGTATTTTGCTTTTACGTGGATGATGAGATCAGTTATTTTTTTCCAATTATCTCATGTTATGGTTTCAAATGAGTTGTTAACAACTTTTTCATGATTTAATTTATCATTATCTCGGTAACTTCTGCTGCTTCCTTCAGATTTGCTGTAATCGTACTATTCGATCTTAAATTATTTTTCCCAATGTATAGTAATAAACTACTTATTAATGTTATTATTTATTATAATATCATAAAGAAGACAATATTATAGTTAAAAGGGGATATGAGTTGAGAGCCACAAAATAGTATTAAAGTATCAAAATATTTGAGCAATACTATATATGCCGCCATCTTGTAAACATTAGGGAATAGTATCTAGTGCATACCCCGATTCCTGTTTTCCCTAATCTTTGGGAAAAAACATTGGAGTTTACCGTACGTAAATGCTTTTTTTCGATTCAGAATTAATAATCAATAAATTCAATAAAAATGCTTTAAATTAAATTATTTATTTGATTATAAGTCGTTTTTAGTTGTTTTCTTACATCATGTACATACAAAAAGATTGTGTAGTGTAAATTACATTGGAGTCAAACTAAGGAGATAAAAATAAAATAAAACTGTCCGCTAAAACGTGAGTAACATTATTCATTATTATCAATTATTTCATACCTTTGGGGACCCTGAATTTACCCCGTTATGGAGCACAATGCCCGGTGGAAACACTTTAGTATGGCCATGTAAAAAGTTTCGAAAAATTCGAGTGTCTACTTTTGTTAGACAGACTCTAAGTAATAATAGGTATGTAAAATAAATTAGGTGGACTATGTAGGTACTAGGTAGAGTAAGTGGTACCTCTATAAAATATTTTGTAGAGAGGGTATGATATACATATACAGTATGTAACAAAAGTATCCGTGATCCGGGTTAATTAGTTTCTATGTTGGTCCTAAATAACATTTTGTTAGTTTTAAATCCCTATAATTTAATGAAAATTACGTCTCTCCCCACAATACTTAACTACTAAGTAGTAAACCTGTTGTATTGTAGTTTATTTTATTGACATTTTATGTTGTTATTATTATTGTAGACCTTACATCCCCGTCTTTAACATTTTGATAATTCCTCTCCATCCAAAGGTTGCCTGGAAGAGATCGCTTTTAGCGATAAGGCCGCCCATTGTAACACTTTCTTTAATTGTTTTTATGTAATGTCTTTAATTTAATGTTTGCAATAAAGCGTTTATCTATCTATCTATCTAAACCGTGTTATAGGTAGATACATACTTCGTTTATATAACTACCTAAATTATACAACATATTCTATTTCCATTACCGTCCTAATTGTCTATATCCTGGAAAATGAAAATTGTTATTTATTGCATAGTTATATTTATTTTTGGGCTAAGATTTTTACAATATTTTTATAGAAATTATGCAAAAAACTAGAAAGAACCTAAACCTTTTTATTTATATAATTATTGTAGCGGGTTTGTATAGCGGAAAGAGAAACCAAGTGGTAAAAATTATCTAACCTTACCTGTCTGTCTCTTACCTGTCTAAAAACACCAGCTGCCCCCTGTTCTACTACATCTCCTTTAGAATCACTGCAAACAAAATATTTACAGTGAGTGGTAAGTTTCGAAAAGAGTGAATTAGACCACAGGTTATAGGTACATACTTTGTTTATGTACCTACCTAAATTATACAATATGTTCTATTTCCAATACCGCCCTAATTATGTTAGACGAAAGGTAAGTAGCCCAAACTTAATACCAGAACATATAGGTGATTTACCTACCAATTACATCACAGAACATGTTCAATGAATTATATTAATATCATTATGAAACGTAGATAGGTATTATTAAGTATATGTATATAAATAAGATAGTGTGGGTATATAGAGTATATACATAGGTACATACCAAAAGTACTGTGTTAAAAATATTTTTTTCAAGACAAGCTTTTAAGAAATTCGTAATCGGAACCGCAAGCAGATTAAAATGAGCCCAAACACTAGTAGTTTACGATTGTCTGTCAAGGAGTTCCATTGCCCACCTTCCTTCGCCATCATCAGATCAGCTGGCTGTCACCATAATATTGCATTGTAGTCGGACTTTGACAAGTATGCAAAATTTCAACTCCGTAGGATAAGAGGAAATGGTTCTAATTCAGCTTGCAAGATTCCACCCGGACCAACATACATAGGTACATTGCAAGCTAAAAAAAGCGTGTAATAAGAGGATGCCTTTTCGCTTGTCAGTCAACGTATCTAAGTGATCCCCTGAACCAATCCTATTAGGTAATCTTATATTCCTATTTAATTATTAAAGCCAAATTACACGTCAATAACAAAAAAATGTAATGAATTTAAAATAGAAAACCATAGATAGGAATAGGCACTCAATACAATATTATACACACAGTACCTAAACAAGTAACATTGTGTAAAATAAATGGCAGAGCAAAATTTAACCTAATGAGAATGTAGATGATTACATTATAATATTAATATAATAACGTATTATTCATATAAATACCTAAGTACAGAAACTGGGTGCTATCATATTTAAAAGATACCTTACAAATTCTAATAAAATATGACTTGAATAAATATTGTCATTTAAACACACATACATAATACGTATCATAATTAAAATAATAAATAAAATTACTATTACATACCTTTAACTTATAATATAAAATACAAAATATCTTTACATTTAATATCTTTATAATTAAGGCATATATTTATTATTAATAATTCATTTATTTATTATCTCTCACAATAGGTGTGACATTCTTAGTGGCAGGAATTTTTATTTAGCTTGTGAGAGACAGATGCCTGGCGTGCCTAGGTTCTAAAGAACCTGTAGTAGTGTTATTAGAATTATGATGTTATTTGTAACGCGTAAAAATACTAAAAATAGTGTTTATATTATTATAAAAGTTCTACACTAAGTTTTCATAAAATGATTGGGGTCCCGGGACTTTCGGGACCCCAATCATATATTAAACTTTTCAACACATAAGAACACACACGTTGAACATCGCGTAAGGTGTGTGTTCTTATGCGGCTTCTCTTTCTCTTTATATTCAGCTAAAATTTATTTCTTTATTCACTCATTACCTTCACTGATTGAGTGTTATTGAGTGATATATTAATTGATATTGACTACACGTGTAGTATAGACAACTTTGTCTGTGGGTGACCAAACGAAACGTTCACCTTTTGTTTGCTGTGAATCTTGTCACCGCGATTCAGACTTGTGACGTCATTTTACTAGCGCGATCTAGTTTCGTTCAATGTAACTACTATATGTTACGCACATTGAGGTCTAGTGTCATTCCTCAATGGTTACGCATGAAATAGCGGGCGCTTAAATATAGACCTATATTTTGTGCTATAAGCGTCATCAATAGATGGCGTTAATGCCCAACAAAATTGCCGAAACCTTAGATATGTTCTCGAAGAAAAAGTTACTGTATGTGGGATGTAGGTAAATATGAATTTGTATGTAGTTCATTATGAGTTTTGTTGTACTTCACTGTTTGGTATACTATAACGATCATCACTCTTGGGTAGTCTGCTTTACATTGCCAAGTAGGAATATCTATAGCAAATCTTACTTTACTATAAAAATAAACAATAATGTGTACTGTTATTGTCTATTTCTATGTCTATACCTACCTACGTTATCCATATTACGTTTTGTTAATAATACATTAATTACTGTTTGGTCTTCTAATAACGTCAATAACTCTTAGATAGGTAGTCTGTACTACATTGATCACATGTAAGAATTACCTACCAATAGCAATCTAATCTACCTTTTCGCACTATAAGTTCCTATTTAATATTATGATTTATGAATATTATATATGTAAGAAAAATAATCATGACTAACTAGGATAGATAGACATAGATAATAATTAATGTAGTTTGAGATATTGTGTTATTTTACATTTTTACTTTTAATTTATAGATAGGTACATTTTACATTATTTTTCAATCTTAACTCAGATTTGATGTAATGCTTAATTATAGAATGATGTAATCTTTTGAAGCTATTTTAACCGACTTCTAAAAAGGAGGAGGTTCTCTGTTCGATTGTATTTTTTTTTTATGTTTGTTACCTCAGAACTCCGTCATTTATGAACCGATTTGAAAAATTCTTCTTTCCATCGGGTTCAGTATAGCTACGAAGTGGTCCCATATAAATTTCATCGATATGTGACCTTGGACTTCGAAGATACATTGAAGTCGGTTTTTGTTCTTTTCTAAAAATTAATTATTTAATCTTTAGGATAAATTAATATTCATTTTTTTTGAAAATTTGCTCTTATTCTGTTACGAAAAGAAATAATGGGAAGGAACTTACTATTTTTTATCATCGGGTCTCACAAACAAAGTTGTTACTGAGAGAAAAAATGATTTTTTTTTTAAACTTATAACTAAAAGCGATCTCTTGAAGTCAATCTTTGGATGGAGTTAAAAACAGAGTGAGATAGGTCGGCTGGCGGTATATAAAATATAGTTATTTATAATATATAGGTAGCTATCTATATTGTGATGAATGAATTTTATATTGAGTGTTGAGCTTACATGGCGCAAAGGCCCGATTTGCTGTGGTCTTAAAATTTTATTATATTCTTGTCTTATAGCAGGTTGGCAGGATTAGTGTTAATTTACTCGATAAGTAAAAGAAACTCATCAAACCATTGAGATGCTGACCCAACATTACTCTTTCATACCCTATTATCGTTGTTTAGGTAGGTAGGTACATACATAAATAACGCCCAACAATCACATACTCCATAGATATATTCGTAAATGGCATGGGGCGGAGCGTCCGCAAAGGGGCAATCGAAGTTTGATACTACAATGTAAACATTTCCCCACGGCGGGTCCAAAGATGGAGCAAATAGATCTAGGGCCTGGGAAATTAAGTGTTTAGATATTCGATAGGGTTTTTGCGTTCCCCTGACTTACATCTAAATAGCACTTCACACATGATATGCGACTGAATGAGGGTAAGTAGGTATGCCGTAAAATTTTCTATATACAGGGAATAACATTAATGTGTAGTAATACTGAAAGGTGTGTATGGGTATCTAGTCATGAATCATCGGGCAGAATATACAACCAAAAAAACACTATTATATTTTCCATACAAAGTTTAAAAAATATTTATTTGAATTATTTTGGACAATCCTAACAAACTGTGGCCTAGTCGAGGTAGTACGGGTCACTGACCGAGCTACTTTGTGCCTAGGTACAAAACAGATAAGTACAGAAATCAATCTACATACAAAGTGCGCTCGAGCAACGCACACATAGACACCGCTCACGGACACGATATCTGGGCACAGTTGGGATGCGAGCGCGAGTGCCATCCGCTTGAGACACGCGTCTGTGAACATTTTTGTGCAGAAATGGAGCAACGAAAAAAGGTATAACTGTTCGGTGGACGGTTGTTTAAATTCAACATTAAACGGTGAATTGTCGTTTTTTAAGCTACCAGTTGTTTCAGAGAGGTAAGTAGGTATTTGCTTGTATTTCGATGGTTCATTTTCACGTAACACAAAATAGTTAAGTAGGTAGGTAAGCGCCCCGGCCCCCGGCCCTGCGCCGAACAAGCGAACATGACTTTGTGGCCTTGTCATATTTTTACAATTTAAAATTAGATATTTATTGTAGTATAAGCTGTGTTAGCCTTGTGTTCAATAATCTAATGAGAAAGATGTTAATGTAAACTAATCACATTTGTTTTGTCTTCAAAAAAACTTTATTCAGTTATAATAGTAACTGCGAAAAAATTATGTCGATATCTTGTACACTTATTTTTTTTTTATATCAATCAATTTTCCTCCCAAAAACTTCCTGCGCCGTCCGGTATGAAAGGTATGAAAAGTACATACATGAGTATAACTTCTGTATTTATCTGTTTTGTGGCCTAGGCGCTCTGTCTTTGAAAACGCCGAACATTTTACAAGGGCTTGATTTCGAGTCTCAAATACCGGAATTTCATACTGAACGGATCTTTGGACTCGGTCGGTTCCGTTCCGGAACCCACTCGTAAAAAAAGGTATTTCCACATTTTTACACGACTGCCCAAAAAGGAGTATTTCAGGGTTTACGTATGTATGTATTTATTTATTCCACCATTACTTCTTATTGCCTGGACAGATTTGAATGCATTAAAACCATAATAAAAACATAGGTTTAAGTTTTTTTTACCATAGTTTTATTTGCATGTTCCGGAACCGGTATACAAAAAAATCTCCGCGAACGTACCCGACTTAGCCTTGCCTTGATCAGTTTCAACTTTTTATCCAACTTGACGTCTTAGAATTCATATTCAGAAATAACCTAAAAAGAATTTCCGAAACGAAAACGGTCCTTATCGGTGGAGTTTTATGGGGCGGTGTTAGAAGGTAACTTTGTTTGTGCCGCTCGACCAATGAGGAGCAGCGGCTATTATTTATTAGGATTACATCTTTATGATTGGTGCAATACGAAACAAGGCTAGCGAATCATGAAGCGGCGGCGAATGTTTGATAGCTTTAGTGTTTGCCGCGTTTTGTCAAAGATTAAACAGGTTTATTTCTGAAAACTGACTAGGTAAAGACGCTTTATTGATTACTGACTTACGAACACTCTTTTACTATGCAATGAAATCAAATGTTGGAAATGTCTTAACCATCATTATCAGCCTATTACATTCCTACTGTTGAAATTCTTGCATGATGTTTTTTACATCCTATTCCTACGGTGGTTGGTGACCTCGCGTATTTTTTAAGAACATCAGCCATGCTCGCTCTTATTAGGCGTTTACACTGATTAGATCCTTATTCCTGAATGTTAATTGGAGCGATGATGTTTAATGCTGTCATTAATAAGTAAGCATTCATAAAAATAAATAAATACCCTGCCAAAAACATATGTCACTTGGGATGATTTAAGGATTCCGAGGATACCCCATACATCCAAATCTGTTGAGGCATTTATTGTGTAATAAAAAAACGCACATACATTAACCCCGAAAACATTACATTCCTTTTTTTAAAGTAAGGTTGGTAGGGCAGCTGGCTTTGCTAACTGAAGATAAAATTTGTTTGTCAGATCTGTACACGCGGCGCACTAATATTCTTTGTCACAAGTTCATTGCTCTTTATCAGCTGATTGTTAGGGTTGAAATGAACTTGATTACCAGAAATGTTTAAATTATCATATCTTGTGATTTTAAAAAGTTTCTGGTGATTTGCACTTGGACTTGAATTATTAAAAAGCTTCTATATGCGTGGTTTAATTATTACTACACATTAATGTTACACGTTGTATACTATTGCTAATCCCTGGCGCTAGCCAGGGATTAGCAATAGTATGTTTGACTTTTTGTCCGTTTGTATCATTGCTTATTCATAGGTACCTTTGGTTAAGACACGCCTTCATCCTCTTCAGCTTATTACGTTCCCTCTGCTGACCACCTCTTATATAGAGAGTATGGGCTATGATCCATCACGCTGCTGGCCCAATGTGAGTTGGTTAATGTCATTATGTCCTTGAACTTTGTGATTCTTGCATATAACGGATTCCTCGCGATAATTTTCTTCATCGTTTTTTTAGTTAAGTCTAACGACTATCTTGAGTTATGTATTTGATTATTGAATAGATAGGGAGGCCAGCGGGATTTATACTCCAGTGAAACGGATCAAAAGTCGTACGAGTTCCCAATGTGGTACATTTGCTCTCCGCTGAAGCACATTTGCTCTCCACTGAGCCACATTTGCTCTTCGCAGAGCCACCCTCGCTCTATTTAAGACGACCTACCTAATGGATTTATAAATGAGGAAAGAATTTTTGTGACGAAATACAGCAAAATAAGTATAGCCTGTCGACCTAAATTGTGAATTTGCGTGAAAGTACCTAAAGCCATACACTTTAGGATAATTACAAGAACGATCAAGTGGCGGAAACAGAATATTGTTTTCACCATAGTCGAAAATACAGATTTTTTTTTAAACTAAACTTTTATCACGATCTCTCTACCGACTGTCCTGGCATTATAATAACCGCCAAGTTTGAGAAAATCATTAAGAGTTCCGGCTCCAAATAACAAATTATTTTACTAGGAAAGCATAAAGTACTATTTAAAGAAATCCCTTTTATTTGCATGAGCTGCTCGCTTTCGTACCTACAGCAGAAGCTGGATGTGATGGACGACCTCAGCCTTGAGCAGATCTGCACGTCAAGCTACAATAAGGACGAAATCCTCGCAGCCAAGAAGGTGCTTGCCGATACTGCTGTAATCACCATCCGCCTCGGGACGAGGCAAAAGAACGGACGTGGCAAGAAGAACCTGCAGGACATTTACCGGGTCTTTAAGGACACTGACCCAGATGATGTCCCAGATGACGTTTGTGACACGTGATCTTCACAAGTTGCCTCCCGTGACCTTCGACCACGTAGATGTCACGAGGCTACTAAAAGACATCACGTTGCTAAAAACCAACTACAGTGAAATGCGCTCCAAATTAGAAAAAAATAGAGCAAATGTAACGATTCTGAAGACAGAATTGGAAGAGTTGCGCAACAAAAACGCTGCGTCGTCAATTTCACCGCAGTCCGCACAAATATTACCTACTGTGCGTCGACGACCCGTGAATCCTGCACCGGACAGCAAGTCAGCGTCACCGTCATCCAACACCGTTTCGCGGCAGGTTGCTAATGCGCTGAAACGCAGGCTGAATCGGCAACGACAACACTGTCGGGGTCGTTACGTGTCCTGCGCCGCAAACACCAACCCGGCCACAGAAGACGTTCGCGCAGGTTTCTCGGGACACCGGGAAACTGCATAGTCCACCACCGTTCCTGAAATGAGCAAGGTTGACAAGGATGGATTCACCCTTGTGGAGAGGAAACGTCGACCCCGGCCGGCCCGAAACTAACGTGGTACCGCGGATCCAGGAGCTGAATTAGTTGTCGCTGTCGAGGTTGGAGTCAACGAGGACGACGAGTTTCAAGTCCTTCGTGGTCCGGCTTCCAGCGAAGTAAAGAGACGTTCCTGGCTCCTGAGTTTTGGCCCGAAGGCATAGTATTCCGGCGCTACAGGGAGGCGAAGCCGAAGTTAATTTCCTAATCGTAGCTTTAGTTTTTATAAATTTTATATATTCTAGTCTGTAAGGTATATTATTTAATGGGCCTCTGGTACTTTTAATTTGTTAACTGTATTATTGCCTGATGATTTTAAAATCCGTTTTCTAAAAATTAAACCTAACTAGATCGCCCCCGAAACTTCCTGCATACTCAATTTCATGAAAATTGTTGGAGCCGTTTCCGAGATTCAGATTATATATATATATATATACAAGAATTGCTCGTTTAAAGGTATTAGATAGATTATTATTATTATAAGTATTATTTTGTATGTAATCAATCTAACATTGCTACCCCACTTTATTGATTTTTTTCATTAGATTTTTAGTTTACTTTCACATTGATCCACTCACCTGTGGAGTATATAACATTTTATGTTTATTTCACTTCTAAATAACAGCATTCCTGACTCCTCTTTACACATAAATAAAGGTATAGTAGGCATGTATTTCCAAGTACGTTTATTTATTATTATTTATTATTTATTTATTTTATTTTAGTACGTTTATTTATTATTTATTATTATTTATTATTTATTTATTTTATTTCACTTCTAAATAACAGCATTCCTGACTCCTCTTTACACATAAATAAAGGTATAGTAGGCATGTATTTCCAAGTACGTACGTTACCTATGTAGTTTTTACCGATAAACAAGTTCCACAATAACTATTTTCAGACAGTTAAAGGAGCGCCATTTATACCCTATAGGTTCGGAACTCTAACACAATTTTTGAAAAGACTGTAATTACGTTAATGAAGAGTTGGATTATATTTTTAGTTGTTGACATTTCATTCCGTTATTGCTAGGAATAATCACGGTAAGAGTCGGCACTTGATAACGTTCTAATCAGACTGTTAAAACCAGCGACTAATATAGAAAATGAAAATATCGTCCGGGATCGAATAGTGGATATGCCTTCTAAAGTCAATGATGGCATCTATTGTCATAACAAGCTACGAAAATTCAATGGCGATGTCAACCCGTTACTCGCTGGTATGTACAGTCACTTTTGAAGAATGTGAAAATGTAGGTATGTATGTAATGTATGTAATAAATGTAGGTGTATGTCTTGAGGCAATGAGGCGTTCTTCAGACAAAAGATACGCACTTTTTAGTTTTTAAACATATTTCAAATGCTCGTCCTTGACTAGTAAGGTACTTCCTTAATTTTCATTTCCGCTTCTCAAATGTTCTTAATTATTTTATAGACTAAATGATACAATTAAGATTCGCGCGCCGGTCGCCGGAAAGCATATACTCTTTACCCAATAATATTTACCTAAGTGCTCCTTGCATTTCAGAGACGGCACAAGTTTGCGCGAATTTCTCCGCAAATGCTACATACTGTAGTTCTCAATTATATAGGGTACCTATCAATTTATCACTAGGTTCTACGTACTAGAGATGTACCTACCTACATCTACAGAAAACTACACAAGCAATGCGTACAATGGTCATAGGTTAACTGTCCGCTTGATTAGACAGTGGACTTTTCTGTCCGTAAGTTGTTTATCTGGCCTTATATCCCAACGATCACCTACTGTACATTGTTATACTGGTAAGAAAAATTAACTATGGTCATATCCATAGTATTATCATCGCGGAGATTAACTTGAATATTTTTATTAAAACACTTTGACAATCGTAACGGATTGAGATAATTCCGGTGTATAAAAAGGGAAAACGAAATGGGAAATCATTCATAAAACTCCAAGAATCAGATCAGTCAGGGTTGATCCAGAACTAGGGACAGTTTACCCTAGCTATGGCGTTAAAGGAAATTATAATCAAGGTAAGCAAAATTTTATATTAAAATATTTTTAACTGTTTCAGATTCTTTATACGTTCCCTATATCTATACCGACACAAATCCTTAAATCTTTATAAATATACACTCGAGTTGGTCATCAGTCTTTCACTAGCAGAGTCCCTCTACAATAAGATTTCACTAATGTAGAGTCTACATACCTTAGTGTCGTGAAATCTTACAAGTAGATTTGGCCTACTTCCCGATATTTAATTCTGCTGTTGCATGATGCAAATACAATCACTGTAGAATACATAACTTCAAGTGTAATATATATGTACCTATTATAATAAAAACTTGTTTTGAAAAAATCTGTTGGATTGAGATTCACCCGAATTGGGGCCGGATTTTGCACATTCGCTAGAAAACATCGCGAGGAAACTCCTTGCGGCTTTGGGATAGCAGTTACCATATAGATTATTCCGGCCGCGGTTGTGTTGCCGCTCATCAAACAAAGTCATGCCTTCAAGCGACTTATATAGACATGTTTCGGGATGATGTGTATCTATTATTTTGTGTATGATTCGGTTTACTTATACACCAAATGTGTACATCAAAAGTCAAAAGATATTATTAAATAGACACAATGCACTTTTAAACGTTATATGCACATCATACAAATCAATTACAATACTTTAAAAATTGTAACTTACAATATCATGACTTTGAAAGAAAAAGGCATGTCTACACATTTCTTTCCCGTACTCAAATTGAAGTCCGGGCCCGGAAAAAAAGAAATGCGAAAACTGACTCTACCAGTGCTTCGGAAATACGCCCGCTAGAGAAGATAGCACCAAGAAACTCTGCGGAGGTGTCTCTTTTTAATCCACTTCAAAAAAGGAGAAGGTTTTCTTTTCGATTGTATTTTGTTTATTTTTTTATGTATGTTACCTCAGAACTTATATCCCAACGGTCATTCATGAACCGATTTGGAAAATTATTTTTGCGTTCCATATGGCCACGAAGTGGACCATATAAAAAAAATTTGATGAATATTTGACCTTGGACTTCGAAGATACATAGAAGTCGGTTTTTGTTTAATAAAACGTATACTTGTTTTTAAATCTTGTAAAATGTCTTTAATATAACACTGAACAATGAGGTATAAATTATACACAATGTCAAACTAGAAGTGCAACTGAGATGTCGCATAGTCGTAGTATCAGTGACATGAAAATATAAGTAATATATAAACATTTATATAGATGTATAGATAACCGATACCATCATGCAGGGAGACAGGTCTGAACAGTAGCTCTAAGTCGCAGTACAAGTATCGCCTCTTACTTGTACTGTGTCTGTATGCTCCATTTTTGACTACCAACAAGCGAGATAGTGACCTAATACAAATCTCTAGATATTAAATAACATTCTCCATTACAACTAAACCGAGGACCTACTTAGATATATTAGTAATTAACTATAGAAGCTCACCTTTTCTCAAAATATTTTACATTGTCTGTGGAAAGAAGTCGTTCATTGGAATGCATAACCAGCATATAAAAAGCTTGCTGAATGCTCAATTACACTGCAGTTATGTATCATTAGCACACACTACCTATACCTATTATGTGCTCTTTATTGTACAAGGAAGACAAATGTATCTACTAACTTTTATTCAATATATAACAGCACTTACAGCAATCGCTTGTGTTAATAGACCATTACAAGATATAGCTGGTACATAAGTCATTATGTAGGTATGATTGTAATTTGTATAGTTTTACCGAAATCATATTTTGTCGAAGTTTTTTCGAAGTGTCACCTGTAAAAATCAGTTTACAAGCACACACAAACTGATAAGATCTAAAAAAACCCTAATTTTACAAGAATTAAGTATACATACAAGAATTCAAATTGGTAGGTAAGTAATTCCTACCTATTTTATTATTGGAAGATTCAAAGAAGATCTACCATGTAGATTTTGCTGAACCATTATTCGAAAAGCAAACCCTGAAGTTGCATAGACCGAATCTTTGACTGTGATCTAAATAATGATTATGGTATTGGTACCTAACCTTCTATGTACCTAGGTATCTCTTTATGATTAGAAGTAAACAATTCAACCCCACAAACAAACGAAACTCACCTTTTTGTGGTGTTTTTTTTCTCACGAGATTCCTTTTTGCGAGTACCATTTTGGCTCCCCTTTACCGAAGCTGGTTTGAATGAGATCCGTTGCTTGCGCCGCATCTTTATCCGCCGGACACTGTCACAAAAAGATTGCAAATCGTCAATAGAGTGCTAATACATGACTACATAATATACTTATTACTATAGGCTAGACATTATAATAATTTGGCCGCAGAAAAAAAGGCACGGGACGCAGGGAGTGCGTTCCCTACGTGCTTCTGCTGAAGCAGGCTGTTTGTGATTGGTGCTCCCCGGCTCCCAGACCGTACCTAGCCTGGCTAGGTTACCTTATATTAATTCCAACAATCGATATCCACGCATCGGGAGCAAGAATTGTGCTACCTACGCGAAACTATAAATAAATGATTTGTAACGTCGAAGGTCTTTGACATATTTTTATCGAAGAAGCTCCAACTATTAAATATCCTCGGAGAAGACAGGAGCCGCACGTGGCTGAATCATTGTTAAACACAAGTACACAAAATGTTTTCACTCCGTTATGGGTATAATATTGTATATTGAATACTTGAAAGAGTTGTACGAGTAAAACAATATAAGCTTCCGCTGTCAGTCGTAGCGAATTCGATCTTGCGCTGCCAACATATTACGCTGAATTATTAGGTACAGGTATACTATATTGTAACTAGTTCATCATCAATAACATTATCATGACCTGCTGCCACTGCTAGAGGATAAAACTTCCTCTTGTCAATTAATCAATCTTTGTCAATTAACCAAAAGGCCAACCATCGAGTATGCCGAGTTCCTTATACCTACTTACTACTTGTTTTGGTTATTTGGATCAACGAAATACATAATCACAGATGAAATACATGAACATAAACACTTCATCGCTAAAAACGGACAGACAAACAGACAGATGAACGGAACGACAGCAATAGCGCTCAGCTTAGACCCATTATACATAACCCATTATACAGAAATATCTTACCTTATTAATCGATAACACGAGCCCGACATTTTTCCGATGGCCATTTAGGACGTAATAACGGCACGGGCACGTAAATTTAATAATATTTCTAAAAATCACTGACAAAACTTCTTTATTTCGCATTTTACATTCGAATCTTTTTTCTTATACGTGGTGTTCTCTTTTTAATTTAGACCAACTATCACTAAATAACATAAAAATGTGTGTACTTCGCCCAAAAGTTATAGAGAACTGACGCAGTGCTCAGTTTGACTTCTAGAGCCGAGGTTATTGTGTGATTACATTAAATTGGCAATATGTGCGTAGCGCATTGTATGCAAAGCGTATCCAATAGAACCATGCTAGGTGTAACCGGTTCGAAACAGTTTCACGGTGGTTATAAAGAAGAACTCTACCTATGTTCATTATTAGCGTTGCTGCATCCATATTTTTGTTGTGTGTCAATTGTGGTTGTCTCATTTCTTCACCTTGTAAGTAACAGTTAGTTACGTTAAGTTAGTTATTTAACCCCCGACGCAAAAAGGAGTGGTGTTGTAAATTTGACCACTATATGTGTCTGTCTGTGGCACCGTAGCTTTTAAACGGGTGAACCGATTTTCTAATTGTGGTTCTTAGACCTGTTTTATCGACATCGGTTCAGCCGTTTTTTACTTTTTATAGATTCTTGTGTAGGGGTTAATTTTTTTAATTTACTGAGAACTTAATACATATTACTATATATTATGAGTGAACTTAATATATATTACTATATATACTATATATTATGAGTTAAGTTATCTAGTAATATATATATATAATATATATTACTAGATAACTTATTTTTTTTTACTGAGAAGTGTTGTAGGAGTTCAGTTGGTCATAAAGGCATGATAAGGCGCATTCACTTTTTAAATTTTAAATGTATTATGTATTTTTGAAAACATATAAATATTAGATAATATTTCATTTTGAACGTGTTAAATTAAGTGATCACTGATTTATACAGGTGCGGTGAGTTATCAATTGCATCTATGCATATATTTAATATATAAATGGTATTGTATTTTTCTTATGTACCTATATAAACTACGGATGCATCAAACACGTTTAGATCGCCGCCGTAGCAAAAAATGGCTAGAAATTCATCATCATCGTTGTCATTCATATTTATTTATTTCAGGCAATATTAAAGTACAACAAAGTAAAATTAATATATACGTACCTTACAGAATAACATACATACATAAATATAATTCAAAGTTTAATACTCGTAACCATAAACACTACTTAACAGGTTTAGAAAATTTCGCTTCCTACCCCTACAATCCAGAAGCCAGACTTCAGGAACGTTTCAGGAAGTTCCTTATGCACCGCCGGAACTTGGAGCCTACAGGACTTGAAGTCAGTACTTCTAATCGACTTCAGTCTTGACAGTCGCATGGTAACTGACTTTTTGTAGGACAAGTGCGTTGCAATATGAAACTCCGTATGATTCATTTTCACCGATACACCGATAAAATCGGCGACGGATTGTCTCATGTAGGCGGGCAGCCTTATAATAATGATCAAAGCCGTCCGCTGTCGATAAAACCCTCTTCGCTTGCAGTTTGGAGACTTGCAAGTAAAGCAAAGAGCAAAAGGCAAACAGTATCAAAGTGTGATTATTTATAAATTTGAATTAGGTCAATTACTATTTTCGCTTCCTTTTGGCGAGTAAGTAATTCAGGAATTAATAGTCATACTAAACTACGTATATATACTACCTTAGTTCGCCCGTGCATAACATATGCTTGTCCTGTGTGGAGTAGTACTTGCCCAACTAATATTAATAAACTACAAGTCATACAAAACAAAGCACTAAAATACGCTTATAACACCCCCTTTCGAACAAACCTCCGCAAACTCCACATACAAATTTAATTACCTAACATACACTCCTATATTTATGAACTTTCTAAAAAATTCTATCTACATACTAATCCTAATAACAGAAATAATTTAATTAAAAACATATGCAAAACACGCAAGAATAACCTTCCTTTCATCGATAATTATCGTAGATACAAGTTACCCCATCACCTTTTCCTCGAGTGCGATGAATAGGTACAGTCCCACGCAAGCGTGCGCGCTCTGCACGTCGCGTCGTCGTCGCCGCGCGCGCCATACCAGCCCGTATTATCTTGGGATATGAGGAGCGACATGGCGCGCGCGGAACGCGGCTGACCGCGCGCGCTTGCGCGGAAACGAAACTACACTCGTGAGCAAAAAAATCGACTCAGGACGCACGCTCGCGGTTAAAAAACTCTAGCAAAAAATCTGAAACTTTTATTCTATTTCTGATTTTTACATCTGATTTTTATCTCAAAGCTGTTAGTTTTAGCTTTAAAATGAATGGTCAACGTTGTTATTTTAAGTTTTTTTATGGTAATGAAAAAATATTAAATGAAAAGGAGTCAAAGCAATGAAAAAAGGTGATAATTAACAGTAAAGAAAATACCAGGTTAAATTCGTCAAAATATTAAATTAATTTAAATTAACATATCAATATTTAGTGTTGCCCCCCCTGGCCATAATAACAGCTTCCAATCGCTTCTTCATGGATCGAATAAGTATCTTTACTCGATCTTGTTCGATGCTATCCCATTCTTCAATGAGCGCCGCTTTGAGGTCCGATTTCGTGACTGGTGCAGGATTTCTAGCCCGAACATTTCTTTTAAGTTCACCCCACAAATGCTCGATAGGATTTAAGTCCGGGCTACGCGCTGGCCAGGCCATAGCGGCAATTACGACCTCCTGTAAATACTGCCGGACGGAACCTGCAGTATGTGGACGGGCATTGTCGTGCATTAAGATGAAGTTTTCGCCCACGGAACCGGCGTAGGGAACGACGTGATCCCCTAAAATCTCTTCGATATATCGGTTTGCCGTCAATCCTCCCACTCGACCGCTAGTTTCAACACTTTAAAAACCAACTCGGTTTTTGATTCCATTGAAATGCCCGCCCACACCATCCAGGAACCTCCGCCAAAAGCCACATTTTCTTTGATGCAGCACTGCGCAAATCTTTCTCCAGGTCTTCTGTAAACTCGTCCTCTTCTATCGCTACCATGCAAGCACACTCTGCTTTCGTCTGAGAAGAGAACGGAGCTCCATTGTTCTTCAGTCCAATCAACGTGTTCCCTGGCAAATCGTAGGCGGGCTGCTCGATGGGCTGGGGTTAATTTGGGGCCAGTAGCTGGCCTTTTTGGCTCAGGTTAGCTGCCTTGAGTCTTCTTCTGACTGTCCAGCCACTAACAGCCACTCCTCGCGTTTCTCTGAGCTCTTGTTGGACTTGAACGCCAGTGAGTGCCCGATTTCTCAGCGATGTGCTGACAATGAATCGGTCATCTCTCTCTGATGTGCACCTTTTTCTTCCAGACCCGCGTCTTCGATTAAAGCTACCAGTCTCTTGGTAACGACGGTAAACTCTGGAAACAGCAGACTGGCTCATGTTCAGCGCACAAGCCACTTCACGCTGAGTCTGGCCTTGTCGCAATAGGGTGATCGCTTGAGCAGCTTCTTCACTTGTTGTGTCCATTTTCAGGTAGAATTCTTGTTTGTTGATAACGGAGATGTGTATTGGTTGACGTTTGACGGCTAACTGATAAGGGTGGGTCAGGTAGATAACCTTTTATATGGGTCTGTAACCCTTAACTAGCACTATTGTAAACAAGCGTAAAATGGGTGGTTACTGATCACAACACATTGTTGGGTTGTGTGAGCAAGTAACATTACGATATTTTATATCATTTTGAAGCTAATACTAGCAGCTTTCAGATTTTACTAAGAAAAATATATTTTCGCCTTCAGTTTTTTTGCCAGTGACTTGCGGCTGCAGCTGTGTCGCCTGAGTCGATTTTTTTGCTCACGAGTGTAGTTTAACGATGACGTTCTCCATTCTTGTTGCCTACTGCCTGCGCTTGACGCTTGCGCTTAATTTTTTAAGCTACCGCCCCGGTCTGATATTTTGTTAAAACTTATAATAAAAATGTAATATTAAATCTAAAATTTGCATAACTTAATGTCATTATATAACAAAAATTATACACCCCCAACTTCATGTTTATATAAGTATTTAACCCATGCTGTAAGTTTTAATAAGTGTTGTGCTTGCAAAACGTTCTAATATACACTAGCTTGTACTCCTAGGATTAAATCCACACTAGAATGTACAATAATTTGTTAATTTATTCGAAATAAAGGAACTTTTAAATTGAATTGAATTGAATTCAGGAGTTATTTTATTATGCGCGTTACCTGCATCATCAGACCTTGATTACACTCAGCTCAACCCAGCGAGAGAACGAGTTATGTTCAGGGTGTCTTTAAAGTTTAAAGGATCGAATTCGAAACGAAGTGATCCGGGAAAGAACCAAAGTGACCGACATAGCTAAAAGAATAAGCAAGCTGAAGTAGCAATGGGCCGACCACATCTGTCAAAGAACCGATAACCGATGGGGTAAACGGGTTCTAGAGTGGATACCACGTTTAGACGAACTTAGTGTAGGACGCCCTCCGGCTAGATGGAGCGACGACTTGCGCAAAGTAATTGGCAGCAATTACAGGAAGAGAGCCGAAAATCGGGATCAGTGGACTAATACGGGTTGTTGATGATGATGATGATTCGTTTCAGGGTACCCTATACTCTTGCAATGTCGATGCCAGTCGCAGGTCATCACTTATAGTAGACAGGCATGGTAAATATATAAAGTTGTTATAGGTGTGTCTAGTACCTAGGTACCTATTATTACATAATATATATATATACTAGCTGACCCGGCAAACGTTGTTTTGCTATATAAATAAAAAAAAATGTTAAGGTGAACAACCCATATCACTTAGGGGTATGAAAAATAGATAGTAGCCGATTCTCAGACCTACTGAATATGCATATAAAATTTGATAAAAATCAGTAAAGCCGTTTCGGAGGAGTAAGGTAACTAACATTGTGACACGAGAATTTTATATATATGACTAGCTGACCCGGCAAACGTTGTTTTGCCATATAAATTAAAAAAAAATTTAGGGGTGGACTACCCCTAACATTTAGGGGGATGAAAAATAGATGTTGGCCGATTCTCATAGATACCGGATAAGCACAAAAAATTTCATCAAAATCGGTCAAGTCGTTTCGGAGGAGTATGGCAACGAAAACTGTGACACGAGAATTTTATATATTAGATATTGTATATGCAACGTCTGCGGTCGGTATACTCGGTGAATCTCTCATGCAAGTACACATTCGCAAACAAATAATAAACAAAATAAAACAAGAGCTTGCCTTACCTTTTGCCAATAACTGTTAAATTGATGAATTGATGCCTCGCGCTCGTACGTCACAAACATCCACCATTACATCACATCATCACTTAACTTTTAGACCCATTATGCATATTATCACCAAATTCACAATATTTTGTTATCGTTTCCAAATAACTGAATATAATTTAAGGGAAGTTACGGGTAGAATAAAATATTGAAAAAATAACTGTCTCAGTGACAGTGGCACAGTTAAACGCTTTTCAGGAGACCGGACTATCACAATATTTTTACAAATATATTTGTACTAGATAGCATACATTATAGTATGTGAATCAAATATTTGGATTTGAATTGGGTGTAATTCGCGAGATGTGTGCAGAGAGCAACCCACAGGCCAAAGTAGTGACCGCAGGGATTGCCAATCACAGTTCGTTAATAGATACCAATTGGTATAGGTAATGTTTTCTACCCTACATCGACCAATATACCTATGATCCTTTTGAGCGAATATGAAATATAGTATGTCGACCATTTCAACGATATTTACCAATACATATATTATTATGTCACTAAATAATAAAGTTCAAAGAAATGATAAGTGTAGTTAAATTGTATCTATCCAGCTAGTCTATAAAGATCGCATTAAATTGTTGCACTCATCATCGCTAACGTTAATTGATATAAGATTTATAACCAACCTATTTCTCAAATTAGCTTTATTATATTTTATAATACATTGTGACCGTTTCAAAATTAGAGCTTTTGCAATTCCCCTCTGATAATAAAAAGGATTAATAATGATATGTACTTGTAGAATACACAATTCTGTCTTTTTTAAATTATTTTACCATAAATGGTTGGTAACCTCTGCAATTGTAGCCCGCGCAGTTGCCAATCAGGAGGCATCCGAGTGACCTCTAATAAACGGATGGACGTAACCAGTTGACAGATTAGGGGGGGGTTAAATGCCCTTCGCAAACATCGTTTACAAAACATAACCTAGCATATATTATTACACAAGAGATTTTTGAGCGTAGGGGTTGACTGACACGATATCGTTGAGATATCGTAGCGACACCTTGATTGCTATGATGTCACGCCGATAACGCGACCAAACTTCATTGCAAAAGAAAAAAGTCGCGGTGGTACCTACAATTTCGATATATCGTCTAACTACGCTCAAAAGTAGCTTGTGCAATGGCTCTAACGAATTATTTTAATTTCAGCGTCGTCGGTTCTTTCTGTTCGTAAAGTCTGGAACGGATCATTTGGAGAGGCAAAACCGGCTACTACTGGGCTGTAGAATGTACATACGCACACTGCATTTTTTATATTAACCTATAATAAATTATTTTATAAAGCTTCCCAGACATCAAGTCACGTTCAGGGCTCCAATTCACTATGACAACTTGGCGATTCCTTGCTTCGAAATCACGTCGACTCTTTCATTTTTAAACGACATTTCTATGACGCATTCATATATTCACATACAAATTTCGCACTCTATGACGCGTCATATATATATATATATATATATATATATATATATATATATATATATATATATATATATATATATATATATATATATGACGCGTCATAGACTGCAAAATTTGTATAATTTCGCAAATGTCGTTTATTAATGAAGGAATCGACGTTTCCTCGAAGCAAGGAATCGCCAAGTTGTCATAGTGAATTAGGGCCCTGGTTGTTTTTCGACGTTATCGATCCCCAGGATATAAATCCTTATTACGGCCGGAAACGAATAACGTGGTCAGATGACGCGGTCGGACTTGCTTCTCAGCACCCAGGACACGTCATCTTTCACCTCCGTAATGTTCTCGTAATGAGCACCTGCCTTATGCCTGTGATGCTTTGAACTCTCTTGTACTACTCCTATAGTAGCCATATTATTTTATCTAATAATATGGCTGGTCGCTCATGTCAGAAAATCGGCCACCTACTTTTAATCGGTGTAAATGAAACATACGAAGTTTTCAACGCCCACGTCTTAAAAAAAGTCAGTCCTACAAGAAATCGGTGCAGCATTGTCGGTCGAAAATGGAACGTTCGCATGGGTATGAACTAACTAGGTAGGTACCTACTACGGCCGCAAAGGAAGGACGCTCTGTTAATATAGATCAAGGTGTTCGATATCAATGTATTAATAAAAAAACAAATCTGTCATAAAAATATTGTAGGTCGATCATGTATTAAACAGCTGGACAGCGTTTAAACAGGAAGAAAAATATTCAGGGTAAGCAAGTTGTACTACTCATAATAGTAGGTCATCAAATGTACCTATACTACCTATTCATTGACATTCTATAAATATTTAAAAGCTTGTGGTGGAAGTTCATGACACACAAAACAGATGACAGTCAATTAAAAAACTAGTTTAATTATTCAGAAATTGCTTCGAACAAGACTGTAAGTACAAAGCATAGGTAACGTTTTTCAGCGCAACGGTCTTGGTTCGATCACTAAATATTTGATTATTGATTGCCTTCAAATTGATCAAGACCTTAGTGACGTCGTAATATGGTAAATAAAAGGCTTGAAAGAGGAAGATTCAAGCGGAAGTCAGTCCATAACAGTTGTTCGACAAATTGATGCGACGTCATATATCAATTTGATTATTCCCTTGACCTGATATGCGCCCATATGACGAGGTTAAAACGGCATTGCAACGCTCCTTCAAATGATACTTAGAGAGACTCCCATCCCAAGAAGAAAATGAGGTGGTATATTAACGTTTCTTAATTTATTTTTGTAGAACATGACCAAACTTTAAAGAAAACTCCTAGTAAGTATAAAGAGCTAGTAAATAGGAAAAACACGATCCATCAAAAACACCAAAACATGTAACAACGCACATGCACTTTCTTTCTGGTCTACTTCTTATAGATTTTTCGTTTGGGGAAAAAGCTCCTCCACTAATGCTATCTATGCCTTCTGTGTACTCTATGGTGTCAGAAGTCTACAGGTAATTTGCAAATGAAAGCTTTTTTAAGACACCGATTTACTTCTCCCCTCCTCTTACTCTCTTTTCAGAGGGCTGTTGTACGAGGCGCACGATGTTTGCAAATACTTATTTCTATAGAACTATATTATAGGTTTAGGACTTTATGATGTCTAGGTATGTGAAGGTTATTATGTGAATTGACATTAGAACAAGGTGCAAAAACCTAGACCATTATGACTTTGTCAACGGAGTTCTTATCTATTCCTTGGTGTCGTCGAGTGACTCGCGTGACGTATCGGCTCATGAACTGTGCTCGGAGTCAAGTCAAGAGTGCGGGTTCGATTAAAGTACTTGTGAATAATCATCTTGTTATATACAAAAATATACTGTATATAATGTACTTTTTTTCATTATCTGTTTTTAACGTTTTTAACAATAAAGTGATTTCTATATATCTATCTAAATATATTATACAGCAAGTATCTTCGAGGTAAGACTAAACAAGTAAAGTGTCTTCTAGGTTCTAGGTTAGCGGAATTTGACCGCATTACCTAAATAAGGTATCTTTACAGGCTCTATGCGTGTCCTTCTGCCTGGCCTCATCGTCAACTTCCAACGATAACATGGCGCGAGATTTCATCGAGCACGTGCTAAGGATACCGTATCCTGACAAGGTCCTCAACTCCGTTCTCGGGCGACTTGAGAGGAACAGACAGCAGAGGCTTCACAGTCAGCCGGTCCGTGACGATTCCGACTGCGAACGTTCTGAGGCAAGTATCTAACCAACTAAGTGCTGAAGGAAAATTTGAGAACACTGCTACTTACAAATTTGTTATCTATTATTTAAAATATTTAATTGGGGATTTGGATCTATCAAGCCATATTTATAAATGCAACGTTGAGTATTAAAATAGTTCACATTCTTATTTTCAGAATTTACCAGAATATACGGAGTCTCTTGAAGCGCGTGAGAGAGATCTCAGGCATCTTGGAACACAGGTTAGAAAATCTTGCACAGCAACATGTTAACATTATACAGGGGTCATTGACATGGATCAGTAATCAGTATTAAATCTGAAACTAGAGATACAGTTATAAGAAACCATTATGTCGATTTTATAGTTAAATAAATTTATTTAGAGATTTTCCAACGTCGCAAAACATTACATTGCAAACCGAACAAGTTCCTACCCTACCCAAAGGGATTAAATCAAGTTTGACCAGTCCGAAATATTGCACTGATTTTTATGATTTCACGTCTGAATCATGCAATCATTTTTCATCAGGAGGACGTTTAGAACAGATCTCTCTTTCTCTGTATCTGATGAACGGATCATTACCTTTTTTTTTGGAATCATTTGCTGTGTTTTCGTGTTCTGAAGATTTGAATTAACAATTTGGAAATTTCTTCTTTTCAAGTGAAGATGCATAGGTATTCTGTAGGTGAGGAAGCTGCCAATGCTTATAGTTTGAATCGAAAGAATGTCCTTTAAAATTGACACCTTAATTCACAGAAGCACTACCCCATCTGCCACATGGATCGGACGCTGATGAGACTAAACACACTCGAATATGAGTATAGACCGGCTTACTACGAGGAGGTGCGGTGCAACGGGTCAAACAGCAATGACATCGAGGTGAGTTTGACAAACGCCTGACAATCACATAGGTAAGTATAGAGCCTGGCCCCTAACTAGAATTATCTGTATTTAAGGATCCAAGAACTAGGAGGACCCGTGGTCCCACAGCTCCCAGACACGGAACAAAATATTTACGCTATACCCATACTAAAGAATACTAACGATTACCCCATACCACGGCTGTCAAATAAAAAAATACACTAGAGTGTGACACGGCCAGAATAGAAACTAATTATAATTATTAATTACTATCAAAATAAATAGGTCCAATTAAAAACTAAATACTAACTAATAACTAAATTATATTTTCATCCGACTTTATAGCTAGTCCCGAATATATAGAGCTAGTACTTTCAATGAATTAAATACTTTTCAGATCTGTACGAGCCTCGGTTTCTCGTGCGTGCAGTGGAACAAAACCATTCATTTGACTAGAAGACGATACTCAAGGTAAATATTGCTCTAATGTATTTAACTAACTATATTTTTTACTTTTTTTCTTGTATATAATTATACTTTGTTAACTTGGAATTTATAATACCTAGAGTTTTTGTCCCTTGACCTCGCCCGCTCCGCCTTTGTCTATTTCACTTCCTATATGACAGTCCTGTAAATATTGATATTATATTGTTATTGAATCTTTGGATGAATTTCAAAATTATGCAAATGCTATCTAAGAACAATTTGCATTATCTAACTAGCTTTATTTGTCTAGTTATGTCAGGTATGGTCATTAATAAACAATAATAAGAAAAATGGCCCCAATAATAGGAGCAATGCCCCCAAAACACTTGCTTCAAGCTTAAGGCACAGAACACTAAAATATTATAGTGATTTATATAACGTCGTTATTTACTGTTGTTGATTTAACAATTGTATATTAGGTGGTCTGCCTCTAGAGCTGTCATTTAAAGTTATATAATTTTAAAATAATAATGCATGGGAAACATAATAACAGTATCTTTGGTGTAGGGGCTAGGCAGGTTGGCTCAAATATCATTACTCCACTGAGGTTGCGGGTTTTATTCCCGCGACAGGACAAATGTTTGTGCACAGATAAAAAACGCAAGCATTTATTTCGTGTCTGGGTGTTGTGGGATGGTCCTCGTAGTTCCTGGTTCCCTAGACACAAAGAATCCTAATTAGACGCTAGGATCTATGTGTGTAATCGTTGGGCGTATTTATTCTTTCATATTTATTATACATAGCGAAAGATTTAGGACATATCCGTCAGATACGATAAGTCTCGAGAATAGGTACTATCTTGACAAAAGTGATAGATCGTCGACCGCATATCGTCGCTTACCATTGTGGTCAAACCTCAGATAAACTTGAAGGGTCAAACGCAAGCCAATTCGCAAAAAAAAGATACCGCATTCGTCAAATCTTTTCAAGGTATCCGAAAATGTAACCTTCTTTTTATTCAGTTCAAAGTTATGATGAAATCCGACAATAAAACAGCCATTCCTGTTGTTTATAAGTATCATACATAATTAGTTATTAATTTCGCTTACATAGTCTTTAAATGTTAATTGATTCAGGTTTAACTCAAATATTCTTTTTGGTGTGTCTAGACTTAGGTATATCAATGTTAAATTCGCAATGTCGCAATCGTTATGCATACATAAGTATTTAAATGTTGCGCCTATGCATCTTGGAATTAAATTGTTCATTTTATATTATGATATAACTAGTAAATTTATTATATCATATATTAATGAATAATTATGAATAAATTTATGTCTATGTCTATTACGTCGTTAGTGCTACTCCTAAAGAGCACAACAACATAGTGTCTATAGACAATAAGATTATTTATTGAAACACACAGATAATTAAAAAACACAAACAAAAACAAATTTAAAATACTAATAACTAATCTAATCTAATAAACCACTACCAGTGGGCAACGTTCCCAAAATGCTGGCAGCATTGCCACGTTGAATGGCAATAAGATAAGTGTTGATGGACATATTCTTAGTTTTATTCTTCTTAGCAGTCAGCAGTCAAAGTAAATTACTTCCCACCCCGGCCGAACCCTAACCTACCGAGGGCTGCTCCTTATACGTTTAATCCTAAGCAGTATGTTACGGTTCACAATCTTTCGACAGTTTATAATCTCGCGAGATAAATTGGAATAGATTTAATGTAACGGTATTTACAATTTTACGGTGACATATATAATTAAACTATTGGATATTATCGGCGATTATTTTCCATCAGGCCAGCCGTGTCATGGAATTTTTATTTTACTTGAATAAATGCGAAGGTTAAACGTAAAATAATTCATTGACAACACAAAATATTTTTCAGCCTAAAATACCACACCACAACCAATACTCATTGTTCATGGAAAGTCTTTTTTATATAAACATTTGATTGGGATTTGTTGGGAGTTATATACTCAGTTCACATTTTTGGCCCGCAACCGCCGACAGCGCCGCTGATCTCTTTAAAATTCTATTGTTTCTGTCACCTTTTGTTATGATTTCATTCTTTCCATTCTTTAACACCTGGTCAGTAAAGTTTTCAAACTTTTTTTGCACTTTGTTTGTAGTTTGTACATCTAATTTATATCAAATGTTTCTTACAGCGATTGCTGGGAAACTTGGACCATGGTCATACCAGCCGGGTGCGAGTGCATGTGGCCCACGGACAGGCTGGGGGAAATGAAACTACACGCATAAAATATACCTGAATAAACAAACCGTTAACGGACCTCCTACTTTACCTACTATTAACCATCGGTATTTACATAGAAGACTGGCTTTAATATTACAATTGGAAGGAAAATTGTTATTTGAACTGTCTTTAATTAAACTTTGGCCAGGTATTTTTAAGCTATTGCATAGCTTCTATCGCGGGCCTTGAGCGTGGAGACCGAATCCAGAAATTCCGTAACGAAAATAACCTAACACCCCACACTCCGAATGCTATGCAGTAGCTTTACCGCGGCAGTCTCCGAGTGCCACACGTCTTTTTTTGATAAAATAGGATTTTTCCACTCTATATTATTAGAAAGTTGAGGCTTTTCCTGTGAATAATGTATATTATTTAATTAATTACAATACCTAAAAATTATGTATCACTGATAAAATCCGCCTCTGCCGACGACCTGCCAATTCCTATTTCTAAGATATTTCTATTTTATCTTTGTAAACCAACGTTTAGGCGGCCCGCCTACTTCAGACAATCAGTCACTGATTATTTTGTTAATGATAATGAAACGCTCAGAGTTCCATATTCGATTATTTAAAAAGTCGGTCACAAAATAGGTGACAAATGCCGGTGAAAAAATCGGACCTACAAAAAGTCTGACGTCGACGGCACTTATTCATAGGAAGTCTATATAACGTAACGATTAAAACTGAAAAATATCATCGCAAGTAGACAGTATAATTATTTAACTGCGCAAGAGAAATTTTATAATACCTACTATAGTTATTCGTATAATTATATTTATTGTCAACCATATTTATGACGTAACTAAGTATAGTAAATATTATGTTTTGTTAATATATTTAATTCACCAATTGTTAAGCTTAAAAAATGTGTATGCGATAGATATGTGTGTGTGTAGAATCTATTGGCAATATTAACTTCATGTCATTATTTGATACAAGGAGAGTTTCTCGGGCGTGAAAATCATATATGATTCACGAATGGGATATATTTCTGGAATCAATTTATTTTAAATTGGGTGATCATATCGCCAGATTTTCCCAACTGGTCGCGTTCGAGAAACTCTCCTTGTGAAATAGCTAGTCAATCACCTCAACTTTTGAACTGTCTGCGCTCTGGTGTTATAATTTAAGTGAATAACTTGACTGCATTTTTATTTTGTTTCTCGTTTGGTGAAAGGCAATGACCCGATGTTTACTATAACGAAATGAATTAACACTTAACTTACTGAATGATTCATAGTTCAACGACGTTACTGTTCAAGTAAATTTTTATTAATAAGGTTGTTTAACAATTGCCTTTTATGTATTTTAAATGACCATTTGGCATAGAAGTAAATAGAGAAAACCTTCACATACATTAAAATAGTTAAGTAATATACTCTGATGATAAATTATTTATCTGTAAGCATAATTGTTTTAGTGCCCTTCTATCAATACCTTTTTATTTTTCTCTCGTGTAGGTGTGTGGCCAACCCTAGTTAGAGTTTTAAGACCGCCCGAAGGCCTCCGACATGGCCTAACTACTGTTGTCATAAGGCAACATTTGCGTTTAATAATATTATGATAATTTTTTTTTTTGTAGAAATATTTAATTCTTAAAACAAGCTTTTAACAAATTCGTAATCAGAACTGCGAGCCGATTAAAATGAGTTCAAACACTTGGAGTTTACAAGTATCCGTGAACGAGTTCCATTGCCACCTTCCGTCCGTTATATTTATTCATATTTATAATGGTGAATTTATCTATTTTAAGTTTTAAAGCCAAATATCCGCACACCATGGGGTTTAGCTGAAAACCCAAAGATAAAATATAGTAGTTTTTTCTTTGTGAAAACCAGTGTCGGGTGTCAAAACACAGACACTTGACATTTGTGCTGTGCGAAAACTCCTTTTGGCACAACATATGTAGTAGGTAGTCATTTATTATCTCTTCATACTGTTTATATATTAAGTTTTTCTGTTTGTAATTTTTATTTTTTTTTACCCTTAATAGATCTATGTTTGGGCACATCTCGCCTGATGTGAAGCGATGATGTGGCCTAAGATGGAGCACATAGATCTAGAGAGAGACGGCAGTTGAGCGGCTGCCCAGACCCGTCTCCCCGATGGTTCACCGAACATTATCCCGAAACACGACTAGGTCGCTTGACGGCATGGCTTTGTTCGGTGGGTGGTATTACAACCACGGCCAGAGCCTACCACTCCAAAGAAATTATGTTTTCTTTTCTTTCTTTATTTTGTAAGTGTATGATTGTGGTCGTCAAATAAATGTTCTTTCTTTCTTTCTTTCTTTCTCCATCGTCAGATCAGCTAGCTGTCACCATAATATTGCATTGTCATCGGACTTTGACAAGTATGCAAAATTTCTACTCCGTAGGACAAGATGAAGTGGTTCTGATTCAGCTTGCAAGATTTGACCCAAACAAACAAACATTGCAAGTTAAATAAAAGCTTGTAATAATTCTTCTCTTGCTACAAAATTAAAGTTTTTTTTTTAAAAATAACATATTAGCCTCATTAATTATACAAACACGTTGCTTAACCTAGCATTAAAAGATACTCTATGCCTAGCAGATCTGTAACGAACGGTAACGAGCGGTAACGCTACAAGATATTTAGTTTTCTTTGCTACGAGGGTTACTCCAGTACTTTTAGGAAATCAGGACAAGGCTTCACTCAATCTCTTCACTCTCTCGTATAGGACAGCCTTCCTAATCTAAACGGTAGCTAGCAAGAAAACTTGGCGTCGTTAGAACTTGTTATTACCTAATGCCAAGTTTTTTTATGTGAATAAATAATTCCGTTATTTAGGGTTAATTGTGGGCAGTCAACCGGGTTACGAAAGATAAAAGTTTTGCAACCAAGTGACGTGTCTAAAGAAATCTACTAATTTATAGTAAGTTAATAAGTTTGATGTATCTATAATTTAAAGTTAAATACTTATAGATAATTTGGCAAAAGTGTACATTTCGGCGAAGTGGAAAGGACAGAGGAAGGACGTGTCCAACATATTAAAACAGGTACTAAACTGCAATTTCATACAAAATCAATAACAAACATTTCATTTCATCTCATCTCAGTACAGTGAAGAAACAAAACTCATAATTGTAATTTCGGAAAAACTCCAATTAAAAACGCTTATTGACTAGAATTTTTGGTAAAAATTGACTTAATATATGTAAATCATTTGAAAATCAGTGAATCGAATGCAATACATAAACAACGAAGTGCCAAGCTAAAAGTCAAGACGAAACAATAGTTGAAAAGGTTGGTATAATTTGAATGTTTTGAGCATCTCCAAAGTATAATCTATATACTTATAATAAAACTGTAACGAAGCGGTTACTGTACATTTAAGATATATTTGAAAATCTATTTTTTTAGGAGTATATGGTAGCAACAAAACCCAAAAATACAATTTTAAAATTTTTGTCTGTCTGTCTGTTTGTCTGTCTGTCTGTCTGTCTGTCCGGGATAAACTCAGAAACTAGGGCACTAATTTGAATGCAGTTTTTTGAAATATGTTCTGTGGAGTCTGGCGCTACACATAGACTTTGTTTCATCAAAATCGGTCCAGTAATATTGAAGTTATGATGCAATTTAGGGAAAAATATACATGTCCACTATAAGTTGAACCACGGAACATACCGGATCCTTTGTGCACAAGGCTCAGCTTAAACTGGTTTATACATGGGTTGACATGATGGTATTCTAAAAAATGGTTTGTAGAGTCCTAGGCCACATAACAAACTTCCTAATCCTTTCCTAATCCTAATCTATGTCTAAACATATAATAAAATCGTAGAACCCAAAAAATCTGTACTTGGAAGATATTCGAAAAAAAATCAGCCAGGGCGATATAAAATGAGTAACTAAACATATTAAAACAGTTTTTAAAATTTTTGTTTGTTTGTTTGGACTTCTATAACTTAAAAACCAATGACGGGATTTTAATGGCGTTTCCACGAATATGTTTAATTAAATTCTGATTTTAATATAGGCTATCGACATTTTGAAAAATTTATTTACGGGGGCGTTAAATGGGGGCCAAGTTAGTATGGAAAAAAGTTAGTACATTATCCTAAAATCTTGAAACTCAGAATTAGTTTATATAATTAAAAATTAACGAATACGGGTCCAACATTTTTTGATATTTAACTTCTTTAAGCGAGGAAGATAGACAAAAGGTAAAATTAGTATGTATTTGAAACGCTGTATACACTATGAAAATAAATGAAATGCATACAAGTAAAATTATATTTAAATAAAAAAAAACGCTGAAATTATATTTCTATCATGATATTTTTTGATTATTTTTGAATGATATTTTGAAATTATATTTCTATCATGATATTAAAAATATCATGATAGAAATATAATTTCAGCGTTTTTAGTAACTCTTAGAGAACAACTCGCAAACTTTACATGAACAGAACCATAATTATTTCAACTCTTGAAAATTCATTTATACAATTGAAACTAGATGGCGCTAGGGGTCGCTAAAACATGCAAACGATTTTTTTATGTAGTGCGCCACACACGGTGAATATAAATAAAACTTCTTTTTTAAATTTGTTTAGTTTGACGTTACCTGCTTTTTTATGGTACTGAGTGATGAGACTAGCAAGTCGTTCGCCTGATGGTACGGGCTACGCCTGCCCATAGCAATAGCAGTGCCACCCAGATCTGAGTCATTGTCTTGACATCAGCTGATATTGAGTCTCATATGCCCAGTAATTACGCTGGCTACAATCCCCTTTAAACGGAAACACAGTAATGCTTGCGCACTACGGCTTGGAGGCAAAATAACTGGCAAAACGGTGGTACCTACCCAGACGGCCTTCCGCATACGAGACACCTATCACGAGTAAAGTTACGCCACTGTCCTTTACTCAAACATAGTCGTGTACCTCCAAAGTGATCGAATTTTTTTTACTGATACACACTGTCTGTCTGCGGCGCTACCTCATTTGCGTTTCTCACAACAGTGAACTGTTCCTCAGAACAACGATGGTATTAAACACTTTCCACAACTTTCCACGTAGCCTGCAAAGCAAGGCGCCTTCTGAATGACGACCAAAATTGGGACGAAACTAGCAAAAGCAGTCGATGTCGCAGTGATGCTCACGACGTATGCGCCATTTGTTCGCTTTAATTTTGGTGTTTTGTGGTCTCTCGAGCCCAGTGCAACTGTGGAAGTCCAGCCTATAATGTTTTGAGGGACATTGAACAGGACGTTGATGTAAAGGACGACGGTGAGGATGGTGGCAATTCACTACCGTACCCCGTAGAGATTTTGAACTCTTTGAGTCCATCCGGACATCCAGCGCACTCTATTAGATTAAAAATTTGGAATACAAAATTATGCTTTTTTGAAATTAGACACCGATTAAAAATTTGGAATACAAAATTATGCTTTTTTGAAATTAGACCCCGCCGAAGTTGTTAATAACTTCGGGGAGGTTTGTTGTGTAACGGAACTCGGCTGAAGATACTGTCGCTAGAGACGAACTTCACTGAGGCACTGAACCTCACTGAGGTATACTGATAGCCCGTGGCGCTGGTGTGTCAGTTTTCATATATTAGTATTCATCTCTCTCATCTCGAACCACTTTCCGTTCACATTCAAGTGCGTGTAGTTTTGTGTGAGCGTCAGCTTTGCCACGGCCGTTGATCTGAGGACAGGATATTTCTCACAGAGACAGCTGTACGAAACCTTCTCACGGGCGACGTGATCCCAAAGTCTTTACGTGTTTGCTCCCTGTACAGTGTGTTTTTCAAATAACATGTGTTGTATACAATCTACAAAAAAGTCTCTACATCAGCGTTAAACGAAGTCCACCCGAACGAAGTCGCGGGCAACAGCTAGTGTCATCATAATTATGTACTTAAAACTGTAATAGAACAAGTTATGCACCCACACGTATATCATAATCACTTATGGCCAGAAATATGTGTTGATAAATGTGGTACTTAACCTGACTTTAACCAATGACTTGTGATCTTTGTTTTGACAAAACAGTCGTTTCTCGTTGTTCGGCTACGTAGCCCTAATGTATATCCAGAAATATTTTGTTAATTCTTATTTTGTACAACGGGCGAAAATGACAACTCCAACATTTGCGAGCACCAGCGCCCCTAGCGGGATTAAGTAGCAGTCTTGTTCCCTATTAACATTTACAGTTTTCAGACGTTGCCTATCTTAAAATTGTTTGCAAAAATTTACTTAAGAGGGAACGGCACGCTGAAATTTTCATACAAAAAGAGAAAACGTTTTTCTACCCCTAAACATTAACCAAATTCGATGAAATTTGGACATGTAAGAGATGTTACCATTATTGAGGTTTGTAGGTTTTTATTTTTTCGATAATTCCCAAAAAACTCGATATTTACTTGAAAATTATTTTTGAAGTTTGGAAGCTGTTAACTTTAAAAATAGACATAAACTTAGAAAAAGGAAAACCTACAAACCTAGTTTATTCTCCATTTATGAAATTGAGTCCAATATTACCAAATTTGGTAGAGATTTAGTGTGGTAGAAACGTTTTCTCCCGAAACGCTAATTTTACCAAAAACATGAAATTGATACGGATTTAGTTAAATTATTATTATTATTATTTTTTAGTTAATTAATTTAATTTACGCATTTTCTGCGAGACCGTAAACCATTATTCAAATACCTAGTGCTCGCTGGCCGCGGCTGTGCCATATCCTCTTAAGATGCCATTTTTCTATGCTTTTCTTATACCTTTTTGAATACATTATCATAGCATGTATTATAGAGTCGATGAATATTGGGATTTGCTGCTTTTAATACATTTCGGCCCATAACTTATAAATAACGTTATATGAAATATATATAAAGTAACTCATTTTATGTAATGAATAAGTTTAAATAACATAAGTGGTACTTAATCAAATTATAAAATATTGTGCTAAACATTGAATAGGGGATCGGACAGTAATCGAGAAAAAATCTAAAATGTAGTTAGAACGAATGTTCGTCGAACCAGAAAGATCATTCAGTCAATATTTTTGTAAAATAATAATGATTTATATTTTTAAATCAATAAATAAAATCAAATAATTCTGACATTTTAAATCTGTTCTTCATCTCAAACGAAACAACAATCACAGCGCATGACGTCATTTGTAGGCAAATGCCGTGAGTCAAGCTTGTGTTTATTTTACGTTTTTGCTTTTCATAAAATATATTTTTGCCAATTTTTTCGTTTCATTACTACAATATCGTCCCCAAACTTCACAAAACGTATTTAAATCTTTTTGCAAGTTTTATTTCGAAGAGTTTGTCGTTTTCTACCTTCATATGACGTCACAAGTTTTGAGGTGACCTTTTGCGCGGCAATATTTGAAACATAATATTTAAACATAGTTTTAGGTACTTTTAAAGCGCTATTTAATTAAAATACTATTTTGATAGCTTTACATATTAATTGTAATTAATATAAAACACTTTCTGAAAAGTTGTCCGATCCCCTATTGGTACCTACTTAGGTACACTGTAAAGTAGAGGTACTTTACAGTGTACCTAAGTAGGTACCAAACCTACCTACATAAAGAAATGCAACGACTATCTCTAGATGATAAAAAACAAAAAAATATGATTTAAGATTATAAATGTACTAACTAAAAATAAATGATTATTTACTGTAATTGGTACGGTACCCGAACATAGTTAAATGTTGTAATATGCGTCTGACCAATGGTTATAAGAAATGTTATGCTTCGCTGGATTCCCAAAGTCTAAAACCATTTACAATTTACTTTTAAACGTCTTATGCACACAGCTCATATAAATTAAAAATAGGTTAATAACTTAAGTTATCATGACTTTGGGAAAAGGTAAGCATGTCTACCTATTTCATTACCACATTCAAATTGAAGTACGGGCCTAGAAAAGAAATGCTATAACTAACTCTATCTGTGGAAACTTGTAATTGGCCTTCTGTATATTTATGTAAGTACTTCTACTTTAAAACCTAGCTGTAAGATTCCCAAAAAATAATAAATAAAATAAAAAAATAAAGTCAATCAAGTATAACAAATTCTATCTAATTAACAAAATGTCAAACTACAAGTGCGAGTGAAATGTCCCGTCCCATAGTCAGCGCATAATCAATTAACAGAAAAATATGAGTATATAAATAGGTATTTAGATACAGTAGGAATTAGGGATCAGACCAGACAAGTCAACATAAACAGCACCCATTCACGAGTATGACTTGTGGACCAGTAACGGATATCATAGGAAAAGAAGTGACCCGACACACAGAGCCGCAAGCGAAGACATTTGAGAGACCATGACGGTAAAACCCAGTCATTTCCAACGTTTATACCGATATTACGGCTTTAACTAAATGACACGACAGGGCCGACATCAACACATAGCATCGTACATCTAAGAAACGCGTAAATTATTATAATTATGGACAACACTTACGTAAGTTAACTCTTATCATAATGGAGCTTAGGGCATACAGGCCAGACGTGATTGCAAGAAAAGGGGACACCATTGCAATGAAATAACTGCTGAAATAGTGACGCAAACCCTGACCACTGTAGCTGAATTGAGCAGAGCCCTTCCCGAACTTGGAGAATTTTGTTATGAGGGTTCAAGTCCCAACAGGTGGACGTATAATAAAAACCTTTAGTAACATAGTGTTTTGAATGAAATCAAAATAAGAACATCACCATTACCCTCAACATCAGCTAACTTGATTAATCTTCTTCTTCTTTCTTGTGTGGCTAACCCTGTGGAAGTTTTTAGACCACCCGAAAGCCTCCGACAAGTACAAACCAGACAAACGGTCACCCATCTAAGTGGTGGCCGCTAAATGGATCTGTTACGACCGACTAAGCGAGTTACGCTACGAGCGCTACTTGACTAATAAATATCGATGATATTGAGACTTATGACTGGTTATATTAAACGGAAACGATTAATATCGATGTTGACCATGTTCATTCGAAATCTTATCATACCATACGTCCAACTGCTAGGAGTATTAGGCTCAACAAGACTTTTCTTAGGCCTGCGGAACACAACACGAGCGGGCCAAGTTAGCTAAACTCCATAACAGTAAAATTATCTATTCGCCAACTCCACCCGCGAACGTTATTGTTGTCAAACGTTCGCGGGTTGAGATGGTGAAACTTAAAATTAAATACTTTTAGTATTTGCCAACTAACTCAGTACACGTATTTAATTTTGATGTGAATATTATTTGCTTTCTATTGTTTGTTTAATACTCAAATATTTATTTTACTTTCCCAGACGGACCTCATAACTAAGTAATCTAGATTTCATGTGCATAACTTTATTTTTGTTTGTTATTCACTTTATTTCTTCATTATGTATTTAACAATGTAAATAGAGGGTATACGGCGCGCATCGTTACAAAGTAATGGAGGCGAAAGGTAAAAAGAGAACTATTTTTCCGGAACATAAACCGTATTTCTGTGACTGGCTTATTACGTCATAAAATAGTTTAACTTGCTCTATACTTGAATATTTTTTTAAATGTAACTAAATGTTAAATACTTTGGTAAGCGCATCACTTGAGAACGGCTGGATCGATTTGCAATTTTTTTTTTACGTGTCTATAAGTCTGAGTTAGGTTCTCATGGAAAGAAAAAAATGGTAAAGTTTCCCGGAAAATTGGGAAATTCGGGAAAAACTGACAACGTCAGCTAGTCAAAAAATACAAAGAAACAAAATTTGCCTGCGTAGATGCTTGCTTGCGTATATATAATAGGTCACATAATTTTATTATCTACCCAAATCTGAAACCCAAAGACTGTAAAACCGATTTACTCATGTACACCATGACCCAAATAGGTAACCAAAAGAGTACAAACGGAGGACTTCCTTTCGTTATTTCTTTTCTAATTACCTATATATCTGTCAATACAGAACCTCAATCACGCGGGTCAGAGAGGTTCAGGACCGCCGTTTATTTTAAAACCCTACCTATAATATCTAATATATAAAATTCTCGTGTCACAGTTTTCGTTGCCATACTTCTCCGAAACGGCTTGACCGATTTTGATGAAATTTTTTGTGCTTATCCGGTATCTATGAGAATCGGCCAACATCTATTTTTTTTTATAATTTTTTTTAATTTATATGGCAAAACAATGTTTGCCGGGTCAGCTAGTAATAGTATATTATGATCCAAGTGAGCTAAGTTGCTCATTATACACGAGGCTGTGGGTTGCAGCCCGAGCCGTAGGCGAGGGCGTAAATCAGCCGAGTGACTAGTGAGCAAGTTGCTCACGAGTTACATTAGTAGATTGTATCATAAGGGAGCAAAATAATATTTTTACGGCGAGGGCGCTTTTTTGAATCCAGAGCGAAGTGAGGGATTCTAGAGTAGAATCCCGAGCGTAGCGAGGGATTCTTTAGTAGAATCCTGAACGTAGCGAGGGATTCAAAGTACGTCGCCCGAGCCAAAAATATATTTTGCGCCCGAGTGATACACTCTACTTTTCATCACACACTATGAGAAAATAAAAGCGCCTCATATTTTATTGTAAGAGTGGAAGGTTGTTTAGTTTTGGCTAAGTACTGGAAGTAGGCCAAAAACACAGATTCTGAAAAATTCTTGGCGCCTCTTGCATTTCTCCATTCAATAAAATTACCATAGGCTTTCATATATTTCTCCCGGGATTTTGCAGGTAATAGATTATCCATCACATTTCTTGCGTCAGTTCTAATGCTTTCAGGAGTTAATTCTATACTTTCACTGTCACTTGAAGAACTCATTTTTCAAAACAAAACAAAACAAATAATTTCTAACAATCCGTGAAAATTTACGAAAACGCGGGCTGTAGTTCGCGCTTTTTTAATTTGTTTTTTTTTTCATTCATCCGGCGGCGTGACTATGGGCCGTCGTACCAGCCAGTCTTTATTCAAACAATATTTGCGTTCGATTTCTTTGGTGCTGAACACTAAGATGTTCCAAATTCAAAAAGTGCGCGGCAAAGATAATTGCGGCGCACTTATAAAGAGGATTAAAAACTCATTACTGCCCGCTAAAAGTTTCTTATAGAAAACACCACCTTTGGGTGCACATAAAGGCGAACCAAGTCGTCCTTTTCGAATAGATGGGATGAAAACACACTTTCAACACACTTGCGAGTAAAAAACAAACATGTATTGCATAAATCACAGCAACAAATGCGATACAAACAAAATATGCAAATCATGGGAAATTGCGCGCAAGTTTATTTATTTGCACGCGCCAAATGTAAGTTGATTTATTAAATATATCCATACAGCCTACTTCAAAATTATAATTTTAGTGATAAAATGCACTTATTTTATAACAATTTATTGTGATTTATAAATAATTTGATAATAATAAATGTTTTTTCGTCTTAATTAGGGACACATTTATTTATTCCAAAAATGTAAATGGATATTCAGCGGCATAGAACCTCTTTGTTTGTTACAAAGAAAAACTGTATTACCCGGTTAAATTGAAAATGCTCTGTTTACTCGCATATAATTTGCAGTTAGGTACTAATTTAACTTAGTGTGTGTTATTATGCACGTGTGTGTTATAGTTCGGTTTAGCCCTAAGGACGATGTAATAAGGATCACTTTACGAGCAAGTGTGTTGAAAATATTATTTGGCCCACATCCAGGTAAAATCTTCAGTTGCTACGCCTAGTATCACCGTGTACCTGCTACCTGTAGACCAACCCTGGTCCCAGGGTGAGTGGCCCATAACATATGAGAAACTGTTATGTCAACATGTCGCTGCATAACTTTATTTACTATTAGCTGACCCGGCGAACTTCGTACCGCCATATTATTTTAAATCGATAATTAAAAAAAATCTTTTGTACAATCCTTGTCATGACAATAACGAACATAAAAAAAGAATTATCCAATTTAGTGCAGTCGTTCGGAAGTTATACGCGTACAAACATTTCGGCGATTCATTATTATTTATATAGATATATAATATAATATATTTATGATAGAGATATAAATAAGGCACTTTTGTGTTATATTTTGTTAACTTTTTTGTTATTTATAGGAATTTTATTTGTATATGCATCTTGTATAATATATATACTCTTATATACTCTTCTAACTGTTCGTGATGTCACGGTCATAGATTCTGACTGAAAATCAATGCTAACGTATATTTATTACCTTAGTTTTTTGCTGAATCGGTACCTTTTCCTGACATCGCGCAACGTTTCATTGTTCTGTAAATTATATTATGTATTATTGTGTATTATATAGTATTAGGTTTTATAAAATAGTGTATTTTTTCTTTTGTATAATATATAGTATAGTGTTATAGTTTAATATAATGTTGCGTGAGTGTCATGAATAAATGTCTTTTCTTTAATTCAGGACAGTGAATTATATAAAGTAGCTAGGTCTTCAAAACAGTTTCCTTTCACTTTGTAAAGTAAAAGCACGCGTGAATAATATCTCGGATCACGAGCCTAAAACCGATGTAATAAAGTCCCTATTACGGGCAAGTGTGATGAAATTGATATAAGACGACTAGACACCTGACCCTACGTCGATGACTCTGTAGAGTTCTAGAGCATTGATAAAATAATTACCTTGCCACACTTATTAGCGCTAACCTACGGCTTTACGTTTATACGGCTTTTATACGTTTATAGTGCATTTTTGTGCCTATTTAATAAATTATATTTGACTTTGACTTAACATTTATTAAGTAGTTATACAACTGAAACCTAAATCAAAGAAAACTAAATATTACTACGTACCTAAATCCTGAAAAGAGTAGGTAATTGTCTTTTTGGCGCTTAATAATTTTTTTTATAAGTCATCTATTTTTAACATCAATAATTTAGGTACTTTGTGCTTTATTATAGCTAACTAGGTATAACTTATATAAATGATTACGTATCTTTTTTTTACTGTTTGTGTATTCAGTTTTAACATTCTCCAATGTTTCTTAAATATATGCGAATTTATAAATGCCTAATATTACTACCAAAACAGCGGCAGCAGTGGAAAAACTGCCTGCAATTGACGTAGGCTACCGCACCCGCACAAGCCAGGAGGCTTATCTAAACGGAGGCTGCGCGGACGCAGTCACTTAGTCCGCCGCGAGACGCGCTGACGGTAGGTTGTACCCAGGCCTCCCTCAAAAGCCTTGCGTCACTTCTACGACAAACGCGCTACTCGATATTTCAAAGTAAGTAAGTACATACCCTACTGTTATATAAACAACACTGTCTGTCGATGAATGCGTTTTTTTAGTGTATCAATTATTTAATTAGATGCTGAAAAATCACGTTTTTAAAAGGTCCAATTATTTTTGGACCTTCCAAAAACGATTAAATCAATCAAATAATAAAACGTGGATGCGTTACACGCATTAAAAAACTGTAAAGCATGTTTGAAAGCTTCTGGTTTTCTCTAACCGTAATTTAGGCAATAAAAAATAAGCAAATGAAAATCAATACATATATAATATTATTTTGGGCTAACTTGGAGCTTATCTTATATATAAAAATTACATTTTTAGTTCGACTGTATTGGTACCTACGCAATAAAAGTGTATTTGAAGGGAGCTTTGAATTTGAAGATCCCGTATGAATTTTGATATACTTAGTTTATTACTAAAGTATACCTTATTACCTAGTATGCTGTATAAAGAGAATACTGCATTGAAAAAAGCTCTACTATATGTAAAATAAAATCCTCTAACAAAATCTGACAAGGGCAGTCTAATCAGTACCGATGTTGGATAAAATAACCTGTTTTTTATCTTATTTACGTCATCATCGTCATCATTCCATTACGTTCCCAAAGCTGGGAGACGGAACTTCTCTCATAGAGAGAGTATGGGCCATAATGCGCTGGCCCACTGAGGATGACACATGTCCTTGAATTTTTTGATTCTTGGAAATGGATGTTTTCGTTCACCGTTTGGAGAGCGACTGTTAAATCCGCACCCAGCTGGATTCGAACTCCGGTGCGTCGAATTAAGATTCGCACGAGTTCCCGCTGAGCCACACTCGCTCTTTCTTCTTTAGTTATGTAGTGAAGAAAAAATATATTCAGTTATATTATAACGATATAAAAAAAACTTGCTTGTGCGGTGTGATTTTTGAACTCGTTTCGATAGTCACATGTGATATTAATTAGGCGCAGGTGTAAGTATAATTTGTTATTATCTATAATTTAGGTATCTTCAAGGCTAGAGTGAATAGGTATCTTCTAAATCTAGGTGCTCCATCCTCGGCCACATCCTCGCTTAACATCAGGCAGAAGGTTGTGAAACATAGATTTATTATAAAGTAAAAAAGGTGCCAAAGGAAAAACACTTTTTGCAAAAATTAAATTAACTTCAATTTTAAATTTACATAATTTAATTGGCTATTCGAAATTATCGGTGACTATTTTTAAACCTGACCTACTTTACCGTACCTAAGAGTCAACCTAAATATGCGGTGAATTGTAAATGTTGCAAAAATAAAATTTAATAAATATTTATTGTTCAAACTTACATTTACATAGTAGCCTTAACTTTATCTATATATAATATAACATCTAGGGTGTCTAGTGGAATAACTATTATAGGTAGTTGTAATCTGTCATTTATTAGTGTCACCTCGATGTTCTCTATTTTATAGTTCTTCCATTATGATTAACGCGTTGATTATAAAAATGACCAACGACTAATCTATGTACATATACATGTATATATATATTTATATATATATATATATAAATATATATATATATATATTTACATCGCACTAACTATCCGGCTACCGCTGAACACAAAAATGCGTCTAAAGTGGCGACCACCGACATTTGGCGACCGGTATACGGTCGCCAAATTATTTCTCGAAAATTTTTACTGCAATCGATGTTAGATGTCGTTAGTAGTGCCATATTAAATTTTATGTCTGTCGCCAAATTTTTTCGAAAGTGCCTGGTGGTGCATATTTTTGTTCCGCGAGTTGCCAATAGGCGGCGCTACATACAGTGCGATGTATATCAGATTTCATTAGCCCGCCTATATGAATACCACACGTTGCCAGCTCGCTTGCTGTGTTGCGAAACGCACGTGTGCGACGTTGCCGTGTTTCTTTTTTTTTGAATTGGTCTCAGTTTGATTGATTCAAGCTCGCGTCTAAATTTTTGATCCCATATTCGTAGTCGGTCGCCAAAAACGTTCGCGAGAGAACTTTTAGGTATTTTGCCAGTGTGTGTGAAATTTGACGATAAACTGTTACGAACAAGAAATGAAGCGGTCATCATCTACAATTAAATTAAGCTCGAAGTTTGAGATAAATTATATTATTTAAGGTTTACTATTGTATGGGCAAAAAACTATCCCAAAATATCACATTTTATCTTATTGCAATTTTTCAATTAGCAAATCTCTTTTTTGTCAATTTATTGTTAACAAATAATGGCTTTGGATAATTCTTCTTCTGGCGCTTCGCCAGCCGCTGCCGCGGCACGCTCGCTTCGCTCGCTCGGCTCGCTCGTTGTGGTGCACCAGTAACCTAACACACCTCCTCGCGTCGCTCGTCGTCGTACCTATGTATAACTTTACTCTGAAGTTTCGCTATATAATTATTCGTGGTCTTAATGTTTCGTTGTTGGTTTACTAAACATTTGCTATTATGAACATTTGACATAATAACATTTGACAAAGTAAAATGATGCCAAATGATAATTTTACCAAGTGAATAAAAGGTAAAATGTACATTTGCTTAAAAATTATTGGGAAATGTAAATAGGGCGATAAGTTTGTTGGGAAGTGAAATTTGACTAAAAATATTTTGCCCAAAGAGAGCAGTACACCATTATTTAATTATATTGTAGAACCAAATGTTTTACAATTTAGTTGAACCTTTAAAGTATGATTATAGGTTTGAGATTTGATCATAAAGAGTTAATAAGTTTGGTTTATATTTGATCGAGCAAACTTTGACCGCAACATTAGAGAAATAAATTAAAAAAATTAAGGTAGTAAGGTCTCCATACAAAATATCTGAAATTATATTAACCGGAATCCTAAGAAGTAGGTACGTACACCTAAAATGTCTTAATATTTTATCATATTGTATTTTACTGATCAAAGTGTTGTAGCGAATCCCAAAATCAAAGATATACCTATCGCGTGTGATACATTTATAGATATAATTATAAAAAACATCTTAGTTGTACTTTTTAACTTTGTAAGCCAGTAAGTAAAATTTTAGATTGAATAGAGATTCTTGCCGCATCACGCCCTTAATTGGTAGATAGAAGTAGTTTGATGACTCTGACTTATTGCAAATCGGTTGGCTGCGACTTTGGTTGTTTTTGATAAATTTAGTTTGTATGTCCGAAATATCAAGATGAATAAGTTTAGAGTTAAATTATTTATTTTAATGAATAGTGTGTAACTTTAAGTATTTTATGTGATAAAATTAGATAAATAAATAATGTTAAGTATATTTTTTAATTGGTGCGATAATTGATGTGTTCATGCTCTCCTTACTCCCAGAAGATTTAGTAATGGAAGACTTTTTATTTATTTTTTGTAGTATGATATTGGCGCTGCTAAATAAACTTAAAACTAAACTTAACGGCATCCATTTCGTTTTGTTTCATATAGAGCAAAAGATACAGTAACAGAATTGATACCAAATCAATTATACTAAAATTACAATAACAAAAGTATTTAATTCGTGTGAACATTGTCAGTTTTGTAAGATTATTTAAAAACTCTAAAATTTTATTGTCTTATTAAAGTAGCACTAACACTAGCACTAACTGATTCAGACTTTTTGCAACCAGCTTTTGAATCGTAAACAAAAAGCGACTTAGTTATTTAAAATGCTTTATTTGCAAGTCCAAATCATCAAGATGAGTTTAGATTTACTTGTTTATCGTGCCGTTTAAGATAATTTTTAGTACGTAGGGAATAGTAGGCATTTTTATTTAGTGTTGTATGGAGTTGTGTTGATTTTTCACCGTCAACCATTTGAGCAAATTCTTTTGACATATCTACAAAGTTTTCTGTGTATGCAAATAATTGTGTTGGTACCCTAAAGGAAGAATCTAGAGTAATAATAAATCGACTGATAGTTCAAGATACGTGGCTGGTAAACATGCAACAAGGGCGATAAGTTTTTAGGGAAGTGATATATGACCAAAAATATTATATTGGGTGTACCGCCCTTTGGGCAAAATATTTTTGGTCATATTTCACTTCCCCAAAACTTTTCACCCTTGTTTCATTTCCCAAATAAATCTTTAGCAAATTTACCTACATTTCGCATTTTATTCACTTGGTCAAAATCATTTGGTATCATTTTACTTTGTCAAATTTATTACGTCAAATGTTCATTATAGCAAACTACTAATCTAAGGCAAAGTTATATATAGGTGCAATGACGAGCGAAGCGAGGTGGAGCGTTAGGTAACTTGTGACCACCACATCGCACGAGCCGAGTGAGCGCAGCGAGCGTGCCGCGGCAGCGGCCGGCGAAGCGCCAGAAAAAGATTTTGCATTTTGTTAAAACGCTTTTTTTTGTAAAACCATAATAATTTGCCAAAAAAGAGTTGCTAACTGAAAATATGCAATAAATTGATTTGACAAATGTTTTTTTACCAAATGAAAATTTGCGTAAAATCGTTTGCGATGAGATATTTTGGGAAACATTTTTTGCCCATACATTAGTAAAGCTAATTATTGTCACACTTCAAGTACTTTATCTGAGTAGTCACAACACACTGAATAAACAAATTGTACCTAATACAATTTTTTTTATTGTGTTTTTCATATGGGTTTGGAACTAACCTAAGTATTTAGAAATTGACTGTACTGGCTAAGGATTTCATATCCAAATATTATGAAAGGTAGCATAGTTATTTTTAGAGTAAATTTAAATATACATCTTTTATATAAAGGCACCAAAAGTACGGTGCATTGGCTAGGATACTGAAAGTGCTAGGATATGAATGAAGTAAATATTAATGAATACGGGGTTGATATAAACGTAGAAAAAAACGGTAGTCATACTGTTGTAAAAGTAAATGGAAATATACGTTTAATATACATGGATGTTAAAAGTATAGCGTAGTAGTTAGGGAGTCAAAAGTTTTGTAAAGTGAGTGCACTGCAGTATAAATCTATTTTATTATTTATTGGAAATAGACAGTTTCTGTTTAATTTACGCTATATCTGGTGTTCAAATGAATGAACATTCGCAACTGTAGCCCTTCTAAAACAAACAGAAGTGGTGGTTACCATTTAGATGCAATATGAAAGGTCGCCAAAAGTGTTCCAGGATTTATATATATATATATATATATATATATATATATATATATATATATATATATATATATATATATATATATATATATATATATATATGCGTGACGATGGTAAAAGGCCTGACGGTATGACCCTGATCTCCTGGAAGTTGGGGCGGCCTCTAGTGTGGGACGCTACTTGCGTCGATACTATGGCGCCGTCGCATCTTCTGGAGACCCAGAATAGGGCTTGCGCGGCGGCTAATTCGGCCGAGCAGCTCAAGCGGCGGAAATATGCTAACCTCGGTAGCGGTTACATATTTGAGCCGTTTGGTGTGGAGACTTTGGGTCCGTGGGGACCGGGAGCTCATCGTATTTTCAAAAGTCTGTCAGAGCGCCTGATCGATGCGACGCGTGACCAAAATGCTGGGACTTATTTGGCTCAACGTATCAGTATTGCAATCCAACGGGGCAATACTGCCAGCATCTTGGGTACGCTGCCAACTGGTAGTGGGTTGGAGCATTTGAGCTACCTATAGGCCTTTAATGGTCTATGGGTTGTCCAATTGCTTCTCCTTGTATGTAGTTAGTTTAGTTTTAGTAAGTGGAGTGTAGTTTGTTTTGAGTAATAAAGGCATTCGCCCGTTAAAAAAAAAAACATAAAACTGAATATATATATATATAGATGGTGGTGTACCTACATATAAATACACCACCGTCTTTTGTCGTATTGTCTGGAAAAGATCGCTTATTAGACCGCCCTGTGTACTATTCAAATGTTTAAGTTCAATTTTTATTTGTTTTTATTATGTTATCACTGTGCCAAAATGCTGAAAAAACAATTGCAATGCCAAATCCTTATAACCAGTTAGCATCTTTCCGTTCACTGGTAAGCATCGTCACGTGTCGCATCATAGTAAGTAGGTAGGAACCCAAATGCAGGAATAATAACTAATCTGTTGAGCCAAATAGGTCCAAGCCAGAAAATATATGTCTAGGGCAACGAAAGCAGTGCAGGATCAAATATACAAAGGTCAGCGCGTCCACATTATGAAATTCTTGAAAATGTATTCTTATTGTTCTACTCAGACAAACACTGCTTAATTCAGATAGTCAGATTTGAAATTCTATGAGATTGTCTTTCAATTGTCCTTCAGAATTCTACTGTCCGCTCCTGAAAAAAAATGTTTTGTTCCATTTCATCCTATGATGTCTCACCCTATCTATATCTATATATATAAAAATGAATCCCTATTTTATTCCCTTGGTCACGGCATCACGCGTGAACGGCTAGACCAATTCTGCTAATTCTTTTTTTGTTGTGTTTGTTATTGTCAGGAGAAGGTTCTTATGAAAGAAAATATTAAGAAAATTGCACGGAATATTCGTAAATTTTAGAAAACTTAACGACCATATTAACTTTTTTAATGTAAATTTATGGAGTTTGATATAACTGTCAGTTGAAGTTAGACAGAACAACGTCTGTCGGGTCAGCTTGTGAAGTATAAAATATGCTTGAATCAACCTAAACTATATTCCTATCTCAACCGTTTACATTATTTAAAATTGACTTTTTTAACTCAAACGAAATGTGTTCCTCACCTAATCCCAACGCAAAAATTAAGGTATTGTCAGCATAAAAATGAATTTCAGTTATTGTGTTTCCTATAAATAATAATCTTTAACACAGGTACAGCTATTTATTGAGTTCTGCTATGGTGGTATCATTTATTCCTCCTCCTCTTATCATTTAATCCTGATAAATATTTCTTTGCGAAAAACCCCAGTTGTAACCAGGTCAGAATTTAAATATTCGATTCGTGAACAAGACGAATAACAATCCACGAATGACAGGAACCACTTTGTAAAGAATATTTTTCGTATTTATATTTTTGTATTGAATTACATTACATAGATACAGATCTTTACATGTACTTATACCTACAGAACCTACACCTACAATTTTACTAATTATTTCACTGAATATTGTTAGAGGTTACTTCGCATTAAGTGCACAAACTCTTTAAACAATGACTAGATAAATGATATGTGACATTAAGTTAAGAAAAAAAAAACTATGTAGTGTGTAAATCATTCTTATGAATAATATGTGCTGTGTAAAAACTTAATAATAAATGTTAAATGTTAAATGTTGGCCTTTGCCCAGCAGTGGGACGAAACAGGCTCATGAAAAACAATGTTAGCTAAACTACCTATATAAATAAAATACTCGCGTAAACCTAACTACAGTGCTAAATACTTCAAAGTGCAAATCATCAATTACTATATACTCTGCATATATAAAAGTTCCGGAAATCGACTAAGAGATTTATATAATATCTGGCAATCATGGTCCTCGAAGATCCTAGTTTAATAGTCCGGCAAAAACAGTGAACGTTTCATTCCGTTCACTGGGCAAAAAACAGTGCGTGAACAAGAGGCCTTAAAAGGCCGCCCAGAATTCATTATAATATTATTATAATTATGTGATAATTTAATGACATAATAACATGACATTGGTCATCGGTCCTAACAGTGAACGGAAAGAAACATTCCGTTCACTGGGTCCTAATCTAACTTTGGACCTAATCAAGTTCTATCGAACTAGATCTTATCTATACTCTATACTAATATTATAAAGAGGGATATGTATTTTTGTATGTTTGTCACGAATAAACTCAAAAACTACTAGACGAATTTCAAAAATTCTTTCACCGTTAGAATGCTACATTATTCCTGAGTAACATAGGCTATATTTTATTATGTCGACGCGAACGAAGCCGCGAGCGGTTGCTAGTGAGAATATACTTGTATATTTAATTTTGGTCCATGCGTGTATTCAATAAAAATGAAATAAAAATTATTTGATCGTTGGGCGTTGCTTAAAAATAAGAAATACGTACAATACGTTATGCCTTGAGATAAGAAGAAAAAACGACGTATTTGACGTAATAAAATAAAAACTTAAACTTATTTTTCCGCTTGGAGACCCCGTGGAATACGATTCTCCAGGCGTAAATTACTTTATTAAATTACTTTTTAATTGGTGTTGAGTGACGTCCGGCCACGTCGCCATGAGGTGACCGTGACCGAGCTGATGTTGAAATAAGTTGGTGCTGTTGGTGTGATATTTGGATGTGGTGTAATTCCTTTCCATGCCTGGCCTATTTTCCTTGCCAGGAGTGGAGTTCTTTGTGTGAAGTGTCCACGCGAGTAGACATTAGGTCACGGTAATTCCATGCCCGGCCTATTTCCTCGTGAGAAGTGGACGATCTGAAGAGCCAGTTCCCCACGCGAGTCGACCTTAGGTCATTCTTTTCGCTTAGCCCGCTTCCCTCCAAAAGGAGGTGTAGTATACAAGGGGCGCTTTCGGCTGGGGCGCTGCGCAACGTTGGCTGCCGAACATTGCTACCGTCCTCCGGCTCTTTCATCAAGGACGAACCGCAAGTTTTTGCTAGTTGTACGATAGCATAAGCAGCCAACAATTGTATTGCTTAAATTCAAGACCAGCCAAACGAGCCATCGTCCCGTTTCTTTATTTTATTTCAAATTTTAAATCTTTTGGTGTGTTCAATAAAATAACTTAGTTTTAATTAAAACAAGTGATAAGTTTCAACTTTTAATTACATATTTTAATTATTTTAGATTAAACAAACCTAATTATATTATGTTATATTAACTTTATATGACCACGTTTAGGCAAACGTAGTGTAGGGCGCCCTCCGGCCAGATGGAGCGACGACCTGCGTAAAGTGGCTGGCAGCAATTACATGCGAAGAGCCGAGGATCGGGCTCAGTGGCGTGCATTGGGAGAGGCCTATGTCCAGCAGTGGACTCGTGTGGGCTGATGATGATGATGATGATGAACTTTATATGATGTTTTTGTTCATGTGCCAACAATGCATATTTTTTTGGGTATTCAACATTTTATTAATTACACTAGCCACCTCGTTTTTTTATCGCCTGTAGATCTTTATTGCTTTTTATCTTTTCATTACCTAATACGCAAGCATTTGACCGCAGTCTCATCTGATGGAAATTGACGACGCGGTCGCGGGTGACGATGACCTATATGTTTTGGCCACTGTTTCGCATTCGCCGAGTTGGGACCACATAGATCTAGGGAAAATCGGCAGTTGAGTGACTGCTCTAACCTGTCTCTGCTCTAACGATGTCGAACATCATCCTGAAACAGGACGGGTTGTTCCTGTTATCCCCCAGTTTTCGGCTCTTCTTTTGCTTTACCAAATTATATAAAAATTTTAAAGAATTTCATCTATGTTTTTAATATGTTAAAAAGTCTTTTAACGTCTGTGTCTATTTAATATATGTTTTTTTACTTTGATTATGAGACAACCGCCTATATGATTAAACAACCGCCTGCCGAAGCACGTTACGGATACACCTAGTTTGGCGTCATTCAAATCCAAGCTTAAAGCATGGCTCATCGTGAAGGCGTTCTATGATTTAGAGGATTTTGCACCAAAAAATCCAAAAATCCGGTAAATTAGTAATAATGATGGATTTAATATTATATTATTAATATTTTATTATATTTCCGATTTAATATTATTTCTATTTCTATTTAATATCATTATTATATCAGATAGCCTCTGTGGTGTAGTGGTTGGGCTGGTTGGCTCAAATCTCATACACCACTGAGGTTGCGGGTTCGATTCCCGCGACGGGACAAATGTTTGTGCACAGAAAAAAAAAAGCGCAAGCATTTGTTTCGTGTCTGGGTGTTGTGGGACAATGATCCTCGTAGTCCCTGGTTCCCTAGATACAGGGAATCCTAGTTAGGGGTCAGGATTTATGTATGTCATCGTTGGGCGTTATTTGTTTATTTATTTATATTTTATAATAATGTGCAATACCCACTGATTTTGAAATTTAATCTAATTCTGATTTGACATGTACCTAATACTTTTTTACCAATAAATTGATTATTCTGAGACTATGACGTATTCTTTGCTATGACTGAGAAAACCTCATTAAAATATTGTAAGTAATGGTAAAAACCAAATCAAAATCCATCAAGTACTAAGCCAGACACGGAAGAGCGGCTTTTTAGAGTATAAATATTATTTTAGAAAACTTTTAATGCTGTGTTGAGAATTAATTAAATTCGCCGTGAAACAATTTTATTTATCTACATTACACAATTATCTACAATTTGTGGACGTGTACATAATTAAGACATTATTATGTGATACTATTGTGTATTCTGTGACATGACAATAATTAACCCATTTTATAAAGTGCCCCTGTACCTACATAAGTTAAAAGAGTTAACGATGTTTAATTTAATCACGCAATGCGAATTCTGAAGCTTTTGCGAATTAAATAGGTGTATAGAATTGTGGTACGTAGATTTCTGGTATAAAGTACCTACATTAAGCCGAAAGGCGGAATCGAGCCGTTTCCGATTTTATATCAAGTTTTAGGAATTAATTAATTTAAAAGTGGCACGCATATTTTTATACCAGATACCTACACTCTGCCTTCCTTATTTTCCTTTTAGTTCTAATTCCATATGTTTACTCTCATCATCAGCCCATTACGTCCCCACTACTCCCCATTGCTGGGCCCCGGACCTTCCCTCATGGAGAGAGTACGGGCCATAATCCACCATGCTGGCCTAGTGCGGGTTGGTGGATGTCATATATCCTTGAATTTTTGTGGTCTATTCTTGGACATGCCGGTTTCCTCGTGTTTTCCTTTTCCGTTTTTAGAGCGAGTGTTAAATCCGCACATAGGTAACTTAAGAAAGTCAGCGGTGCGGGGCCAGCATGATACGAACTCGGGTGAGTCGGATCGAAAGTCGCACGTACTCCCCCTGAGCCACACTCGCTCTATTACTCTACATAGACCAAAAATGTTATTTTAACTTAGCTCCATAGAGTTAGAACATAGCTCATAAAAACCTTTAAGATCATTTTAAGACGTAAGTATATTGATATACAGGTGAGTTTTCATTACTGATAGATGATTGATAGATTTTTAATTATTGTTCTTGCTGGTTACGAATCAGTTTTAAAAAGGAATAAAATTTTCTTGTATAATTTTTTGAAAAGAGAATTTGTTCATTTTTGAAATGGTTACAAATCACAGTTATAAAATTGAAAAATAATTTCTTGGTTAATTACCTAATAACTCGTTTTAAAGGAGGAAAAATCTTTACCCGTATCTTTTCAACGAAAGGTCCAATTCGAATAATTTAAAGTGTAATTTACATGTACCTACATATTCAACCTTAATTATCAAACCATTTAAATGGACAAGGTAATATATTATGATACCAATTCCACCTTTATTCGATTCCACCCCTTTTTAAATTTAATAATATGAACAAAAAGCGGTCATTGTGACTTAACCATAGTAGTTAGACATATACCCTCGTGGACTTTTTTATTAATGAGTTGGTACTTTAATCATGTAGCACATATTTTTTTATGTATTATCATAAGTTTTCTCAGCACTCGCCAAATGCTGAATTTTATAGGCAAAATTTTGCTACTTTGTTACGTTAATGGAATTTTCTAAAAAACTCTCAATTTTTTAAATAAATTTTAACATATTTTACTCCATGATTATTTAGCTTTCTATTGGTGAAAAAATGGTTAAAATCGGTCCAGTAGTTGCGGAGCATATTCGGTACAAACAATAAAATCTTTCCTTTTTATAATATTAGTGTAGATTACTATAGATACGCCCAATGATCACATATGTATGTACATATGTTTTCCTGGTTCCATAGATATGTCTAGGGAACCAGGAGCTACGAGGACCATGATCCCACAACACTTAGACACGAAACAAATGCATGCGCTTTTTTGTCGGAGGTGTATGAGACCACCACCACAGAGGCTATCTATGAGAAATAATTAATAAAAACGGATTTCAAGTACAAACTGTGATTTTCCAGGTGTTTTAACTTTAGATCCACAGTTATCATACATTTTGTTGTTTGCAGTAAGTAAAAAAAAAAATTTAAAAAAAAATTAAAATTTTTACCTAAATCTAATTTTATCAATAAGGTTTATTCCTTTTTTGTTTGAATTTTAGATGCAGATCTTAGTTATTTCAAAATCGATGCCAATATTCCTTATCTATCAGTACCATACCACCATTTTTCCATATCTATCAGTTTAGATTTTAGCCTCAAAGGCACTCGAGAAAATCGTACCCCCTATAGTTATTTGAATGTACAGTAAAAACCTGATTTCAATAATACAGTGTCTTTTTTTGTTATCGTCCCAAAGTTTGAATCAATCAATGTCTCATATCGATCGATCTACAGCGCCGACCGCAAACCACCAACAAAATATGTAATATCAATGACATTTAGGATCATTGATGTTTGCGGCTTGTAAAACGCGTTAAACGAGACACATTCTGGTAAGTCTTTCTTTCTATCAATGAAAGGTCAATATTTTCATCGATCAATCGACATTATTATGCTCGATCAATGCTAAATCTCTAGATCAGTCTACTTATCTCTGCCACATAATAAATAATAATACCACTCTCTACATAAAGTACATTTTGAAACCGTGGTTCAAATTTCAATGCATTTTCTTGTTTCCTTTGAAATATCTTATAATAGGTAATTTCCAAAACTGAGCTTTAATGTTTTTATGAAGTTGACCTTTTGAAGTGGAAGATTGAAAATTGGAGAGCTCGATAAATATTTCCATACTAAATGAGCCTCTCACAAACTCACACGACGCTTGGATTACCTACTTACGAAAACTAGAAGTGAAGTGAAGGTTACCAAGCCACAAGCGTTACGGAACGGTGATGGAACTTTTTGTTGGCTCTTCGTCTCTTGTCTCAAAGTAAAAATAGTTGAACTTTAATATCCCCATACGACTTTTGCTGTGCGGGTCATTTTAAAGAAAGTGTCTAACTGAAAATTATAATATTGATTTTCATCAAATTGTAGAAACTTAAAAATAATGCTACAAAATTGTTTTGCTCCATATTAGAAGAATTCAATTCCGAGAAAAATCAATTTGAACTTTTTATCTACGTGTGTTGTTTTCATAGGATTCCCACCAATGAACCATTTCTCTGGGGATCCCTGTTCAAAAACTCGCCCTGTAGGTATACATTATAATGTATAATTTGTATATTATTATATACAAATATTATTTTTATTATTATTGTATATTATTAAATACAATTATAGATATCATCTATATCTATACTTATAATAAAACTGTAACTGTACCTTGAAGATATTTTGGAAGATCTATGTTTTTAAGAGTATTTGAGAGCAACAGAACCCAAAAAAACAGTTATTAAATTTTTGTCTGTGTGTCCGGGATAAACTCAGAAACTAAGGCACGAATTGAAATGCAGTTGTTTAAGGCACGAATTGAAATGCAGAGTTTAAAATATGGAATCCGGCGTTATACCCCTCCGATATATTCCGGACCCCTAGTGCACAAGGCTCAGCGTAAACTAGTTTATTGCTTACCTTGAGAACTAAAAGATGGGTTGACATGCCGTTTTCTAAAAAATGTTTGGTCGAGTCCCAGTAGGCTACTACGAGACAGGACGGGATCGAGATAAGAGCGCGACGGTTACGGGATACGAAAGGGACCGATAATATAATCGACCGATAGTAGACAAATATAGTCGGTTATACCTACCTATGCTTAAAACCGGTGATTGAAATGAAAACGTCAATTTATTGACATGAATCAATTTCAATTAGGTAAACAAGTAGAAATAATGCAAAGGAAACAACATGTTTTTTTTTACTATTTGTAGGCTTGCGTTTGACCGCTATCTCACCTGTTGTTAAGTGACGATGCGGTCGAAGATGTAGCACGCTCGCCTAGAAGAAACCTGTTCACTCTTGTCTTAAAGACACCCAGATTATAGCTATGTTTAGTACTCTTAAGATTACATAGATTTCGATTATTTTATAGTAAGCGTTAAGTGTTGTCCGTTACACGAGTGGGAGGGTGAAGTCGTGGTGGATATCATAGTTTTAGGGTTTAATTTCAAACACGAACCTGTAAGATAAAAATGCATTTTTACCAATTTCTTTCAATATTTGTAGGTGTGTTATTATAGTGTCACTTTATAACATAATAATAATCTTTAAATCCTGTACATAGACTATGTACAATATGCTAATGAAAATTGAATAGGTATTCACTGGTTATACAATCTTGAGCGAGTGCGGTTCAGTAAGATTGCGTGCGACTTTCGATCCGACGCACCGGAGTTCGAATCCCACTGGTCTCGCACCACTGACTTTCTTAAGTTATGTGCGGATTTAACACTCGGTCTAACAACGGTGAAGGAAAACTTTGTGAGGAAACCGGCATGTCCAAGAATCAATCACAAAACTTCAAGGACATTTGTCATCCACCAACCCGAACTGGGCCAGCCCATTCTCTCTCTGAGAGAACGCCCATGTCCCAGCAATGGGAACGTGTTGGGCTGATCATGATACAATCGTGCCATTGAACTTGGCGCGTCACCAGTTTCACAGCCTTTTCGTAGAAAGAGGTGGCACTCACAGTCTGAGATCGCTAATATATTTTATTTTGTTACGATAACCAAATGCAAAGATCCCGATGACCATTGTCATCGTACGGTAGTCAATCCAAAACAACAAAACACTTTCTAATGTGAGTCTAAAATTTTCCACGCCAAAAATCCTATTAAATATTTTATTTATCGATACGAATTTCGTAAACGCCATAAAGGCGTGGTATACGGTTTCACGAGTGGGAATAGTTATTAATTCATTTGTTTGGCAATCAGTTCAAAGTTACTAATAGGTGATTTACATAAAGTGTGTCTTAAGAATTGTTGTGAGAAACCCACATTGTGAGGGCACCGGAGTTACGGCTAAGTAATTTTATTACTTACCCTGTTTTGTATCTTAATCATAATTAGGTACTATTTTGAAGTGTAGTACCAAGTACATACCAGAGAGTATACTGAAGGTTTTGAGCTTTAGAGCTCAAAACCTTCAGTATAGCTATGTCTCTGCACTATGTATATAGTAAATACTATGTATATAGTAAGTACTACTTGTAGGTAGTATTTATCTACTACCTTTTAGACTTGGCTGGCACCGACTTCAAATATATGAGTGGGTAGCGCTTATGATAATTATATTAATTTATTTTTTACTTTTGAGTGCCATTTGTGGTTTTGAAGTCGGTTTATTTTTTTTTGAAAAATAATTTATTTTAACCTTTTTAGTGAAAAACAAGTTTTAATTAAATTAATTCAAAAAGTTTTTAAAGACAAGCTTTTATGATCTAGAAGCCACATCATGACGAAGTTTAAAACGGGCTATCACAATAAAATGCATGTACAAAAAAATTTCATGTCTGTCCTATTCAGTTGTCAGTGTGTTGTCAGTGTGTTGAGGAGTTCCCTCGCCGGAAGTCAATCCTGGGTGTATCTGCCATGTCATGATGGAATTTAGAACAGGCTATTATGGTTAAATCCATTTACGAAATGTTGTGTCTGTACTATTCACCGTTGAGGAGTTCCCTCACCGGAAGTCAACCCTAGGTGAAGCAGGTGAAGCAGTCGAATACAAACCTCCACCTTTAGAAAGTTGGTTACGAAAAAAACAAGAACCGACTTGAAGATAAAACTTATATTTTTTTGTTTTTGCTATTTTTTTCAAAAACTACTGAATGAATTTCGATAAAATTTATATGGGACCACCTTTGAAGTATTACCTACCAATCAAAAAAAGAATCATTGAAATCAATGCATAATTGGCGGAGTAATCGCGTAACAAACACAAAAAAAAAAAACGTACCGTCGAATTGTAAACCTCCTCCTTTTTCCCTTAAAAATAGTGACGGTTGCATACCCATACCTCCATCAAGCACTACATTTCAGGCGGCGAGGGGTTACGGAGATGTAGAGCGACGTATGCTTCCTCTAATATTAAGCTGGGCGGTCACAGTCCATAAACTACAGGGGACCACCCTCGAAAGAGCTGTGATCGATCTCGGTAAAAAAAAATTTGCAAAAGGGCAAACATATGTGGCACTAAGTCGTGTCAGAAGTTTAGAAGGCATCGTTTTGTCAGATTTGGACGCCAACAAATTATTAATTCGACCACACGACGACAGAGCGAAACACGAGATAACGAGGCTACGAAATCTGCCCTCTGACAATTAAGGCCACACATAGAAACACACCTGCTCCTTTTTTAAACTTTAAAAATAATATTCTAAATTGGTTTATAAATGACGAAGTTCTGTGATAACAAACATAATAAGAAAAAAAACTCCTTTTATTAATTAGTCGGACCACAATGCGACGATTCTGAAAGTACATTCATTCAAATAAAAATAGAATTTTCCAAATCGGTTCATAAATGACAAAGTTCTGAGGTACCAAAATAAAATATTTATACTCCTCCTATTTTAATTCGAAGTCAGTTAATAATGGGACCAATCTAGAAGTATATCCTTACAAATAAAATAAGAATTTTCCAAATCAGCTTGACGAAGTTCTAAGTTAACAAACATAAAAAATATACTCCTCCTTTTTGTAGTCGGTTAATGATGGGACCAATTTGGAAGTATGTCCTTTCAAATAAACAAAGAATTTTTCCAAATCGGGTAATACATGACGAAGTTCTGAGGTAACAAACAAAAACAAGGAAAAAATATACTCCTCCTTTTTTAATTTGAAGTCGGTTAAAAATGGGACCAATCTGGAAGTATATCCTTTCATATAAAAAAAGAATTTTCCAAATCGGTCCATAAATGACTAAGTTCTGAGGTAACAAACATAAAAAATAAAAAAATAAAAAAAAAATACAACCGAATAGAGAACCTCCTCCTTTTTTGAAGTCGGTTAAAAAATAGACAACGGTAAACGGTACACTTTTTAACGGTACCGTTGAAAAATATGCTACTATTTTTATTTATCTCAATGGAGAAGTATTAAGAATTAGCTGCGTCATACAGATTAGTCAGTCAGCTCGCCGATCGCGCTCGATTCGTGTTGTATTTATTAATTAATGAATGAACTAATGAATGAGGTAACGAGCAAGGTCAAGCGTCTCTTAACTTTATCGTAACAACATTTAAATCAGATAGACATTCATTAATTCTAAGACGAAAAACATGGGTCGGTAAGACCAAAACCGCGTACGCCTTCGTTAAAGACAACGACGAAGACCAGGGGTCACCAAATAGCGGAAATGTAATTTACTTGTGTTAACTACTCCAAATAATATTTTATAAAACGGACCCCAAATGAAAATAATTGGTGACCCCGGCTTGTATTATTAGACGGCGGGCGAAGCGACGTTTACCCGAGTTCCATGGCGCGTGAACGGGCTCTCCGTCAGCTTGTTTGGCACTCTTACATAAAAAAACTGAATAGGTACGTTCATTTCACTTTGGCATAAAAGTTTTATTAGAATTAATGACTGAGACTGACTACATGTTAAGCGAGTAAGCATCGCATTACAAGCCTATGCATACCTACCTACCTATTATACTTAACAATTAACAAGGTTATTTAGCATAATATTAGATCCCGTTCTCTAATAGGCCTATCTCGATCGGCTAACAATCGTAGTGACCTGTCGAATGTCCGATGAGAATACCTGTATTTTCTCCTCTCTTGTCTCAACTGTATTAGGTACTACTGTAAAACACAATCCTATAATGATGTATCGCACGTTGTGTTATGTGATAAATTTGCGACATCACACAAATCATCTCTATTTCGTCATTGCTTCCGGACACTTTAAGTCGCATCATAAGAAATAACTTTCTGTGGGTCGTCAATTCACCAGTTCATTCAAAATGTATCATATTCTGGTAAACATAAGGTTTAACATGTGTTGTGTTACATCTTAGGTACCTACAGGTCGTACGTATACAGGACAGTACGTATACAGGGTGGATTTTTGAGACGGGACTGTAAGGGCACCTTACCTTAGCCGTTATAGCTACAGGAAAACGTTCCTAGGAGAACATCCATAACATTTTGAGATATTCTGAACTGCATTCACAGACTTTGGAGAAAATGTACAGTCAGCGAAAAAAATGCTAAAATACCAAAAATATTTTTTTATGCCAATCGATCCTGTTTCTTATAGGAATCAAAAGATTTTATGAAACCATTTCAGGTATGAGTACTAGAAATGACAGAAAACTCTAAAAACTTTCCCCATACATTTTGTACGGAAAAATGATGAATCAACTGGAAATATGTTTTTTGCCAATCGATCCTGTTTCTCGAAGGGAGCAAAATACTCTATGGGGCCATTTAAGATATGAGTACTAGAAATGACAGAAATCTCCAAAAACTTTCCCCATACATTTTGTACAGAAAATCGATTAATGAACTAAAAATATTTTTGTTGCCAATCTTTTTATTTATTTTTTTATTATGGTACACAAAACAGGATACAATCACAGAATACTAAATACAATCGATAAATATACATTATGTAAGTATTTCAACATGAAGTTGCGATCTAGACTGCAGTAATAGTAAAACAATAAATTATACAAAATGAAATACACAATAGGAAACATAGTAGTAACATTAACTGCTTATTATTACTACTTGTGCTTCCAGTGACTTGCCGCTGTAGCGCAGCGTCACCAGTGATAATTGACAAAATGTCCTTTTTATCATCATCAGCCCATTATGTTCCCACTGCTGGGACTCGGGCCTTCCCTCGTAGAGAGAGTATGGGCCATAATCCACCACGCTGGCCCAGTGCGGGTTGGTGGATGTCACATATCCTTAAATTTTTGTTATAAATTCTGGGATATGCCAGTTTCCTCACGATGTTTTCCTTGACCGTTTTCAGAGCGAGTGTTAAATCCGCACATAACTTAAGAAAATCAGTGGTGCGGGGCCAGCGGGATTCGAACTCGGGTGCGTCGGAAGTCGCACGTGCTCCCACTGAGCCACACTCGCTCCTCGTAATGTCCTTTTTGAATTTGTACAATTTGAAATTGAATATATCATTATCCTATTATTTTCGGACATTACCTATATCATTGTATTGGCGACACATCGTGACTTATGGGGTTATAAAATGAGGTATTATTGGTAAATAACGATTAATAACAATCGATCCTATTTCGCAATTTTTTCGCTGACTGTACCTACATTTTTTTCCAAAATCTGTGAATGCAGTTCGCAGTCTATCTCAAAAAGTTATGGATGGTCTCCTAAGAATGTTTTCCTGTAACTATAACGGTTAAGGTGTATAGAAGTGTGTAAAAACTACAAAAGAAAAAGAATCTAAAAGTTTAGATAAGTGTTTGTGGAAAACGACGCGTGGTTTTTATATTTCGCGCCTCAACATATTTATTTCGAGTTTAAAAATTTGAGGCAGCTAAGGTAGCTATGCGTGCGCAGATAGGAGGACTGACGAAGCCGCCAAACAGTCTAGTATTAAATATATAATTAACTGAATTTTTATGTATAATTATAACACAAAAATGTTAATTAGTTGACAAAAATAAATAATTAAATAAAATGAAATGTTTATTTATCATATTTTAGTTATCACAGTTTATTTATTAACAAATAAATTATTTTTCAAAAAAAAACTAAACCGACTTCAAAACCACAAATAGGCACTCAAAAGTGAAAAATAAATTACTATAATTATCATAAGCGCTACCCATTCATTATATTTGAAGTCGGTGCCAGCCAAGCATAAAAGGTAGTAGATAGATACTACCTTCAAGTAGTACTTACTTACATAGTAAGTAAGTACTAAGTACTACTTGTAATACTTACATAGTATTTATTTGAGTGCCTATTTGTGGATTTGAAGTCGGTTTAGTTTTTTTTTGAAAAATAATTTGTTTTACCCTTTTTAGTGTAAAACAAGTTTTAATTAAATTAACTTAAAAAGTTTTTAAAGACAAGCTTTTATGATATAGAAGCCACACCATGACGAAGCTTAAAACGGGCTATCACAATTAAATGCATGTACAAAAAAAATCATGTCTGTCCTATTCTCTGTTGAGGAGTTCCCTCGCCGGAAGTCAATCCTGGGTGTATCAGCCATGTCATGATGGAATTTAGAACAGGCTATTATGGTTAAATCCATTTACGAAATGTTGTGTCTGTACTATTCACCGTTGAGGAGTTCCCTCGGCGGAAGTCAACCCTGGGAGAAGCAGGTGAAGCAGTCGAATACAAACCTCCACCTTTAGAAAGTTGGTTACGAAAAAAGCAAGAACCGAGTTGAAGATTAAACTTATATTATTTGTTTTTGCTATTATTTTCAAAAAGTACTGAATAATTGCGATAAAATTTATATGGGACCACCTCTAAAGTGTGACCTACCAATCAAAAAAAGAATCATCGAAATCAATGCATAATTGGCGGAGTAATCGTGTAACAAACACTCAAAAAAAAACATACCTTCGAATTGTAAACCTCTTCCTTTTGAAGTCGGTTAAAAAGTTTACTATTTTTTAGACATTTAACTATTTTCTGAGATTTATAAATAAAAGTAATGTAATGAAAAGTGAAAAGCACTAGTACAGTAATAAGGTGCAATAGGAATCAAAAGCGGCAAGCAATAAGAGCCACTTTTCGAGCAAGTGTGATGAAAAATATACCTACCTAACCTTCAAACGTTATAAATATAGATTTATGTAATGTAGTATGCAAAATATTTATTTATTAAATAAAATAAATAATTCATAGTTCATTATTTTGTTAATGTCTCATTAAAGTTAAACGGCATTTTACCTACTCTATAATAAAAACAAATAAATCATGTTTTCTTTCTTTGTTACGCTAAATTTAAAAAAGTAGGTAAGCATATACTTTACGTATAGGCGTAAATCGACAAGTCACTGACACAATGAAATCAGTGTTTGTTACGCTAAATTTAAAAAAAGTAGGTAAGCATATACTTTACGTATAGACGTAAATCGACAAGTCACTGACACAATGAAATCAGTTTCTGTTACGCTAAATTTAAAAAAGTAGGTAAGCATATACTTTACGTATAGACGTAAATCGACAAGTCACTGACACAATGAAATCAGTGTTTGTTACGCTAAATTTTAAAAAAGTAGGTAAGCATATACTTTACGTATAGGCGTAAATCGACAAGTCACTGACACAATGAAATCAGTGTTTGTTACGCTAAATTTTAAAAAAGTAGGTAAGCATATACTTTACGTATAGGCGTAAATCGACAAGTCACTGACACAATGAAATCAGTGTTTGTTACGCTAAATTTTAAAAAGTAGGTAAGCATATACTATACGTATAGGCGTAAATCGACAAGTCACTGACACAATGAAATCAGTGTTTGTTACGCTAAATTTTAAAAAAGTAGGTAAGCATATACTTTACGTATAGACGTAAATCGACAAGTCACTGACACAATGAAATCAGTGTTTGTTACGCTAAATTTTTAAAAAGTAGGTAAGCATATACTTTACGTATAGGCGTAAATCGACAAGTCACTGACACAATGAAATCAGTGTTTATTACGCTAAATTTTAAAAAAGTAGGTAAGCATATACTTTACGTATAGGCGTAAATCGACAAGTCACTGACACAATGAAATCAGTGTTTGTTACGCTAAATTTTAAAAAAGTAGGTAAGCATATACTTTACGTATAGGCGTAAATCGACAAGTCACTGACACAATGAAATCAGTGTTTGTTACGCTAAATTTTAAAAAAGTAGGTAAGCATATACTATACGTATAGGCGTAAATCGACAAGTCACTGACACAATGAAATCAGTGTTTGTTCCGCTAAATTTAAAAAAGTAGGTAAGCATATACTATACGTATAGGCGTAAATCGACAAGTCACTGACACAATGAAATCAGTGTTTGTTACGCTAAATTTTAAAAAAGTAGGTAAGCATATACTTTACGTGTAGGCGTAAATCGACAAGTCACTGACACAATGAAATCAGTGTTTGTTACGCTAAATTTTAAAAAAGTAGGTAAGCATATACTTTACGTATAGGCGTAAATCGACAAGTCACTGACACAATTAAATCATTGTTAGTAGGCATATATGTCTATCGAAATTATATACTTACATAACTTAGTCTTTTCTATTTCGGCTTAATCCACATATGAATAATTCTACATTAAAATGTTGCGACAGCTATGTCATTAACGAATTGGGGAAAACATTGTATATTTTTTTATTTTTGTATTGTGTGGTTCTATCATTTCGGGCAATGCTCCGCGCGGGTTGCGGGGTGGAGGGCCCGAGGAACAGTCGTGTCCTGCCCGGCCACAGACTAGGGAGTATACCACGTAAGCCCGGCGCACAGGTGAGACGTAATGTGCATCCGTGCCTTGAGCCGGTACTAATTAATATTACTCTTATTGTGAATAGGGATAACTTTTCAGAAAGTGTTTTATATTAACTACAGTTAATATATAAATATAGCCATGAAAAATACTATTTTAATTTAATGACATTCTAAAAGTACCTAAAACTATGTTTAAATATTATGTTTCAAATATTGCCGCGCAAAAGGTCACCGCAAGTACCTAATGGATATACTGAAGGTTCTAAAATTTTGCCACATTCTCATCCTGTATATTACAATACATATTATATATTATAATACATACAATAACAGTGTTTACGCAATGCAACATACATGAATGTATAATATATATTGCAGCGCGCACGTGCATGTGAGATTCTAGAACGCTCTTTTCGCCGCTTACCACGGTCTCGCTGGCCATCAGTGTCATGGCACAGAATACCTAATTGTACATAGTTATGAGAAAAAAATGTATGATGCTTTTACCACAGAATACTTCATAGAGCCTCTACTTAATAACAGCTTATGGAACTTGTTGTTTGCCAGCCTGTACAGCCTGTAGCAGTTTATGGAAAAAGAATGTATGAACCCTGGATTAATGCTTGGATGAAACGCCATTTTTAGAGTCACGTCAACTATTGACCCAACATTATTTTTTAGGGTTCCGTACCCAAAGGGTAAAACGAGACCCTATTACTAAGACTCCCCTGTTAGTCCGTCTTCTGTCTGTTTGTCCTTCTATCATCAGGCTGTATAAGACTACTGTATAAGGCTATATATCATTACTTACGCACCATTGTACCTAATTTTCTGTTTAAACGCGAACATGAATGATACCAATGAACCCAGGTAATTTACCTTTCTACTCGTATTTGGGTTAGCATTAACACTCCTCGCGAACGCGGACCTATAAAAGTCCACATAAAAGCATTGCAAAACATCTCAAGGTCAAACAAATAGACGGTAGGTATTTTTATCTAAGTTACCTCACCTCCAAATTGCGAGAACAAACACTCGATCATTGCACCGTTACAAGGCCGATCGGACCCCATGGTATGTACTCTCGAACTAGTTTTGTCGTCTACTCTACATTTCGACGGAAGTGAAAAGTGATTGTTTTATTTTATTTCCCAAAACATGTATCCTCAGTTTTCTCAGTTCAGCCTTTGTTTCAAAATGATTAAAGATGAAAGATTTGCAACATGGTGTAAAAATTAGTTTATTTTAAAACGAGCTTTTATTTTAAAGTAGCCTAGACTAAACTAGTTGCCTCCGTAGTTTCACCCGTAATCAATTAATCGCGTCCTTTTCCAGGACCTGTAGAACCCACATACCAAACATCAAAATCCGTTCAGCAGTCCTTGCCTTTTTGTGTAACATACCTACATCCTCACAAACTTTCGCTGTTAGGGTATTTGCAGGACTACTACTACGAGAGCTACCAAAGAGTACGCACTACCAAAGAGTACGCAATGCTTCTAAACAAAGATTATTATTTTCTATTGGTACTTCTATGACACCAATCAGTTGTCTGTGTCAAGACAAGGTGCCGGACATAACTTCGCTTCGCTACAGTAAGTTTTCACAATTTTATTGCAATATTTAAGTTTTCAACATGTTTGATGTTATTTATCATCAATTTTGAATGTGAATTGTAATATCAATATAAATACTCAATCTATGAATGGGGATTATTCATGATATTTGCACATAGAACTTTGTATAGATGGAGGTTATGCAGGCATATTCTGTTGTTAGACGAAAATAGTTGGGATCACAGATCCAAAAGACGTTTTTGGTGAGAGTACGCACCGTAAGAGTACGCTTGCATACAAACTAAGAGTTTGTATGCAATAAATATTTTTATTTTTTCCATTGATATTGGACTCACACGCATTTGCTATTCATCTAAAAATCTGTAATAATTCATTTTTTATTTCATTTTGCTTGCGCTTCGTTTCTTTCACAGAACCATCAACATGGGCAAATATAAAAGGAAGACATAGACTTCTAAGAACTAAAGCTGAAGACTGGATTCAATGTTGTCGGTGCGAGGCTTGGTGGCATGACGAATGCACAGACTATGTTGTATTTGGGGCCTTAACATGTGATAACTGCAAATAAATCTCAATCTTTCAATGCGTACTCTTAGCTATAGCGCAGAGATTAGAGTACGCGTTGGACTGGTTACAAGGCAAGGCCATTTTTTTATATTAAAAAAAAATACTTTTCTTAAGAATTAAAAATATGTTCCTGATGAACCAAAGATAATTAAGAAATCATTTTGTAGACTGTAAACTTAAAGTTGATTTTATCAAATATATAAGTTTCAAAAGTGCGTACTCTTTGATTGTTCTTCCCTATAGGATAAGATGTTGATAGGTACTTTTATCTATACACATTAGTTCTATACAGATTAGTCGAACTCTCAGGTCGAACTATGTTGTATCGATAGCCATTAGTACAAATATAATAAAATTATATATATTGCGTAAATATTTTGTATTCATACATCTCGCTAGTACAATAGTCAATAGTACTAAGGTGCCTATAAGTACGTACGTAGCAGTGTTTATTATTCTTATTTCTGGCATAAAGGAAGGTGCGCATAATACCTGATTCTTATCTGTATTTGCTATTCTCACAGACAAAACTTAAGTAAGTACTCTTGTATATAAGGAAAAGCGGAAGTCTGAGAAGCCCGAAGCCTTTTAAAATATGATATAGCCCAAAAACTATTTATACTTATCTATTTTTTTTTGGCATGCACGGATACAATTACTAATGTGGGGTCAATTTCTGACGACTTGATTATAAAACTTTTTCCACAATACTAGAATTTACATAATTAGAATGTATTGTACATATTAACATTCCGTAAAAAAATCTCTAAATGACAGTAAAAACCTTATCAAAATCGCGCAATTTGCGTGATTTAGAAGAAAGCGGAGAAACAGACATGAGGTCACGGATACTTAGAACCTATATGTACATAATATAACTGCAATAAAGTAAGTATTGAGTAGGTATTGGTAGCGACTTTGATTTATATTATCCTACTAATAATTATTATATACGTTTGTACGTTATTGTGTCCTCATTACGCCGCAACGACTAAACAAAGGATGTAATTTGGAACGGAGATAGCTTATGCCCTGGATTACCTACCTACCTACTTTTTCCCCGGGAAACCACGGGTGAAACCGCGGGGTGCAGCTAGTATAGAGATATAGACTAAGTACATTCAAATCTACACTAATCCCACTTCCTACTTATATTATTAATGCGAATGTTTGTGATAAATGTATGGTAAAGAGATGTTTGTTACTCAATCATGCAATAATAACTAAACGGATTTTCTTGGGATTTGGTACGTCGGTTTTTACGTCCTGGAACATAGGCTACTTTTTATTCCGCAAAACCATGGACAAATCCGCGGGGCTCAGCTAGTATTATAAATGCGAGAGTAACTCGAGGCGCAAGTGTCTGTTTGTTTGTTACCTTTTCACGACTAAGCGGCTGAATCGATCTCAATGAAATTTGGCACACAAGAAGCCTGTAGTCCGGTGAAGGACATGGAATAATTTTCATCTCAATCGAAAAGATGGTTCCCGAAAGATCGCGGTATTAAGCAACGCCCACGCGCACGATGTCGCAGAGCGAACTCCACAGTGCAAAAGTTTCCGTAGCGAAATATTTCCATGACGCACACGCACGCCTATACTCGATAGCTTAATTTAAGATTAATACAACTTTTTCTATGTTGTGTATCACGATGTCTTCTCGTGACCACGATCAAAGCAACTCGTTCGGAACCTCGTCGTAAACAAACCGAAGTTCCGTTATAAATGCGTTCTTGTTTGAGACCACCAAAACGGAGGTCGGCGCGTGATATCATCAATGCGTATACTCGATTGCGTTGTATAAATTAAACTAAAGGTACGTAACAATAAAGCGTTATCTAATGTACCTATCTAATCTAATAAACCACTATACAAAACTTTTAAATATTGGCCAGCATTTAGGTCACGTGTAGCTAAAAAATAAAAAATAATATTAAAATAATTAATTAAGCTTTATTGAAGTATAATTTTTCGACCTATTGTGTCCCACTGCTAGGCAAAGGTCTGCCTCATCTCCTTCCAAACATCTCTATCTTTGGCTATTCCCATCCATCCGGGTCGGTAGTTATTGAGGTGTAACTGCGCCTCGGGGTTTCACTCGCAGTTTCCCGGGATAAAAACTATCATATGTCCTTTTTCCAGGACCTAAATAATTAACATACCAAATTTCATCAAAATCCGTTCAGTAGTTTTTTGTGTGATTGAGTAACAAACATCCACCCATCCATCTATCCATCCATCCCTAACTAACAGAATATGTCTGTGAGGTACTTCTTTCTGGCGCGGTCTGTTAAACTCTGCTGAGATCAGAGGTTTATTTTCTTAGTATTTCAACTACCAAGTGATTACAAAAGAAAATTAAAAAGAGAACTATTATGAAGAAACGATAGAACTAAAAACTATATTCAATTAAAAATGTATACCTATACACTAGTGGTGTCCATTATATAAATAGTAATTATATTAGGAAAGCTCACTTTATTTCTATTTATATTTTCCGCAACTTTACAGGTTTTCCCGTGAGAATTTCGAAATAAATTTCTTAGTACAACCACAGGTACAACCACAGAAAACTAACTATTACTTACGACACCGCTACAACAACACCCTTTATATACCATTGCATGTTTCTATCCTCAGTGGTACTTCATTGTCTGTAATTCAGTCACGGAACTGTTCTATGTGATGGTGATGCATTCCTAGCCGTTTCGGCTACGGGGACTGCCAAGTGTTTGATGCATCCTCACATGACTGACGTATGCAATTTTAGCTGTGAATGTACTTACGCATTAGTTATGCTACATGTGAGGAGACCGTTCACGTAATTATAAAATACTAGCTGAACCGGCAAACTTCGTACCGCCATTTTTATTTTTGTAATCGATTTTTAAAAATTTTCTTTTAAACAAACCTTGTCCTGACAATAACGAACGCAAAATAAATAGAAAGAATATCCAATTTAGTGCAGTCGTTCGGAAGTTATGCGCGTAAAAACATTTTGGTGATTCGTTTTTAATTTTTTGATGTTTAAAGGAATTATCCTTACTAATATTATAAACGCGAAAGTTTGTATGTATCGATATATGGATGTTTGTTACTCTTTCACGCAAAAACTACCAAACCGATTTTGATGAAATTTGGTATGTAGGTACTTTAAGACTTGGAATAGCACATAGGCTGCTTTTTATCCCGGGAAACCGCGGGCTGAAGCTTGTAAAATATATTTATACGTATGTGTAGGATTATAGAGTAGCTTGTGTAGAGCTACGTAGAGAATTGTGTGAATTCGTATTTTCAAGTCAGACATTCGGGTATAAATGTCAGCGCATAGCCATTCCAAATTATATCCAAATTCGAATAAACGCACTTACAAACGCAACTTGTCGCGAGACGAGCCATTTGTTGCCTGCTGACAGAAGCCATTAACAATTTCAGTGCCACCACAGAAGTGCAACCCAGAACTTTTAATCAATGCAAAGTGCGGCGTAGCACTTCATTGCGCTCGTCACCTCGAGTCATCAGATATTAAGCGTAGTATCCTATACCTAGTAATTTATCACTGGTTACAATGCCTTACAAATCCGGAACACAGTAACACTTGCGCGCTACTATTTTTTGGCAGATAAATAGCAAGCGATCGTACCAGCTCAGACCGAGAGGCCTAGTAAACAAATGAGATTGGTTCTAAATTTGACCGCTTCGGTTCCTGAGATAGACGACGTAATAGGATGAAACGTTGCAGCATCATCGTGCAGTGCGCACCTATCTTACAAAACTGCACTCACACTTCCCTTCCTCGCCCTTAGAAGATGTGGAACGACCTAACTTCGACGGTATTTCCTGAGATACGACATGGAGTCTTCTAAAAGGGGTATTAATATTCCTGAAGGGTATCGCGCATCAACAATGCCTCTGGTGTCACAGATGTCCATAGGCGACGGTAACCACTTACCATCAGACGGACCATCTGCTTGTTTATCAAAAATCTCAAAATTATCAAAATGGGACTAGAATCAGAGTGAACGCTGATGACACATAAATGAAGCGCCACTTACATTATCATCGTAATGACTTCGAGGTTGTGTAACTAATTAAATTGACAGAAACGATTGGTTTAAATTTTTCTCACGTTCACCCGCCAAATGTGTTGGACCCTGTTAGCGCATAAACAGATAAATACATTGCTGTTTCGTTGTTTTAACTTGACGAATGCAGTGTTAGGGTGGTAATTAAAATATTGTATCATGGTTTAACAACAAACTCTAATTCCTCGAATATACAATGATTCTCATATTACCAACTCTTTTTTTTTACCTCGAGAGGCCCGCCATGATTGTGTCTAGTGCTGTCACCTGCAGTGTTGCCCGTTATTTTTAACTAGGGATGGAACGAATTATACAATCGATAACAGTTGTATGTCCATAAACAGCGCTTCAGCGGATAGTACCGTTTTTAGTTGATATATTTTCAGCCACTATCTCGCCTAAAGTTAAGCAACGATGTGGCCGAATAGTGTGGGCTACTGCTCACTTCTAGTCTCCCTGAACATACCTTTGTATCCCACGTAACTGGCTTATCGAGAATTGCCCATTGTTTATAAATATATTACTGTAAATTATTAAAAACATATTTCCTATCAAGTACATTTTGTAAATACCAAAAAAATTTAAGAAAATGGTTAACGCAGCAGAAGATCTTTAAAATTTCAATCCCATTGACCCGTGGAATGTTGATTGACCATCAATTGACCAACATGTTGGGTAAAGTCGTCCAACATACTTTACCGACGAATATTTATTAATATACGCAATATGCACCTACATTTTACTCAAAGCGTACGCATATAGACCTTGAGCACTTAAGCGTAGAATTATTTACTTAAGTATTTACTAATTTCAGCAGTAGTACACAAGCATTGCTATGTTCCGGTTTGAAGGGCATTGCAGCCAGCGAAATTACTGGGCATGGGACCTAATATCTGATGTCTCGGGGTGGAGGAAGGAGGCTCTAGATTGCGTGATAATAATGAGGCTGTTACATCCTAAAATTAATTCTGTTTTCGCAAATTAGGTGTTTTATATAAATGAATATTATGGTGACAGCCAGCTGATCTGATGGAATGGAACTCCTTGACGGATAATCGTCAACTACTAGTGTTTGGGCTCATTTTCATCTACTCCTTGGCAGATTACGAATTTGTTAAAAACTTGTCTTGAAAAATATATTTTTCTCTTGTTAAGACTCCACAACCAATCACGCGTTTGCTTACGAAACAAACAACAGAACTTAATTTTTTAGAATAAAAAGTGCGCTTTACCCTTTCAGGGAAGGTTTTTTTTATCCGAAACCGTGCAGGAGTTCGATTTATTTCGTAAACAAGTTAATTAATAATGATCCGGTCGTTGTATACATACGCGTTGGATATGCCGGAGTTCAATTAAGAATTTTCTATCGTTTGGAATCTATCTAGCTGTTTTAATTGTTGTTACCAAGATTAATAGTTTTTGCCATAAAGCTTATATAAATCCATTAGCAATAAATCGGACATTGATATGTTTACAGCCAAAATTAACCCAATACATCTACATAGAGCGTGTTTTTACTCGTGGCAGGTCTCTCGTGTGCGGGAGGTAGGTACCACAGCTTTGTCAGTTATTCTGCCGCCAATCAGTAGTGCGCAAGCATTACTGTTTTCCGGTTTGAAGGGCATTGTAGCCAGCGAAATTACTGGGCATATAAGACTTATATCTGATGTCTCGAGGTGATAAGCACAATGCAGTCCTACGCAGTGCTTTTTATGGTATTAAAAGTTCTGGGTGGCATTGCAATTGTTATGGGTAGGCCTGGCGTTTAACATCAGGCGAACGTCTTCCTCGTCTCACCACTCAATTCCATAAAAACGCTCTAGTTTTTTAGTAATTTGGGAATTGAAAACTAGCTATACTTTTAAATTACCTACTTCTTTACATAACTTTTAATATAAGAAACTTTTATTGCCTTTGTATCATCCGCGATCCACTCACTTGCACAGGCCACACAAACGCCGATCATATAGGTATAAATATGTAGCCACATTTCCGCGATGTCTTACAGTGTCATTTTGTCTAATGAAGGTTTCATTTCAACGTGCTCTTGAATGGAAAGTATGATTTATTGCCTGAATTTACCAATAAATTGGCCATATCTACCCTATGAGTTGCAGTAAGGCTTTATACATGACTATTTTACCTTTTTAAGCTCACCACGATAAGCGAGAACGTTTGGCGCTTGTGACATAGTTAATTATGTCACACATCTTTACGGATATCTCAGCTCGACAGCGAAGCTTAAGTTAAGATTTCACTTATCTTAATCCTAATCCTAATATAATATTATAAATGTCAATGTTTGTGTGTGTGATGTTTGTTACCACCGTAACTACTAAACCAATTTTGATGAAATTTAAAATGTAGATAGTTTAAGTACTAAATTCACAAATAGGCTATGTTAATTTTGAAATATCATCCCGTAAGAGGGTTAAAAAGTTTCTATGGAGAATCCTTGGTTCGATTAACTTAAAACTCGGTACAAATAAACTCTACCATAAATAATAAAACATATATTTTTTATTTTTTTCTAAACTACCTCTTTAAGGGTTGCATGAAAGGTTTTAAGTTTTTATGGAATATTTTATTTCTTGGTTCGTTTCACTAAAAATTCAGTTTAAAATAAAGTAAATAATGAATTACGTATTTTTTATTTTACAAAGCTACCCCTAGGGGGTATGTAATAGAGTTCTAAACTTTATATGAAAATGTTATTTCATGGTTCGAAAAACATATAGAGTAAAGACGTGAATGATATAATAGTGCAGCACAACGTTGTTCCCATAATCGGATTGAAGCGAGTTTGCAATACTGAATCATGATAGATTCAGAAATAATCATAACAGCGCAGCCGAATACTTTTCTTCCTTCATTATAAATTTATATAAACGGTTACACTCGCGTTATGATTGTGTCAGAATAACTCCGACCTGGTGTCGGACAATTAGGATGTCGTTCTTCCGGGACTTTACGTTTTGGATACGTGGCGCAGACTGCGCGCCTCCGCTCGTTCCTGTCACCGCGAGCGCGACGCTAAACCAATATGTTAATATAGAAAATAATTGCAAATATTTAGAAAAAATATGAAGTCACAAACAATTTATCCTATGAAATTGATAGGTATGTTGTTACTGTTAGTCATGGCGAAATCAAAGGTATGCTCTTAAGAAAAAATCCTTACTATGTTTTCGTCAACCGTAAAGAACCATAATTTACCCCAAGCCTACGAGTATAATCGCGGTCATATTACGGTAAACCGCTAACCGCTATAGATAATTATTTCGCCTCCCAAATAGTACATCAGACAAAATATTTTTTCGATTCGAAGTCAAGACTACGCGACGCGACTTTACTCGTCAGTGAAATGGTTCTCCATTTTTCTGTTTCTTGGTGATATCTTCTGCAAGCACTGGTGAGTGGTAGAGCCAGTTTTCGCATTTCTTTTCTGTGCCCGGACTTCAATCTGAGTATAGAAAAGAAATGGATAGACATGCCTATCTATTTTTTTGAAAGTCAAGATATCTTAAATTACAGTTTTTAACGTATTCTAATTGATTTGAATTATGTGTGAACGTTTAAAAGTGCATTTTTGTGCCTGTTTAAAAAATATCTTTTAGAAGGTATCTTTAAACTCCGTAACTAGCACTCAGAAACCAAAAACATATATCTACGTGTGCCAAATAAGTTTAGAAGCTATATGTAATCATATGTATTGTACCTAAGTATACAATAGAATACAATTGTTTTAGCTACATTTTTATTTATGACTAGCTGCGCCCTGCGGTTTCACCCGTAGTTTCCCGGGATAAAAAGTAGTCTATGTGTTAGTCCAGGGTATAAGCTCCATACCAAATTTCATCAAAATCCATTCAGTAGTTTTTGCGTGAAATAGTAACAAAGGTACATCCATTCTTACAAACTTTCGCGTTTATAATATTAATAGGATATCATGATTTAGTTATATCGCGATCTCCTGGCGCTTCAGGAACCACGTGTTCAATTGGGATTAAAATCATCCTATGTTCTTCTCCGGGCTACAGTAATCTCTGTGCTGAATTTCAGCAAGATCGGTTCAGCCTGTTTAGTCGTGAAAAGGTAACAAACAGACAGAAAGACAGCCACTCGCATTTTTTATATTAAACTTTTATAAGTTTGAATTTCTTGTACCTATATTGCAATATTTTTTATAATGTATAACGGGACTTTATTTACAGAACCAATTAACAATTATGTACAAATTTTATAGAATGATAAAAACTAAACTAACCTACAACAAAATTATAAAAATGAAATTAAATATAAAACACAGAATTTAGGTCACCGTCCGCGGGCAGGGTGCCCAAAAAGAATAATTCGTTGGCCGAGGTAAGCGCCAGCTCTTTGGTCACCAGTTGTTTCTATGAGGCGTCTGGCCAGCTCTTTAAACAGAAGCCGCGCGTTCGCCCCCCAAGGCCCCAAAGTTTCAACCCCAAACGGAAGAAATATGTATCCCTCACCGAGTGATGCATATTTCCTCCGCATATTCATATTTTAATATTTTTACATTTTCATATTTTTTATTGTGTTATTTACGTTTCCCTTTTAATTATGTATCTTATAGATTCAAACAGGTTATCCTTTACCGTAACAGGTTATCCGTTACCTTTTGTTCCCGTTCGAGAGCTTTCAAACTCCTCCATCCCCGTTCAATTATCACATCAGTCATCGGCGATAAGTGGCGTGGGTAGTCAGACAAACAATGTCAAATGCCACGAGGTGCATGGCCTGGGCTGCTCTACCTTTTGTTACGTAATTGAGTGACGAGACGTGCAGGTCTTTCACCTCTATAAATCTATATAAATAAAATGAATCACCAAAATGTTTGTACGCGCATAACTTCCAAACGACTGCACCAATTTAGGTAGATACCTAAATCTTTCTTTTGTGTTCGTTATTGTCAGGAGAAGGGTTGTAAGAAAAAAAATAATAGCATATTTATTTAAAAAGTTTCCTGGGTCAGCTAGTAATAAATAAATAAATACGCCCAACGATCACATACATAGATCCTGGATCCTATCCAGGATTTCCTGTATTTTGGGAACTTGGACGTTGGTCTCACAACAACCAGACAAAATAAATGCTTGCGGTTTTTTTTCTGTGTACAAACAATTGTCGCGTCGTGGGAATCGAACTCGCACCTCAGTGGTGTATGAGATTTCAACAAACCTACCCAACCATTACACCACAGAGGCTGACATAGGTAGGTAAGCAATACGAGTACGCCAGCCCCTAGCAGTTGCAGCACCACCAATACATTGATAGGCAGAATCCTCCGCAGCACTGCACTGCACTCGTTATTTCTCGCCATTGCTAAATATTCATCATATCATTGTTTATGCAAATCCTCACAATAATTTAAAATCATTTATAACAAAGTTAGAATTGACTCTATAGGCTTCCATCATTCTAAGAAAATATAGCTCTTAAGTCTCATATAATGCCCAGTAATTTCGCTGATTCTAATTCCCTTCATGCCTCAACACAGTAATGCTTGCGCACTACTTGATTGGCGGCAGATAAACTGTCAGATCAAAGGTGGTACCAACCCTGCCGACGGCCTATCGCATACGTGAGACCTACCATCACCTATTTGGCATAAGACCTTACCATCACATAAACTGAACCCCTAAAATCACAATGTAATCTAGAAAGATGTTACATAATAGAACTCTACCTACTTATACACATATATACATATATATATATATATATGTTTAGTTATAAGATTATATCTGAGATTGACCATAGATTGATGATATATTGTAATACTAGGTTCGAAAGGCGGGTCACTCGTGTTTTTAATGTTAATTTTAAACAAAAACTTACAAAATTCTGATGACATAGAATGTTATATAAAAACTCGAACTACTTTACCTTCATAATGCCTACAACTTCGTAGTACTAATATATATTCTGTGCTACTGCCACAACTATTACGTTAAGTAAATAAGTAATGGAGCCAGTGGGTAGCGTTTCGAAATATGATGATTTATAGACCAAGGGCCTAACTCGTCAGTCCTCGTGTTTGGTTTGGCTTGACATTGTCCTAAATATGCGGCCAGTACTTTAATTATTATAAATCATTGCGTTTTATTATTATTTTATTTTTTTATTATTTTATTTTTATTTATGGTTTGCCAACAATTATCACATCAGTACGTGTGCTTAAATAATTACAATAAATATAATTGCTACAATACAATAAATAAATATAATCTCTTATAGGTAAACACCGCATAAAAAAGTAAACTAAATTTTGAAATCTAAATTATTACTTTGTTTTGCGATGTTATGGTAAAAATTACTTGCTCGCTATGACTCTTAAACTTTATAATAAGACTCCAGAATATCTGATCTTACTTGTGGTAGGTCTCTTGTGGTAGGTCTCTTGTATGTAGGATGTCGTCTAGGTAGGTACTAGGTACCACAGCTTTGCCAGTTATTCTGCCGACAATCAGTAGTGCGCAAGCATTACTGTTTTCCGGTTTGAAGGGCATAGCCAGCGAAATTACTGGGCATATATGAGACTTAACATCAGACGTCTCGGGGTGATGAGCGCAATGCAGTGCTGCGCAGTGCTTTTTGTGGTATTAAAAGTTCTGGGTGGCACTGCAATTGTTATGGGCAGGTGTGGCGCTTACCATCAGGCGAAAGACTGGCTCGTCTCATCATTCAGTCCAATAAAAAAATCTGAATGAAATATATTCGAGGTTTCGGATTGAACTTTTTAAATGTCTTATAGAGCAAAACTTTTACTCTATCAAAGAATTTTTGGAATAGGTGTAGAGAGAGATAAATACATTAAGTAATATGCTTATAATATTAAATTCTACATCACATATAATATTCGCATGCCAACAGGTAAGATATGCCGATCATGTTATTTATTTATGAGACCTTTTTATAGCCATGTCTAATGCGAATAAGATACCTACTTTTGTTTTTTTTTAATACAATATAGCTGTTGAAGAGCAAAAGTCCTTGGTGATTCGCTAGGTTGTATTTAGTTAACAGCTTAACTAGTAGGAACTTACAAGATAAGTATTAACTGATCAATTGTATATCATGATTTCTGTGGTTAAGTGGTTGGCAAGTCAATTCATGTATGAGAATCTTTTCCGAGTTCGATTTCTGTAAAGGAACAAAATGTTTGCATGTCTCGGTAATGTAGGATCGTGATCCTCTTCCTTGACTCTCGTTACAAGGAATCAGATAAATAGGGGCCCAGGAACTACTTAAGTATATAGGCACGTAGGCTGTTATTATATTTATCATCATCAGCCCATCACGTTCCCACTGCTGGGACGCGGGCCTTATCTCATATAGAGAGTATGGGCCCCATAATCCACCACGCTGGCCCAGTGCAGGTTGGTGGATGTCACATGTCCTTGAGTTTTTGTGATTAATTCTTGGACATGCCGGTTTCCTCACGATGTTTTCCTTCACTGTTTTTAGAGCGAGTGTTAAATCCGCACATATCTTAAGGAAGTCAGTGGTGCGGGGCCAGCGGGATTTGAACTTGGGTACGTCGAATCGAAAGTCGCACATGCTCCCACTAAGCCAAACTCACTAATACATTTATCTCATATATTTATTTCATAGTAATACTTAGATGTGAAAGTTTGAATGGATTGATGGATGGATGGATGGATATTTGTTACTCAATCATGCAAAATCTACAGAACATATTTTGGTGAAGTTTGGTATGTAGGTACGTTAGGTACAAGAAAAGGACATAAGATACTTTTATCCCGGAAAATCGCGGGTGGAACCGCTTAGAGTTTATAATAATTCACCTAGAGTTTTTTTTTTTCACAGTATAGAACTACTACGTCTACTATTCTTATCTACTTATTATCGTATTAATTGTAATTATGTTATAAATTTAAAAAAAAAACAACGAAACGAATATGCAAAAATCGTGTTGTTTTCTTTACAGTCATGTCGTCGACAATGTCCATCAGAGAGTTCTACAAGGACAGGAGTGTCCTGGTGACGGGAGGCTCGGGCTTTATGGGCAAAGTGCTGATAGAGAAGCTTCTTTATTCCGTGCCCGGCATAAAGACAATCTATGTCCTTATGCGGCCGAAGAAAGGGAAGTCGGTGGGACAAAGGCTGGAAGACATGCAACGTTTACCGGTGAGGAAACATGATGTTATGACAAAAACTTCACTATATAGGACTTATAGTAGGTACCTCACTGATATACTCAGGTAATATTATATATATTTAGATATATAATGTCTATGAGAAATATTCACTATAAAGGGTTTGTGATATGTAAAGACCATCACGACATTTATGTATATGTTTAAATAAGTAGGTATAGTTTACGTTTATAAAACTTCACGTAAGTTTCTTAAAAGCAAGGAAAATAAAAGTACCTATCTCGCTATTCTTCTGTTATAATCCTAACTAATCTAAAATACATTTCACCAAACCTTTTTTTCCTTTTAGTTGTTCGACCGCATAAGAAACGAGTGTCCCAGCGTTTTCAAAAAATTGAAAGTCATACAAGGAGACGTGCTCTTTGAAGACTTCGGATTATCTAACCTGGAAATAGAAAACTTATCTAAAGAAGTAACAGTGCTGTTCCATTTCGCTGCTACGTTACGGCTGGAAGCACCGCTTAAGGACAATGTCAACATGAACACATCTGGAACTGTGAGGACTCTGAACGTGGCGAAGAGGCTCAAAAACCTAGCTATTTTTATTCACCTGTCCACTGCTTTCTGCTATCCGGATTACGAAGTTTTGGGAGAGAAGGTATGGCTTTAATAAAAAGTGTTATGCTACGTAAAAATCAACTTACACAGGGTGTGGCACAATTTAAGACCTTCAGCAGGCATTATTTCTTTTCTTCTAAATCCCATTGATATTAGGTTTGCGAACCGCACCTTTCGTATTTTGAATTAATTATTTTGTCTCGTATAGAAAAAGGGATTTACGAAATTTCTCAAAAACTTTCGATTTCGTTGGATGGGTTACTTTTGGGGAAACATTCCTGATGAAAAATGGGATAGATCAAGCCTATTTTGTATATTTTTCATAAATATTTTTTTAGCTTGTCTGACATAAATCCAAGAATGCAGTTTTTAATTTCTCCATAATTCACCCGTTATAACCTAAGAAAAAAACTTCCTCACTGCATGGGAAAGGTAAGGGAAAAATCTTTTGAGACCTCCAGGGTATCGAAGCCTGAGGTACCTACCCTGGAGGTCCCGATTGCCACATCCTGTATATTCGGTATCGCTGTGTCACAATCAATCCTTTAACAACATAACAGCCTTAGGCAGCAGATTGTCACTGAATGAAAGGTTGTCCAGCATGATAACTATATTTTCCTCAATAGTGGTACATATTATACATATTTTATGGACCTTATGAACAGCAATTCAAGTCAGTGCCTTTGTTAATTACAAAGGCAATGACTTGAATTGCTGTTAGCTTAACTTTTATGATATTTTAACGAGTCATTTTCTTTAAATTATGTCGACATATTTCGACGCTTTGGCATTGGTGCAGAAGGCCAGCCCTCTTATTCATACATATTCGAGAAGGTAGATCTTTCGTATGCGTGAGGCCATCAGGGTTGGTATCACCGTTTGACCAGTTATTCTACCAAGTAGTAGTGCGCAAGCTTTACTGTGTTCCGGTTTGAAGGGCATCGTAGCCAGCGAAATAACAATGCAGTGCTACGTAGAACCTACTTTTTTATAGGACTAAGCAACGAGATGAGCAAGTCTTTTGCCTGATGTTAAGCACCAAACTTGCTCATAACAATCGCAGGGCCACACAGAATATTTAATACCATGAAAAGCACTAAGAAGCACTGCATTGCGCTCTTCACCCCGAGACAACCATATATAGTAAGAATATCAAGTATCAGATATCAAGATTGCATGGTATTAAAAGTTCTGAGTGGCACTGCAATTTGTTATAGGCAAGCGTGGCATTTACCATCAGGCATCATTTTAGAGCGAGTGTGGCTCAGCGGGAACTCGTGCGCCTTTCAATCCGACGCACCTAGGTTCGAATCCCAAGTCGGCCCTGCACCAATGACTTATAGTTAAGTGCAGATTTTGTACGCTCGCTCTAAAACGGTGAAGGAAAAACATCGTGATGAAACCCGCTTACGCGCTCTGGAGTGGTAGGCTCTGGCCGTGGTTGTAATACCACCCACCGAACAAAGCCATGCCGTTAAGCGACCTAGTCGTGTTTCGGGATGATGTTCGGTGAACCATCGGGGAGACGGGTCTGAGCAGCCGCTCAACTGCCGTCTCTCTCTAGATCTATGTGCTCCATCTTAGGCCACATCATCGCTTCACATCAGGTGAGATAGTGGCCAAACATAGATCTATTAAGTGTAAAAAAAAAAAAAAAGGCAAACACCATGCTCGCACTAAGTTACATAAAAAAATTCTAAAGTTTTCTTGTTTGTGAAGCTGCACGCGCCGCCAGCGAAGCCCGAGAACTTGATGAAGCTGATCGAGTGGCTCGACGATAAGCAGTTGGAGCTGCTGACTCCCTCCCTGCTCGGTCCTCATCCGAACTGCTACACCTACTCCAAACGCCTGGCTGAGAACATCGTGGAACGGGCGTATGCTGATCTCCCTATTGTCATCGCCCGCCCTAGCATTGGTGAGTGCCTAGTAGTATTTTACCTGCCGAAGCTGTTTAGTCTTTAGGATGTATTGTGCAGCTACGGGAACCGGTACAGCTCACTCTTTAAACTGACCTTCATCAAACACATGGAGTAGTTACAGCCATTACAATATGTGCACATTATATTATTGAAAATGTATAGATGATTATGACACAAAATGGTCGTATGTACACAACAAAATTCGCAAAAATTATGTAAATTTTTGCGAATTTTGTTGTACATTTTTATGAAATTGAAAACTGTGACATCATTTTGAAAATTATTTGTGTATGTATACATCTTAGTGCAGGCGACTATACATTTAGTTTTCTTTGACTACACCATGTCGTAATCACTAGTTCGACATTTAATTTTGATTCTCTCAAGTACCTTGTTATTGAAATCATTATAGTGACATGGGTACTAAAATGTTATGATTGACGCCTTGAATGAATAAAAAAGGCGGACGTCGGCCGCGTCGCCAAATTCAAAAGTGAAGCTCAAACTATGCCCACAATTATATCATGCTATCGGTATAGCATGATATATAATATCTATTAGGGCCGAAGTCAAGCCGATGTGACGGTGACGGCCGATACCGATCGGCTTGACATCGGCCCTCCGTCCACTCAAACAAACGTAACGCCACCGCCACTGCTATGCTTGAGCTGCTTCTTTTCTTCTTTATATTTGATCAAGACGACATAAATATTTCTGATTAGAGATTATTAAAACCGATTTTTACAGTGTGCCCAGCTATAACGGAGCCGCTCCCTGGCTGGGTGGACAGTCTGAACGGGCCCGTGGGCGTCATGCTGGGAGCCGGAAAAGGGGTCATACGCACCATGCTATGCGACGCTAACTTCTACGCGCAGGTCATCCCGGTTGATACGGCCATCAACGCGATCCTGGCCATCGGCATGATCGAAGGCTCGAAAAAGGCGAAGTTAGTGCCATTCTGCTAATCCTATCCATTCTACTTCTCTGTTCCTACTATTCTGTACCTACCAACCTATTAGCTTTCGCGCTGCAGTCGCGCGTTTTAGTTAGTTAGGTATAAATGCGAAAATTTGTGAGGATGGATGGTTAGATGGATGTTTGTTACTCAATCACGCAAAGACTACCGAACGTGTTTTAATCAAATTTAGTATAATATATCTAAGTACCTAATGGAATCTGGGAAAAGGATTCCTTTTACCTTGGAACAGCGATTATAGTTTCATCAACACATTGGTGCTGATTACATTACCTCATCATCATCAGCCCACCACGTTCCCACTGCTGGAATACGGGCCTTCTCTCATAGAGACAGTATGGGCCATAATCATCCACGCTGGCCCAGTACGAGTTGGTGGATGTCACATGTCCTTGAATTGTTGTGATAAATTCTTGGACATGCCGGTTTCCTCACGCTGTTTTCCTTCACCGTTATTACATTGTTTTTTGTTAATCTATTTGATCCCACTGCTGGGCAAAGGTCTCCCCCATCTCCTTCTATGGATCTCTCTCCATTGCGATCTCAGGCCAGTCCCTCCGGAAAGCGTCCAAATCGTCTCGCCAACGGTTTCTGGGCCTTCCTAGGCGTCGACGCCCGTCTTCAGGCACCCATTGTGTAGCTATTTTGGCCCACGTTTCCGGGTGCATTCGAAAGATGTGGCCCGCCCATTCCCACTTCAGCCGGGCACTTTTATTGCCTACGTCAGCGATGCCTGTTTTTTAACGCAGTTCGGTGTTACGAACTCGGTCCATACTTTTCACGCCTAGTACACTGCCTTATTACATTACCTATATTTTTCCAAAATCAAAAAAAACTGTGCCAAAAAGTATGGCCTATACAGTCCTTTGAGACATCGGTGCTCGGTGCTAACATGAGCTAATAAATCAATGAAGGTGGCTCAATGACTGCACATATTGCTGTGAACTACCGACTTCTCTATAAATACTAAATAATGTATTGCTCCATAGTATGTACGTAATTTGTCAATAACGTAAGGTCGCACGATAATCGTGTGAATGCAAACAACAATATTTTACTCGCTAAGCGTATATTTAAGTAAGTACTTTGCCCATAAAAACATTCACAATAAACGAACATTGACATCAAAGTAGCGGCGGCGCGGCGCGGCGGCGTGTTTAATCATAATCGCCTGCAGTATCATTTTGTATGTTGTATTACCGTGGTGTCTTTTATCTTCTTTTTGTAATTATAAATCTGTAAATAGACATTCTAGATATTTAAAAAAAATCAACTGTCGTCGACTAGGAGGAACTAAACATGAATGATTTTTAGAATTTCGTCTGTTTGTTTGTTACCTATAGACTCGAAAACTGCTGCACAGGGTTCGGTCGTATAAGTCTCAACTTAGAGTCTTAGATTATCCATAGGGTATGTTATATTAAAATGGATAGAATGAACATGAAGATACAGATAGCGTAAGTTATGATATCAAAATCGATTGAATGACTACGAAGATACAGGACCTCTTCGTAGTGTGCGGTCTCTGGGGAGGTCTTGCTATAACATGGTCGGGGACAAAAACGCCTATGGGCTTCCACTGTCGTCCATGCGGACGAAGGCGCGTGAAAAAGCTATTATTGTATAACATTGTGATGGTGAATGATCAAAGTGCATGACGCTATTTATTGCCTCGCCGTGAACCTGCTGTCTTGACTGGTCACGCCATTTTATTGCATGAGAATAATAATTATATGGAGTCTGCAAACACACCATCTCTATTTTTAAATTTTTCTGTAGTTAACAAGCGACCTTTGTTATGCAATTGAGCAAAGAGACGAGTAAGTGGTGCGCCTAATGGTAATCGCGACGCCTGCCCATAACAATCGCAGTACCACCAAGAACTTTTTACTGCTCATCACCCCGAGATATGGGATTTTAGTTCTCATAAGCGGTACATAATGCTTGCGCACTACTGCTTGGCGGCAGAATAATTGGCAAAGCGGTGGTGCCAGCGTTGAAGGCCCCACGCATAGTCATACATTATTTGAGAATGCTTTATAATAAACATAGATTATTGAATACGAATCTATATAATTACAGCCTTAGCTTGTATGTTAATTACTTTTTCCTTAATCTTTAATTACCACTGTATCTATTACTTTTTTTTCAGAGATGAAGTGATACCAGTCTACAACGTCAACATCGGGCACCAAAAGCCGACCACTTGGGGAGACGTTCTAAACGTTGCCAAGGAGTACGCCCGCAATTACCCTATGGCGTGGCCCTTATGGTACCCAAACGGAGACATTACCACCAACGTCATGCTTCACGAGCTACGCCGTATATTCTTCCATCTGTTGCCGGCTTACAGCATCGACTTCTTGCTGTTCTTGCTCGGGCAGAAGAGATTGTAAGTACCTAATCTATCCTGTGTTGTGTGTGTTAGTGTTTTACTGGTGGTAGGTTTCTCGTATGCGAGAAGCCGTCTGGGTGGGTACCATGGCTTTGCCACTTATTAAGCCGCCAAGCAGTAGTGCGCAAGCATTACTGTGTTCCGGCTTGAAGGGCATTGTAGCCAGCGAAATTACTGGGCATTATGAGACTCAACAGCTAATTGTCTCAGGGTGACGAGCGCAGTGCAGCGCCGCGCATGATTTTGCAAAACAAAGTTCTGGGTGGTGCTGTTATTGTTATGGGCTGGCGCATTGCTTACCATCAGGCAAACGACCATCTCGTCTCGTCATTTAGTTTAACATAAAAAAAAGGTATTTTTCCGGTAAGCAAGTCTACCTATTTCTTTCCCATACTCAAATTAAAGTCTGAGCCCAGAAAAGAAATGCAAAAACTCACTCTACCAGTGTTTTGGAAATACACCTAAAAAGATAGCACCAAGAAACTCTGCGAAAATGTCAGGGGCGTGTTAGGGGCCAGGGTCAAGGTATGTGAAGGATGGTCAAAAAAAAATGTTGGTACCTACTTTCAGCATGGTCCGTATCCAGAAAAGGATTAGTCAAGGCCTCGAAGTCCTCCAGTACTTCACCATGCGTCCGTGGAACTTCCCCTGTTCCAACTATGACAGCATACACAAGAAACTAAGCAAGGAGGAACAGGAAATCTTTAACACTGACCTGACACACGCGGATAGAAATAAATACATGGAGAACTGCGTGGAAGGAGGCCGAGTGTTTTGCCTGAAGGAGGACCCTACGAAGGTCACGATTAACCGGACTTATCACAACTTGTAAGTACCCTCACGTGCCCGACAGGGTCCTTAGTGAACTGACTACAAATTGACCATCTGTTGTATTTACCTACATTAAGGAATGCATAAATAGAACGAAAGAACGAATAATCATTTATACGGCACACAAAAATGACACACGAAAAATAAAACTTAAATAATAAATGTATATGTATGTGCCGAACGGGCTCAGCTCAACATAAAATGCCGAGAGTTTAAACAACTCGGCGCTGATTTTCAGCTGATACCCATTTAGCTATAGGAAAACAGTGACAAATTGACTGTAGTTATCCACCATACAAATATCTATACTTATACATTTCAAATAATAATATCCTATAGGTAAATAAATAAATATATCTTACTTATCCTACTAGGGTATATTATAAATGAGAAAGTTTGTGAGGATGGATGGTTGGAAGGATGTATAGATGGATGAATGGATGTTTGTGAGTTTGTAACTCAATCACGCAATATCTACTGAATTTTGATGAAATGTATGTACCTAGTACTTTAAGAACTGGAAAAGGACATAGGATACTTTTCATCCCGAGAAACCTTAGGTAAAACCCCGGGTCGCAGCTAATAATGTTTTAATTGCGACAGTGTGTGAGTTTGTATTTGTTACCACTTAACTTCATAACAACTGAACAGATTTTAATGAAATTTGGTATGTAGGTACTTTTTTAATAATAAGAATTAATGCTTTACTGTACACCAAACAAGAAACTAACAAGGTACACGAAATACTCTTACAAACTATGGTACAACGGGCGGACTTATCGCTAAAAGCGATCTCTTCCAGTCAACCTTTTCTTCTTTTCTTTTTATTTCCTGGAATAGGAAAAAGGATACCGGATCCCAGAAAACAAACTTCTAAGTTTGGCGGTTTCGTCAGTGCCTCTCTACATGCAGGGCGTGCGAAATAAGAAATCCACGTACCATTTTTACATTTGTTCTTTATTAAATATTTTACTTATCTTTTTCCTCGCAAGTTTGTCAAAAAACGTCGTATGAAACGCGTTAGCAATTTACCAACATGGCTTACTTGTATATTAACTATTGACCTTTTTTATTATATTGAGCGAGTGTGGCTCAGTGGGAGCTCGTACGACTTACGATCCGACGCATCCGAGTTCGAATCCCGCTGGCCCCGCACCACTGACTTTCTTAAGTTATGTGCGGATTTAACACTCGCTCCAAAAACGGTGAAGGAAAACATCGTGAGGAAACCGGCATGTCCAAGAATTTTTCACAAAAAATTAAGGACATGTGACATCCACCAACCCGCACTGGGCCAGCGTGGTGGATTATGGCCCATTCTCTCTCTATGAGAGAAGACCCGTGTCCCAGCAGTGGGAACGTGATGGGCTGATGATGATGATTATATTCAGTAGCAGGCGTTTAGTATAACGTACCTAGTTATTATTTGATCCCCATTCTTCTCAAAGCGAATAGGCATTTTCTTCTGCACTTCACTGACACTCCTGTATTTTTCAGCTTATACGTATTGGATTGGGTGGTGAAGATTCTATTCTGGCTGTTCGTTCTGTCATTCTTCGCTTCGTGGTTTGGCCCAGTGAAGAGTGTATTTGCTCTTGGAGAACCAGTGGTCAAATACTTACCGTTTTTGGGAAAAGCTGTTTTTAACAACAACTAAAGTGATGCAGCTAGCCAGTTGCTGCAGCGCAAGCTACGCAGCGCCACTTTGAATCATATTGTGTGCAGCAATCGGGCTAAACGCGTATCTGTCTACCTAAGATGTCACGAGCGGAGCGAGAAAAATTACACCGATTTTGCTCAAAAGATAGATTTAATCTCGGGTTGTATTTATTAACAAGTCCTCGCTTCGATCTACAATATCTACATAGCTTAAATTGATAGACACCCTAACGGCCCAAATTTAATTTTGTCCGATATTCGACCAAACATTGCTAAGTATACGTACTCATTATTCTTATAATTTTAATATAAATTATACAAATTTACTTATACACCTACTCTGTGCTTATCCGATTAAATGGGACATGTCGATACCATAAGAGCGTATGTCATACGTCATATCGTATTGTTCATCTGAACCAAGTTAATGCATTGGCTGTTATGTCATTGACTGTAGAATCAACAGTTTATTAATGTTTTTTGGATCATAAGATTATGTATACCAACTAGATACGTTTATTTAGTACTAGTACCAAAGTAACGAAGTAAGTTGTACCAACCACGTTATAAATTAATAAAGTTGTTTGTTGTTCCCTGTCTATCGCTTAGTTACGGTGGTTGTCAAATGTGTATTGACATTCATAAGTGCGTCTATGACGACAATATTTAAATAAAGAACTTTTGGATTGAATTGAATTGTAAGAGAAAATGTAGTGAGCGAATCAACAAAATAAGGAAACACTATCCGGAAAATCTGAACAGTAAATTAAGTAAAGCCTTGACAAACGACCTCTATTATTAGGTTATGAAAAAAAAACGTAAACAAATTAAGATACAGATCACAAAAAAATTATATAAACATATAAATTATACTTAATTATTTTTTGTTGCCCTCGCATTTCACATTCACACTTAATTTCTAGGCGATACCTATAATAATAATAGTTGTAATAAGTTTAACCAGACCGGAAACGGAATTACTTAGCATGTAATTCCGGGTACCGGAATACCTAACTTGAAAAACTTATGCAACCATACGCGCACATCTCATTTTTTCAAGTAGGCGTGGAAGGCCAAATCCGAAACTAAGGAATAGTGAAACATGCTCAAAGGTAGACTCCTTCCAAGAAATCCGATTACGCAGTTTTAGTTTTATCTTAATCGGCCCCGGCATCCTTTGACCTTAAACATAGAAGCTACGATGAAAGTACCTATACTTATGTAGGTACTCTGTTTTTCTCGTCATTTTTGATAAGTACGAGTACCTATTCGTACTTATCAAAAATGACGACACGTACCTACTAGGTATAAATAAATACAAATGAGTAAAGTATGCTTTACTTCACTATAAATAAATTAATGAATGTGTTCATTACCGTTTCCGTGTCATTCCTTGTTATTTAAGTATAACCACGTATAACATAAGTTGTTTTTTAACTGATAGGCAAGCATTTGACCGCAGTTTCACCTGATGGAAAGTGATGACGCGGTCGACGATGGATCATGCTTGCCTAGAAGATACCGATTCACTCAGGACTTGAAGACACCTAAATTATAAGAATCGGGAAGCAGAGACGCTGGTAAGGTGTTCCATTCCTTAGCTGTATAAGTATTTTCTATTTTACGTGTTGCTTTTGCTGATTTTACTTAGGACGCTGCATTGTTTGTGTAGAGTTGATTTTACGGAAGTAAATGAACATTATTAGTGGTAATGTATACCTACTTAAAATTGTAGGAACTTTTCACCTCACAGCTACAACATGAGATTTTTGCGTTTCTTACATTTAGTAGGTACATAGTTATGCTTTCGTCAGCAAATTATTAGATAAGTAGGTATACCTAAAATAATCCGTTTAGTGTCTATTTTTAATGCTTTGCGTGCGGCTTTGCAATAGGTATAGATACTTCTTTTTCGTTGCAGTCAATAACAGTTTTGAAACTGTCATTGGTAGCGGTGTTGTTTTTTGTTTTACTTATATTTTTGATTTTGAGAGATTATAGTGCATAATTTTCGTTTATACTTAGTTTATTGGTGCATTTATGGGAGCAAATAACTTAGTATTTAAGTTAGTGTTGCTAGTTTTTAGTTCTGTTACCGTAAAATTCCGAAATCCGTTACTCTGGTGAGGAACTAATAAACTCGCGATGTTACACGTGCCTTTTTTTAGCAGTACTAAGTACGTACCCACTGTCACCTTCTCATTTCAATACGGAGTCGTGCAAGCGACTATCCCATCTCGCCTTTAGTGGTGGTTGGTAATCTTAGTTATTTGTATTTCTGTCTTAGTTGATACTAAACCGACGATTTTTGATACTGGTGCAGAAGGATAGTCATCTTTATGTCTAATAAATATTCTATTTAAGATTTTAGTTCGATTGTGTAGGTACTTACGAGTTTTATAAAATAAATGATATGTCGTCGTTTAGTTACGGCTTGTAGGATTTTCTCGACTTTACAAGTTTCGTCTCGGAGGCAAAGATTTCAGCCTTTTACCGTAACAACTATAATAAAGTTAAGAAATATATAGCTTTGCAAAAGCGAAAAACCTGAAATATAAACCTCAAAATGTAGTAATAGTTTGTGTTTTTTTATTTTCTTATGAATTTGTACATATACGTAGTTATAGTTATGAGTTACCACGACACTCATCGGATAAAACACTTCGTCAAAATCGTTTACAGCGCCACTTTTCTTTGGTACATACCTACTTAATATTTTGACAAAAAATTAAACACCTTTTTTCCATAAGATTTTAAATAATTAGGAAGAATAAAAATGGGATTGCTCGAGCAGGTACCGAACCTGCGTCTTCGGAATACCGTCCCGACGCCTTGACCACTGGGCCACCGAGCCAGCTGCTCGAGCAACCTACCTCTCTCTATCTTTCTTATATTGTCTTACGGGGAGGATTCTATTTACTTTTTCCACTCTAAACCCGCCGGAATATTTAGCAAATTTAGCAATTCGCGAAAGTTTGCGATTTGAACTACAGACATGTTACCTTTTTTAAATAACTAATAACTCGGTGGTTAAGGCGTCGGGACGGTATTCCGAAGACACAGGTTCGATCCCTTCCCAAGCAATATAATTTTTCTTCTTTCTAATTATTTAAAATCTTATGATTTTCGCTAATGCATTCAATATAAAAAAAACATATTATAACGTCGTTATTCTGAGCAACCGGTATTAAAAATGATGATTATGTGGTAGGTAGGTACTCTTTGTATGCCTAAAACTGTCAAAAATACTTTTGAAATATTCCGGTCAAAAGTCTTTTTGTCCAAAAAGTTCACACTCTTTAATCCAAACACCAAGAGGGGATATAAAGCACGCTTCACCAGAAGTCTCGCTGGTCGCCCCATCTACGCTTCAGCTCTCGATGCTCGCTGCGTTCTTCCACTCGGTCTCGTGAGCTCGTTTCATTCCAACCTTCTTCGCGATCTTTTGGCTCCACGCATTTTATATTTAACGAGTGGGAACTCGTTCTTACCCCTAGTTAAATATAAAATGCGTGGAGCCAAAATGTCGCGACGGAGGGGTGCTGCAATATTTTTCTATTGAAGGTATTTTCGAAGCGAAGATGAACCCATAGGTTTTACACTATTTGGAGATATGTAACGATTCAAGGCTGCTGAACGTATAAATTTAACCTTTCTACAACCTTCTCACAAAAATTGTAAGACCTACCTATGTCTACACTGTTTCTGTTAGTTCCAAAAAAAATGTAATAGCAAGTACGATGGTGTCCTATCTTATACTGAATGTATTAATTAATCATTTATTATGCTTTGTTTAGATAACATTTAAGATTTCACCAACGTGCTCACGATTTTAGGAACCCTGTATAGCTGATAGTATTTTTTATAAGGTAAATTTACATAAGCCAATGGAAATGTAATAGCATTCTTTTAATGTTGCTGAAATATTTTGGTTTTTTTGTTGTGTATGTTTTTTATTAGTGGAGATGGCAATACCTTAGTGTGTAGGTTTTGTTTCAATAAAACTTTCAATTAATGATACAAGATTTATTTCACGATAACATGATTATGCACAATAACATTTCAAAAGCAAGAAGAAACTGATTCATAAACACACACGACATTTATAAATATATTTTATTAATGTAAACTATTAATATGTATTGCTTCCTTTAGCTTTATTGCTTACCTATATTTGAAAAAGTATGAAATTTAAATTATTCATATGTATTGCTTCTTTTAGCTGTATTGCTATATTTTAACATGTATGTTAGAATAAACGGCTCTACTTTTAAAAATTAATTAATCTTCATAAATATATCTCTATTAAAGGTGTTAACAAATTTTTTTTCAGAGTAACAAATATATAATTTCCTATTTCAGTCCAGGCACAAAAGTTGTTGTTTACAATATTACTCAAGTACAATGATTGCACTATGAGTTTGTGCAATATCTGTTAATGTAAAACATCCAACAGTAATACAATCAAATAAAATATTGACACTTAGCAACTAAACATCAGCATTTACTATAACTTGAAAACTCTCAGATAAAAACAGATTACATGTTAGATCATCAATGTAGGTGAAGCCCCTATCGCACTTGTACGGTGCACAAATTGAAACATCTATAATTCTATAGTATCACCAATTCACTATGTATTTTTTTTATGTTGACGTTCTACCAACTTCAACTAAGGTACCAAGTTACTAATGCATCTAGTTAACCAAAGAGGCTTCACTTACCTTTGTGTGAATTACAAAATCACTGTTTACCACACAGCATTGATGATGTCAACGAACTCTGGTTTGAGACTGGCACCTCCTACAAGGAATCCGTCGATATCGGGGCTTCCCGCTAGTTCCTTGGCGTTGTTGGCGGTGACTGAGCCTCCGTACTGAATGCGGACGGAGCTGGCGACGTCAGGAGAAACGTTCGTTGACAACCAGTTGCGGAGGGACGCGTGCATTTCTTGTGCCTTTGAGAAAAAAAATGTTGAAGCTTTAGGTATTATAAACAGTAGTAGATATATCTTTTAGATGAGAGAGGTAGATATATCGAGTAGATATGCCCCCGACGCAAAAAGGAGGGGTGTTTGACCACTATGTGTGTCTGTCTGTGTCACCGTAGCTCTTAAACTGGTGAATCGACTTGGATGTAGTATTTTTTATTTGAAAGCAGGTTTTGTAGCCGTGGTTATTATAAAAATCAGTTAAGTGTTTTTTACTTTTTATGAGTCTTTTTATTATTTGAGCCGCGAGTTTTCTTTAATTTTAGTTTACTGATATTCGTTATCATTGCATATTGAATACTATTTGTAGATAAGTGTTTTGGTGGAGTGTTTATTAATTTGTTCACATTTTCGTGCACTAGCTGGAAACCAACTGCACTTAGCGATAAGGCTCCTCATTGTACAAACAGTTTGATATTTGTTACCTTTAAAACTTCTGTGTTTGTGGTGGTTAATAAAGACATTTTTATCTATATGTATATGTATTATATATTTTGATTTCCAGACTAGCAATAAGCATTTTTAGTCTCAACACAATTAAAAAAATAACTCAAGTTTTAGAGCGAGTGTGGCTCAGCGGGGACTCGTGCGCTTTTCGATCCGACGCACCTGGGTTCGAATCCCGACTCGGTCCTGCACCAATGACTTATAGTTAAGTGCAGATTTTGCACGCTCGCTCTAAAACGGTGAAGGAAAACATCGTGATGAAACCCGCTTACGCGCTTTGGAGTGGAAGGCTCTGGCCGTGGTTGTAATACCACCCACCGAATAAAGCCATACCGTCAAACAACCTAGTCGTGTTTCGGGATGATGTTCGGTGAACCATCGGGGAGACGGGTCTGAGCAGCCGCTCAACTGCCGTCTCTCTCTAGATCTATGTGCTTAATCTTAGGCCACATCATCGATTTACATCAGGCGAGATAGTGGCCAAACATGAATCTATTAAGCGTAATAATAAAAAAAAAAACTTCATTTCAGTAAAAACTTAGTTAAGTTCACAATGTTATTGATAGCTTAAACAATAACTTTGTGAAAATCATTATTGGTGTCATCAGAATTAAAATTGACACAATTATACAGATGATTTCATTCACTTTACAGCAATTATTTTTACTAACTGCATCCCGCGATTTCACCTGCGGTTTCCCGGGATTAAAAAGTAGCCTCTAGTGTTAATCTAGGGTATAAGTTATGTCCATTCCGAATTTCATACACAACCGTTGAGTCGTTACAGCGTGAAGTTGTAACAAACAAACAATAATAATATCAGTGTGATTATGCCAAACACAAATTCATGATTCTTGTTATTACAATGTTATCTGATTGACGCATTCATTACATAGTAAGGCATACAGACTTAAAGTTAGGCATACAATTAGGTATTCTTGGCTTTTAGGTGCTATATACAAGGACTAATGTAAAATGAAGCAGAAAGTCGCTTATATCACAGAATACTAAGGGACAGAAGCATCACTCTGCAAAGAAATTTAAACTAATAGCGACTCTTGCTGTGACACAATATTCAGCTCGCGTAGCGCTGCATGCCTACCAGTCATATTAACCTACAGAGCGCCTCTCTTTCTATCGCATAGCTCTTATCTTATCCCGCCGTCGGTGTCCGGCTATGTACTTGTAGCTTCGTACCTACAGTGCGGAGTGCTATCTTTTCATGGTATATCTATCGAAACTAATATTATAAAGAAATTGTAAGTATTTTTGTATGGGGGTAATTTCTGGATCTAATTTTGAAATTTCTTACACTGATAGAAAGCTACACTATCCCTGAGTAACATAGGCTATATATTTCGACGTGAATGAAGTCGCGGGCGTTTACTAGTAAGTACTAAACTGAGTGAAGCGCTAGACCTTTAAGTAAATAAATAAAATGAATATATAAAAGCATGTTATTTTCTTACTTGCTGAGGAGTGGCAGTCTTGCCGGTGCCGATGGCCCAGACAGGCTCATACGCGAGTACCACATTGTTCCAACGGTCACCGATGGCTGGTATGAAAGCCTTAGTCTGTCTGAACACAACCTCTTCTGTCTTTCCGGCTTCCCTTTCTTCGAGAGTTTCACCAACACAAGCAATGACCTTCAGCCCGGAGTCAAGGGCATGTGCAACCTAAACAAGAAACAAGTTGAATATAAATTTAAGAAGGTAAATGCAATTTGTGTACAATCAGATTGATTTCTTTTAGTGATATATTCATTAGTATTTATTGTCTATTCAATGTCGACATTTTAAGATCTGGGTTGATAGCATTATCAATTAAAGTACTTACTTTCTCAGCAATGAGATCATCTTTTTCACCAAAAATAGTCCTGCGTTCAGAGTGACCAAGGATGACCCAGGTTGCACCAATATCTTTGATCATTGCTGGTGAGATTTCACCTGAAATAAAATGGAAAGGATTTTTTAAAACACAGTAAATACAACAGTATGTGCTAATTAAACATAAAATTATTACTGGCCTGATCAACAGTGGGAGTTGCTGCTATCATAGATTGAAATATCATATTGGCAAATAAATTAGCACATCATTATACTTTAGTCATATTCTAGGTAGGGTAGGTACTAAAGTTTATTGACTTGTTGACTCACAGTTACCCATTTCACAATGCAACATCTGTGATGCCAAAATTGATTAAAGAACTTTTGAACTTTAAACTTAGAATTTGAATGGCTAAATGGATTTAAATGAAATTCGGAATGGAGATAGCTTATATCCTGGATTAACACATAGGCTACATTTTACCCTGGGAAACCGAGAGGGAAACCGAGGCACAGCTAGTTAAATATAACAGAATGAAATATTATGATCTTACCAGTGACTGCTCCTTTGGCTGTTTTCCAGCAGTTTTGTGCCGCTACTTCAATTCTATCAGGCACAATTCCTTTGACAAATTGAAGGTAGATGGCAGGAATCCCAACCACAACCTACAAACACAATATTAGTTTTATGCTTATCAGATAGACAGGTATCTTTTCCTATAATTAGCATGGCATGTTTAATTTTTAAATCATATAACTTGACAATTTAATCTCATGGATAAAGGTGATAATGATTACCTATAGGATCAGAGTCAAGAGGAGCCTAAAAGCTTATTCTAGCTATTCTTTTTAATAACCAAAGCCTGGATGACGCAATGTGACCTAAGAATTTTTTTTTTTAAGTAAGTACCTCAACATTGGGGTCCAATTTTGCGCTGGCTAGTCCCTCGATGATTTCGCGGGCCTGCTTCTGGTCTCCGTTCATCTTCCAGTTACCGCCCACAACGAATTTGCGAGTCATAGTTGCAGGTTTTGATCTAGGAAACAAAACAGAAATGTTATTCAATGCAAAGGATAATTTTAGACTGTCTGCAAAATGCAATGTAGACGAGCGCCTAGCGCGACCTTGTAACAGGTCGAAGATATTAATGTACCTGCCGACAGCTACTTGTTTTAATTTCGACGGTGATTATTATAATTTTCATTATTAATGCTTTTACTTGCAATATTTAATAATTTTTATTCACCGGTATCGAAATACGAGAAAATTACGAGGTTACAAAACTTATCGAAGGCGGGTAACCTGGCTTGAAATACACCTCATTTATATAAGCTTACCGAATTCGTAAAACACTTTGCTTTCTATTATTCGCAAAACAATACAAAAATAAGTTAAAAACATGAACTTACAGCAAAACTTATCCAATATATAATACAATTTGTTGAATTTGTGCAATTCGCGGACTTACGCTAGCACTAAAAAAACTGACTGTTTTCTATTGTGAACTGTTACTTTTTATCTCGTATATGATTGGTTCCTTATAAAAATGCTCCGTAGGAAATAACTTTTAAGCCAATCACGATTCAGACATTTTTAATTTTTATTCATGCTAGGAACATAGAACGCTGAATGCTGTATTATCTATGCTCAGTATGCAATGACCTTTGTGACATTGAAGAACATACCTTTTTTTTAACGGACTGGATACAAACCATTTTAGCCATTCATATTTAACTTAGCACATTTTCAGTCTAATGCAAAGATAAGGAATTTTAAATAGACGGAAATCTAAAGTTATACTATTATACTTCCAAAACAGTCCGTGCATAATTTTTCACTCATTACAGAAGTTACTTGAAAAAAAGAGACCAATGACTTGGTCCCCTTTGTTGCGGTCTGAAAACTCCGACAGCAGGGTTGTGATCATGTGTAATATCGGTGGAATATTAACCATTATGCGTTTGTCAACGTACACAAGTGTAGGCAAATGAAACAAAATACGGAAAAACATTGCTTTTTATTCTTCCAAAAAGTCCATGGAAGGCTTGAATAAAGTTCCACCACTTTATTGAAGCACTAGGAGAGGGTCCGGCTCGGCTTGTTGTTGATGACCCTCAAGCGACACCTCATTCGAAAGAAATTATTGTAATTTTTACAAACTATCCAATAAAAACTACGTGAGACAAGGCGGTATGGTGCTAGAGACTTTAGCCTGCTCAAACAGGCGAATATATAAAAAAGTATTATCTATGGCTGCCCCATTCATGGAAACATTTTCCGGACTTTTTGGCGCGAAGTGAAAAGTGTACAGTTCGATTTTGTTTTAATTTTCAAACAAAAGTATAATAAATGGTATATAAAACTATCAAATAAAACTACGTAAGACATGGCGGTATGGTCCTAGACACTTTAGCTTGCCCAAACCAGCGAACTTAAAAAAAGGAAACGTCTTCCTATCCGGGAGACTATATTGTACGACCATAATAATGTACGGCCAAAATTGCACAGCCGATATTGTACAGCCAATATTCCATGTACATCGGATTTCAAATACTCGGCTGGCTTTTCCTGGACGACAAATATTGCCCACTCGGTCCGTGTCGATATTGCACGGCCATTATTGCACAGCCAATAATTCATGTAATGGCTTCCAAATGTCAGGGTGTGCAATCCAGTCTGTACATTATTGGATACGAAATACAGCCCGTGACGTTTTTGGTACAGCCAGTATTGTACAGGCAATAATCCGAAGCTATTCATAGACAAAAGTAGCATATCTATAGCTGTCAACACGATGCATCGTTTGTTTCAAGCGAGTCTTTGAAGCACAGATTGTTAAGGCTTTTTGTCGGGAAGTAAAAAGTGATACAGATCGATTTAGTTTTATTTTCCAAACAAGTGTTATTTCGAGTGATCATATATTATGCAATATCGAATATTAACCATAATGTGTTTCACGACTTAATTTAGTTAACTTGCACGATTGTAGGCAAATGCAACACGTTATCAGCACGAATTTCTTATAGGAAATACAGTTAACCTTATTACAAATAGTGTGTAAAATGTTATTATTGTGAAATTGAATTTTTTCGAAAATAAAAATCATTTTCCGAGATGTCCAGTGGTGATTCAGCAGCAATCAGATGGTCTTCATCGTCATTACCCTCACTTCTCCTATCTAATAGAGAAGGGTATCCTTCGTGGAAGTTCAAAATGAGGAACTACTTGATTCATGAAGATTTGTGGTGCACAAAGTTTAGTGCACAACCCTGTCCATCACGAGCGAACGAAACATATAGATACAAGATATCACTTTATACGGGAGAAGGTATCTGACGGTGTTATAGATATTAAATTCGTCAGATCAGATTTGAATTTTGCTGATATGCTAACAAAACCGTTAGGGCGTATTGCACATAAGAGATGTGTAGCTGGTTTAGATTTAGCATAAGTTTTAATAATGTGTTTTTTTTTTGGAGAGTTTTAATTGAGGGCGGATGTTGTAAATGTATACTATTTTATACCTATTAAACCTCTCTTGTAAGCTAAAGAAGAAAATACTAGTTTAAATTATGTGGATATATTCTATCTGTTTTTTTTTGACATAAAATTCTCAATAAAATTTTCACAACTTTAAGTCTATATTTCCTAGAAATTACAACAGAAACAAAATAGGGAAAAACATTGCTTATTATGTTCTCCCAAAATGTACATGAATAGGGGATCGGACAGTAATCGAGAAAAAATCTAAAATGTAGTTAAAACGAATGTTCGTCGAACCAGAAAAATCATTCAATGAATTTTTTTGTGAAATAATAATGATTTATATTTTTAAATCAATAAATAGTTCTGACATTTTTAATCTGTTCTTCATCTCAAACGAAACAACAATCACAGCGCATGACATCATTTGCAGGCAAATTGTCATAGAGTATGTTACCAAGACGACCGTTTGTTTGTTGATTCTGAGACGTGAAAATAAAAGTCGTAATATATTATTGAATATGATTATTTTATTGTTACACCGCTGCGACTAGCCCTGCTACATAATAAAAGGTTATGGACCCTTGGCGTGAGTAACGAATATACAAATAATTAAAAATGAGTCATGTGCACATCGAACCCCTCAGAAGAGAAAATTATGATACATGGAGGATCCAAGCCAGAGCACTATTGACAAAATGTGGACTTTGGAATTACGTCTCGCAGGAAATAAAAAAGCCGACATCGGCAGGTGACGACTTAAATAAATATCTAGAGAAAGATAGTTTAGCCCTGTCCGAGTTACTTTTGATTATCGCTCCGAGTGAATTAAAGCAAGTAAAAAGTTGCAAAACGAGTAAAGATGTCTGGGATACCCTTGAAGGTATATATAATAGCAAAGGACCTGCGCGTAAGGCAACCCTTTTGAAGGAATTAATCCTAAGGAAAATGAAAGACAGCGATAACACAGTAGATCACCTGAACAAGTTTATGGATATTGTCAATAAATTAGCAGATATGGGCATTATTATTAACAAGGATCTACTTAGTATCATGCTACTTTACAGCCTACCCCAATCTTTTGAAAACTTCCGGATTGCTATTGAATCTAGAGATGATTTACCTGACCCTGACACCTTAAAAATTAAAATTATAGAAGAAGCAGAAGCAAGGAGAAATATAGCTAGCACAAGCGAAGATGGTTCTCAACAAGAGGCGCTATACAGTAAACAGCGCGGCAAAAAATTCATTGGAGAATGCTACAAATGCAAAAAGAAAGGGCATAAAGCAAATGAATGTAGATCAAAAGTCAACGAGACCAAGAGAAATAACGCAAACGCAAACCTATGTTGCTCAAATGAAACCTGTCTGAATGCAAATGATGCAAGGATAAAAAACGTAAATACCTGGTGCCTAGATAGCGGCTGTACGTCGCACATGTCATTTGAGAAGGAAAGATTCCGAAACTTAGAACATGAAAATTGCAAACCTCTAAAATTAGCATCAGAAAATTGTACAGCATCAGTTGAAGGCCGTGGTCCTATAAAATTGAACATCAAAGACCTCCTACTGACTGAAGCCTTATATGTGCCATCCTTGACTACAAATCTTATGTCAGTTGGAAAAATGACTGATAAAGGGGCCACGATACTTTTCAAAAAGGAACAAGCGACAGTCATGCTCAACGGTGTTATACTGATGAAAGCTATAAGAAGCGATGATGGTTTATACTACGTTCAGGAGAAGAACGATAAGGCAAATATTTGCGAAAGTAATAAAATGGAATCATGGCATCGGAAACTTGGTCATTTGAATGAAACTCAAATGAAAATTGCACTAGAGAAGAAAAACATTGAAGGTTTAGAGTTCAACAGAAGAGATACAGTAAAAGACTGTGAAGTTTGTATTAAAGGAAAATGTACAAAACTGCCGTTTAACGAACCGAAAAACAAGGAAAGAACGAGCGAACCACTAGAAATAATTCATACTGACGTATGTGGTCCTATGAGACAGCCCTCAGTGGCGGGTTCAAAATATTTTATAACTTTCACAGATGACTTCACTAGATATGGAAGAATATACACGATGAAAGCTAAGAGTGAAGCTTTATCAAAATTCAAGGAATATAAAAATGAGGCAGAAAAATATACTAGGTGTAAAATTCTACATCTACAAAGCGATAATGGGAAAGAGTACATAAACAACGACTTTGATAAATACCTCAAAGAAAATGGTATCAAGAGAAGGCTTTCAGCACCTTATACGCCAGAGCAGAATGGCTTAGCAGAAAGGAAAAATAGAACTCTACTAGATAAAGCCAGATGTATGCTGATTGACGCTAACATGCCAGAAAAATTTTGGGCGGAGGCCGTTTATACTGCCAATTACTTGGCAAATCGCAGTCCCTGCAGCAGCATTGATAATGCGACTCCATTCGAAAAGTGGGTAAAAAGATTTCCCAAGATCAGGCATTTTCACATCTTTGGATGTAAAGCATTTGTCCTCAACAAAGGCAAAAGGAACGGAAAGTTCGAAGCCAGATCGACAGCTGGAATATTCGTGGGATATTCAGAAAATCACAAGGCCTACCGTGTTTACAACCCAAAAACAGAAAGTGTAATCATCAGTAGAGATGTCAGATTCCTAGATAAAATGTATTATGAGGGCGAAATAAGAAATATTATAAAAGATGATAAAGTCGAAAATAAAGAAATAGAAGTACTATTTAATGAAAATGAAAACCACGAAGACTGGAATGTACATGAAGAGTCTGAACCAGAAATTTTCGTAGATGCAACAACTGATTCAGAACAAACAAACATTGAAGTGTTTGAAAATATGGATAATGATTCGTCTGTAGAAACAGAAACGGATGTTGAAGCGACTATTTCTAGTAATGAAAAGAGACAAAGGACAACACCAGTATGGCATAAAGACTATGTAATGGATACTGAACAAATACTCCTCTGTGAAATAGATGAGAATAGCGATGAATGGGAAAACGCTATAAAAAGTGAAATTGAATCGCATCTGAAAAATAATACGTGGAGAGTCATACACAGAAACGAAAGTAAGAATTTAATAGACAGCAAAATGATCCTAAAATATAAATACAATGCAGATGGAGAAATAGATAGACGAAAGGCGAGACTTGTAGCTCGCGGTTTTAATCAAAAAGAAGGGATCGATTACAGAGAAACGTTTGCTCCAGTAGCTAAAATGAGTACAATCAGACTGCTAGTTGCACATGCCATTGAAAATAACATGAAACTTTGTCAACTGGACGTGTGTACAGCATTTTTAAACGGAGACATAGATGAGGAAATTTATATGAAAAAGCCAAAAGAATTAGAAAAGTATTTAAAACTGATTGTGACAGATGGGAAAGACAAAGAATTGATTACAAAGGCAAGAGAGATGTTAAAAGACTTAAACAGACATAAAAATGATGGAATTTGTAAGCTGAATAAAGCAATATATGGCTTGAAGCAAGCAGGCAGACAATGGTACCTGAAACTTCATGAAAAATTGTTGAAAATTGGTTTCACTAACGCAACAGCAGACCCTTGCTTATACATACCAGAGAAAGGGGGAGAAAAGCTGCTGATCAACATTTATGTCGATGATTTGATATTGGCATATCGTTCTGAAAAGCTCCTAAAAGATGTTAAGTCTAAATTGCAAGAAGCATTCGACTTAAGGGACATGGGTGCTCTACATCACTGCTTGGGCATCCGATTCACCCATGTAGGGGGAGAGATTAGATTGTCACAAAAAACTTATGTCGAAAACTTGATTAACAAACTTAATATGGGAGACTGCAAGCCTGCGTCTACCCCAATGGAGCTAGCTCTTAAGTTAGATAAAAATGAGAACGAGAATGAGAAAAACTACCCATACCTCATGCATCATGAAGCTCATCGGTTCACTAATGTATTTAGCAGTAGCAACTAGACCCGATATAATGTTTACTGTTAGCTACTTGAGCCAGTACAATAACTGTTATGGAAAAGAGCACTGGCAAGCGGCTAAACGAGTCATACGCTACCTGAAAGGAACAAAAGATGCTTATATGAGATATAAGAGATCTGGAACAGAGCTGGTAGGTATGGCTGATGCAGATTGGGCAGCCTGTACTGTTGATCGTCGATCGTACACCGGTTACGTCTTCAAGTATGGTGGTGGCCTAATCAGCTATGAAACGAAAAAACAGAGAGTTGTGGCACTGTCAACAGCAGAAGCCGAATATATGTCAATGACTGAAGCAGCGAAGGAGGCTTTGCATTTGAAACAATTGCTGGAAGATATTGGAGTACCACAACAAACTGTTACTATCTACAATGATAACTTGGCAGCTCAGAAAATGGCTAACAATGTGATGACTGGAAAGAGGTCTAAACATATCAGCATTAAGGAACACTTTATTAGAGACTGTGTTCTACAGAAGCTTATAGCCATCAACTATAAAGAAACGGAGAATATGGAAGCTGACCTCCTAACTAAAGCTCTACCACAGGTGACGATGATAAAGTTATTAAACTGCATAGGAGTCACTCCATCCCTAAGGTCCTCTTGAGGGGGAGTGTCATAGAGTATGTTACCAAGACGACCGTTTGTTTGTTGATTCTGAGACGTGAAAATAAAAGTCGTAATATATTATTGAATATGATTATTTTATTGTTACACCGCTGCGACTAGCCCTGCTACATAATAAAACAAATGTTGAGAGTCAAGCTTGTGTTTATTTTACGTTTTTGCTTTTCATAAAATATATTTTTGCTATTTTTTTCGTTCCATTACTACAATATAGTCCTCAAACTTCACAAAACGTTTTAGAATCTTTGCAAGTATAATTTCGAAGAGTTTGTCGTCTTCTACCTACATATGACCTCACAATTTTTGAGGTGACCGTTTGCACGGCAATATGTGAAACATAATATTTTAACAAAGTTTTAGGTACTTTTAGAGTGTTATTTCATTAAAATAGTATTTTTCATGGCTATATATATATTCATTGTAGTTAATTTAAAACAGTTTCTGAAAACTTGTCCGATCCCCTATTATTGGGTGTGCAATACCGGCCGTACATTATTTAGTCTCCAAATATTGGCTGTACGTACATCAACCGGACCCTTCCTATCCTAGCACGGCTGGATTGATTTTCTTCTGAGATCTACAAAAACTAAACTGTATTACTTCTTTTGCTCTTGCCGGAAACAAAGAATCAGGAAGATTCTGTGTAATACAACAGTGTGACAAAAGAAAACTACTCGTTTCTAATTGCAGTTTATAATCATGCATTGTAAAGTGTTTTGGAAGGTAAGCGAGAATACCGGTATCATCTGAACTTTATGAGGATTCCTTCTATTTTTTTAGGTTCCTCTTCTATTTCTAGCTCGTAGTCGAATCCTTTTTTAAACTTCTATAAACGGTAGTGAAATGGTTAGTCCGTTTTTCTATGTAATAGCGTGGGCTTTTGACACGTTTACATACACAGATTACATATATTCTAGCCGCTACTTTTGGTTCCTTATTATTTACTTGTACAGGGGCTCACTCATGCAATATCTTTAGTATTTTTTGTATAAAGAGGTCATCTTTTCAATTACATACTCAGGTATATTAAAATGAATAACTCACGTTCTTAGTTGTAAGACACCTGTTGCTATTTGTTAGGGTCATCAGCCCTTGGGCACTTCCTGTTTTGTGTTAAATATATTGTCAGCCTGAGATATTACTGGAACATCTCAATAGTGTATCCATACTTTGAATGTAGGTACTTTAAGACCTGGAAATGGACACAGGCTACTTTTTATCCTGGGATATCCTGAAACCGTAGGGAGCAGCTAGGTATAAAATAGGTAGGGTCATTGTAGTAATTGACGTTCATAAATGCATCTGTGATGACAAATCTAATATAAAGAACTTTTGAATTAATTGAATTGCAAAAGTAGTAATGTCAGTTTGTTACCTTTTTACTACAAAATGACCATACCGATCCTGATAAAATTTAGCACAGAGATAGCCTGTAGCCCGGAGAAGGACATAGGCTAATTTTCATCCCAATTTATCATGTGGATCCCAAAGGATCACAATAAAACCTGATACCATGTGCACAAAGTCGAGGGCAGTTGCTAATATCTCATATATACTGTTATAAAGAGGTATAATTGTATGTATGTTTGTAGGAGGTAATCTCTGAAAAAATAGATGGGTTACCTCTTATTTAAATGTCATAACAACTTCAGTTACAATTTTTAACATATTTTTATATTGATTTGTATTAGTTGTATAAGACTACAAGTGTGCATTTAATAAATAGCCTTTGACTTATGACTTAGTGTTTTAAAAAAGGTTTTACATGAGCATGACTCACTTGACTGTCTTGTTGACACCACCCCTCGCCATATGCATACCTTCCTAATTTATGCTTACAATGCCAATGGGTTAAAATAAATAAAGCAAATAACTTGCAGCTTAAACATTCCTTTTTAGTTTTACACTAATATTGGTTTTTAAAAGCTCGCAAATCGTGGAACTGAGGACTAAAGACGGAAAGACTTGTTATAAACAAGAGGCATTAAATATCTTTTGTTTATTGCAAGTTCATGTTCTTAAATCTCGTTTTTATTTCCTAACATCAGTGTAATTATACATAAACATGCATATAGTTAAATACAAGTTCTTAGAATAAATAAAAGTACACAATTAGCTTCTTTTCCCATCAATATTTTCATATAATATCTAGGTAACTCAAAAATGTACTTACATGTTAACGGTATAATTTCAGGTACTACTACCAATACTAATGATATTAGTACAAATATCTATGCAGGCGAAAAAGCAGAAAACATCAGTAATAGTTGATATTGGTGATATAAAAGAGTTCAAAAAGTTGTTACGGACTAAAACAAATGTTATGGTGTTGTTTATAAATGATGCTAAGGGCTCCCAATCAATAGTGGAAGTGTACAAGAACACAGCGGATGCTATGAAAGGGCAAGCTACACTGGTCATTATAGACTGCAGTAATAGGTAAGTATTTGATCTAATACTTACTTACCTTATTAATAAAGCCCTTATTTAATGTTCAGCAGTCTCTCTCTTACATATTCCTTTCAACGTAAGGTGAACAGTGACAAAACATGGTAGACATTCATCATCATCAGCCCATTATGTTCCTGCTGCTTCGACTCAAGACTTCCCTCGAAGAGAATATGGGCTATATTCCACCACACTGACCCAGTGTGGGTTGGTGGAAGTCACATGTCCTTGAATTCTTGTGATTAATTATTGGACATTATACTTTGACACAACGGTTTCCTCATTATGTTTTCCTTTATAATATTAGATTTTTCATTAAATAAGAGCAATATCAGTTGTTCAGTCAGTCTTTATCATTAAATGAACAATTATTTACAGTGAAGGAAAAAAGCTTTGTAAGAAACTCAAAGTACCATCTAACAAGCCATACCACATAAAGCATTACAAAGATGGCGACTTTCATAAAGACTATGACAGAAGTGAGACTGTTAGTTCCATGTCTAACTTTCTCCGAGACCCAGCAGGAGATCTGCCATGGGAAGAAGATCCAGATGCAACAGAAGTCTTCCATTTAGTAGATGGAGAGGTAATATAAATTATATTATAATTTTTTTTTACATTTGAGTCTTAAATTAGTGGATATGTACAAATCAGAGTCCATATTACTCCATATTACTCTACTGATGATGATCACATCATTATCTATATTTTTGACTGGAACTTATCTACACTTCTACACTTATTAGCTATATTATTCATAAAATAAATAAGCCTTGTATTCAAACATACAATAAAGTAATGTTGATATGAATTAAATTGATTTTTATAAATTAAATTGAACCTATATAATAATATAGGTTCAATATATATATATATATTTTTTACATCTATGATTAATATATCTATGTTTGGCCACTATCTCGCCTGATGTGAAGCGATGATGTGGCCTAAGATGGAGCACATAGATCTAGAGAGAGACAGCAATTGAGCGGCTGCTCAGACCCGTCTCCCCTATGGTTCACCTAGACTATGGTTCGACTAGGTCGCTTGACGGCATGGCTTTGTTCGGTGGGTGGTATTACGACCACGGCCAGAGCCTACCACTCCAAAGCGCGTAAGCGGGTTTCATCACGATGTTTTCCTTCACCGTTTTAGAGCGAGCGTACAAAATCTGGTGCGTCGGATTGAAAGGCGCACGAGTTCCCGCTGAGCCACACTCGCTCTATAAAAATCAATCGGATAGATGTGATAGACAATAAACCGGGGCTTATTGTCTATCCCATCTATCGCGATACCATGCGATAGCGACCGCAACTCATTTTTGAAAGATATTTGAGTGAACATTATGCTCATCTAATTTTCTTAAATAGCTAATAATTGGAAATTACCGGTATTTAGACAACATGGCAGTAGCAAAACGCATTATTTGTACTGCTACGTTTCGATTTCTTTCACCGAAAGACTAAGACGAATTTAGACTAACCTGATTCTAAAAACCCTTCACTGATGTTAAGTTTGTTTCAATCCAACTGCATATTTACCTTTTTAATAAATATGCTTCTTTTGTATCCATTACCTAATAGTAATTAATTTTATTTGATTCCTACAGGCCTTAACAAAATTCCTCAAGAAAGGAACAGGAGCTTCCAAGAAGGTGATGATTATGTTCTACGCACCTTGGTGTGGTTTCTGTAAGACTATGAAGCCGGACTATGTTCAAGCAGCAGGCGATCTAAAGGTCAGTGTGATATATACCTAATGTTATATTCATTTATTTAGATTTTTGTCACAACACTTTTTATTCGATCGATCCACATTTATGCATGATTATCGATCTAGAAGCATACCAAAAGGGCTGGTGCAAAATGGTGCATGATAGGGACAACTGGAAAAACTTAATGGATACCTTTGTCTAGGAGTAAGACAGCATAGATATAGAAAATAGAATGCCAAAATTTTGTATTGCAGTGCGCGGCACTGCATAAAAAGAATAATGCATAATTAAAAATAATATACAGAGTGTGGCTCAGTGGGAGCACGTGCGACTTTCCATCCGACGCACCCGAGTTCGAAACCCAATGGCGCCGCAGCCCTGACTTTCTTAAGCTATAACACATTGTGAGAGAACCGCCATGTTCAATAAATTAATCAAAATTCAAAGACATATGACATCTACCAACCTGGGCCCTAATTCACTATGACAACTTGGCGATTCCTTGCTTCGAGGAAACGTCGATTCCTTCATTAATAAACGACATCTGCGAAATTTGTTATTTCTATGACGCGTCATAGAGAATCATATATATGAATATATGAATGCGTCATAGAGAAATCGTTTATTAATGAAGGAATCGACGTGATTTCGCAGCAAGGAATCGCCAAGTTGTCATGGTGAATTGGGGCCCAGCACTGGGGCAGCGTGGTGGATTATTGCCCATACTCTCTCTATGAGAGAAGGCCCTTCCCAGCAGGGAACGTAATGGGCTGATGATTATGATGGCTGATTCATTCGATCAGTATTTCAGTCGAGTTTTTTTTTAATTTCAGGGTGAAGCACTACTAGCCGCGATTGACGTGGCAAAACCAGGCAATTCTAAAATTAGAGCGCTGTACAACATAACCGGTTTTCCAACTTTGTACTATTACGAGTGAGTACAAAGTCATTTTGTTCGACGGGGATGTTAAAATTTTAGTTTACTGAAATTCGTTATTGGCAGTAAGGTGCAGAGATCACGCCTGGCGACCATATTGTATATTAATTGTACCATAAATGGTACAATTAATAAAATAGTACAATTAGCTAGAATCTATCTATTAAACCAGACATCTATGTAGAGTTTGTGATCGTGGTCTTATTTCTAGGAAGGGTCAATTCCGGTTTCCTTATAACGGCGATAACAAGCGCCAAGCCATCGTGGACTTCATGAGAGATCCGTCGGCGCAGCAGCAGAAGAAGAAACAGGCTGAGGCAGACGAGAGCTGGTCCGAAGACAGTGATGTAGTGCATTTGACAGGTTAGTATAACCAGGCCTACCGTAGTCTGCACTTTAGGTACGAAGCTACAAATCTTTATTTATATTTGAACTTTATTTGTTTAAATTTCTTTGCGAAGTCATGCTTCTGTCATCATCATCATCAGCCCATTACGTTCCCATTGCTGGGACTCAGGCCTTCCCTCGTAGAGAGAGTATGGGCCATAATCCAACACGCTGGCCCAGTGTTCAATATTGGGTTGGTGGATGTCACATGTCTTTGAATTTTTGTAATAAATTCTAGGACATGCCGGTTTCCTCACGATGTTTTCCTTCACCGTTTTTAGCTTAAGAAAGTCAGCGGTGCGGGGCTAGTGGGGTTCGAACTCGGGTGCGTCGGATCGAAAGTCGCACGTGCTCCCGCTGAGCCACACTTGCTCCATGCTTCTGTACCTTGGTACTATTAAGTCTTCTGTGGTATAACTCGCGTCAAATTTGCACGCGCACTACGTGACCTGCGCAATAAACGATGATGTATTGATTTTTGCTCCTGCGCAGGCCACTTACTATCCCTGTCAGCGGCCATACAGTTTGACGCGTGTTTCATACGATTGTATTACGTGCTTCAACTCTAGATCCGAGGCTTTTTTGGAAGGGTTACGATGTCGCGTAGTAAGGCTCTTTTATTTTAGGGTCCGCACTTTGCCGTTTTGCGATCGACGATCACAGTTGCGCGTTTTAGCAACTGCCACTTAGTATCCGAAAATCGGGCCCAGTGGCGTATTGCGAGAGGCCTATGTCCAGCAGTGGACTCACACAGGCTGTTGATGATGAAACTTAGTTTAAACTTAATTTACCTTATCCGCTATGGCAATTCGTCGATCGCGGCACTAAATTGTGAAAATGTGCGATTCGTTCATGGTATCAAATTCGCTGCGATTGGCGATCGATTTTGTGCATGACAACAGAATGCATGCACACTGAAGCGATCCAAAAAGCGATCGAAGCGTGATCGCCGATGATAATAGTAGCTTGTTTGGTTAGGGCCTAAGATACCAACAAACGATTGTTCCGTAAAAAGAAAGATATCGCAGAGTATGTTGACTTAAAGTATTTGCCTACTATTATTTAAGCAGCTGTTATACAAGTTACTTGAAAGATGGCTTGAGAAGCCATTTAAAAAATCTTCGAAGAGGTTGAATATTACTTATTAAATTTTTTCCAACAGAGTTGTCATGCTGACAATTTCACTTTTGATAGAATTTTACGAGAAATCATTTTAGTGTATTGTTTTCTTTTAGAATGTAGCAAATATTTTGAGCTTTTTATAATCATTATGCAATTATTTCGTTACATACTTCACAATTTGGTTAAAGGTAGGAATTCTATGGCCGACTTGTCCGGGTTTTATCAAATACCAAATCCATTTGAATGTTTGTACCTTAACGATAATAAAACCAAATATGGTCATAACTTTACAGGAGCAAATTTCGATAGTACACTATCGAAAGTTGATAACGCTTTGGTTGTCTTCTACGCTCCTTGGTGTGGGCATTGTAAGCGCATCAAACCAGAATTTGAGAAGGCCGCTGCTAGAATAAAGTCAGAAAAGGTAAGCACTACAACAACAACAACAACAACAACAGGTGAGATAGCGGTCAAACGCAAGCCTATTAATAATAATAAAAAAAAACAATTGAACGAATAAAAAAGGCGGACGCGTGTCGCCAAATTCAGAAGTCAAACACTCAAGGTATGCCGCTGCGCCCGTAAGTACACAAACCTTACCCACTCATTTACATTATGCTATGCCGATCGGCCGTCACATCGACCCTCCATTTACTTAAACAAACTTACGCCACCCGCCATTGCTATGCTTTAGTTGTTGCTTAGAGAGTTTCTGTCGCCTTTTTTATTCATTTTTTATTAAGGCGCTACACATATTTACTACATACATAGTACTTTTATTAATGTTGCCTATAAAATACTCTATCGACTATAGTAGTCTACCGACGATGTGGTCGACGATGTAGCACGCTTGCCAAGATAGTACCTGTTCATTCGAGATTTGAAGATTTCTAAAAAGGGGAGGGGAACTGACTTACATAATTAGATTTATAAAGTTGTTCTTATAAATGTATGTTTTTCCGGTATAAAGTATCCTAGGGTATAATCCAGCGTATAAGCTACCTTCAATAGCCAAATTTAATCGAAACACACTTGCATACAAACACACCAACACACTTAATACAAACTTCGCCTTCTGGTATACTAGGAGTGCTCCGCGGTTTCCCGGGATAAAAAGTTGCCTATGTGTTATTCCAGGTCTAAGATGTAAGCTTTCTCCATTTGGAATTCCACTTTCCGTTCAGCCGTTGCGGCGTGAAGAGGGAACAAACATACATACAAACTTTCGCATTTATATTAGTGTGATAAGGAAGGAACTCAGAAACAAAATATTTATTTGTTAATACACAATGTATATACAATAATATTTGCATCTTGGCGGTTGAGTATCTGGTAAAGCTTCGGTTCTTCCCAAGGCGGACATGCATCAAAGGCCAACCAATACCTTCTTCTATGTCTTGAATGAATAACTCTTTTGGTAACACCACCACACAGAATAACTATAAATAAAAAAAAATATTAAAGCCCCCGACACATAAAACATGTCTAAGAACCGCCAACAGAAAACCTGCTTTCAAATAAAAAAAACGCGCCCAAATTGCTTAAGAGCTACGGTGCAACAGACACAGACATAGGTAGTGGTCAAACTTATAAAACCCCTCCTTTTTGCGTTGGGGGTTAAAAATAACTGGGCAACAAAAGACAGTAATGTTTTGGACATTCTGTCTTGTTTATTCTTTAAACTTATTTTACAGATAAACGGTGTCTTAGCTGCGGTAGACGCGACCAAACACTCTGAATTGGGCTCGCGTTTCGGCGTCAAAGGATACCCGACTCTAAAGTACTTCAGTAAAGGCGAGTTCAAATACGACGCAGGCCATGCCCGCAAAGAAGAGCAGATTGTTAGTTTTATTAAGGTACGTATGTTTTGGTTGCAGGTACCATACTTATGACAAATTCGTTGTGGAAAGAAATTGTGTCAAAAGGATGTAAAAACAAAAGGTTATTTAGAGGAAAAAAATCCTGAAGGGAAATAGATGTCGATGAAGCCCACGTAGATTTTCTTTTACTTGTGTTAGTTGGATGCTGAATGAAAGCGTATTTTCTCGAAACTTCTTTTTAATGTGGAAATCAAAAAATTACAATACATCAGTTTTAGCCTAAAAACGCCATCTTGCGTATTGTTTTGTCGAGGAGTCAATAATAAGGTTGGGTTCCGAAGGACGACCGAGCACGCGCGTTACACTTGGCTTTTATTTACACTTTTAATCTGACTACATTTAAAAATGAACGAATATGCGGTTTTAGTTTTCTCAAAATTCAACCGCTGTTTCCTAAGTACAACACTTCCTCTCTGCAAGTGAAAATTTACCTACCCTGGAGGTCTCAAAATTTTGCCACCTCTCCATCCAAAGGTTGCCTGGAAGAGATCGCTTTAATGGTTTTTATGTAATGTCTTTAATGTTTGCAATATAGCGTTCATCTTATAATCTGAATATCTTCAAGCCTCGAGTGAATCGGTATCTTCTAGGCAAGCATGATCCATCGTCGATCACGTCGTCACTTTCCATCAAGTGAGACTGCGGTCAAATGCTAGCGTTTCTGATATTTAATGCATTAGCGCATGCTAGGCGAAAATCTTAAGATTTAAATAATTAGGAAGAAGAAAATGATAGTGCTCGGGCAGGGATCGAATCTGCGGTTTCGGAATAGCGTCCCGACGCCTTAACCACTGGGCCACCGAGCCAACTGCTCGAGTAACCTTCCTAATTATTTAAAATCTCTAAATGCTAGCGTATCCGGTAATAAAAGAAATCTATCTATGCCGTCATCATGTAGCTATCTCGTGTTAAATGGGTTGTTTTATCCCCATGTTGAATAATGGTTTATTTCGGTAGGACCCGCAAGAGCCCCCGGCGCCGCCGCCGCCAGAGCAGCCGTGGGCCGAGGAGGAGTCCCCCGTGCGCCACCTCGACGCCGCGACCTTCAGGAACACGCTGCGGAAGGTCAAGCACGCCGTCGTCATGTTCTACGCGCCATGTGAGTACAACCAGCCCCCTAATTCCGGTCGTCGTCATGCTTACGCGCCGTGTTTGTACAATGAGCAACCTAATTCCGGCTTTCGTCATATTCTACGCGCCGTGTGAGTACAACCAGTCCCCTGATCCCGGTCGTCGTCATGTTTACGCGCCGTGTGAGTACAATAAGCCACCTAATCCGAGTCGTCATGTTTACGAGCCGTGTGAGCAAAACCAGCCCCCTGATCTCGGTCGTCGTCATGTTTACGTGCCGTGTGAGTACAATAAGCCACCTAATCCGAGTCGTCATGTTTACGAGCCGTGTGAGCAAAACCAGCCCCCTGATCTCGGTCGTCGTCATGTTTACGTGCCGTGTGAGTACAATAAGCCACCTAATCCGAGTCGTCATGTTTACGAGCCGTGTGAGCAAAACCAGCCCCCTGATCTCGGTCGTCGTCATGTTTACGTGCCGTGTGAGTACAATAAGCCACCTAATCCGAGTCGTCATGTTTACGCGCCGTGTGAGCAAAACCAGCCCCCTGATCTCGGTCGTCGTCATGTTTACGTGCCGTGTGAGTACAATAAGCCACCTAATCCGAGTCGTCATGTTTACGCGCCGTGTGAGCAAAACCAGCCCCCTGATCTCGGTCGTCGTCATGTTTACGTGCCGTGTGAGTACAATAAGCCACCTAATCCGAGTCGTCATGTTTACGCGCCGTGTGAGCAAAACCAGCCCCCTGATCTCGGTCGTCGTCATGTTTACGTGCCGTGTGAGTACAATAAGCCACCTAATCCGAGTCGTCATGTTTACGCGCCGTGTGAGTACAACCAGCCCTCTAACCCCGGCCATATCCAGATTACAAAGACCGTGAAGTAAGATCTGCGAATAAATTGTCACAAAAGTGACAATGTAGTTCAGTCTCAAAAGTGAAACAATAATCGCTAGCACAAAGGAGTGTCGTTTCTTCAAACTTAGTAATTATATCCCCTCACATCTCTGACTGTATTAGTGTAGTTGCGAATCAGAACTCGCGTCACCGAAAGGTTATCGTATTATATTCCGCGCCATACGAGTGTTGTATGGCATTGTAAAACAGCTAAACGACGTTCAGCCATTTTACATAATGACTGAAAAATATTCAGGGAGTTCCAGCACGGAGTTCTGCTTATAATGAGTTAATTACTTCCCTAGGGTGCGGCCACTGCAAAAGCACCAAGCCCGAGTTTGTAAAAGCGGCTGAGAAGTTCGCTGACGAGTTGATGGTTGCATTTGGAGCCGTCGACTGTACCGCCGCAGCGGATCTCTGCAAAACATACGACGTTAAAGGATACCCTACCATCAAGTACTTCAGCTACTTTGATAAGAAGATGAGCGATTACAGCGGTGGGAGGAAGGTAATTTATTTATTTATTTCATCTTTATTTCAGGCAACATTCAAATAAGTTACAGATGTTATTTACTTCTTCTACGGCCCATATATATATATATATATATATATATATATATATATATACCGCCCTTCCAAATTATATTAGTCCTTTCTGTTCAAAGGTTGTCTGGAAGAGATCGCTTTGAGCGATAAGACCGCCTATTGTTATGCTGATTACTGTGAAATTTACTTGTTTTTCATGTACCTATATTTAAGGTTTTTTAACAATAAAGTGTTTATCTATCTATCTATATATGTAATGACGATTTCTGCTTGTATTATTACAAGCTTTATTCACTTGTATGTACATAATATGTATGTAGTAGATATGTACAAGTATGTATTTGGATGAAATCTTTAACGTCAGTTTTAAACTGAACATGAATCCTCGGTTTTTTAATTTTAATCTGTTTGTTTGTATATTTATTATCTATAGACTCTGAAACTGCTGAACGGATTTTGATGATGTGGTTTTCCAGGTTTGGTAGCATTAGTACCAACTTAGATTATAGGGTATGTTACATCAAAATCGGTTGGGTGACTACGAAGATACAGCTTGACCTCTTCTTAGTACGCGCTCTCATATACTGGGGAGGTCTTGCAAGATGGTCTTGGGAAAAATACGAATATAGGCTTTCTCTGTCATTTACGCGGACGAAGTCGCTGGTAAAGCTAGTTTTTTTTATTTATGATACTAAATGACGAGACTAGCTGGTCGTTTGCATGATGGTAAGCAATACGCCAGCCCATAACAATAACAGCACCACCCAAAACTTTGTTTTGCAAAATCCTGCGCGGCGCGGAACTGCGCTCGTCACCCTGAGACAATTAGCTGTTGAGTCTCATAATGCCCAGTAATTTAGCTGGCTACAATGCCCTTCAAACCGGAACACAGTAATGCTCGCGTACTGCTTGGCGGCTGGATAACTGGCAAAGCGGTGGTACCCACCCAGACGGCCTGAAGCTTAATCTGAGCTCAACACAATATACGATTGGCGCTGGGACCAATGGGTACGGGGGCAGAATTGAAGTCGCTTTTTGTGTTAAATATGAAATATTTGTATTTTCAGGAGGCAGACTTCGTATCGTTCATACACAGTCAGATAGGAACGCACGAGACGAAGCAAGCTGCCGCGGCCACGCCGCAGGAGGCCGGTTTCGGAGGAAACGTGCGGCTTTCCTTCGATTCCGACTTCGAACAGCTCATCGGCTCTTCGACGCCTACCTTCGTCATGTTTTACGCTTCTTGTAAGTATTTTTACAAGTTTTTATTTAACTTGCGATGTTTGTGTCAAAGCTTGCAAGTTGAATCAGAACCACTTCCTCTTATACTACGGAGTTGAAATTTTGCATACTTGGTCCGATGACTAATGCAATGTTATGGTGACAGTCAGCTGATCTTATGAAGACGTAAGGTGGGCAATGGAACTCCTTGACGGATAATCGTAAACTGCTATTGTTTGGGCTCATTTTAATCTGCTCGCGGTTCTGATTACGAATTTGTTAAAAGCTTATCTTGAAAAACAACTTAAACCTTATTTATGTAATGATTTTACATTGCGAGCTTATTATGTAATGTCTTTACATTGAGTCTTTACGAGCTGGGCCATAATTTACTATGACATCTTGGCGGTTCCTTGCTTCGAGGTCACGTCGATTCACGTCGTTTATTAATGAAGGAATCGACGTGACCTCGAAGCAAGGAACCGCCAAGTTGTCATAGTGAATTAGGGCCCAGCTCGTTCGCCTGATAGTAAGCAACATGCCCATAACTGCTGCACCACTTAGAATGTTATGAAATACCTCGGCGGCACTGTACTGCGCTTGTCTCCCTGAGACAAGTAATTTCGCTGGATATCAATCAATCAATCAATCAAAAGTTCTTTATTCAATTTTGTCGTCACATACGCACTTATGAACGTCAATTATTATACAATCCTAGAACACAATATTTGATGGTCCCTGTGGTGTAGTGGTTGGGCAGGTTGGCTCAAATCTCATACACCACTGAGGTTGCTCGTTCGAGTCCCGCGATGGGACAAACTTTTGTGCATAGAAGAAAAAGCGCAATATTTGTTTCGTGTCAGGGGATCTATGTATGTGATCATTGGGCGTATTTTATTTATATATATATTATTTAATAATGGTTGTGCACTACTTCTTGGCGGCAGAATAAAGTGGTAGTACCTTACCGCCATTTATTCTGATGCTGCCAGCCCCCCGATTTAGAACCTCATGATAATGAATCGATTTGAATGTCAAATCTATGTAGTTTTGTAGGATACTTTTCGAGCTATTCCGCTCCGAGAATTCGATACGCTTTCGGTCACAATACCGGTATCGATTATATGATGCATTTACGGTTTTTTTTTGGTGTATTTTGGATTGTACGATATCAAACCGAATCGGTCGACAACGAGTTATCGTGGGGTTCTTTCTGAATCGGGGGGCTGACCGAAATTCTCAGATACGACAGACCTACCTTAGTGAAATGTACAGTTGATTTCCTATTTCCTTCTTTATTATAGACCCGAGCGAGAACGATGCTCCGTCTTTCTCCCACTTTATTGCTGGCGTAATGATAAAATGCTTGCTTACTTTTTATGTGGCATCAGGGCCCTAATTCACTATGACAACTTGGCGGTTCTTTGATTCGAGGTCACGTCGATTCCTTCATTAATAAACGACATCTGTGCGACGCGTCATACAGAATCATAGAATATATGAATGCGTCATAGAGATGTCGTTTATTAATGAAGGAATCGACGTGATTTCGAAGCAAGGAATCGCCAAGTTATAGTGAATTGAGGCCCTGGTTCAAATAAGCTATCATTTATTAATTGCGTTTCACCTCAAACAGCGAATGCACTATTTCCATTTTCTTATAAAAACGAGATATCTCGCGATAAAAAGGTAGTCATGTCCTCCAACCTTTTAACTCTCTGCGCGAGATATTAAGGACAAAGAATCTTTGAAATCAGTAGGCGAACTCCGCTTTGCCAGTTATTCAGCCGCCAAGCAGTAGTGCGCGAGCATTACTGTGTTCCAGCTTGAAGGGCATTGTAGCCAGCAAAATTTCTGGGCATTACGAGAATCAACAGCTAATTGTCTCAGGGTGACGAGCGCAGTGCAGCGCCGCGCAGGATTTTGCAAAACAAAGTTCTTGGTGGTGTTGTTATTGTTATGGGCTGGCGTATTGCTTACCATCAAACAAACGACCAGCTCGTCTCGTCATTCAGTTACATAAAAAAAAACTCTTAATGGAACAGGTGTCTTCTAGGCAAGCACATCGTAGACCAACCACATCATCGCTTACCATCAGGTAAGATAGTGGTCAAACGCAAACCTATAAACAGTAAAAAAAGGGAACAGATGGTAGATACTAAATATTTTATTTATTAACTTAATGACGAAACGAGCTGGTTGTTCGCCTGATGGTAAGCAATACGCCTATAACAGCACCACCCAGAACTTTGTTTTGCTTTACTGCGCGCCGCTGCACTACATTCATCACCCTGACACAATTAGCTCTTAAGTCTCATTATGCTCAGTTTTTTTATTGTACTGAGTGATGAGACGAGCAAGTCGTTTGCCTGATGATAAGCGGCACGCCTGCCCTTAACAATTGCAGTGGCCCCCAGAACTTAAAATACCATAAAAAGCAATGCGTAGCACTTTATTGCGCTCATCACCCCGAGACTTTAGATATTAAGCCCAGTAATTTCGTTGGATTCAAGGCCCTTAAAACCGGAACATAATGCTTGCGAACTACTGCTTGCTACAGCGGCAGAATAACTGGGAAGGTGGTGGTACCCACCCAGACGGCCCCTTACTACAAACCACCGTTTACTAGAACTGTGCATAATAGGGGATCGGACAACTTTTCAGAAAGTGTTTCAAATTAACTATAATGAATGGATATAGCCATAAAAAATTGTATTTTTATTAAATAAGGCTCTAAAAGTACCTAAAACTATGTTTAAATATTATGTTTCAAATATTGCCGCGCAAAAGGTCACCTCAAAACATGTTACTTCATATGAAGGTAGAAAACGACAAACTCTTCGAAATAAAACTTGCAAAGAGATTTAAATACGTTTTGTCAAGTTTGGGGACTATATTGTAGTAATGGAACGAAAAAATCAGCAAAAATACATTTTTAGTATGAAAGTTTTCGTGAGTTTGATTCATTATAAATATTTAATAAAACGGCTAGGACTCACGTAGTTTGTCGAATTAGTCGACCTAGGTTTCGAGCATGTCCGATGCTCTTCATCAGGGGCGAGTTTACGCTGCGAGATCGCGGCGACCACTGGCGGTGTCGAGGCGAGATGCGCGGGCGGCCGCCCGCTCCGCACGACGCGAGGGGGGAGGTGGCGTCGGCGGCGCCTGCGGGGAGCGCCACGCGCCTCTCGTGCGCTGTCGTGTTGCCGACGACGACCGCACTAATGTCGGCACGAGTTCTTCATCATCGCTGACAACGTCGTCGCCGAAAGTTCCGTCACACACTGTGCTGACTGTGTCACACTCTAGACTACCTACCACATTCTGTGTCGAGGTAGCATTAAGAAGTGGTTTCCACGCTGCAGACAACAACCATCCACGGTCCCGGTTGAAGTTAGGACATCGAGAGATCTCTATAGCCTCACGCACTTTTCGAGGTACGAAGAACTTCTCTCTGGACAGTACGGAGGCTTTGTCAAACCTGATGTAATGTTTGACGTCTGCGAGATGTGCATGCTCTGCAGTAGTCTACAGTATACCGTGCGACTGTGGCAAGTGTTACATAGGCGAAACGCGACGCAATATTGCAACTAGACTTACCGAACACATAAGGAGCATTAAGAATGTGGACACAACAAAATCGGCTCTGGCAGAGCATGCACATCTCGCAGACGTCAAACATTACATCAGGTTTGACAAAGCCTCCGTACTGTCCAGAGAGAAGTTCTTCGTACCTCGAAAAGTGCGTGAGGCTATAGAGATCTCTCGATGTCCTAACTTCAACCGGGACCGTGGATGGTTGTTGTCTGCAGCGTGGAAACCACTTCTTAATGCTACCTCGACACAGAATGTGGTAGGTAGTCTAGAGTGTGACACAGTCAGCACAGTGTGTGACGGAACTTTCGGCGACGACGTTGTCAGCGATGATGAAGAACTCGTGCCGACATTAGTGCGGTCGTCGTCGGCAACACGACAGCGCGCGAGAGGCGCGTGGCGCTCCCCGCAGGCGCCGCCGACGCCACCTCCCCCCTCGCGTCGTGCGGAGCGGGCGGCCGCCCGCGCATCTCGCCTCGACACCGCCAGTGGTCGCCGCGATCTCGCAGCGTAAACTCGCCCCTGATGAAGAGCATCGGACATGCTCGAAACCTAGGTCGACTAATTCGACAAACTACGTGAGTCCTAGCCGTTTTATTAAATATTTATAAAAATACATTTAATGAAAAGCAAAAACGTAAAATAAACACAAGCTTGACTCACGGCATTTGCCTTCAAATGACGTCATGCGCTGTGATTGTTGTTACGTTTGTGATGAAGAACATATTAAAAATGGCAGAATTATTAGATTTTATTTATTGATTTAAAAATATAAATCATTATTATTTAACGAAAATATTGATTGGATGATCTTTCTGGTTCCAAGAACATTCGTTCTAACTACATTTTAGATTTTTTCTCAATCACTGTCCGATCTCCTATTACTTTTACTTTGGAGCAGTTTACCTTGAGTCAAGGTTATTTCCTTGCGGAACGAAATTTGAATAAATGCATCATAATGACGTGTAATTGTCGTGAGATTGTCTCACGGGGTGAGACAAAGATTCCTTCACACCTATCGTATGAATATCACTATTGATAATTTCACTAGCTCGATGCGATGGTGGGATGTTGTTGGTGATTTAGCGTTATTTATATTGCGATTTATTTAGCAGGTACGTTACTAACGTGAAATATTTATTTTTCTTATCTACACTAATATTATAAAGAGGAAACATTTATATATTTAACTGACTTCAAAAAGGAAGAGATTCTTAATTCGACGGTACGTTTTTTAATTTTTTTTATGTTTGTTACGCGGTCACTCTGCCAATTATGAATTGATTTTGATGATTCTTTTTTTATTTGGTAGGTCATATTTCAGAGGTGGTCCCATATAAATTTTATCGAAATTGATTCAGTATTAAAAAGAAAATGAACAAAAACAAAAAATATAAATTTACTCTTGAAGTCGGTACTTGTTTTTTTCTAAATTCATTATTATATTAGATATATTATATCTACAATGATATAATTAACTAGCAACTAGTTCGCGGCGATATAATGAAATATAGCTCATGTTACTCAGGGACAGTGTAGCATTCTATCAGTGAAAGAAATTTTTAATTCAGATCAGTAGTTCCAGAGATTACCAAAATTAGATTAGAAACACACTTACTATCTTACCTACTTTTAATATTTGTATAGATTTGTTTTTTTATATTGTGTGATGAGACGAGCAAGTCGTTCGCCTGATGGTGAGCGCCACGCCTGCCTATAACAATTGCAGTGCCACCCAGAACTTTTAATACTTTAAAAAGCACTACGTAGCACTGCATTGCGCTCATCACCCCGAGACATCAGATATTAAGTCTCATATACCTAGTAATTTCGCTGGCTACAATGCCCTTTAAACCGGAATACATAAATGCTTGCGCACTACTGCTTGGCGGCAGAGTAACTGGCAAAGCGGTGGTACCTACCCAGGCGGCCTCCCGCATACGAGAGACCTGCCACGAGTGAACTATAAATAATAATAAATAAATACGCCCAACAATCACATACATAGATCCTGGCCTTTAACTAGGATTCCCTGTATCTAGGGAACCAGGAACTACGAGGACCGTGGTCCCACAACACTCAGACACGAAACATATGCTGGCGCTTTTTTCTGTACATAAACACTTGCCCCGTCGCGGGAATCGAACCCGCAACCTCGGTGGTGCATGAGACTTGAGCCAACCTGCCCAACCACTACACCACAGAGGCTATCTCTAAGTACTATGTCTAAGTGTTACATTTAATTTTGACTTGGACTTATTGTTTAGAGTAACATTAGGCTATGTTAATTTTTAAGTTCAAAAAACGTAACTAGATGGCGCTGGCAAGCTCTAAAACACGCAAACGACGTATTCGTAGCCCGAGTTCCCAAATAAAAGACTCATATTATATGCTTTTATGAAGACGCTTTCTGGTTTTGTCTCAAATTGTGAGCACTTCCTGATCCGATGAGCTATCCGGCTGAAACTCTCAGGGTAGCTCAAAATTCGATGACAATGCATTCTAAATTCATGTAACGTGGTTTTTATATTAACTTTTGAACGCGTTAAAACTTATATTGTTTGATTTCGGGGGTTTTTGGGACATTTTTACACTTATTTAACTGTATTTTTGCAGGGTGCAGCCATTGCATGGCTTCGAAGCCTGTGTTCAGTAAACTAGCGACCAACTTCAAGGAGACCAAAGTGCCAGTGACGGTTGTCGCCGTCGATGCAGCGGAGAATCCGAAGGTCGCTGACATCGCCGGCATAGAAACACTGCCCACATTCAAAATATTCGCCGGAGGGAAAGAACTGGCCACATATGCAGGAGACAGATCAATGGAAGACTTGAAAAAGTTCTGCAAGTCCCATGTCAAGGTTAAAGATGAACTGTGATTGTTTGGAGTCATGTAGTTATTGGTATTGTCTGTGGCACTGTATTTGTATCATTTCTCAGCCATTTTATATGTAACTTGTAGAATACCGTTCTCGCGAGCTTAGAGCTTATTTGTAATTTATAATTATCTCTCATGTTGAATCTCGTATTTAGTATATGCTATTTTTAACCCTTTGAGCGGCAAGGGCGGCTATACTCGACAAACAAAAATGCACTGCGCCGAGGTCGGCTTGAGCCGACTAAAACGTATAGAAATTGCGTAGTTTGGTTTGGAGGGCTTTACTTCTATAGCGCGGCGCTCAAAAGGTTTATTTACCTTTTTAGTAAAATCAGTTAGTTATAGTTTCATTTTACCACAAACCTGCTTCAGTTGTTAAGTACTTAAAACAAGTATTGCCATAGACAACACATTGAGAGTATAATCGCCCTAAGTGCAGATTTAGTAATTTTTTCCGTAATATAATTACTAGGCATTATGAAGCTTAAGAGCTATTGTCTTGGGGAGACGAGCGCAGTGCAGTGCCGCGCACGATTTTGTATAACAATGTTCTAGGTGGTGCTGCAACTATTATGAGCAGGCTTGTTACCATCAGGCGAACGTCTCACTCGTCTCGTCACCAAGTAACAAAAAATGTATTTCTGCGGCGATTACAGTTAATTTAATATCATCACACGTAATTATTCGTTTCTTTTTTTTGTTATTTAGATATCTGTATTAGTGAGCTTATATTACTTAATTATATGTAGATATTTATCTATAGTTAGGGCTCGTTTACATTTTGAATTTGATAGCAAGGTATTAGTTGCATTGCTATAAAAAAAATATCACTCACACGCGTTTGTAACACGTTCAAAAAATGGTTCACTAAATAAAAAAGTTATCCCAAAAAAAATTATAGGGACTCTTTAATTATATCTCTCGAAATACCCCGATTTGAGGGAAAAATTTCAAGGGGACCAACCACCGTCAAAAAGCACTTGGTAAATGGTTGGTGAGCAATTGGAAAGTACATAGTATGGTAGCCAACTCATTAACTTATTTATATACAACGTGGCGCCACAATGGCAACATTAAAAGAACACACGGGAAGAGTTACAAGTCAGGTATCATAAAAAAAAGTATTTTTTACGCGAAATATTCACTATATTAATATTTATTTTTCATGTACCTACTGATTATTTTTGTTTGGTGTACAATAAAGCGTTTTGTATAGCATTATATATATTTTTTTTATTTTTGAACAAAATGTATCACATACTGAAATAATGTTTGTTTAAGCAAAGAATACTAACTATTGCTTTGGTTTAAGCGTAAGGTTCATTCTTAGGCATACCTACGTTTTGAACTAATCGGCAACGTTCCGCGCTCGCTGTGATTACTTTTTTTTTAATATTTCGATTGTAACGACAGTTACAAATTCAATTTTAAATAAATGATTAAGTTTAAGTTTTGTATGATTTTAGCCCTACCTGTGTCTACTTGTACTAATAATTTTTCTAAGCCCGTGTGTTCATTTAATGTCTCCATTGTGGCGCTACGTAGTATTATCATATTATAAATCTATTTATAAACCGGGCATCGTTTACGAAGTAATTTGCGTCCGTAAAACAAATGAAGGACGATAATCTCGTTCGATAACGATTCTTAAATCGTGAGTGATGTATGTGAACAATAATCCTGTTATCATAATATAAATATTTATATTATATACACATTTGTACATTACTATACATTAATTTATACGCTCGACTTAAATAATATACGTATTTATTAACTCGTACAATAAGTAATTGAAAGTTTCTACTACAAAGTAATCTTATGTATCATTAGATGTATATTGTAAAATAAGTAAATATTTTAAAATCGTCTACTATCTGTGTATAATTTAATCTCTTTACAATTTCAAGTAATAGAAATTTGGGCATAATATGTCAGTATGCGTATACTGCCCGGGTTACACGAGGCCAGTTTTTCAAAGCAAGGATATGAAGCTAGTGTTAAAGCCAGAAACTAAGCAGATCTAGCTGATATATTTTAAGAAATGGCTACTTCTATAAGCTACAGCACTTCTCTTAGCTTTCTAGACAAGTTGTGAATAATATTAAAACAATTTGAACTGAACTTAAATATCATGTTCCTACATTCTTTCAAATAAATCATCATTTTACGAAACCAACCGAGTTTTGAGCAGCAGGAGTTTTATCTTAATCAAATTTATATGGGACCACATCGGTTGAGAGAACATAACCGCACTCTTTAACCGATAAAAAATTCACAAAAATCAGTTCATTGAAATTCGGTCAAAAACTTGCCTGGTGTAACCTGGGCATTACCAGTCAGCGTCCGAATGTGTGAAGATGAAAAGTGCATTGCAGTGCCGCACAGTGCTACGTAATTTAAGCTCTGGGTGGCACTGCAAATATAATGGGCAACAGTTACTCTTACCTTGTCCCAACCTCTTATAAAAGGCAGTGATATTCTATCGAAATCACTTCGTATGTCTGACATTATAAAATTTTTAGGCCGGGTAAGCTTAGATGATAGAAAAAATATTTTTATACGCATCAACTAAATATTTATTAAGTCTATATAATTACTTTACTGTATTTATTCGGGGTCATGATCATGATGATCACTTTCACGATTGTCTAACAAACTTGCGTTGCAAATTTGTTCTAATGCCCAAACGTTTAAAGCTTACTTCAGCTACATCTAGAGGGTTAACCTAGTTTATTTGAATAAAACGAATAGAAAGCGCGGAGAAAAGATACATTTCATAAATACTCGATGTTATGATATTACTGTAATTAAAAAAATACATATGTACTTTAATTAATATTTGAAAATATTATTTATAACTACATCATATGTTCTTCTATTCGTTTTATAGAAACCTTTGATTTTTCTTTGAACTCAGATGACTATATTCTGTTATGTATCATAATATAATGCATTTGATAAAAATATAAATAATTATGTTAAGGACTTATACATGCATTTAATACTTAAAATAGCCAGTGAGCTAGAAAAAATCCAATTTTATTATTTTTTTAATTAAATTTACAGTAGTTGGCTTATATCTAAAGTTCATCAAAGAATTTAAACAATACGTCATTGAATAAAAGTTGGTATGAAATCTTATATCATTATGTTCTCTACAGTTGTAATAAGCATTTTGTCTTGTCTGTAATACAAATAAATAAAGTAGGGTTTCCTCCCCTCTGTCTACCCCATAGGGGACTAATACGTGACGTTAATGTTGCAATTCCACCAAATGTTCAGATGGCGAGGTCGCCTGTTCCTACATAAATGATAAAGACGAATGAACGACCCTAAAGTTAGTGAGCGAATGAGTTTTAGCTGAAAAAGTATTATTAAAGCGTTCTGCGCTCCTATCCAGTTACCGTTCCGCTCCTATGCGGAAGCATCTTCAAGGGTACTGTAATCTTTATAGCAGTGTTCCTTTTACGATGCAAATTTCCTTCGATGTAGGTTCAAAAAAATCAAATGCATTCCATTCTGTTGTATGCTCATTAGGGGCAAAAAATTTTAAATATGCTTTTACTGTTTTTGATTCTTTGCATACCAAATTTCATTGCCATAACTTCATAAACGATGATTTTCCATACAAACTTTAACACCCCATTTTACCCTGTTAGGGGTTGATTTTCGTAAAATCCTTTCTTATTACACGACTACGTTATAAAAGGAACATACCCTACAAAATTGTTTCTAGGATGAACGGTTTAGGCTCTGTGCTGTCTGTCTATATGTCATCTCCCATTCTATAAAATATACAAGCTCAAACGGGACTGGGACAGGAACGGGAAGAAGGGAGCAGGAGCGGGATTAGTGTGAGATTAAAAATGGTCGGCGCGTACGAAGTTAGGGGAAACAGCTAGTTGATATACATAAATGTTACTTGTACTTAATATTAATAACTAATGAAAATCTTCATCTTACAGTGATACAAAGCAATATTCAAGACGGTTCAGAAGTACTTTGTTAACTTACAATGTTAGTGGTTACAATACGTTCAACGTTTAAGATTAAAATCGGTGAGATCTGAAATATATGTCGCCTAGAACACGTAGTTAACATAAATTATCTCTCATTTCGTAGAACGTCCATTTAAATACGTAACGCAGTTCTTTTAAGGTATCGTTTTTGGAGTACGAATCGTGTAAGTTCGTCACTACTTGCCTACATATTCATTCATTTTCTTTTCTGTCGCTATGTTTAGAGGGTATCGATAACTCTTAATCTTGGCAGCAGTAAATGCTGCCAAGATTAAGAGTTATCGATACCAAAATTAATATATCAGAAACCTGATATAAATTGTACCATTTATGGTAGGCTTACTTCTTGGTTTAAATTATCTAGTTTCACGCTTATTGAGGTAAGGTCGAATCCACAGTCTTTTATTTTTCTTTATTATTTTTTCTTTTACAACATTATACCTACATAATAACATATTATATTACTAAGATGGCCTAGTACTACTAGGCCATCCTAGAAATTATTGCAGCCGAATATTGCTGTGAAATATTGCGCGTCTAGAAGCATCTTAATTCAAACTCATTTATGCCCTCTATGTAAGTGTCTTTAGGAAAAGACCTACTTTGCTCGTACTTTGACGTTTCCGAATAGAAGAGATGAAAAGTTGAATACCATTCAGTCTTCTAGCTTAGTGTTGGAGTGAAGACGGCTCTCGGTCTGCGTTTCAATGTCGAGGCCAGACTTTATTTGCATAATCAGGCCTAAACCGGCTTCAGAACGTCAATGCCTACCGTGAGCGAGGCGCGACAGTAGGTACGTTATGCAAATCGTGTGTGTTTAGAGTACATTAAAAATACAATGAAAACACGGCGCAAGGTCGGGAGTGCCCCGCCACAAGAACTTGATCGGCTGTTTCACATTCTCAGTCCTGCAACTAAAACCTCTCCTAAAATACTAGTATGAATTACCCAAGACGTGGTAATTAATTGGCTTAATATGCTATTAATTTACCTTGACACCACCATTTCTTACGGTTTCTTTTAGTCCTCGCTATCCAAAGGTTGTCTAGAAGAGATCGCTTCGAGCGATAAGACGAGCGGTTATTGTTATATTCTGGTGGGATGATTTCTAATTTTGTTGTTTGGGCTTTTTGGGGTCAACATAATTCTTTAATATTTTTATTAAGAATAGGAATAAAGATACGTAAGTGAATACTAAATACAGAGTACGTGATTACCCTTTCCATCATTAATAATGTATCCAATCCACGATAACTTTCAAAATTTCCAAAGTCGTACTGCAAAAATCGAGATATACTTTCATTATTACGTCATAGATCTTCCATAGTGTATTTAGTAAATTAATTAAGTATTATGTACTTAGTTTTTATTGTTATTATTATCATGTTTTTAGTTTTTTTTTCTATTTGTTTCATTAGTACCAATTATTTTCAATGCTATTATATGTGAAAGTCGGTGTTATCTATAATGCACATAACCGATTAGATTCTCAATTTAGCAGGTCATTGACTTACTAGATTGTGTACCTACTGTTAAAAGAGAAAAAAAATTGTTACGATTATAAGCACTACATTGTTTATAACTAGCCGTGCCCCGCTGTTTCACCCGAGTGGGACAATCTTTTGAGATAAAACATATTATTACTCCTCTCCCTCTAATGATATGTCCCTCAAGCGCCAATCGTATACCGCGTTGAGCTCAAAATAAGATATAGCTTCACTGCGACTAATGAGATATGGTGCAATTATTGTCGATTCAGGCAAGAAATCGAATTATTCTCATTCATTTACACCAAACTACGATAACTACAAGTTGAGATAAACTTAATGGGACAATAGAAAATATGGCATCATAAGACATTGTCACAGTGAATCTATTCCTCAATCTGAGCTCAACTCGATAGACGATTGGCGCTTGAGGAACATATATGTACGGGGGCTGTTCCAGGATCTGAAATACCTACTTTAACTTAATCAAAATCTGTTCATAACTTAACAAAAGTAACAATAGTTATAAATATATGCCAAAACCATCTAAATAAGTCACTGTTTATCAAATTATGGGCTTCCACCGCAATGACGTAACTTTGAAATTATAAACAATATTATATGTATACATTCATTTAAGTATTGGTTTTGAAACCATTTTGTCAAGACGTTAGTTTAAAATTGTTATCTCGCAGTATAAATATTAAATAAGTATCTACTATTTTTAATACGTAACTTTATATTTACAGATGATCAAGTTATGTATGTGGATTTTAATATTTATGGCTGTAACAGTAACTTCAGACTTGATTATTAATTTACAAAAATGGAATAAAATAATTTTCTCAAAGCTTTCTTGTTTTACTCATAAATACAATGTCTGTCTTAGGTGCCCTTATACGACACGATCATGATCTTATACGATTTTACACTATAGCAAATACAAAATAAACAGATATGCTAGTTTTGTTTATATAACCAAGAGTAGCATGTCCATCTGATGGTAAGCGACACGCCTGCCTAGCATCTTCCAACAATTCGCAAAATCTTGTGCGGCACTGCACTGCGCTTGCTTCCTGAAACAATACTCGTGGTAGGTCTCTCGCATGCGGAAGGCCGTCTGGGTAGGTACCACAGCTTTGCCAGTTATTCTGCCGTCAAGCAGTAGTGCGCAAGCATTACTGTGTTCCGTTTTAAAGGGTATTGTAGCCAACGAAATTACTGGGCATATATGAGACTTCATATTTGATGTCTCGGGGTGATGAGCACAATGCGGTCCTGCGCAGCTTTTTGTAATAATAGTTACACTAGGTAGGTGGCACTGCAATATTTATGGGCAGGCGTGGCGCTTACCATCAGGCGAACGCTAGGCTCGTCCGATCACTCAGTTCCATAAAAAACAACAATAGCTCTTAGTCTCATAATGCCCAACAATTTCGATTGAAACTGTCCTTCAAACCGGAACAGCTGTACACTATTGCTTGGCGGTTAAATATCGGAAGGTGCGTCAGGTACCTACTTCTCAAGGCGGACAGAAATGTCCTACCACTACAGGTAGGTACTCTAAATAGGCATATATACTTTAAATAATTTTCATAGATCAGGTAAATTTTTTATTAGTTTCGTTTAAATATTTCTTCTTATCATATTCAAATAAACTGTCTTGGATTTCCAAATCCTTCGTACAGCACTCTAACTTTGATATGGTATTGAACAGTGCTTTTTCTGTGACGAAAACGTACGGCGTTCCTGATTGTTCAGAGTCCAGCGCATGGTAGTACTGTCGGTAGCAGAAGTATGATGATGCCATGCCGACGATAGCACCGACAAATACGTCTTCCCAATGGTGGTGGTGGTCGCAACATCTGCTCATAGACACTACGCTGGCCGCGACCAATGGCACCAAACACGCGATCACTCTCACCGCATGCCCCCGGCTCCGTGACAACACTCCCAACTTCCCACACATCCACATACTGACAAAACCCAACGAACAGAACGAAAAGCTGCTATGTCCGCTCGGAAAGGACTTCCTTCCTTCGATCACGTCTTTCAAATTACCAGTGCAGCGGAGATCTTTCGTCATCTTTCCGTTCGGGAAGCAACGGTAGAAAAAATCCGGTCGTGGCCTGCCGACGATCAACTTCCCCGTTTCTGTTGCAAAGGCGTTAATGGCGCACGCCAGGCTCCACGCTAGCAGCGCTTGCATCGTCTCGCCGTAGTTTCTTGCGCTTAAATACGGTATCATGATGGTTCCTAAAGGCACGATAATGATCAAGGCAATCGTCACCCAAGTGGGGGTGAACGAATCCTTCCGCGGTCGTTTGTAATCGTGTAGTAGTTCTGCTTCTGTGATGTACTGCACATGCGGTTGAAGTATCATGTGCATTAAGCATACGACGACTAGCAAAATAATTCTTACCAAAATTTCTGTTAGTATATTTGGGGTGCTATTTTGTATATCACGGAACATTGCGTTAGGAACGAAGATAGGTACATTTGTTTGATCTTTAAATAATTGTCATTAAAATCGTTTACGGTACACAATGATTATAGTAAAAATAAGTGCACTTGGTTTCCTGTCCCTCAAGTAAGGACACGTACCTATATAAATATATCTTTCCAATTTATATTCATAGTGGCACCAATACTGAACTTTGTTTACTTACAAATGCCACACGATTGCCAAAATATATTAGTGACATGACAATCCCGATAGAAATGTCATAGCAAAATGTATTCTGCAAAAAGGTTTATTAGTTTTTTTATGGAGTAATTGAATAACGAGACTAGCGTATCGTTCGCCTGATGGTTAGCGCCACGCCTGCCTATAACAATTATTATAAGCTTTGTTAATGATGGGGGGTGAAAAGTATTATTAGTAGTTTTATATTGACACTAGTTGCGGCCGTCAGGTTTCACCCGCGGTTTCCCGGGATAAAAAGTCTATGTATTAATCCAGGATACACGCAATATGGATTCCAAACTTGACTCTAATCCGTTGAGCCGTTACAGCGTGAAGAAGTAACAAACACACTTACATACTAATATACAAACTCGCAATTAGTCTATAATATATTAATAAATAAATAAATAACGCCCAACGATCGTTTACATAGATCCTGACCCCTAACCACAGAATACTAAGGGAGAGAAGCATCACCCCGCAAAGAAATTTAAACAAATAGCGACTCTTGTTATGACGCAATAAAATTCAATTCAGCTCGCGTGTCGCTGCATACCTGCCAGTCATATTAACCTACAGAGAGCCTCTCTTTCTATCGCATAGCTCTTATCTCATCTGACGCGGCACGTGTATCGACGCGCGACCCGCCGTCGTCGGTGTCCGGCTATGTACTTGTAGCTTCGTACCTACAATGCGGAGTGCGCTAGGCCTGTCCTAACTAGGATTACCTGTATCTAGGGAACCAGGAACTGTGTGGACCATGGTCCCACAACACCCAGACACGAAACAAATGCTTGCGCTTTTTTTTCTGTGCACAAACATTTGTCCCGTCGCGGGAATCGAACCCGCAACCTCAGTGATGTATGAGATTTGAGCGAACCTGCCCAACTACTACACCACAGAGGCTGTGTGTGTGAATACTGAATTGAATCAATAGGATAGGATAGTCGGATGTATCTTAGTAAGGTATTTGTCATTCCCTAAGTAGGTACCTACATATGTATACTATCACGCTGTTATGCTCCAATGTTTCTTGCCACTTTGTCGTAGTTGGTACTTGCTTAAGTGAAACTGCGATAAGTAGACGTAGCGGTCAAACGTGAGTGCATTGAAAGCAAAAACAGATAAACGTAGCTACGCCAATAGCTAGCTAGTGGGTAGGTATACAACCTGTGCCCACAGGTGACTAAGTAGGTAGTTGTTAGCTAATATATGGCTACAGTAACAGGTTCTAGGCCATAACATTATGAAGGTACAGTTCAGCTCAACTTCCTGGCTATGTGAGTGGCAAACACGGGCGCTTTCTACCGACGCTTGTGTCTGACATGTGCTTGCCCCCATACCCAATGGTCCCTTAAGCGCCAATAGTTTTTTTTAATGGAACTGTATAATGAGACGAGCAAGTCGTTCGCCCGATGGTAAAAAGTACCTACCTACCACAGTAATGCGCTAATTATCGTGTTAGGGTCAAATTAAGGTATAATTTCATTGCGACTAATGAGATGCGGTTTAATTTTTAATTATTAACAATTCAGCCCTTAGATTCAGAACCTCCCGATAACGAATACCGAATCGATTCGACTGATATCGATCCCGTTTTGTGTTCCTTTTCAAGCTAATGCACCCCGAAAATTCATTACGGTTTCGGTTAAAATACTGGTATCGATTACATGTTGCATTTACGGAATTTGTTTTGTGTGTAATATTTTACATCGTAATATATCAAACTCTCAGTCGACAACTAGTTATTGTAAGGTTCTGAATCGTCCAGCAGGCAAGAAATCGAAATTATTTATACCAAAATACAATAACTACGTAGGTGTCTCCTAAGCGAGCGTGCTACATCTTCGACCGCATCGTCACTTAACAACAGGTGAGATAGCGGTCAAATGCAAGCCTATAACTAATAAATATAAAACCTAGTTTGAAATTTCATGGGACATTATAAGTATATGGCTGCCATAGGTACTTACATTGCCATGAAAGTTTCATTTTAGATTCATTGCAACTTTTTTGCCATACTCTGGCATCACAAAACATTGTCGCAATGAATCTACACCATAATCTGCACTCAACACGATATACCTACAATTGGCGCTTGAGGGACCAGTGGGTGCGGGGGCAGATATGAGACTAGGTATAGGTAAGTATATATAGTTAGGTATAGGCACTATATATACTTAGTCACAAAACAGTACTTATCTGTTTTGTGGTTTAGTCTAGCAGAACTTACACTAGGATTTTAGGTATTTTACTTTTATTTACCTACCATACTAAACTTATCTATCACGTTGAAAGTTACCTTTTACAAAATATATTCTTACAGCTAAAGGCAGAAATAAAAACACCACGAATAATTATTTAAAATGTTATCTAGAACGACATCCTCTGTGGCATAGTGGTTGGGCAGGGCCAGACATAACATAGAGGCTGTGGGCTCCCGATACGGGATAAAGGTTTGCTATAAGTATTTTGGCGAACTCTTCTAAGGAGCCAGCTTAGAACGGAACTCAGATACGTGATCATACCTACATATTTGGCAATATATGCGTAGTTCAAATATAAATTACAAATGCAATTTTTTTAAGACGTTCAATCGGGTTATTTCGTTTCCTCCAAAAAACAATTCCTGTCACCTCCAAATTTTTATTAGGATGTTTATGTGAATATAATTTTAATTCCGCCTCTTCTCCAAAATATTAAAGTCATAATCGTCGTTATCTATAATAAGTAGGTACCCTACCTTTGGTTTTTATTACGTTTGGCTAGAGCAGTGTACTTATTTATTTATATTTTAGCCCAAAACAGTTTGTACATGGAGGACTTAATTCTAGGTAGCATTTTTTACCAATCACCCAGAACGTACAAGAAAAAATGTTAGCGGTGCAGTAAAGTACGTGATGGAAAATTTTAAATATTCTTAATTACATACCTATGTATGTAATTTAACGTATGGTATGTAAAAATATACACTATTATTCCACATAAACATAATATAGATCATCTTAACTTAACATAAACTAAATAGAGCGAGTGTGGCTCAGTGGGAGAACATGCGACTTTCGATCCGACACACCCGAGTTCGAATCCCGCTGGCCCCGCACCATTGGCTTTCTTAAGTTATGTGCGGATTTAACACAAGCTCTGAAACGGTTAAGGAAAACATCGTGAGGAAACCGGTACATCCAAGAATTAATCACAAAAATTCAAGGACATGTGACATTCACCAACCCGCACTGGGTCAGGGTGGTGGATTATGGCTGATCCTCCCTCTAAGAGAGAAGGCCCGTGTCCCAGCAGTGGAAAATCCTTAACATCTCGTACGATCAAGTTTGTATTTATGAATTGACCGTTTATTTACACTCTTGTGTCAGGAGTAGGTAAAAAGAAACGTATCATTGACCTTTCATTTCCACCGATCACATCTCGTTAGTGCATGGTCAGTGCTTATGCTTACTTTTTTTAGCTGTCGACATCGTGTTGTTATGTGTTGATATGTAGGTGAGTAGTTAAGTCATTCACTACTCTGACATTTGAAGAGTTCAAGTTACGGTTAGTAACATAACGTAACCACCCAGGTAGGTACATATCTGTGTGGAATCTTTAGTTGGTTTCAAGCCAAGTGTATGAGTCAACATCTATACTTGCAGATGAATGATTATTTTTTTGTTTTTTGTTAACAGAAGGTGTTTTTTTCGCACGGAAGTAGGTATAAAGAAGGTGTCAATATTAATAAGTGCCTATAGATACTACTAGTATAGAACCTCTCCTGAGAATTTTTCGACTCACTGAATAATGTCAAGTATAGGTATAAACTGAGTTATTTACCATTTCCAGCTTCTTTTGGTAAAGCTAATACTATAGATCTATAACTACTACTAGGTGTACCTATATACCTATTGAAATAGTTAAATATATCGTATGATAATTTTACTTTTAAGTTTATTTAGTGTTTCTCAATATAAGTGAATTGTATTCTGTTTTTGAGAAATAAATGTCTTAAACCATAAATATATAATAATTGTGGCGTATATTTTGGCCAAAGAATCAACCTCGTAATTCAGCGAGGCAACGCCGCCAGCATTTTGAGCACGTTGCCGGACGACGGGTATAGGTTGAATTATCTGTAGGCCATTCAGTTGGCTCAACCGATACCCGGCATGTACATAGTATTTAATATCTTTTAGTTTAGTTTTTAAATTATTAAGCCTTTTGTTATATTATATTCTAAATAAATGTTATTTTAATATAATAATTTGATGTAATTTATTTAATTTGTCTTAATTAATATTTTTCTCAAAACGTAGCCGCAGGCCCACCATATTTCGGTAGATAATACCATAGACTAAATATACATGTATATTGTATGTGTATGTTGTGTATTACTTGTATATTTAGTCCATGATAATACCTACTAAATATACATTCCTTGTACCTTTCTTGTGTAAAACTATTAAATATATAAATAAATAAATATATAGGCAGGCGTTATATTATACTTAGGCAGTAATCTAGACCTTCTAGTTACTCGTGGTAGGTCTCTCGTATGCGGGAGGCCATCTGGGTAGGTATCACAGCTTTGCCAGTTATTCTGCCGCCAAGCAGTATTGCGCAAGCATTACTGTGTTCCGGTTTGAGGGGCATTGTAGCCAGCGAAATTACTGGGCATATGAGACTTAATTTATGATGTCTCGGGGTGATGTCAGTGCTACGCAGTGATTTTTATGGTATAAAACTTTTGAGTGGCACTGCAATTGTTATGGGCAGGCGTGGCGCTTACCGACTTGCTCGTCTCATCACTCAGTAACATTACAAAAAAAGTTCTTTATATATTTAGAAAAGCAAACTATCTATTTTGATATAGATATGACACCAGCATTTCTTCAAAGCCAAACAACGTAACATAAAAATACTACTTTGCCTATTGAGGGCAACATTTTTTTGCACATGGCAATAATGATATGGCAGTCAAACAAATAAGTCGCAGATATTTCCAATACTATACATGCAATAACAGTATTGTATTAATGCAGTAATTACAGAGGTCACACGTCGTCGGCGCAAGCGCAAGGCAGCATTACACAACAGCTGCACCGGAAACTTCCACTCTTAAAAAATAAAAGTGAGCGCTCTGACGTAATCGGGCTCATAGGTACCTATATAATTATTTTTTTATGAGAAATCGCCGGCGAAGATGACACATATTTATATGATCGCTATGTGTACTAGCAATAAGAGTGAAAATAGACTGAACTTGTGAGTGAACCACGAGTTTGGCCCGTATCGATGAAGCGTTCTCAAGATGGACTTACTTGAGCGTGTAGCTTGTACTCAATAGTTATATGGTGCGCTTTGCTAAAAGCTTTATATTTTCGTCTGCATCAACTATTTAGGTATTTTATTAAAAAAATGTTTATAGGTACATACTTAGCTCTTTACATAGTCTTCCAATCAATGACCTGAAGTCATTGAACCGTAAGCATAACTTGAAATGAAATTGAATAAATTTGCCTGGTCTTATGATTATTTCTGATTTCATGTGCAACACACTTAATCTACATTTCTCTTTGCAGTCTGATAGGTTGCCAATCTCTTATTTAAAATAATAACAAACAGGTACTTATTATAAGTTAGTTTAAGAGCGTACTATAGATACAGCTATCCAAAGAGAAATAAGTATAAAAAATTGATGGTTCAATGACAATGAACTGAATGCAGTATGTGCGATTATTTTTTTCGTTATGTGAGCGGTTCAAGAAACGAGGTGGCCTCGTACTTGAAATGAGAATTAACAGGGGAGGACTCTGGCAAGTGAGGGGGTTCTCCAACGCGGGAAATGGTTGTGTTGCAGCTGCGTGATTTTTGTTATGTAATGACAGAACTTGCCGTTACAAAAACTGAGTGTTATAAAACAAATGCCTTGTTTCGATAATTCGTGAAAAGTGTTACTACCTCCAAAACCCAAAACGACACCTCTGGGTTTTGAATGACCGATATTGTAGGTATAAATTTTAATTATTTTACCCGTAAGTTTACTACAACAATACGTACGTAAATATAAGTTTTATTAGTTACATGTACAGTACATATTAATCGCCATCGCCCTGCCCCCTTACCCATACATCTTTCAAGCGCCAATCGTATTTCGTGTTGAGCACAAATTAAGGTATACCTTCACTGCGACTAATGAAATACGGTCTAATATTGTCGATTTTGGCATAAAATCAAATAAGTCTCATTCATTTATACCAAAATACGATAACTACAAGTTGAAATAAACTTAATGGGACAATAGGTATATGGCATCAAGACATATGTTGCAGTGAATCTACACCTTATTCTGAGCTCAACACGATATACTATTGGCACTTGAGGGACATGTACATAGGTAGGGGGGCTGATGCGGTCTATGTATGATTCAGAGGTTGTCGTTTTGGGCTAAGAATCTAAGAATGTGCTAACCGGTCTCCTCGAGGCATTTTATAGATTTATATAATCGTACTTTAAAACATTTAATGTACTCGGCTTACGAAAGTGAGTCATTCTGCCATCAATCTCACTAACCTAATCTTCCACTACAATGTCTCTGCTTGTCATCTTGAAAGCTCTCTTGACAACGACAATGAAATTCAGCGGCACGATAAGAACCCCCGAAACTAAAGCCTAGCTCCGCCCTCTCTTGAATCATTGCCTAATTTTACGCTTTATCATCTCACGAGTCTGAACCATAATCGATCCATAACGTTCTTTGTTTATTCGATTATTTATTACGTATGCATTTGTTTCATAATCTATTGGGGAAGGAGACATCTGTAACGTGCTAATCTACATCTGCACTGATGTAACAAAGAGGTAAAACTAGCTAGTTTGTGATTTAGCTCGAGATACCCGCATACTTACCTAGTTTTTCAAACAAGTGGACACATGATATATGTATAAACACATATAAGTATAGTAAGAGGTATATGTGTATAAATATGTACCTACTTATTTTATGTCGAACTCAACGATCCACTCTCACCAGTCTTTTTCCGGGATGTGTGAGTTTTTAGGTATATAGGTTTTTTTAGCGAGTGTTTTTATTTTATATGCACTCGTAAGTAAAAAATTGGAATAGTTAATTTGCCATGGGTAGATAAATTGTATAGGATGTAGTATACTAATTAGCATTTTAAAACTTTTAATTTTTGGGGGAGGCCTTTGCCCAGCAGTGGGACAGTATAGCATAGTAAAAATGTAAAAGCTTGCATTTCAACTAGAAACTTATGCAATAATATTCGTCATGCATTGTCCTTCTACTTTCACTTTACTGCATCCAAACAAAATTATTATAAAAATATGTAAAGTATACGGTTAGATAGATATATTCATGGTAATTTTATTGACTTGCTACTATTATATCATATTATTCTGTGCTACTATGTCGCGTAGGTTTATAATTTAGTCATGGGAGTGCAAAATTGCAAATAAACATTAAGCCCTGGACGGATTGGTTCATCGGCTTAAGCATCAATTTTTATTCAGCACGTGTGATCTTGCAGCGCCATCGCCAGTACAAGTATGCAGTGCAGTAAGCGCTTACATCGTGCTTATGGCCACTTGACCGCATTGGTTTCTTTATTATTCTTTATTCTACTCTCAAGTGCATTACCCACAACCAATTTATTTATTCATATTTATAGCTAAATACTACATTACACTTTTCACCAGTTCGTTATATTATTTTTTGAGGGTTCCGTACCCAAAGGGTAAAACGGGAACCCTATTACTAAGACTCCGCTGTTCGTCTGTCTGTCTGTCCGTCTGTCACCAGGCTGTCTCATGAACCGTGACAGTTAGATAGATGAAATTTTCACAGATGATGTATTTCCGTTGCCGCTATAACAACCAATAAAATAAATATTTAAGGGGGCTCCCATACAACAAACGTGATGGTTTTGCCGTTTTTATACATAATGGTACGGAACCCTTCGTGCACGAGTCCAACTCGCACTTGGCCGGTTTTATTTATAGAACTGAGTGACGATACTAACAAGTCTTTCGCCTGATGGTAAGCGCCACGCCTGCCCATAACAATTGTAGTGGCACCTAGAACTTTTAATAACATAAAAAGCACTGCGTAGCACTGCATTGCGCTCATCACCCCGAGGCGTCAGATATCTCATATGCCCAGTAATTTAGCTGGTTACGATGCCCTTCAAACCGGACACGGCACACTACTGCGTGGCGGCAGAATAACTGACAAAGCTATGGTACCTACCCAGATGGCCTCCCGCATACGAGAGATCTACCACAAGTAGGTAAATTATGAACCAAATATACTTGTATATTTAATCCACTAACTCTAATGAGACCATGTCAAGTGGTTGTGCGGTGGCTGCAGTTCATACTTATTATATTAAATAGGTACTGTTAGAGATTTTTACAATAGAACTACAAACTTTTAATCTTACGCGGCAAAAACTCCATCCAGTTGCGTTCCGAAGTTGCCTCCCGCGCATGCGCGAACCCGAGAGCACATGCGCCATCCGTCAACGCTAGAGATGTGAACCAATAATCGAATATCGGTCATCAGTACGCACGTATCTACCTAAGTGCCAGATATTGGATAAATTAAAGATCGAAATGTTGAGATTTAATTGGCGGATATCTCGTACTGTAGATACTTTAAAAGATATCTACTATTATTATTTTACCTTTATTTAAGGCAACATTAGATAAGATACAGATGGTATTTAGGTACTTATTCTTTTAATATATACTGACGTACGTAGCTGCTTGTACATGAACTCTTTTTGCTTAAATAAAATTCAGGGTAAACGTTATTCCCTTATTCTAACATCAATAAATCAATAATTATTATTTAAACCATTCTCGTATTTAAGACTTTCACTACTATCGTAACATATTTTAATAGTAAACACCATCTATAGACTGATAGATTGTTAGAATTGGCAACGATATGTAATCTTCTAGCTATGGTGATCTCCGACAGGTTTTCTCGTAGTTCCGTGTCGTCTAGAATTCTCGAAGTCGTCGCCACGCCGCGCCGCCTAATAGCCTCTGCATAGTGCATTAGGTATACCTACTTGCATGCGTGGGTGAATCGGAAATTGAGGAAGTTAAGTTTCGCAGAAAGGAAAATGCTAAGATGTCATTGAGAATCGATCAATGGAAGATTAAATGAAGCACCTATTTCGTAAAAATCGATAGAGAGTCTTAAATAAGGCTAGGTCAGGATTCAAAACGAGTCAAAAGCGAAAGGTGGTTTTCACTAAAGTATCTGCATTGGTGTGATAGCCATCGATTTCATGCGCGCGAATTTTTTCATTACTTTTTGTGTATAGATTTTGTAATGTATGCATGTAATTTCACTATTTTGTAAAAGCCCTTTTTCTTGTTATTGTAACGTTTCTTTGTTCAGCAGGAGTAGGTAAATATTGAGAAAACTAATATTTCGATACGATCGATAAAATAAACTAATGCGATAACTGCCGAGACTTGCAAAACAAAAGATTTAATTTCTCGGGCTGCTACAGCGAATATGTACGGAGAGCTCCCCCGGCGACATCCTGACTTAGGTACGTAAATTCATTGGGCTTAGATCACGGCTTTTGCAGAGCTTTTACGTTTTTGTAAGGTGTGAGATATTCACATACAATATACATTAGTTCCTTAGCGGAAATGAACTATGCCTATAGGTGCTTACATCGTCATCATTATTTCAGCATTATCAGTCCATTGATGCATGTGAGGTAGTGAGTGGAGTATCGTATAGTTTTTGGTATCATCTATGTATTTCCAGCTTGCTGACGACTCGGACACAAAATATTCGGACACTTGTCCGAATTGACACTTTTTAATTTTCATATTTTTTTCACAGACGATTCGGACACCAATAGAAAAGGCTGTTTTGTACAGTCTGATAAAAAAATCTCCAACTAAATGCTATTTCCATCGAGATGTACTTAAATAGTAATTTTCTCGAAAATATGCAAGGAAATAAAATAAGTATCGTATATAATATTTTTTATTAATATTATAATTTTCACTTACATACCTATGTATGTAAGTGTAGTAACACGCACCTTTGCAGTTAAAACTTTTTTATATTACTGTACAAAACAGCTTTACCTAATATTTCGATGGTGTCCGAATCGTCAGTGACAAAATATTAAAATTAAAGAATAGCAGTTCGGACAAGTGTCTTATTATTTTGTGTCCGAGTCGTTATCAAGGCCCTATTTCCTTATAGCTACGTATTTTAGGTATATCAAATATAATTATAATTATACCTAGTAAAGAACACATATGTACCTAAATATATTATTATTTATTATTAGTGTATATAAATAAATCATATATCTACCTATTATAGTTTTACATTTAATAGTTTTACATATTATAAATATATGATCCTACTTAAAAAAAATATGTTAATATATATCTTTTATACTTTTCTTAGAGAACCGCGGTTTTTAGCCAATTGGACTCAGTTATATAATTGATTGCACTTAACTTTATTTAAATAATGCATTCCATGAATATTCATGCCAATGATACGATAGGTCAACATTCGTCTAGCGTTTTGTAATCAATAACATGCAATGCGGACAATTTACCGAATGACATGGATCTTCGGTTGCTTAGTGGACCTTACATAATTTTATTGAGGATTCCTCAAGCAATCAGTTAAATACTTTGTTCCTCAATGATTCCTTTGCTATGCTGCTATATATTTATGGCCAAAGGCCATAGCCAAGGCATAGCTATTCAACGTGGCATTTTTTTTTATGTAACTGAATGACGAGACGAGCTACTCGTTGGCCTAACAATAATAGCACCATCCAGAACTTTGTTTTGCAAAATCCTGCGCGGCGCTGCACTGCGCTCGTCACCCTGAGACAATTAGCTGTTGAGTCTCATAATGCCCAGTAATTTAGCTGGCTACAATGCCTTTTAAACCGGAGTACAGTAATGCTTGCGCACTACTGCTTGGCGGCTGAATAACGGCAATGCTGCCAGCATTTTGGGAACATTGCCCACTGCACCCTTAGCATGGACCAGAGACATAAACATTATCCCTTGTTTATATCCACTTTTTGTTTTACGAAAGTGGATAAAACAGGGGATAAATTGATTTGTCTCCGGTCCGTGCTAAGTGAACTGCTAGTGATTAGATTCGTTTTGATAGATGAAATAATAATAATTTACTACATTAAATAATGGATATGGATGATAACGAAGTGACGATGCAGTTTCGTTAAACATATTATAGCATCATGAATAACGTGGCTGCATGAATACCTACTTTTTATTTATTTAATTACCTACTTAGAGTTTATGATGAATGGATTATGCAGCTACCATTCTTAAACTTAATCATATCACGCATCAATCATATGATGATCGTAGTACAAATTTAAAATTCTAGCTAACACAAGACATGCATGAAATATTTGCATCGTTTTTTTTTACAAAATTAGACCTCGCACGTTTTTATTATTAATTTGTTTTACATACACTGAACAATCTTTACCTCGGGATAACAGTCAGTGCCCAGTTCATAGGCATATGGTGGTCATGTGGTGGTGACCTGCCATGATCATCACAATTTTATAAGCCGTAAAATGTATTCTTATATTTCATTTTATGCATTTATTTAGATCTTCTTTTATGTTTAATAGATCTATGTTTGGCCACTATCTCGCCTGACGTGAAGCGATGATGTGGCCTAAGATGGAGCACATAGGTCTAGAGAGAGACGGCAGTTGAGCGGCTGCTTAGATGCGTCTCTCCGATGGTTTACCGAACATCATCCCGAAATACGACTAGGTCGCTTGACGGCATCAAGCGACCTAGTCGTGTTTCGGTTTCAGGCTTTGTTCGGTGGGTGGTATTACAACCACGGCCAGAGCCTACCACTCCAAAAAATGATCCGAAAAATTATGGTGAGGATCTCCATTCCAACAAACGTAAATTTTATCGAAATGCTCCATTTGTATTGATTTTTCTTTGAGATTTCTGTATCCAACAATGGGGTTAGATAGAATAGAAAGGACACCATACCTATACTTACCGAGAGATTTCAGAATATAAAGCATTATCATCATCACTGAGTGCTGTCATAATATTAAAGTTTAAAGGTTAGTTAACAGGTTTAACCAACCTCAAAACTAATTATAATTAATTATAAGGCGTGAAGTTCTTAGCCGCAGTCGGTCGGTAGATTGGAAATATTAAAAAACTATTTATGCCAAGTTAATTAATAAAATGAGGCGTCACTTTGCGGAAATCCATTCAACTCAAATGCTTAATGAAATAATTCAGCTTAGTTCCGCTAGAAAAAATGAATTCCAGCGCTTGGATGGACATAAGATCAAGATCTTAAGAGGGAGCGGCACGCTGAAATTTTCATACAAAAAGAGAAAACGTTTTTCTACCCCTAAACAATAACCAAATTCGATGAAATTTGGACATGTAAGAGATGTTATCATTATTGAGGATTGTAGGTTTTTATTTTTTCGATAATTCTTATAGAATTTGAATAAATGGACCCAAAAAACTCGATATTTATTCGAAAGTTTTTTTTGAAGATTGGAAGCTGTTAACTTTATAAATAGACATAAACTTAAAAAAGGAAAACCTACATACCTAGTTTATTTTCCATTTAAGAAATTGAGACCAAAATTACCAAATTTGGTTGAGTTTTAGTGTGGTAGAAACGTTTTCTCCCGAAACGCAAATTTTAACAAAAATCTGAAGTTGATCCGAATTTAGTTAAATTATAATTATTATTTAGTTAATTTATTTAATTTAATTTACTCATTTTCTGCGAGACCTTGAACCATTATTCAAATACCTAGTGCTCGCTGGCCGCGTCTGTGCCATATCCTCTTAAGCTCTCGTGGTATGTGGATGCCTCGCGTCTCGTGCATCCCCCTTAGCACAGACCGGAGAGAAAACAATTTATTCCCAGTTTTATCCACTTTTGACAAACAAAAAGTGGATAAAAACAGGGCCAACATTTTTGTCTCCGGTCCGTGCTAAGGGGGCTGAGGTGAACTAATAATACTTAAGTATGTATCTACCTACTACCTAATACATTGTTGAAGTGGTCCGCAGTATGCTACTTATAAAACCTATCTATGTGTAATAAATGTATTAATCTAGTTCATATGCATACGATATACTGAGATATGAATTAGATTTATAATATCTTATATCTCGGGGTGATGAGTACAAGGTAGTGCTACGCAGAACTTTTAACGGTATTAAAAGTTTCGGGTGACACTAAAATAATAGTTATGGAGAATGGCGCTTACTACCAGGAGAAAGATTTGCTCGTGTCATTGTTCAGTTGAATAAAAAGAATGTGTAGGTCTATAATAATACTGCTTAAAGCTTACACTAGAAATGCTTGAAGTCAATTTGTGTTTAATTTCAAGTCCTTGATATGGAATGACCAGTTTATTAAAACGATTATTAAATAAGTTTTTTTGTTGAAAAATATATTTTTCAAGACAAGCTTTTAACAAATTCGTAATCGGAACCGCGAGCAGATCAAAATGAGCTCAAACACTAGTAGTTTACGACTATCAGTCAAGGAGTTCCATTGCCCACCTTCCGTCTCCATCATCTCCGTCATCTCTCCATCATCATCAGATCAGCTGACTGTTACCATAATATTGCATTGTCATCGGATCTTGATAAGTATTTTAACTCCGTAGGGCAAGAGAAAGTGGTTCTGTGAGTGTGTTCATTTATTATTTAAGTTTTTATTGTTTGTATTGTTTTTTTTTCGTCTTTGTGTGCCGAATAAATGGGTTTTCTTTCTTTCTTTCTTTCTTTCTTTCTTTCTTTCTGATTCAGCTTGCTAGATTCCACCCGAACATAGTTACTATACATACATACATATATTGCTAGTTAAATAAAAATTTGTAAAATTTACTGTTACCTACTACCTGTTGATGTGCCACACCAAGGGATAGGATAACTAAAGTAAAGTTACACTGTTTTGTCATGATGAAAGGGTAAATGCTTTTTTTTTTGACACAGTAGTAATTGAGTAGGAACCAGACACGAAGGATTACTTGGAGCAAACATTTTTGATTTATTTGTAACAACCATACCACCTACAAAAAGTACAGTTATACATAAATATTTTTATTTATTTATTTTAGGAGGTCTATCGCAATCAAATCAAATCAAATCAAATTTATGTATAAAAATGGCAGGTTATTTTAAATATGAGATTGAGTAATGATTCAAAATTAGATACAATACAATTGATTAGAACAAGTTGTTCGCCTGGTGGTAAGCGCCTCGCACGCCAACAGCAACATTCAGTGCCAATCAGAACTATTAATACCATAAAAACATGATGCACAGTAGACAATACATATACTAGTATAAGGGGGTAGACAATATCAATATAGGTATTTTTATAAATATTAACTATTTTAGCCATTTAAAGTCTCTACTGCTAGCAATAATATAGTTGTAAGTAATAAATAATAAGCTGGTCTTAGAAGTGAAATTGTGACTATTTTTGACGCCTTCGGAATATAATCTGCACTCATTTAGATTACAATGACCCTGGCTCGTTCTTGTCTAGGATCTGTGTATTTCAGAAACCAGGAACTTCGACTTCCCCATCTAAACACGAAACAAAAGTCTGCGATTTTTTTCATTTGTCCCATAGCGGGAATTAAACTTGCAACCTGATCTCCCCAATCACTACACCACAGAGGCTCTCAGTGTAGGTAAATATACATATATACCGTAAAATATGTAGAGTGCATTCGTTACTCTGAATAATGCACACATTTGTATTCTTGAAGTGGTGTGCCCATTACAGGAGGGCTTCCATTCATACAGGGTGTTACGCAACGACTGGACCGGCGGCCGGTTTATCCCACAGCAATAACAATTATTACGTCGTCCGTCGGTGCCTCTTGAACAAACGACTTTATTAGATTGAGGAAAATGTAGAGCTATCAATCAATAAGTCAATCCGTTTCCTTAAAGCATTCGATAGACTTTCCTATCTTCCTATTGACTCACCTAACCGTTCTAACTCACTCTTCATTTCAATAAAACAATGTTGAATGTAGATCAACAATAGCATCCAGTAATTATGCCCGCTACTCGACAAAAGTGCAGCGACGATTTCAGATGCTCGCCAGTTAAAATAAAAATTGTTGTAATTACTTGAATTTGATATGTACTTATTAAAATATATTTCGCGAACGGAGTAGGGGTCTGTGGACATTCTCCGAGATATATAAGCGGGCGGCTAGGAAGTTGCGGCATATAATTCTTGGTGTTCGTCTGAACAAGAGTTAGTGCGGCGGTCGAGGCGCTCCGAGACAAGTTCTCAACATAATGGCTTTCCCGCTTACTGTGAGTACCCGCTCAGTATAGATACGCGAGTGATATAGTTCCGGTCGATGTAACACATGCACATGTCGATCAGTAGATATACAATTCGCCAGTGAAATCCTCGTATCCCTTAAGTTAATCCTGTATCAAACAAGCGACAATCAATTGAAACATCTCCTTGAATAGGACCTAGAAATGTGATGTGATAACTTAAAGTGAACTAATAAGCAAATACAAGTATACCTTTGTAAAAATGTTCATATTAGTAAAAAGCTCATATAAGAGCTGCAAAAAGTTTCTTTCTATAAAACTAAAGCTGTGATAATTCGACTATAAATCAACTTATTGCGTTACACCATTTTAAGTTGATTATCATAACTCTTAACCTAGGTTAGACCTAGGTCATTAACCTACTGCTAATTAATATAACCGTTTATGGAAATTTAATTAGCACAAAACAAGCCTTGTCTTGTTTATGTTTTTTAAGTAATGTCAATTTGAACTTCGTTTTATTTTATTTTTTTAACCTATTCTGTTCCACTGCTGGGAAAAGGTCTCCCCCAAGTCTTTCCAGCCGTCCCTATCCTGCGCCACCTCGCACCAGTCTTCCTTGTATGCATTCAGATCGTCCCTCTATCTCCTTTTGGGCTGGCCTGGGCGCCGTCTTCCATCTTCAGGCTTTCATTCCGTTGTGACTTTTGCCGACCGATCTGGATGCATACGGCTTATGTGACCCGCCCAATCCTATTTGAGCCTGGCAGCCTTCCTACCCACGTCAATTATGCCCGTTTTAGAGCGCAGCGTAGTATTTCGAATCTTGTTTGTACTTTTAACGCCCAAGATGCTGCGCTCCATTTGAATGCTGAACTCCGTTACAAGATGTAATTTTTATTAACGCCTATTCGGTTAAGCTTCTCAGCTAATTATTATGAGACTTCATAGATATTGAATAAACGCAAAACCATCGTAAAACCAGCTCTGTTTAATTAATCACTAAGTTCGTTTTTGTTTAAAATCAGAATCGTTAAGCTTTCTCACATTCAAAGACAATCGCCGCTGTTCAGTAACTCTTGTGTTCCGGAAGAGATCAACATCTTGTTTATACTTTATGATGAGTTCCTCGTTTTTGTGATGAAAAGAAAATGTTCTTAGCTTTCATAGAAGCTTACGGTATTTGTGTACGAAATATAAAAAATATTAAATCGTCTGTCCTATGGAATCTTGTTATCGAGGACTTTAGTAGGTCGTAACTAATTTATAAGCATCTATTCCTGCAGCAACGTGATTTTTTCAATATTTTTTTTTCATGTTTTCGTTTTGCACATCACTAAAGAAAAATTAAGTAACTAATCATTTATATCATTTAACGTTATTTGTTTATATAAACTTTATTAGTAATTTTATGCGAATTTACATTAGAAGTATTTCATCATCATCATCAGCCTATTACGTTCCCACTGCTGGGACTCAGGCCATCCCTCATAGAGAGAGTATGGGCCATAATCCACCACGCTGGCCCAGTGCGGGTTGTTGGATGTCACATGTCTTTGAAATTTTGTGATAAATTCTTGGACATGCCGGTTTCCTCACGATGTTTTCCTTCACCGATTTTAGAGCGAGTGCTAAATCCGCACATAACTAGAAAGTCAGTGGTGCGGGGCCAGTAGGATTCGAACTCGGGTGCGTCGGATCAAAAGTCGCACATGCTACCACTGAGCCACACTTGCTCTATTAGAAGTATTTAATTTATATTAATATCATTATAATACCCATCCTAAGTTAAGATTAAACAAATCACTGTTAACGTAAAAAAATATTACATTGGATAATTAAAAAAAAAAATTGCGGTTTAGATACCTACCTATTCCTTATGACTAATTATTATTAATTAGTACAAACAGTTGAAGGAATAAATCAATATAATTATAAAGACTACTACTACTATGAATTTGAGAATCGAACAAAATAATCGCGCTAAAATATACGTAATATAAAAAATATTTACAAAAATAAATTAATATTATTATTCATATTGAAAACATGTATTACATAGCTACAAGATTTTGAAAATAAACTGTTTATTGTTCTAAACTGCCGGTATAAATTCAGCTCCACCATTTTGTCGGTCCACTTGCAGAGTACTTATATATGTAGATATTTATTTATTTATTGCAATAACGTAAATTCATTCAAATTATTATAGCTATATACTTAGTCATAGGTGTTAAGACTATAGTGGGTCGGTAGGTAGGTACATAAGCCCTGTAAGGGCGTTGCAGCTTATTGCGAGCTAATTATACTAGTTACTTATACAGCTCTACAACTTTCTGTTTCAATTATAACGCCCTACGGCCTCTTACGAGTAAACTGACCATGCCAATTACATAGAAACTGATAATTCTAAAAAATCTTCATTATTAAAACACCTGTCTCAGATTACCATAAAAAAGTTTGAGTAAATAATTCCCTTAACTCAAGCTCAAGACCGGTACCGAAAGATTCCATAACAAAACCAAGTTAGCTTAAAGCCTGATTACATAAGCGGGTGCAGCGAGCGAATCTCGCTATACAAGTCGCGGGCACTCGACTACGTCATTCGGAACAAGAGATTCTATCTAGTACTAGCTGTAGTACCACTTTCAATTTCATGCATATCACATGAGCTCACTAATATGGAGTCACAATCTTAGCGCACGCGGATGAAACATTTAATTAAATCATGAACTTATGTAAACTAACGCACTGTTTATAATTTCAGCTGAGCTGCTTTCTAGCCGGTATCATTGGTATCTGCCTGGCGACTTTTGGTGGACATGAACAGTTAGTACCATCATGTTCCTTATTATTCCGAATTTCTCTACACTACATCGTTTGCCTAGCACAGTTTACACGAGTATAAATAAAATTAGTTACGGTGCACAACTCCGATGGAACCGCAAAAAACGATGTAGTGGGAGCAATTTGGCTGAGATTTCTATAAGAGCTTCTCACGCGTCTCTTTATTGCGGTAAATGGTGAAAATCAGCCTATTGTATTTTAATGATAGATCTACCCTTATACTTTGTTTTCCCTGGCTTCACGTTTGACCCGCGCTGGCTTTGCGATCTATTGTTATTATTGGAATTCTATTGTTTGTGACGAGCGCTTTTGTCATGCTGCGAAGATGTAATAGAATCAAAGATGCGATGTTACAGCGTGTGATGAAACCGTGTGATGAACTTGCGTTTTTTTGTTGCAGTGTTCATATACGCGTGCATATTCCTGAGGAACATCACTCGTCGAAGGAGGTGATAGTTCACGAGGAGCACGGCGGAGGCGGATACGGGGGAGGCGGCGGCGGGTTCGGGGGAGGCCACGGAGGAGGGCACGGCGGCGGTCACGGGGGAGGAGGAGGATTTGCGGAACATTTACACGGCGGCTTCATTGACCACCTCAAAGGACACGGCGGAGGTGGCTACAGCGGCGGCCACGGCAGCCACGGCGGTGGCGGCGGCGGTGGATATGACTTCGGAGGAGGACACGGTGGCGGCCATGGCGGTAGTGACTTCGGAGGTGGACATAGCGGTGGACACGGCGGTGGTGATTTCGGAGGCGGCCACGGAGGTGGACACGGCGGTGGTGACATTGGCGGTGGCCACGGAGGATATGATTTAGGCGGCGGTCATGGCGGTGGTGGTGGCCACGATTTTGGCGGAGGCCACGATTTTGGTGGCAGTAGCGGAGGTGGTTACAACTTAGGCGGTCACAGCAGCCATGGCAGCGGTGGATTTGGAGGTGGCCACGGAGATAGTTTTGGAGGAGGACACGACCATGGAAGCGGTGGATTCAGTGGAAGCTTTGGCGGTGGGTTCGGCGGAGGACATGGCGGTGGTCATGGATCCTTTGGAGGTGGACACGACAACAGCATCGGTGGCGGATTTGGAGGAGGTCATGACCATGGTCACGGAGGCGGCGGTGGTGGCGGCGGATTCTCTGGATATTCCTCCGGCGGCCACGATAGTTACAGCGGTGGCGGAGGAGGTGACAGCTACAGTATAGGCGCGATCAGTCACGGCTCAGGTCTCGGCAGCTTTGGAGGAGGAGGTCACGGAGGACACGACAGCTACAGCATCGGCGGACACGGCGGTGGAGGCAGCGGCGGACATGACAGCTTCTCCGGAATAAGCAGTTATGATACCCTTGGCGGAGGTCACGGTGGTGGTCACGGCGGCGGTCACGGCGGCGGCGACAGCTACAGTTTGGGCGGAGGCGGAGGTGGTGACAGTTACAGCGTAGGTGGTGGTCACGGAGGTGGCTTTGAAGGCGGCCACGGAGGCGGTGGCGGTGGTGGATTCGGGGGCCACGGGGGAGATAGCTATAGCTTGGTCGTGAGCGGCCACGGATCTGGCGGCGGCCATGGAGGCGGCGGTGGACACAACAGTTTCAGTTTGGGAGACGCGGGAGGTTTCGGCGGCCATGGAGGCCATGGAGGCTTCGGAGGCGGTGACAGCTACACCAATGCCATAGGAGCGGGCCACGGAGGAGGCCCGTACAAAAAATAAACATCTAAGTGAATATCTTGCATGTGTCGTGTGTTAATTAGATGTCGCCTACTAAGTCATATCGTATCGTAAGTTACAAAGTACCTAGAAGTTATTTTGTTATGTAAATAGGTTATTCTAAGTTATTGTTGACTTTTGTTTTAAGTAAAAATATTTAACTTTCCGTTTGGCCTTTCATTTATTTTGCTCATTTTAAATTGCGAGTTGAGATTTTTATATTTGATTATCATGATTGTGTAAGCATTCAATTCTGACTGAATCCATGTCGAGTTCTACGTAAATCACTACATATTATAAAACAAAGTCGCTTTCTCTGTCACTATATCCCTATGTATGCTTAAATCTTTAAAACTACGCAACGGATTTTGATGCGGTTTTTTTAATAGATGGAGTGATTGAAGAGGAAGGTTTATGTGTATAATAACCGTGCGAAGCCGGGGCGGGTCGCTATTTAATAATAAATGAAGTAACTCTATAAACTTAGTCAGATTTTTGTAACGGCTTGCTTGCTTAGTTTTGATTAAAACTATGTATGTAATGAATCTTATAAAATACCGACAGGCTGGCAAATTTACGTCGATGCTAGAAGCTCTGAAGCTTAGGTTCAATCAACATCATAGGTAACTAGCATCTATCCAGCTATCCATCCTCACAAACTTTCCCATGTATAATTAATTCGGAAGTAGGATGTCTATACCTGTACCCTATACCATGTCCCAGTATTTTGGTACCTACTTGTAATATGAATCAATCAATCAATCAAAAGTTCTTTATTCAATTTTGGCATCACAGATGCACTTATGAACGTCAATTATTACAATGACTCTACCACATTATCGGAAAAAGAACCACTACAGTTCACTACACTCAGAAGATACGGCAAGAAACTGAGGGGCATTGTTTTTAGAACTTTTGTGATTATATTTTATGTTTGTTTTTGTTGAATAATCATTGTTTATCATCCCAAATCACAGCATTTATCGTGAGAATGCCAAAGATACCGTCTTGGTTCAAGGAAAGGCCTCGCTTCGTTAGTAATAGTAGAAAATAATAATTGATAGTGAACTTGAGAAAAAACTCATTGTTTCCTTTCAACCAAAATATATTATAATTTTTATTAAATCCCAGGGAAGTAGGTGACGTAACCTTCGAACTTGAAATAGTAGTGGTGATGATGTTATTATGTAATACTTAATTATCTCAACATCAACATCAGCCTATTACGTTCCCACTGCTGGGACTCAGGCCTTCCCTCATAGAGAGAGTATCTTAATTATCTACTTAAACCTTAAATTTACCTATATTTTACTCGTGGTTGGTCTCTCGTATGCGGGAGGCCCTCTGGGTAGGTACCACAACTTGTGCGCAAGCATTACTGTGTTACGGTTTGAAGGCCATGGTAGCCAGCTAAATTACTGGGCATATGAGACTTAATACCTGACGTCTACTATATGTGGTTGTCTCGGGGTGATGAGCGCAAAGCAGTGCTACGCAGTGCTTTTAATGGTATTAAAAGTTCTGGGTGGCACTGCAATTATTGTGGGCACGCCTGGCGCTTACCATCAGGCTACGACTTGCTCGTCTCATCAGTCAGTACTATAATATATATCAGCTTGTATGTTAAAGTTTTCTGAAACTTAGATACCTCCGTATGTAGGTTTCATATTATGAACTTCGTTTGCAAAGATAAACTTACTTTATATCCTGGCGAATAAGAATTACGTATGAAATGTAATTAGAAATATTCTGGTCGACGCAAATGAAATGCACGACAGAATGAGGAGAACCGAAGAATTTCTCATTTCATCTCCAGTACCTAATTAAAGTTGCATTAGTGAAGTTTAATTTATATTATGACCGAGTTTCTGTGTGGAATATTTGGTTCTTTGTCTCAGGGTTTTGAAATTTTCACACATAGTGAAGGCAATCCTATCCCACTAATATTATAAATGCGAACGTTTTTTTAGGATGGATGGATGGACGATGGATGAAGACTCCTTTTATCCTTTATTACTTTTTATCCCGGGAATCTGTTGGTCTTAATGTATTTAAGTACAATATAGTATTTATTGCCCTGGTGGATTATGGCCGATATTTCTCCTTCTCAGAAGTCACTTAGAGAAAAGGTCTGCGGTCCAATAACCTGTATTCCATCGATAGTTTAACCACAGAATACTACAGACACTATGTATAATATACCAAATATATGAATATCGTCACTTAACAACAGGTGACATAGCGGTCAAACGCAAGCCAATAAATAAAATATATATATATATATATATATTCTCTACATTTGGTATATATATATATATATATATATATATATACCAAATGTAGAGACTTTAGCCTCTCCAAAGGGGCGAATAAAAAAAATGAATTTAATGGTTGGTTTGTTTACTTCTTTGTTTGGTTAATATGTTAGTTATTTGAAATTAAATTGTGACTTAAATCATTTTACGTAGAACAATGGTAAAAGTTATACCTGAGTTCACTCACTACTAGACAAGAGTAAATAGATAAGTACCTCAGAGAAATGAATACATTGTTTAAGACAATTAAAACGTACGAGTATAAATAACCTATGAACTACAGTCCACTATTTTCGATTATTATCTATGATTTACGATGTACGACGTATCTGGCAATGTGAATATAGCATAAAGAATAGAGAGAATAAATGTGTCAATGGAGCTTGGCCTTTTGATTTCTTCTCCAATTTTCTCTACAAACAACATTACTGTTGTTAGCACGTACAATGGTATGCGGTCTTAAATTCGTAGAAAGTAATTTGTATGGTAGATTTTAATTTTTGTTCGAGATTATAGGAACGATGTATGTCGTCGATATGATCGATGTATGCTAAAAATCATATCCCTATTTTTATACCCATTTTACAATATATTATGCCACTATAATATTTATTGTACCAAATTTATTTAAGAAATGTTATTTCCCACCTTTTTAAAGGATTATTATGTTATTTTTCGCACCGAAACAAATAAACCCCGCCACAGAAAATAGATGAAATCCCTAAGAAATCGAATTCCACGCAGTGAACGGAAAGAAACATGGAAGCCGTTTTTCAAGGAAACTTAGCGCGCATCTTGGCACAAAATTGCATACAAACTCACACATCGGAGATCCATCACTGACAATTTAGGCCGCGTTCAGAAATCACCCAGTTAATGTAATTATTACCCTAACGCCGTTCAGAAATGAATCAGGTGAACTTTGACATTTACCTTGACCGTTCAGAAAACCAAAATAAATTACTAGCTGACTGGCAAACGTTGTTTTGCCATATAAATTAAAAAAAATGTTAAGGGTGAACAACCCTTATCACTTAGGGGTATGAAAAATAGATAGTAGCCGATACTCAGACCTACTGAATATGCATATAAAATTTGGTAAAAATCAGTAAAGCCGTTTCGGAGGAGTAAAGTAACTAACATTGTGACACGAGTATTTTATATATAAGAAAGAGAAAGATTATAAAATGTATCATGAACATTACGTAGAAAACTTATATTGTTTGGTCTCAGTCTAGTAATCATTACTAAACTGTGCTTTGGTTTGCATAACACCATCCTTAGTGTAGTGTACAACTCCTTGCAAGGATTACCTTAGTAGATAAAAACCTTTGTGCTATCTTGCTCTATGTTTTATAATGTCATATTTTACATTGTCATCCTAGATAAATTGTCATAACATTAGCGAAATAACTAACTTGTGTTTTGAGCTAAATAAAGCCATAATTCTTTATTGCCGATTCTTTTACTGTATATCAATTTATTTAGCTTTAATGATTATATAAGGAAACATTATTTAATATTTATCTTCAATCATGAATAGTAATGTACTATCAAAACCAGACGTGTCTGGTATAGCGAAATACTTACGCCCGGAACGGTTCAACGTCACAGCCGACTCAGCAAACTCTGAAATAAGATGGAAGCATTGGAAAGTTCTATTCGCAAACTTCATAGAAGCCGAACTAAACGGTTGCACATCTGATTCAATAAAACTGATGCTTTTATCAAACCATCTGGATGCTGACGTGTACGCACATGTTCAAGAATGTCGAACGTATGCAGCTGCGATGAAAACATTGGATGACATCTATATAAAAACTAAAAACGTAATTCACGGTCGACATGTCCTAGCTACGAGACATCAACGACCTGAAGAAACCATTACTGAATACATCCAGACTTTACAACGACTAGCTTTTGATTGTAACTTTGAATCAGTCACTGCTGAGCAACACAAAAATCAGTTTATTCGTGATACTTTCATTGCTGGACTCTTGTCACAAGCAACACTTCAAAGATTACTGGAAAATACCTCCCTCACCCTTGATGAAGCTCTTAATCTAGCAGTCTCTTTGGAAACAGCTGCGAAAAATGCAAAAACTTATATTGTTCAAAACGATCTGAATGCTGTTCAAAATCAAATGCTGCAACCTACGCCGTCAATGTCATCACTGAATAAGAATGCAGCTGCTGTAGCGCCAGCACGGTCGACACTCAAACGTTGCTGTTTCTGTGGAGGTAATATACACCAACGTATTAAATGCCCTGCGTTTCATAGCAACTGTCAACTTTATGGAAAGAAAGGTCATTATGCAAAAGTGTGTCGCAGTTCTAAAAACTCTGCAAATACGATCGATCCCGTTGGAGATATAGAGTTATCCACTATATGAGCTGCTTCCCCTTTAAGCCTCAAACGAGCAACAGTTCCTGTAACGATAAATCAAATTCACGCAGATGCATTAATAGATACAGGCAGTTCTGTCAGTTTCATCAACAAGAGTATCGCTCAAGCATTAAAGCTCAAGACTAAACCATGTCGACAAATGATTACCCTAGCTTCATGTGGAGTGGCCTTCGCAAAAATCAAAATGGAAGGCCATACTTATAAACAAATACCGCTCTTGATTATCGAAAATCTTTGCGCAGACATCATCGTTGGCCATGACTTATTGAAAAATCATTCAAATGTCGAAATGAAATTTGGAGGCATTCATGAGCCTCTTAAAATATGTAACGTGATGGCTACTGGCATACCACCTGCAACAATATTCCATAACTTATCTCCGGATATTAAACCAATCATCATAAAATCAAGGCGGTACAGCACATCTGATGAAGATTTTATAAAAGAAAAAGTCGAGAAGCTCCTCAAAGATGGCGTTATAGAGCCCAGCATATCCCCGTGGAGAGCTCAGGTACTGGTTGCTGGAGGAGGACAGCATCGTAAAAGAATGGAGATCGATTATTCATTGACAATTAACAATTTACTCAACTAGATGCATACCCTCTGCCAAATATCGGATCCATAATATCAAAAGTGGCAAAACACACATTCTTCAGTCAAAAAGATCTCAAAAGTGCTTATCACCAAGTGTCAATTCTTGAAAGTGAGAAAAAATATATACACAGCTTTTGAGGCTTGTGGAAATTTGTATCAACTTACACGTATACCATTCGGCGTAACAAATGGAGTAGCTGCCTTTCAGAGAAGCTTACAATATATCATTTCGAAAGAGAATTTAACTGGTACCTATGCATATCTCGATGACGTCACAGTGTGTGGCAAGAATAAAGAAGACCATGATAAAAACTTAGAAAATTTTATGAATGAATAATGTCGCTTTCATTCCACGCGGTTTCGTTTTATTAAATAAGTATTTACCTAAATAAAAGAAGGTTGTTTTTTTTTCACAAATAATCTCAGAGACAAAAATGCTTTATATGACGTCCGCTTAGTATGACGTGTTTGTCAATTCCCTTCTATGTCATTATAAACGGATTCCATTTAATTTTATCTATATACATTTTTGTTCTGGTTGTTAACTAACTTTATTTTCTAATTACTTTTTCTAGTGGAACCAGGAGACGGACGTTCTGCTACATGGATGAAAGAAACTGCTGATGTCGATGTAGATACGATTTCAGTCAGAGTATAGGTTATAGATTTCTATAGCTTAGGTATCCATAATTCCAGTGTATAAGTACAATATGACAAGACCGCTATCCTTATACGTGTTTAGTCTTGCCATCTTCTGCACATTCTTTATGTGGTCACACTGCGATAAGAGGCAGATAACAGCAGATATCGATTTACTAGCTTCAGAAGTACATGAAATAGAGTCAACAATGGACGTAAAAATAGAGACAAAAGTAGAATCAAGTATGAACGTTGAATTACACATAAAAAGAAAGGATCCTCGAATGAAGTATGTATTGCTCTGGACACTACCGGACCACGATCCTTTGATGTATTTATTACAAGATCAGGAAACCTTCATCAATAGAAAGTGTGAAGTAAAAAACTGTATTATATTAAAAGACCAAAATTACTTTCAAAATATAATAGACTTTGACGTGATTCTTTTTAATGGGCCCGAAGTCATCAATTCAGCACAACCCAAACTACCTAAAAAGCGGGATCCGTCACAAAAATACGTGTTTGCCAGTATCGAATCATCAGACTACTATCCTATGTGCGACAGAATGTTCGACGGTTACTTCAACGTATCTTGGACGTATAAACTTAATTCGGACATATTCTACGGGTATGTGATAATCAGAAACAACGAAGGTGAGATCATTGGTCCGCAAAAGGAGATGCATTGGTTGAGTATCGGTGAGATGAAGCCAATAAACAACACAATTAAGGAGAAGCTGAGTTCCAAGAGCAAGCTTGCAGCGTGGTTGGTGTCAAACTGCAATGCACCGAGTGGTAGAGATAAGTTTGTGAGGAGGGTGCAAAATGAATTAAAAAATTTGGGCACACACTGGAAAGTCGATGTCTACGGAAATTGTGGAACAATCGAATGTCCTCGAAATATCATGCAACACTGTTTGAAGATATTTGAAAAAGACTACTACTTCTACTTCTCGTTCGAGAACTCTTTCGCTGAAGACTATGTCACTGAAAAAGTGTTACATCCTCTTCAACATTATGCGGTGCCTGTTGTGTTTGGAGCTGCTAATTATACAAGGTATAATTCTTTGATTTAAAACAGTTTATTTAAAACAAAAGAGTATGTTAATACTCTTTTGTCCGATTGCTCTTATGATATAATTTTGTGTAATTTAATTTTGTTTTGTACAATAATCCTAATCTGACCCAATTTTTATAAACACATGACCTAATAATAATCAGCTGGACAGAATGACTCACCGCACCCCACTCCTCCGTGATCCGACTCGCTTTTACCCTTATCCCAGAGTGTACTTATAACAAGCCTATTTATTAAAACTGAATATCGATGTAAGCTTAACGATTATTGTCAAATATTTATACCTTATTTTCTTTCGTCGACTCCTAAATAATGTTTGACTTTTAAACATTCATTAACACCACTACACTATTATAACGTTTTAGATTTATGCCCGAAGGAATATACCTCGACGCAACAAAACTTGGGCCAAAAAAATTGGCCGAACTAATGGTCGAAATTGTTTCCGACAAAGACCTTTACTATAGTTTTTTCAAGTGGATAAACCATTACTCTTTCCATTATCTCGAGGAAGTACCGGAAACAGATTTCTTTTGCAAGTTCTGTGAAGCAATGAACGATGAAAGCCTGATGAATAGGACCACTGTGATTCAAAACTTCAAGGACTGGTGGAATCCACGAAGATATAGCAAAAGTTTTTGTCTGGCTAGGTCTGCTAGCAATGAAAACCAACCGTCTCGCTCAGTAGCTACTTTATTACTGACATGTACCCTACATGTCAGTAATAAAGTCATGTATCTATGCATACAGGGCCTATCGCACTCCGCACTGTAGGTACGAAGCTGCAATATATTATACAATGTGGGGAGGACAATATGATCATAAATGAAACTTCGTATAAGTCATGATATTCCCAACCGTCACACAAAAAAATCAAATGAATATATCCAGTAGTTTAGCCACAGGACATTATTTTTCATTTTAAGTATTTTCTACATGATGTATTGTAAACAAGAGAGCACGCGACAGGTTAACGACACACGTTGCCAGGTCGCTACTTTAAAAACCTACGCCTTTTCTTTCAAATTTATTTTCTCAATGCAAATTATACTTTATGTCCGAGCCCATAAGAGTCATAAAGCGTGTCATCACAGCTAGATAAGAAAAAGTGCATGCGTACGCACTCATGTCTATCGCAAAATATGTATGAGCGAAAGAGATAGGTAAGTTTGCTTGTTTCTACTTTGCTTACTTGTCGACGTGTCTAGGTTACGCGGTCAGTGTGTCACCGGACGTCCTTCCTGCCTGTGAGCCTGTGACGCGTTTTGTTTTTCTCTGGAATTTCGGATGCGCCCGCGTTCTTTTGAAGTCGCCGCGCGAGTGTTCTCGTATCTTTGTTGTTGTGTTGTGTTGTGGGTGAATGATGCCCGACTATTTGGTTAATATTCTGTGATTTGATTTGTGTAATTGAGCATTAATAATAATAAGAATAATAGCGCCAAACATTACGTCGCTGCGTCGGCCACAGCTTTATCATGAATGAAACCAAGCTACGTTGCCATTCTTATCGCAGGTCAGTGTACCCAATTTTATAAATGGTGTTTTATTTTGTTTGCAGTTTTAAGCTATTTAGTTTATTAGAAAAAAATGTTTTTTTAATTTCGATGTTCGGATTTATTTGATAGTTTACAAATGTTTCTATAAACCAGTATTGCCAGTGTTTTCATTTAAAGTCATATTGTCATCTCCGCATTGTATATAGTTATTATGTATAGTTATATTATATCTATTTTTAAATTCTCTTAAGTGCAATAAAGAGTGTATATATATATATATATATATCGCAGTTTGAAAAATACAAACAACTTCCAAATTTAAACTGATCGAAGCTAGACGATTCGACTGTTATATATCGTCAGTATCGTCACTCAATCACATAAAAAAGACCGAAAAGTGATGAGGTGATAGAGTGAAGTTTAGTGTAGAACTCGTCCGTGGCATTCATCTCGACCTCTTGTTACAATTTGGGATACTGTTCTGATTCGCCACTTACGAGTGCCTTGCCTGCTTACATAACACCCGTGCAAGCGCACCTTGCCCTTTTGCTTCCGCAAAGCTTGTTTCATAAAGTAGGTATCTTTAATGGAGCTTATTATTTTCGGCCTCAGAGGTGTGTGCTCAAAGTTTAATACATATACGATTTAATATAATTGTATGTAGATAGGTACCCACTTTTGAATCGCTTTTATTTTTACAAATACAAATCAATCAACTTCGCATTTATAATATTAGTAGGATAATGCTGTATATCTAAAGTTTGCCTGTAAGAAATTGCACATAGTGATAAGGCCGCCCATTGTTCTCGCCCACAATTTTTTTATAATTAAATGTGCTCACGTTTGACCACAACTCACCTGATGGTAAGCGTAGTTGCGGTCTAAGACGTTTCCCATGAAGCGCCTATTCACTCTTGTCTTAAAGAGACCCAGGTTGTAATTGGAAGGAAATAAGTATTCTGGTAGAGAATTCCACTCCATAGCAGTACGTACAATGAAAGAGTCAGCGAAGCGCTTTGTGCGGACTGGTTGTAAGTGCACAACGTAAGGGTGAAGTGACTCTCCTCGCATGGTGGTCCTAAGATGGAATCGGGATGAAGGAATCAGCTGATGCAGGTCTTGTGCACACACCGAAATGTAGTCTGTAGGAAATCGACAGGCTAGCCACTTGTCTTCTGTGTTCAAGCCTTTATACCTTCTTCCCGTCAAGATGTAACTGTATACTTTTGTTTCCTGTTGAGGTGTTCAATAAAGCGTAATTGTATTGTAAGATGGCACTAGTATAGAGCCGGAGTGGGCCGCTAGTGTTAATAACTCCTACCTGTTTGCCGATAGCAATATGCCAGTTGAGGTCCGCAATAGTAAAATACGGTGAGGTACATATTTCAAGGAAAACTGTATGTACTTACTTACGTATTTATTTACTCCGTGACTGCAATCTATATACATAATCTAGTTATACTATTTACTTTAAAATGTCTATTAAAATATAACAATTGAACATGTATATTTTTTAACGTATTTGTACTTACCCATACCTAATCTACTCTTGTGTGCATCTGACCGGTTGGTTTTATTTTAACTTCTGCTGATAGCACTCGGACGGGAAATGGAACGGGAATGAGTATTGATTCATTGACATACTCTCAAGAAATGAAAATGATAAGGGCAAAATAGAAATCAAAATAATAGAAAAGACACCTAAAGAAAAATAAGGAAAGTGGAAAAGCGTCAGGCGAAGCCACGTTACGGATTTGTAATAAGTACCGTGTGTTTTTGGTTCCACCACAGTTTTACAATGCAAATTTAGTTATACCTTAAAGCTTACCTACATATTATATGGATTTTACAGTTGCGTGCAAATCACGGCGACTATTTACAACGCGATTTACGCTGAAACTCTAACAACTGTGTAACAAACTCGAAAAGTTTCACAGCTAACAGTATAGCCAAGTGCGAACCCTTTTTTGAAACATCAATCCGACATGGACCTGAGAACGCCGGGAAGTGCAGACACCAAGCGGAAGCAAAGTCGCAAAACCACATCCACTGTCTCGTTTCATGGTTGTTGCAGGCTTTTGCGGCGCGAGTGCAAATCTCGTATTTTGAGATCTTTAATTGATTGGCATATTACATTTATACTGATTGTCCTGCAATGGGCGCTGGCTCACTTTCCTATCCTGCACTCTCCTGTCATCTTATCTTTCCATACAGGGTCGATAACATACAAAACAGTGTTGCAAAGGTCCATGCATGCATAATCGATGGTGGCCGATAAAGTCACCGCTTTCCATTCAGGAGGGCTGTCTGATTATTTGCCGTTTGCAAAAATAATTGTGGAGTGCGTTTAAAAATATAAGTAGAATAGTTATTACAAAATAGGTATTTAAGAGCTTCATAGTACAGTCAACAACAAAAGTGGCTGAAAATGTTCCGTTAATCAAAAAATGTATAGGTAGGTACATACACGTAATGTAGGTATGTATAATGTCATTTTCAACAGAATATATATGGGATTTATGATATGGTAAATATTACATACTAACTGCTGCTGTATGCTTACGCTGTACGTGTTTATGAAATAAAAGCAACTGACAAAATATTGTTTAATTTATTACTACATGTTCGCTTAATAGTTCGTGTAAAATGCATGAATACCATTCGTTCGCGTTTCAACTACAGCTTATACTTCATTGAGATAGATTACGATGGCTATACTTACATAGCATTTCATAAATAACAAGAGAAATGTTCAATATAGCAACATTCATGTCACACGACGCTTACCGCAACATCATACACCTAAGATCACGAGCACCTATCAACTACGTCTTAATCAACACAATAAGTTAACCACACGAAATGTGTGTTCAAATTTTGTCTCCATACTTCCTGCCCGAAGTCCGCGGCGTCTCCGTGCCGCGGTGGTAAAACTGCCTCGGGCCGTGATGAAGCACCGAAGCCGCAGGCCGATCGGCACTCTTGTAATCCTTCACCTCCAACTCTAATACTGGATACCTCTGCCTTGTATCCTTATGAACACTTGAGGACCCCAGTTTCGTATCCTGCGGACTGTGTTTTGGTCTAGTTTCGATTATGTATTCAGTGGATTCGGTGATTTCAGTAGGGACAAGATCCGAGCTTTCCTGCTCGAAGTAAGCGGAAGTCAGTGGAGTGTTCGTCGTCGCCACTGGTGTAATGTCTGTGGTCGATGGAGCTTCGACATATTGAAAATTGGTATTGGAAGATTCCGCTACCTGCATTTGGTCGCCGTCGCCCTGTAGAGCTTTCGCAGCCATGGCTGAATAATACGGATATGCCAAAGATGATTCACGTATAGTATAAGGCGTAGAGGTCGCAGAGTCTCCTACTTTCAATTGATCGTAATCCATGGCGGTCGGAGCTCTATCATTAAGGGATAATCCGGAGTCCCCCAAATGGTCTACCGTAGTTTGGTGATCTAAACCTCCAATTCTTATATTCTGGGTCGATATAGACTTTTTCTTACCTCTTTTTCCTTGCAAATTATATTTTAGATTTTGTTGCTTGTCATCTGACGTGTATAAATTAGATGACGCTGAGGCGAATGAATCAAAAATTAAATTGTTTGTGTAACTATTATCTTTAAAATTTTGTAGTGGGTCCCTGTGTTCGAACCCTAGTGTACCAGACGTGTGGCTAGCGTAGCTCTTAGGCTTGTAGTCGTGAACAATCGTCGAAGACACAGCGAAGGGCGCTGGAACGCTGGTCTGCTGCGTGCGGTAATCCGGCATTTGTTTGCCGTGGCCGAAATACAGTCCAGGTGTTTGTGGAATGTTAGAGTTGAATACATTGTTGGATTTGATATTCCCCTTGTCCTTCAATTTAAAATACGGATTTGGCTTATAGTTTTCGATGGTCGACTCGGTTGTGATGGAGAAGAGTGACGATGGGTTTGTAGGTCTCAGTAGCCGAGATTTTCCGTACGGCGAGTATATATTTTCGTAGTAAGAGTAGTCGTTTGAAGCGGCCGGCCGTGTGGGCTTAGCTAACGGTTGTATTGGATACTTTTTGTTTTTATAGCCCTTCGAGCCAAGGCCTCCGATTCGCAGTCCTTGGCTGTTGTATGAAACTCTCGGCGGAAAAGGCAAATTCTCTTTTGAGACATCGGTATCAGATGGAATTTCACCGTGATCGTGGAAAACATGATCGTGTGTAACGTCGCGAGGATTGTAGGAAGCATATTCGAACTGTGGAGGTGTCCCCATTGAGCCGATTGCTGCAAACCCGGCCAAGGCGTCCGGAGCTAGAGCCATTTTAATGGGAAACATATGTGGGGAAGCGCTTAGAGCGGACATACTTCCAACGGGGTCAACGCCAATCAACTTTGAGGACCCGTCGTTATATACTAATTTGTGTATGTGTTCCTCACTGTAAGTGTGAATGTGTTCGGTATCACCGTCGATAATTTTTTCAACTCGTTGCGGTTTCCTTACTTTTCTCAAAGTGGCCGACCCATCTAAATCTGAATAAAATTGCTCGTGGAAAGTGGAAACAGGAATTTCTTCGTCCAACTGGGGCTTAACTCGCCCCGGTGCTTTTTTCGGTTTACTTTTTCGCACCACTTTCTTTCTGGGAGCCTCGTTTAGCTTGACTATCTTAATCTTTTTTTGGGGGTAGTTAGTGAGGGGTGCGGCGACTTCTGATGGACCCGAGAAGGCCGTGGGTAGGTAAGAGTCCGTCGGTTCCGGCGGCGGCGACAGGTCGTACTCCTGATCGTCCCACTCGGTGGGGCTGGGCCCGTAGTAGCCGCGCGCGCGGTATAGCGGCATCAGCTTAGAGCCGGCGGTGGTGGCGAGCCCTGGCGCGCGGTGCGGCTCGTCGTACAGCTCCGCAGAGCTGCCAGCCAGTAGGGTGGCTGGCAGCGCCACGCTCGTCGGCACTGACATTGCACCCTCGGCACTCGGCATATACGCCGGTGCGTACTGCGACGCGGCGGGGTGGTTCGTTATGTATATCTTCTTGTGATGATGAATGTGCTTCACCTTCTGTGGTAGATGTATGCGGATCTTTTTCCTGCAACAATTAATAAAGTATAATAGCGGTATTCCGTCGTGAGGTGGTGGATCGCATGCACACGTTTTTTATGATCGCTGCGTTTCCGCCTGTGTGGTGTCGTCGGCCGAGCGCGTGACGCGGCAGCGGCTTTCGCTCTCGGAGGCATCGCGACGTCGCTGCCGCGGGCGCTCGTCCGTCACACTAGATATATAGCTCAGAATTATACAATGTATCATTATATTTTTACTATAGTAGGTAAGGAACATCGTGTGGCGGGATTTACTTGCGCTTTCTAATGGACAAGCGTACGTTACGCGGCAGTGGCCGATCAACTATCAATTAGCGCATAGCGGTGAATCAACAATTAATTAATCGCAGCGGCCGGCACACTGACATTGGCAATGCTTGCAGTTTTCATCGCATGGCAGTTATGTGACATAATGAGTGAAAGTACTTTCGCACAACTGTAAGGGTTGAATGACGCTACCTGTTACACCAATTAACTGGATTACTGATGAGCTGAGTTCAACGATCCTTATTAAACACCGGACACTAACGTAAACGCCTTACCGGCTACTCGTATTGGCTCAAAGAAGGTAATGATGCTTATGAAAATCTTCAGATAGTACTATGAGATTATAATAATTTCACTCAACCCATAGAGTAAAATGTTGAGACGCCAGCAAGACAAAACTGAAATCATGTAAATCATTTTTCTGCTTCACTGTACTTCAGCTGTTAAAAGTAAACTAAAGTTACTTACTTAGGTCCTTCTGCCGAGATCCGGACAGTAGCAACAGCAACCAGAAGAGCGAACTGTTAAGACGAAAAATAAAGTTAATTGGTACGTTCATTGGCTCTTTATTATAAAAGTCAGCATGTTTTGTCACTGTTCAACTTAATTTGAAATGGATAAGTGAGAAAGAGACAAAATTGTATACGCTAAATTAGATATTTTGTTTTATTATTGTAGTCGCATCACGCTACGGCCGATCCAATTTTCTATGACGGTTTGTATGACATTTTCATTTTGTATTACTTGATATATTTATGAAGTTGTCCGTCCTTGTTGTTTTAGTTGCATGTAGTATTTTTTATTGCGGCTAGAATTATTATTAACTTACATCGTACAGTAGTATTTTTAATATGAATAAATTACTTTGACTATATTAATTCGATAGTGTTTGTTAGTTTATTTATTCTCGCATCACGTTAAAACTGAGCCACTTTGAATACTAAGTATATTGCTTGTTGATAATGTATATTTACTACAGAAAAGTGATAAACTCCCCGGGGAAAACCACGGGCTGATCTGCGGACAACTAAACTAATTAATACAAAAAGAAAGAAAGAAAAAACATTATTATTTGACAAGCACAAAGAAATAAATGAAAAAGACACACGTAAGATAAAATACAAGAACAGAGAGAAAGAATACTTATAACAAAACAAGACAATACGAAATACATGAATAGATGAAGTTTGACTTAAGATCCTGGAAATAGCCGTATTAGTTAGGTATACGGGGTTTTCTGACACAATGGTCTATTTTTTTTCTTATAACTTCGTATATACAAGGTGTTTTCAACAAAAAGTGGTTTCAAAGTACACTTCTACTTACGAGACAAAATAATTAGTGCAAAATACGAAAGGCGCAGCGCCAAGCCATGAGGTTCGGCTTGGCGCTAGCACAAGAAAATGCATTAAAAAAGGTTTTTTGAATGTTCTCAAAATCTAACAATTTGATTTGATGGGTTACTTTGAGGATATCATTCCATCGTTGGGAAATATCCCGACGTTGTTGCCCATGTCGTTTTTTGCGACTTCGTTTTGGTCCTGATGGTACATACTTTCAAAAATTCAATAAAGTAGTTCTTATTTTCTCTAAAATTCAACCGATCGTTTCGAAGAACAATACTTCCTTATTGGTATGGGAACCTACCTACCCTGGAGGTCCCAAAATTTTGCCAATCTTGTATATAATTTAATACTTCATTTTGATCTTCCTCCAATCACACCATGGCGCAATAAATAGTGTGTTATTTCTTTGCTAAATTAACTGATTATTTAATTGAATTTTAACTAATGGGTAATGTAATTTTATTTAAAGTACCCAAATGCCACTTACGCCAACACAAAATCAAGGTTAGGTAACCCGTGGTATAACAAATTTTTCTGTATGAACTTTGACGTCTCTTCCTTGGGTGCACACCCGTTTTTCACTTGGCGCAAGTAGGCCTGATTCTTTTTTTTTATAAGTAACTATGCAGTTTTAAATTCGCGAAATCGAGATCACGGCCACTTTTCTTTATGAGATAATATTTTCATCTAAATTTATCCTAATTATTCATCCGCAGAAAAAAGAAGTATAATAGGTAAAAAAACGAAGAATAAACTAAACTAAACTAGAAAAACTAGAAAGACAACTAGGTAAACTAAAATTTAGGACAAAATTATACCATAAGCATTAAATACACTTCCACTTTCTTTATTTATCCTAAAAAGAGCCATAGTTAAAGTTACGAAATCATTGAACTTTTCCTGAGTAACAATTTTTCCTTAACATTTATAAGAACTTGATGATATAGATAAGATTGTTAACATTAAAAAAGAAAGCTAAATAATGTTGTTGTTTTGAAAGCAAGTGTACACAAACATAGAAAACATAACAAGAAACCGTAATCGATTAAATAGATAATCTAAAAACTTCGTTTTTATGTATTTAGAATGCATTGTCATCGAATTGTGAGCTACCCTGAAAATTTCAGCCGGATAGCTAATTGGAAGTGCTCGAAATTTGAATTGCATGATTCCACCCGGACCGACAGACAGACAGACAGACAAACAAGAAAGTGACAATAAAACATGGTAAAAAGAGCCCTGTCCAGATCACACAAACACGGATACAGGCAGATTCTTCATCATAGATCCATGCACCACTAAAACATGCAATATTGCATACGTTAATATCTTCGAGTAGACAATACTTTATCTGAGGTTAATATACCTAATAGTTGAAAAAGCCTGGACATTGACTTCTCTTATCAGTTAGTGATGTAATGTCATGTTTGTATGTGTAGAGTGTAAAACAAATAACGTATCATATCATGAGAGACCACACCGGCTCTTCTGAGTGATAGGTTCCGGCCGCGACCCACCAAAAAAAGCCTTACCGTCATAACGGGATGATATTCGGATATACATTTTATCAAAAAAAACCGACGTCTATATATTTTCGAAATCCAAGGTCAAATATCGATGAAATTTATAGGAGCCACTTCGTAGCTATACTGAACGCAAAGCAAAAAGAATTTTCCAAATCGGTTCATAAATGACGGAGGTCTGAGGTAACAAACATTACAAAGAAAAATACAATCGAATAGAGAATCTTCTCCTTTTGAAGTCGGTTAAAAAGAGACACTCTTATGAAATGAAAGAAAGAAATGATTTATTACCAAACTGTATACATAGAATTTAGAGTAACAATATTTATAAGCATAAAAAGAGCAGCAATAAGGGTAGGCTCAGCACTGAGATGCGTAAGCCTAACATCTAACCTAACATCACGCAAGGCTGATCTTCAGCGTGCTACAACAAACAGGCTTATGCCTGTTGAGAGCTGCCCCTTTCATCCGACGAAACGAAGATCGTAATTACGAATCAGAATAAGGCCCCTGAGTAGTCGCACAACTGCCGTTTTCCTCTAGATCTATGTGCTCCATCTTCGGCCACAATTTCGCCTAACTTCAGGCGATATAGTGGCCAAACAGCCTACATCCTACTAGCGCGAGTGTGGCTCAGTAGGAGTTATTGCGACTTTCGATCCGACGAACCCGAGTTTGAATCTCGCTGGTCCCGCACCACTGACTTTCTAAGTTATGTGCGGATTTAACACTCGGTCTAAAAACAGTGAAGGAAAACATCATGAGGAAACTGTCATTTCCAAGAATTTATTACATACACATTACGGCGTGGTGGCTTATAGCCCATACTCTCTCTATGAGGGAAGGTCCGAGTCCCAGTTGTGGGAACGTTATGGGCTAATCCTACTAATATTATATTTACAAAAGTGTGTGTTTATTTACCATACTTTTTTAAAATGTTCGTACATAATAGTCCAAATTAGATTTTTATGAACAAAAAGTTAAAAAATATGCCCAGAAAATTGGGAAATTCGGGAAAAAATTGCCTCAGCCGGGTCTCGAACCTCGGCCTAGTTTCGAATTAAATGTTTCGTTTCGAAGTAAATCGTATTATCATGATAGGAAAACCAGGCTCATGGAATTTTTATCTCTATCTTATAAGTGCATCATTGGATCTTAACCAAATTTATATAAGACTTCAGGTCTGGTATACTCTTTCAGCCGTTAAATAATAATACACATTTGTTTAGTTGTTTTGGAGTAATCAGAAGTGCATCAAACATAAAGGTCTATAATTAATTTTTAATAAAAAAAACCGACTTCATGTCTGGAGTATCTTCGAAGTCAACGGTCAAATGTCAATGAAATTTATACAATGCAAAAATAATTTTCCAAATCTGTTTACAAATGACGGAGTTATGGCGTAACAAACATACAGTCGAATTGAAAACCTCCTTCTTTTTTCAAAACAAATGCCTTATGTACATATGTACATGCACGACGAATTGAGAACCTATTCCTTTTTGTCATTTTTATTTACTCGTAGCTTGCCCTGTTTGGGGCAAATTCAATATTTTTTTAAACTTCTTTTTGCAAATTACAACAGTAAAATCATCAAAATGTGAACATTTTCTTGCTGACTCTAATATTTTTTTTAAATCTGTAAATGCAGTGTAAAATAACTTCAATAAATATGAATAGTTTAAATATAATTATTTTTTATTACCGTCAAGTACTTCATCAATTATTCTGTGCTATCAGCATAATTAAGCAATTATTATGATTTATTATTTTATTAATAGGATAACATTAAAACTTATTTTTGTCAACATACTTTGTTATGAATTTATATTTTGTTAGTCTTAAAGATTTTTTCTTTTTTTTTTGCAACTGAATGACGAGACGAGCTGGTCGTTTGCCTGATGGTAAGCAATACGCCAGCCCATAACAATAACAGCACCACCCAGAACTTTATTGGCAAAATACTGCGCGGCGCTACACTGCGCTCGTTACCCTGAGACAATTTGCTGTTGAGTCGCATAAAGCCCAGTAATTTCTCTGGCTACAATGTCCTTCAAACCGTACCACAGTAATGCTTGCGCACTACTGCTTGGCGGCTGAATAACTAGCAAAGCAGAGGTACCTACCCAGACGGCCTCTCGCATACGAGAAACCTACCATCAGTGAATAGTCTTAAGGCATTTCAAAACAATATTAACTTCTAGATATCTTAGAAATAATTGTAAAGAGGTTGGCAGTATTATATATATCTATGATTTAACGTATTGCTCGAGTTTAGGAAATCCAAGCTGAAACCAGGCACTACGAGGACCGTGATCTAATAACACCCAGACACGACACTAATGCTTGCGCTTCTTTTTCTGAACACAGTCATTTTTCCCGTCGCGTCGCGGGAATCGAACCCGCAACCTCAGTGAATATAGATAATAGATTTGATCCAACCTGCCCAACCACTGTTAAATTAATATGGCTTTAACCACAAGCCATACTTATTATAAGTTACTTGAATCCTGATTGGAAAATCACTAAGCGTCCTCTCGAACCCACAATCACATCGACTTTCAACTTTCAACACATTTCAACTTCACAAGCACAGTCCTTATCACTTCATATCACTTTCACAGCACACTTATTTCGTAAATACGTTGATACCGACCAATTTCAACAAATCCATTGTCGCCTTCTGCTGTTGACGGTGACCGGACGAAGCTCTCGAAAAAACTATTTTCTTTTACTTTTCTTTACAGTACTGCACATGTGGAAATCGCAGTGGCCTTCACGCTCATATGATAATGACTGCGGTGCGCGTGATCATTTATAACATTCATTTTCACGGTTGAAAGAGTCGCGGCTGGCTGCCGGCGCGGGCCCAGTGCGTACAAATTGCAATGTGCGTACGCAGCTCGGGTTAGAACATCAGGTGGTTATGTAAGTCAATGTAAGAATTACCTGAATCTATTTGAAATATTTCAAAGTGTGTTAGGGAAGAACTTCCGCGATTTCCAGGCTTAAAACAAACAGAAATAAGTCAAGAATACGAAGTAATAGGTACTACTTTATTACTAAATAAACCAAACAGTAGCGCGCCTTACTGTATTCCGGTTTGAAGGGAATTAGAAATCACTGGGCATTATAAGACTTAACAGATTTTGCTTCGAGGTGATGAGCACAGTGCAGTGCCGCGCAGGATTTGCTAAACAAATTTCTAGCTCGTGCTGAAACTGTTATGGGCAGGCTAGGCTACAGGCGTGCCGCTTACCATCAGGTGATTGAACATCTCGTCTCGGCACACAATAAAAAGAATAGTTACATTCCCCTTGAGTGCCTATTTTATCTCTAAACTTACCACACTAACTTCGTGTACAATTTTTATTTATTATAGAACAGTTTTATTGCAATTAGCGCTGTCTATCCGATTTTATACTCTTACAGGTAATTAAACCAGGTCTAGTATTATTATATCTTCTGTGTTTAAGTATACCTACGCAAGGATCTTGATAAACACCGGCCCAAATTTCGATATCTAATGAGTAACTAATTGAGTGACGTAACGAACTGGTCGTTCGCCTGATGGTAAGCAATACGCCTGCCCATCAGTATGCTATCAACAGTAACAGCACCACCCAGAACTTTATTTTGCAAATTACTGCGCAATGCTGCAAAGCGCTCGTCACCCTGAGGCCGTCACTCAAGTATAAGAATTAATTATAAACCCATTGATAATATCGAGTTTCCAAAAAACTTCATTCCTTCATTGCTTTCTGCTATTCTTATCTTATTTCCTAAGTAGGTACATACCTGAACGATAATATCAATATTACGCGGGCTTTTGGCGAAGAATCTTGTCACCGCGATTCAGAAAGTCGCTCTCTTTTACTAACGCCCTCCAGTTTCATCACAGAACACTAAGGGACAGAATCATCACTCTGCAAAGAAATTTAAACAAAAAGCTCGCGTAGCGCTGCATACCTACCAGTCATATTAACCTACAGAGCGCCTCTCTTTCTATCGCATAGATCTTATCTCCTCTGACGCGGCACGTATAAAGACGCGCGACTCGCCGTCGGTGCCCGGCTATATACTTGTAGCTTCGTACCTACAGTGCGGAGTGCGCTAGGCCTGGTTTCATTGAAGAAACTTATGATTGTTTATAGATAATCTCCTTCATATCTTAAGCGGACGCTAGACGATCATGTGGCATGACATGCGTGAATCGTCATGCTGCATGATGGACTCTTGAGGGTCCATCATGCAGCATTATAATTCACTAAATTCTATTGCTTGATATTCATTTTATTCAGTCTATAGTACTGGGAAGAGGTCTTTTGCGCTGGTATGGAATTGTCAAAGGCAGATTATTTTTGCTTGCTACTAATATGCTGCACTGGAAAAAATAAAAGAGATATGGTTACTTTGTTTAATGAAATATTGTTCTTGTTCTTGTCTGACTATGTTTTCTTTTTGAGTCCCATAACTCTGGACAATCTTTATACATAGATATTAATAACAAGACGAATTTCGTTGCATCTGCGGTAGGTCGCATTCATGTCATGTGTGTTATCAGCCATGAATACTTACGTCTGTGCAGATGAGTAGACTCACTGCAAGCTCGGCGCGCCAATTAGGACTGTATTTTGCATTCAAGTATTGGCAGTCGGTAACGTCCATCGTCGTGTAGGTTCAATTTTAACGCGCAAGTGCGTACGGCACTGTACTGTAATGTACTGTAATGTACTGTACTGTAATGTAATGTACTGTAATGTACTGTTATGTACTGTACTGTAATGCAATGTACTGTTATGTACTGTAATGTACTGTACTGTAATGTACTGTAACGTACTGTAATGTACTGTAATGTACTGTAATGTAATTTACTGTAGTGTACTGCAATGTACTGTAATGTACTGTAATGTACTGTAATGTACTGTAATGTACTGTAATGTACTGTAATGTACTGTAATGTACTGTAATGTACTGTAATGTACTGTAATGTACTGTAATGTACTGTAATGTACTGTAATGTACTGTTATGTACAGTAATGTATTGTAATGTACTGTAAAATACTGTAATGTATTGTAATGTACTGTAAAATACTGTAATGTACTGTACTGTTCTGTTCTGTACTTGTTCTGTACTGTACTTTTACAAGCACCTTTTCCAGATTGCGTATTATTACCCAGAACCAGACCCAGTGTCCCTGTATGCTTTGTATCGACTTTTGAGCGCTTGTTTGTATTATCGACTGGTCTATCGACCGGCTAACTTCACTAGTCATCATCCCGTTAGTCGTTCTAAGCTTAAATTGTGGAATTTTGATGTACCTGAATGGACGTATTTTGGCATTGATTCAAGAGCACTGACCCCTCCCCATTAACAAAGAGCATATGTACCCGCACGAACGAGTATTCATTCACGAAGCCGGCGGGTGTGTGTGTAGGTGTGTAATGTATAGGCAGAATCCAACGTAGATTGATGTGGGTACAAGGCGAGGAAAGTCGCGTGCCGTGTACGTATAGTGTAGCACGCGAGTAGCTCATCCGCGTTGCGCTACCCTCCTCGTAACGATTACAAAGTATTTGCGTGGCATTACGAATAAATACAACGTGATGGTACAGTATACAGAACTGGGAATAGGTAGACTTATAAATCGATTTGTTTGGCGGTTAACGTAGTAAATCTTAGGAAACAGCTTGGAAACTTTACTTGAAGAGAACTATACTTAATTATTTCAACTCTTGAAAATTCGTTTATGTGATAGAAGCTAGATGGCGTTAGGGGTAAAATTAGAACTCTCGAACGATATTTTTATGGAATGCACCACACACGTGAATAATGTTAAAATAACAATTGGTTTACGCCGACGTTAACTGATAAGGTCGGTATATCAATACCTCTGAAGCGGTGTGGCGAATTCTGGCTAGGTAAGCCAGAATTTAACGAACGGCACCCCACCGTCCTGCATTTAGACTTAGACGTTCACCTCGAAATTTATTTCGACACCGAAACCGTCATGGAGCCTCTTGAAATTCCTTGCCAAACCACACTTCTGGTGTTTTTTACATTTTGTCAAGAGGATCATTTTGCCAAAACTTTAACGTACGACAAAGTGTCATTGTTCAATAACATATAAACTGCCCCCAAACCCATATGTCTCCCAAGCACCAATCGTATATCGTGTTGAGCTCAGATTAATGTGTAGATTCACTTATAAAAAAACGATGTATTTTGAAAAATTACAAATGTATCAGAAAAATGCCAAGTGTATCAGCAAATATTGTTTAAAGTCCTCCTGCATATTATGCGCTGTGGCAAAGTTCATTGAGGAAACATCCATATCATTAGTCAGTACGTATAATTATAACGTAACATAAATATTCAGTTTGATCAGTTAATTGATCTGTATTGTCAATAGTGTGAAGCATGAGCATCCATACGATAGATATGGCGTTAGATATTCGGAATATTTAATCGGCCGCCTCTGTGGTGTAGTCGTTGGGAGGTTGGCTCGAATCTCATACACCACTGAGGTTGCGGGTTCGATTCCCGCGACAGGACAAATGTTTGTGCAAAGAAAAAAAGCGCATAGATTTGTTTCGCATCTGAGTGTTGTGGGACCGTGGTCCTCATGGCTCTAGGTTCTCTAGATACAGGGAATCCTAGTTAAGAATCTATGTAGGTGATCGTTTGACGTATTTATTTATTTATTTTTATTTTATAGTATGCTACGGTAACAGTAGTAAAAGGTACTATTATTTATTCTGTGCCAAAAGTGATGTATTTTATCCACAGATAAAAGCTTGGCAATGTTCAGATGGAATTGGGTTGTAAACCCGAACCGAATGTGCTTAATGCATTGTTTTAATGGTCTTCGCATGATTAAATTATTACCTTTCTAATGAAACCGGTTTGGGGCACATCGGTTGGATGGTTTTAAAGTCTATATAAAGTATACATAGGTAGAAACATCTTGTGTTTTTTTATAATATATAGATGCTATAGTTTGTCGGGATAAATGAATGGATGAATTTAAACCTTTTAAATAATCAGCAACCACTAGTCAGCACTACGAGTATCGAGCTAATTGAAGAATTCTCAAAGAAGTACCTACCAAGCACTTACGCAGTATCTTATCGTAACTTTCTACTAACCGTAAGTATTCAAGTATCGCCCGTTAGTTTGTTACTCTTACCATTTATAACCCTTCCTATCTTAATCATTAAAGCCCGTCCGGCAACAATGTAGTCCAATAAAAACTCAAATTACACATAATAATGAGTTACGGAACCCTTAAAGATTTCCCGTTGCATTTAAAAGCGAAGATAGAGGGAGTGATTACGATGTATTAGTGGATAGTGGTATTAACTACATCAACTACCCGTGACCGCTGCCTTGCACTTGCGCTGTGCGCCGCCGCGAGGTGTGATCGATTGCGCACGCGCACCGCGTTTTACATTACATTGCATGTATACATAGGTATACGGGTGAGTTTTATCGACCTCTGAAACTAAAATCTAAATATGAGAAATTGGGCTTAGGAAACTGCATGCATGTTTTGTGATCGGTATTTGTTTGTGAAATTGTCGAACTCTTCAACTCAAAGACCGCGCCCCAATCCCTATCCCAATCACGATCGCTAAAAATGATCGATGTTGAAGTTTGAAAGATGCTAACGCCTTCCAAATTTGAGATTGAAAGCGATTGGGATCGGTGTTTGAGTTACATGATTGCATTGGTGGGGCTCGATTTTGAAAATCGAGTACCTACTAGGTCTCAAACACTATTCATCAATATCTATAACAGGCTTTAGGCTCTAAAGCCTACGGTGCCTCGGTTAAGGCTAAAGCTTAGGCTTTAGCCTTAACCGAGGCACCGAGGCACCGAGGCCCTTAAAAAACAGAACGGTTATTACAGAGTTTGTATTTTAATGTATATTTAATGGTGATTCACAGGCCTAAATTTAGGTACCATCTTTGTATTCTTCGTTCATAAAAATCTTTGTGGCTTCGGTGTTAGTTGCACCAATTTTAGTGACGCACATTGAATGATTCAAGTGGTTCCATCTAGGGGTCATTGCTCTAAAAGATGAGACATTAGCAAACGAGCTTGTAATTGCACTGATTATGCTCCTCGGGTGGGAAAGCTGATATTTAATCACCGTACTTAAGCCATAGAAGTATTAAAACGAGTAAAGTCGTAACTCATACTAAATGAGACGTGAAGTGCCTACTACAAATTATATATTCCAAATATTATATTGAACACGCGATGGTGATGTTGCAATATTGTATTTTATTTATTATATTAACCTATTGTGTCCCACTGCTGGGCAATGGGGGAGACCCCCCATCTCACTCCAAACATCGTAATTAAGATTCCGTAAATTTTCCTTGAATATCTTTTGTTTCTGCACGCTTCGATTTTATTATCTGCCGTTACCAGAGCCGTATCTAGCCCATATAGCGTCCGGGTGCAAGCAGTAACCTGGCGCTACACCCATGCCATCGTGACTGTTTCATAAAATGACGGTCTTGGTTGAAATCACATTATAACAAAAGTTTCTGTCAAGGCATTACACTTTGCTGTCTAGCGCATCGCTAATGTTGATTATTTCCTCTGAGAGCCGCCACGAAGTAGTGCCTACCGTCCTGCTGGCCCTGTGGCGCCCTCCAAGTCTTGGCGCCCGGGTGCCCCACACCCCTTGCACCCTGGTGAAGACGGCCCTGGCAGATCCTCTGTTTTTTATTGTTTAACCATAATTAGGCTTTTTACGTTACGTCAGTCTCATGAGAAGGTACATACATACCTCCGTTTAACCCAGATACCCAGTTGCACGTAAGCGATAATTGTTATCCTCATGTAACAGTGAAATGTTTGCGCAGAAATGCATTGTTTTTCTACTCGTTTTGTGTAAATGCTTCCCGCTTTCTACGTGTAAGTTAGCCGCTGCTAGAGCGTCGCTGTACCTAACAGGGATGGCCATTTGTGATCCGTTAATAAAGGAATCGATTATTTTAGATCAAAACGTATATTTCAATTGGATGGAGTAGGTTTATCTTACTGATCAATATATAATATTAATCCAACATATTTTTCTTGTATAATAAATATTGTATAATAATTTATTATTGTAACATTTGATGGCTTAAACAATTGCACTATTTAATAGAGACTTGTGTCTATATCAATGGCAATGTCTATAACTTTTTTTTTATAACGAATAGGCAAGTGTTTGACCGCAGTTTCACCTGATGGAAAGTGACCACGCGGTCGACTATGGATCATGCTTGCCTAGAAGATAAGATAAGATAAGAATCGGGAAACAAGGACGTAGGTAAGGTGTTCCATTCCTACCCTGTTCGCATTAAGTATAAAAGTCGAAGCGAAACTCTTTTTTCAGGCAGGGGAATGTCTACAATGTACGGATGCTGAGTTTCCGTGCGTCTTGTTGTCCGATGGTAGAAAGGAGATGGAAGAATTAGCTCGTATAATTCCATACCACCGTGATGATGAACTTAATTTTTACTTTTTTTATGGAACTCTTGTGATGAGACGTGCAAGTCGTTCGCCTGATGGCAAGCGCCACGCCTGCCCATAAAAATTGCAGTGCCGCCCAGAACTTTTAATACCACAAAACCATTGCATAGCACTGCATTGCGCTCATCACCCCGAGACATCAGATAATATTAAGTCTCTTATGCCCAGTTCTTAATTTTACAGAGTAATATGTACCCCTGCAGAGCGATCATATATCTTTTATTTCAATCAATTTCAATAAGAAACCAGTTTCGATGATGGTTTTGCGATCGCGTAACCCTTTCGTTGCAATCAAACGTCAACGAAAGCCATTGAAATAAAAATAAGTTTTAACAAACAAAGTTTATATCGATATATAAACTAGACAAAAGAGCCGTATTACACAGTACAATTAAATTAATAGGGCGTAAACATAAGGTTTCATAGCACAATCTCGCTTTGTAAAATTGTTGGGTTAACTCTTTTTCACCTTGGAAATTATCGATAGGAGCACATTGTTATCGAGACAAAGTTACGTGATCGCATTTTATCGATTGAATTAAATTTCTATTGCACGTAGGTTTGCAACATGTGACGTTCGCAACAGACTAACGTGATTGCCCTGCTGGTATCTGTCAACAAGCATCTAATGTGTGTATAACTTACCTTTCCTCATTAGGCATCTTTCCTTCCTTACGACTCCGACGTGAAGTGATGAATGCGATAATGTAAGTGTTGTACACGCACCGCTACCTCACTATAAAACACTGACGAAATTAATTAAATGGCATATAATACCTAGTACACCATTACGGTGCGTATTTTATATACATACTTCCTCTTTTTTAATGCATTTGTAATTGGATAATGATATGATAGGGGATCGGACAGTAATCGAGAAAATATCTAAAATGTAGTTAAAACGAATGTTCTTCGAACCAGAAAGATCACCCAATCAGTATTTTTGTGAAATAATAATGATTTCTATTTTTAAATCAATAAATAAATACTAATAATTCTGATATTTTTAATTTGTTCTTTATCTCAAACGAAACAACAATCAACGCATGACGTCATTTGAAGGCAAATGCCGTGAGTCAAGCTTGTGTTTATTTTACGTTTTTGCTTTTCATAAAATGTATTTTAGTTAATTTTTTCGTTCCATTACTACAATATAGTGCCCAAACTTCACAAAACGTATTTAAATCTCTTTGCAAGTTTTATTTCGAAGAGTTTGTCGTTTTCTACCTTCATATGACGTCACCTGTTTTGAGGTGAACTTTTGCGCGGCAATATTTGAAACATTTAAACATAGTTTTAGGTACTTTTAGAGCGTTATTTAATTAAAATACTATGTTTCATGCGTATATATCTTTATTAGAATAGTTAATTTAAAACACTTTCTGAAAAGTTGTCCGATCCCCTATTTACCATTAGAGAAGTTTAGTGTTTAGGAAACTGCCTTCAAGAAATTAAGTTATTATTGTTATTATATTTTATATATTATTGGCTTGGATTTTACCGCTATCTCACCTGATGGTAAGCAACGATGCGGTCGACGATGTAGTACGCTTGCCGAGATAGTACCTGTTCACTCGAGATTTGAAGATTCCAAGATTATAGGTATCGGGAAAGACTGACTCCGGCACGGAGTCCCACTCGTTACATAGCAGCGTGCATAATGAAATTGGAAGATTTATAGATATTACATTTTGGGTAAGCTGTTCAGGTGGGTGGGTGGCGACCTCAGCTACCACTTATATCAACGACATGCCCACAGATGGCGCTGACATAAAGTAGAATAACCACCCATACAAATTCACAGATATTTTAAATCTTGTATCGCGTAAATGAAATTCGCACAACAGATAAGACCTATACAAGTTGCAAGTAGGTTCTGTCGGACAGCTGTCCCCGGGCATATAACACCTGCCACGGTCGGAAAATCTTTCTTATTAAATGCAGGCGCTTCTACAGCGGAAACCTAACTACCCACTACCCCTACTCTCCATAGTGGGTATGTTAAGAATGTGCTATATTTTAGCAGTTTTAGTTTTACAACTAAGTGACGAAACGAACAAGTCGTTCACATTATGTTAAAAATAAAAACACATGTGAATTTTTCACTTGAAATTTTCTTCTTCTATGTATCTACTTATGAAGAGCTTATCTATTTTTCTCTTCTTCCTTGTAAAATAGAAAAAGAAATTACGACCGATCATCCACCTCACGTGTCCTATGGACACCGGAAGGTACAACTGTAGTTCTCATTGTCTCATAAAATGTGACGCACGACTGATTATAAACATGAGCCAGAAGCATCGGAATATTTACCGTGGCACAGGATGCACGCCAACAGTGCAGGGTTAAGTGCATGTTACATCCCAAACGAGCTGCGCCTCAGTGAGGGCGGCGGGCGGCGCGACGTCAGCGCGGCGGCGTACGGCCGGGGGCGGCGCGGCGGCGGCGTTCCCATACCAAATGGGAAGTAGCTATTAAAACGTTACGAGGCTGTAACCAGGGTAATTGTGACCAATTTCTGAACGTTTTTATTATTCATGCAACTATCAAATTGTTATCTGGGCCAGTTAAGATCCGTGCCACGCTCCAGTGATGCCACTTTAGCCGCCATAAAAAGGGTCAAACTGTGGCCAGTTTAATGCACCCATCAAAAAGCCTTTTTCGACACACTCATTACGAGCGGTCCGATGTGGAAACAAATATTTATTGTAAACATTTATTTTTATTTATTATTTCTAAGCTTGGACTTATAGTTTCTTTTAACTCCGTGATATATATATAACCATATAACTTAGTAGACAGGTATATATTTTATATTGTGGTATTTAGAATAGAACCGGGAACGCCTATATTTCACACTTAGGTATATATTTCACACTAGGTAGTGAAAGTAGAACCTAGTAGGTACCTTATACTTATATACCTTATACCTATATACATGGTATACCTTTTAAATTTAAATAAAAAAGGATAACCAATCGAGAAGTGCTCGAAATTTGAGTTGCAATTCCACCATTCCACCCGGAACGACAGACAGACAGACAAACAAGAAAGTGACTTAATAAAAACGTGATAAAATCAGAACTGAATCTAGAATCAGAAAGTTTTATGTCAAGCTTTGTTCTATAAATGTAACTTTTAACTAAGGCTGACGATGATTTATTTATTTATTTATTTATTATTAGATGATCAACAGCTTATACAAGAGATTCAGTTACAATCTTAAGTAATCATAATATAGGCTAATGAAAGATCATCCTAATTATTACAATTATTATGTATTTTGCGCTCTCTAGCAGAGGATTCAAGTATGTATAAAGGGTGTATATGTGTGAGTCTATGTGAGGGTGTGTGTGTGTGTGTGTGTGTGTGTGTATGTGTGCGTGCACGTATGCATGTAAAGTTGACTGTGTATAGAAGTGTATGTTTGTAGTAAATTTATATATTAACATTAATGGTTATTTGTCTTGGAGAGTTTTGCAGACTTGGAATTTAAAAGAGGTTTTTAGACAGGTATAGGGGTCAATATCCATGAATAAATGATTGTACGTTTTTGATAGCCTATTAATAACATAGTTACAACCGTAGTTTGTTTTGCAAGGTGCCTCATTAAAAAATTTGGTATTTCTGGTTCTGTATCGAGGAGTATTGTATGAGATCGCGTTGATAAGATAAGGGCTATCAATGTTACTCAAGAGAATGAGAGAATTGAGAATGAGAATGATGATACGATGTCGACGTTAACTTGAGTGATTAATAAAAATAACTCATCGCCATGGTTTAGTTTCCAAAATAAATTTCGTTTAGTTCGTTCGTTTTAGTTTCTTTCCAGTGTAATCAGAATTAGTGCAGATATATTAAAATGAATGAGTCAAAATTAATTTAAAATTACGTTTCTTTTTAGATCAGCTTATTGTAACTAACTCATTACGAACAGTGGAGACTTTAAAATGACTTTGTAATATTTAATTGAGTGCCTACATACATTTTAATAGTTGATAGTCTTCCTAAAACCGAATAAATAAATAAACATAAACGGCTACACTCACGTTATGATATGAACACCCGGAAGGACTTCCTAATGTCCGAAACTTGGTCGGAGTAATGCCGATACAATCATAACGTGAATGTAGCCTTTTATATTTACAAAGAATATTTTGACTCACGATAGTTTCTTAACCTTAATGGTTTAGTTTAATATTTTTTGAAGCCGAGTAAGAGTGTGAAGTGAGTTTCAGCTTGTGCTGGTGACAAGCTGAAACTCACTTCACACTCTTGCACGTAGATAGGTTGTTTTTACAAGTTATAGTTAGGCTTGCGTTTGATCACTATCTCACCTGATGGTAAGCGATGATGTGGTCTAAGGTGTAACATGCTCGCCTAGAAGATACCTGTTCACTCTCGATTTGAAGACTCCCAGGTCCAGGTCCCTGGTTCTAGTAAGGTAAGTGGTTTCAAGTAGTAAGTTCACACTATAATATTTTTTACTAGCTGCGCCCCGCGGTTTCATCCACGGTTTCCCGGAATAAAATGTAGCTTGTGTCCTTTTTGAAGACCTAAAGTACCTACATATCAAAATTCATCAAAATCCGTACTGTAGTTTTAACGTTATTAAGTAACAAACATCCATCCATCTTACAAACTTTCGCATTTATAAATATTGGTAGGATACAAAAGTTTGTAAGTTGTGTATAAGTGTGTTTGTCACTTCTTCACACTCTGTAACGGTTTAACGTATTTGAGTGAAATTCATAATGGAGATATCCTATACTCTGGATTAACCTTTTATCCAATAATTGCGTCCTCCTCTTTTCTAATTTTGCTGTGCCCGACGGGGTCCATAAAAGACTTTGTATATACGTTTACCAAATTACATCTTGAATACCTATGAAAACAATAAATAGTATGAATCTATCCCGGGAAACCGCGGGTGAAATCACGGGGCCCAGCTAGTTCTCTATTAATTAGTTGTATAATTGTATTTTCGGTTGAATTAATAAATCACTTTCCCGATAGCATTTCCCTGATAGGTGAATTTTCATGAGTTTCACCGCGGCCGGCATAAGTGCAGGAAATACGAGGCGCCAGCACGCAACTAACTGGAGCTAACTGTACTACACTAAGCTGTAGGTATCTGTTAACACAGTAATATGCACCTAGCGATGCATTACATGAATATGAACCTAGCATTAACGTGGCACCACCCCGCTCACGGTATCTACACTACGTGCTGTGGAGCCTACAGTGTCCATCTACCTCTCCCGCTTAAACCCCGAAACATCAGGGGATGAAGTGTTGAATTATATCAAGGAAACACTTCAAGAACGGATCCAGGGACAGCCGTGCGACTGTCGACGCTGGAGTCGACTAGGAGTACTCAATTCAAGTCCTATAGGCTCCCAGTTCCGGCGGTGCATAAGGAACTGTTCCTAAAGTCTGACATCTGGCCTGTATACCGAAGATACAGGGAAGGAGCGAAATTTTAGAAACCTTTTGAGTAATGTGTTTGGTATGGTTATTGATGGGTATGTGTTGTTTATTAAATTTTGAATTATATTTTTCTATATATGTTAGTCTGTAAGGCATATATTCTAATCACCTCTGTTAATTTTACTTTGTTGTACCTACTTTAATATTGCTTGAAATAAATAAATTATTCAGATGTGCACAAGTCTTTTGACCACCATTGAAGCAATATTTTATTTTTATTATCATTTGCTGAAGCTCGACACAGACATATCGATCGAGGCCAAACAGTTGATACCGCGCCCACAGGTCGATACAGTTAATTTTGGCCACCTGGCTTTATATTTTCTAGTCGCCATAGGATTTTAAGTATGCATGTAAACAAAGACATGTGATTATTGAAATCATATACCTATACAAATTAAGAATTAATACGTCCAACGATCACACATATAGGTCCTAGCCCCTAAGTAGGTTTCCCTGTATCTAGGGAATAAGGAACTACGAGGAAAATTGACATTAAGATATCGAAATCTCAAAATAATAGAACGTTAAATATGCCGTACTTAAATATCATTTTTGTGAATCTCTGTAGAACATAAAAGTTGTAAATAAGCTGTATAATAATATAAATTAAACGAATTTGCTAATACAGTTATTTTGGAAGATCCCCATAGCCTTGGAAATGTATACGTACAAAAGACTTCAACGCGCCGCTTTCGTCCTATCGCACCTTATCACATACTTATATAAATAAATAACGCCCAACAATCACATACATAGATCCTAGCCCCGAACTAGGTTACCCTACATCTAGAGAATAAGGAACTACGAGTACCATGTCTTCCACAACACCTAGACACCAAACAAATGCTTGCGCTTTGTTTTTTTCACAAACATTTGTCCCGTCGCGGGAATCGAACCCGCAACCGCAGACGTGTGTTGTAGGTAATAAAGGTGAGTTAGTAGGGTAGTTAAACCATCATTGGGTGAGCGTGTAGCTATGTTGAGTGATTGACTTCATTACATTGCTAATAGATATTTAAAGCCAATAACTATCAAATTATAAAATTAATAGGTAACTATAGATCGAAAACTTTCGCGCAAAATCTATATACTTATAATAAAACTGTAACAAGGAGGCTTCTGTACAGTAAAGATATTATTGAAAATCTATTTTTAAGAGTATTTGGGAGCAACAGAACCTAAAAATACAGTGTTTGTCTGTCTGGCCGGGATAAACTCAGACACTAAGGCCCGAATTAAAAAGCATGTTTTTGGAGTTAGGCCCTACACAGGCTTTGTTTTATCAAAATCGGTCCAGAAATAGAAGCGGGACGGTAACGGGTAGGAGAGGGGCGATGGCAACGGGATATGAGGGGGACGGTTCCAGGTTAGGATGGGTCGAAGCGAATGGGGATGGAAGCGGTACGGTAATGGTATAGAAAAAAGATGTGATCTGGATAGGAGCGGGACGAAACAGGAGCGAGACAGTGAAGGAATGGGACGGGGACGGGATCGGGATAGGAGTGGAGTACGAGCAGGAGCGGGATTCGGGTGGGATGGAAAATTGCGGGGAACAGGTTTGATTAATTTTACACGTACGAAGTCGCAGCAACAGCTAGCATGTAATAAAGCGTTAATTAGGTACCTAGGTAATACATCAATATCGTAAAGCTGATTTTATTAACCTGGCAGTAGTACTACTAGTATAATGCAGGAAATGGTTCACTTATATATTTTTATGTTATGCTTCCGTTAACGCAGTCAGTATATTGCGCACCTCGATGCATACCGCGTAAAGCATTTGTATAACATAACCGTATACTAGCTGCCACCCACGACTTGGCCTGCGTAGAATTAAGTTTATATTTAGATAAATAGAAGATAGAAAACACTTAAAAAAATAATTGCAATTGGTAATACATAATTTCTTATAAGTACAATAGACGGTCATAACGCTAAGCAGCGATCTCTTCCAGACAACCATAGCGTGCAAATAAGTAGGACATATGTAAATAAAAGTTATTAGTAGTAATAATAGTTATTCCGGAATTGTTCGTTTTTCCGGGATATAAGTATCCTATTATTTATTTCAGCACCTAAAGAGTCTACATACCAAATTTCATCAAAATTCGTTAAGTCGCACGAGAGTGGTCTATATATGGGTGTGTATACAACGTGTTAATAAAATGACGCAAATCCTGAGACACCCGAATTTGTTTTTTGAATGTTGTAAATTGATAAAATAAATTATTTTTCAAAAAAAACTAAACCGACTTCAAAACCACAAATGGCACTCAAAAGTAAAAAATAAATTAATATAATTATCATAAGCGCTACCCACTCATATATTTGAAGTCGGTGCCAGCCAAGTCTAATAGGTAGTAGATAAATACTATGTATATAGTAAGTACTACTTGTAGGTAGTAACTATCTACTACCTTTTAGACTTGGCTGGCACCGACTTCAAATATATGAGTGGGTAGCGCTTATGATAATTATATTAATTTATTTTTTACTTTTGAGTGCCATTTGTGGTTTTGAAGTCGGTTTAGTTTTTTTTGAAAAATAATTTATTTTAACCTTTTTAGTGAAAAACAAGTTTTAATTAAATTAATTCAAAAAGTTTTTAAAGACAAGCTTTTATGATCTAGAAGCCACATCATGACGAAGTTTAAAACGGGCTATCACAATTAAATGCATGTACAAAAAAATGTCATGTCTGTCCTATTCTCTGTTGAGGAGTTCCCTCGCCGGAAGTCAATCCTGGGTGTATCTGCCATGTCATGATGGAATTCAGAACAGGCTATTATGGTTAAATCCATTTACGAAATGTTGTGTCTGTACTATTCACCGTTGAGGAGTTCCCTCACCGGAAGTCAACCCTGGGTGAAGCAGGTGAAGCAGTCGAATACAAACCTCCACCTTTAGAAAGTTGGTTACGAAAATAACAAGAACCGACTTGAAGATTAAACTTATATTTTTTTGTTTTTGCTATTTTTTTCAAAAACTACTGAATGAATTTCGATAAAATTTATATGGGACCACCTTTGAAGTATTATCTACCAATCAAAAAAAGAATCATCGAAATCAATGCATAATTGGCGGAGTAATCGCGTAACAAACACACAAAAAAAAAATTAAAAAAAAAATAAAAAAAAAAAACATACCGTCGAATTGTAAACCTCCTCCTTTTTGAAGTCGGTTAATAAAAATCATTTAATTTCTTTAATTATTGCAAAAGATATTAGGGTTTTTGTATTCCTAAGAGATTCTAAATCCTTTTAACTCGGCAAGGTGCGTGCGTATTTTGTTTTAAAGAAACATCAAATATTTATATTATAAGTGTCATGAGAAGTTTTAGACAAGGCATCATAAAAATGTAATTTATCGAAAAAAATACCTATGGAAATGAATAGTGATATTGTTTGCACTACCGATTATGACCAAACTATTTTCAGGTTTTGCGTTATTTCATTAACACGTTGTATATATGTGAGGTCTCACTCTCGCATATATACACACACACACACACACACTCGAAGATTTTTGCATTTATAATATTATATGAAATGAAATGAAATAAATGTATTTGTCTGAAACATGGGTACAGATAAAGATGTTGAGATTTGATAGATGAGGAATTCTGGCCAAAAGGTGTCGTGTTTCGACGATTCAGAGGACGGCTGCAAGCTTCACCGCTGACACCGCAAGCTGACACCGCGCAGTTGCGTCACACGTCGCCGACAAAACGTGTCACATAAACATATTTTAATATAAATTATATGTATGTTAGTTCTAAGGTATATATTTATATGGGCCATAGAATAAGTAAATAACATCTGTGACTTATTTTAATGTTGCCTGAAATAAAGATAAAATCAAAATTGAATAGAATAAAAAAAATAGGTTCCATCATGTTCTACCTTTCGGTGTACAAATATTTATGATAATGAATTTATTGCATGCCATAATTTAATTTAACACATGTTTGACCTTTATTAGTTATTGTCAGTGTTATTAATAATGTCAAAATAATATATACAGTTATGTCTCTCTCTATGAGGGAAGACTCGTGTCCCAGCAGTGGGAACGTGATGGGCTGATGATGATACAGTTATGTCATGATCATGATACAATAATAATTATTAATAATACATTTAATATACCTTCACTTTACATTTAAAGAACTCATCAAGAGAGTAGAAGGAGAAGTGCAGTAGCCAGCTATGTAATTGTGTTTTAAATTTGTGAAGTGGCATATTTCTTATATCAATTGGGATATGGTTATATATTTTGAAAGCCATATAATAGGCATTGTTTTTAAAAAGACTTAAGTTAAATTTGGGTAAAGCTAAATTTTTGCAGTAACGAGTCAACCTCTGCACATCACCTTTAAAGTGAAAGAAATGTGAATATTGTTTCACAAATATACTCATTTCGATGTAGAGACATCGAAGAAATTAGTATATTTGTGAAACAATATACTCATTTCTTCTATGTCATACTATCTTACTATACATATATATAGTCTCTACTATATATACAATATGTATAGTAAGATAGTAGGATTTGCCTCCCAAGCCTATACGATTTGACAACTGGTTATCTAACGTCATCATCTTAATCATCATGTATGAGCCCACTGTTAATTTAAATAAGTTACACCTACTTATTTGTATGATAAATAAATGAATTGTATTTATTATTTATTTAGTTATTATTTACTGTTGGATATAGGCCTCTCCCAATACATGCCACTGAGCCCGATCTTCGGCTCTTCTCATGTAGTTGCTGGCAGCAAAAACGTGGTCTCCACTCCAGAACTCGTTTACCCCATCGGTAATCGATTCGTCGACAGATGTGACCGGCCCATTGCCACTTCAGTTTGCTCTTCATTTTATGTTATCTAACGCCATTATCAATTGATCATCATCATCGGGTGTCATCTTCATACTGAAGTTTGCAGGTCAGTAGGCTATATTTCCTGCGATCCCACGCTGCGATTTTGATATCTCGGTAGCTTAGTCCATTCTATACTTTGATGTCGTCCAAACATTTACGTCGTAAACGTCCTGGGCTTTTCTTCCCCGGAATCTTGCCTTCGAGGATCAAATCAAGAAATTGGTACTGGGATTCTCTCATAAGATGTCCGACAAGGGCAGCCTTCCATCTCATAATGGTCGTGAACGACTCACGGTTGCGATTTGCCATTTCAAGTACCTTGGCGTTTGAGGTGAAGCTAGTCCAAAGTATTTTTAGCATTCTCCGCAGTGTCCACATCTCAAACGCCTTCAACCGGTTCAGATTTCCTAGAGTAGGAATTGAGTTGTGGTTAATTATCAATGACATAGGTTAACCAATAACATACAAAAATACTTTATTATGCTTCATTCTTCTTCAAAATGACAACAGTACTTGTTTTTCTTGATATGTTTAATGAGACGACCAAGTCGTTCACCTGATGGTAAGCGCCACGCCTGCCCATAACAAATTGCAGTGGCACCCAGAACTTTTAATAGCATAAAAAGCACTGCGTAGCACAGCATTGCGCTCATCACCCCGAGACATCAGATATCAAGTTCATATAGGTACCTAGTAATTTCCTATGTCCTAGTCTTAATTAAGAGGGAAAGGCACGCTGAAATTTTCATACAAAAAGAGAAAACGTTTTTCTACCCCTAAACATTAACCAAATTCGATGAAATTTGGACATGTAAGAGATGTTATCATTATTGAGGTTTGTAAGTTTTTATTTTTTCGATAATTCCTATATAATATACAAAAATCGTTTTTATCATGCAGCAGAAGTGCGGGTCGCATATCACGGCACGCCAGCTTGAATGATGTCATCCGTCGGGCCTTTGTCAGTGCCGGTGTACCATCAGTCCTAGAGCCTAATGGACTGATGCGTGACGACGGTAAGAGGCCCGATGGAATGACACTAATTCCTTGGAAGATGGGACGGCCGTTAGTATGGGATGCTACCTGTGTAGATACCCTAGCTCCGTCTCATCTTCCAGAAACGACTGTTCGAGCTGGCGGAGCTGCGTCAAAAGCGGAAAACCTCAAACGGCGCAAATATACAAATCTCGACCGAGGTTGCATGTTTGTGCCGTTTGGGGTAGAAACATTAGGACCATGGGGGCCGAGCACCCATGAAATCTATAGGGACTTGGCAAAACGTCTGGTGGATGCGACATGTGACCAGAATGCTGGCTCATATTTGGGTCAGAAAATCAGCATTGCCATTCAGCGTGGCAATGCGGCCAGCGTTCTGGGCACTTTCCCTTCCACCATAGGCCTTTTAGAATAATTGTATTATATTTTGTATATATATTTAAGTTATTTTAGTTCAGATTTAGATATTTCTTTGTTATAGATTAATACATATACAAAAATCTGATGCATGATACGAAATCAAGTAAATTATAATTATTATTTAGTTAATTTATTTAATTTAATTTACGAATTTTCTGCGAGACCGTAAACCATTTTTCAAATACCTAGTGCTCGCTGGCCACGGCTGTGCCATATCCTCTTAAATAGTACACAACACACTTAAACAATATAAAAGCGCAAGTATCAGTTTCTATAGAAACAAACATGAAAAACGAACAAAAGAAAGGTATCGAACCACGTGGATACGGGAGTTCATTCACATGATCGTGCATTCCCTATTTAAAATACTTTTATATGATATGACACGATTTATTGATCCTACTAACCTACTAATATTATAAATGCCAAAGTTTGTGTGGATGGATGGATGGATGTTTGTTACTCAATCACATTAAAACTATTTATTATTATATATATATATATATATATATTTATTTATTTTTAATTTTTAGTTTAGTAAATATACGTTGCGAGGCTATTTTACCCCTCTAAACCGACTTGAAAAAGGAGGAGGTTATTAATTCGATTGTTTTTAATGTTTGTGAAAATTATTTTTGCGTTGGGTTCAATTTAACTACAAAATAGTCCCATATAATATTCGATCTTGGACTTTTTGATTTTTGTTATAAAATGAATTATTCGAGTTTTACCTCTTATATCCGAATTTTATTCGAGATTAGTCGGCCCGCCCACTCCTTTGCCTGCATGATACAAAACGTTAATGCAAACTTTTTGTATGTGGTTAATTTTTATTTTCATTCTCATTTTTTAATAACGATCTGTAGCTGTAATACTTAAATAAAAAAAAACAACTTAAACACTTTTTATGCTCTGGAGCTTGTAAGTGCCACTTAAAGTTGCTTATACGTAGGATAATATGATATACATATACACTCGAGAGCAATGAATCCGGGTCACTTAAAGAATCCTAAAAATCTCGGAAACTAAAAATGCTAGGTTAATGCAATAAATTGTATTTAATAGACAATGTAATACTCCTTAAATGAAGGTATTAAAACTTCTTAGTTATTGTAAAGTTATATCATAAAAAAATCAAATTTGAAAAAGGGCCACTTTCGAAGATGGAACTACGAAATTACAGCATTTGGTTTTGCTTTTGTTTGTAATCTGTCATTTATGTGGGTACATAAACCATGTTGATAGTGCTCTATATTCATTATTCAAGCTGAAATTATGTCGCTTACGCCTGAAGAATGCACCAGAATACTTACAATGCTGGAAACCGGCCGGAGTCAGCGCGATACAGCCAGGACTGTCGGTGTGTCGCTGTCAACAGTACAAAGAGTTCTCCGACGTTACGAAGAAACTGGTTCTAACCTACGCAGAACAGGAACGGGCAGAACCAGGTGTACCACAGCACGAGAAGACCGATACTTGGTGAACACCATGCTTCGAAATCGCTTTCTCACAGGAACTGAACTCACCAATCAGTTTCGACGCCTCGGAGGAAGTAACCCAAGTGCATGGACAGTAAGACGTCGGCTTGCTAAATCTAACTTAAAACCCCTTAGACCTGCAAACGGCCCTAAACTGGAGCGTGGGCATCGTATTTCGAGACTAAGATATGCCCAGAGCCACGTAAATTGGAGTATTGAAGATTGGTCAAAAGTTATGTTCTCCGACGAATCAAAATTTATGCTCTACAAGCACGATGGAAGACACAGAGTGTATCGAAGACCAGGGGAAAGATTCAAGCAAGCATGCATCGAAGAAAAAGTAGCCTACGGTGGTGGGTCTGTACTTGTGTGGGCCGGAATTTCTTCTGAAAGTCGCACAGAGCTGGTGATCATAGAAAACGGCTCTTTAACTAGCGTAAGATATGTGGAAGAAATCCTCAATGATCACGTTGGTCCATTTATGGTCAATTTAGGTGAGGATGCTATATTTATGCATGACAATGCCCGACCTCATACAGGTAGGATTGTGAATGACTACCTTCAAGAGATGAACATTACTCGTATGGAGTGGCCAGCGCGCAGCCCGGATATCAACCCGATCGAGCATGCTTGGGACGAGCTAGGCAGATGCGTAAAACAACGAAACCCTCCCCCAATCACGCTTCGTGAGCTCAAAATTGCTCTCACAGAGGAATGGGAGAATATTCCCCAAAATCGTATAAGGAACTTGGTGTACAGCATGCCAAACCGCGTAAACGCAGTAATGGAAGCACGAGGAGGCAATACGAAGTATTAAAATTCAAGAAAATCGTAATAAAGTTCAAAAATTTCATGTTTCCTATTTTTGTTTTAAGGAGAGATCAGCAGTTTTTTTCTTTATGTAATTTTGTGTTAATAAAATGTATGGTGACTCATATTTTTTTTACTTTCATTTAAGGAGTATTACATTGTCTATTAAATACAATTTATTGCATTAACCTATCATTTTTAGTTTCCGAGATTTTTAACATTCTTTAAGTGACCCGGATTCATTGCTCTCGAGTGTATTATTACGAGTATGTGTGTGACGCACTTTACAAGCATGAGAAGTGAAAAAGGATTTAATAAGAAATTGAAACTCTCCAAGAAGCATAAATAGTAATTGAACCTAGTACACTATTACCACAGTCTATGATTACTAGACTGTGCTATTATGATTAGTTTAAGATCAAAGTTCAAAAGTTCCTTATTTAGTTTTGGCATCACAGACGCAAATATGAACGTCAATTATTACAATGACTCTACCACCGTATCGGAAAAAGAACCACTACTAAAAATACGGCAAGAAACTGAGAGGCATATTTTTTAGAACTTCTGTTACAATATTTTATTATTGTTGATGATATGTTAGTTATACAGTAAAAACATATTTAACTCAAACTTGTTACAAACGATTTAGGAACTTTACTAAATATATATATAATCTTATGTTTACTGAAGTGTAATGAATAATTATGAATAAATGTATGTCTATATCTATGTCTATAACGGTATCGGATCGGACTACACATTAAACACCGTACGGTCCACAGGCTTATTACTAGCGGCGATATTCAAACTAAAGATAAAAAGGGAAAAAAGCCGGTGGATAAGAGCGCCCTCCGCTGTCCCTCGTCGAGAAGCATCAATCTACAGTCCTGCTAAAGCCCACCGGTGCACTCGGGCCCTTTTTTTTCTAATTCTGATTATTAGGCCACATTAAAATGTCAGACTGTGGCTGTGGAACTTTTGAATGTTTATTTAGCGTGGTCAAACGATATGGATACAAAAATTCTACTCGAATTTCATATAACATAGTTTGATCGTAGTAATAATTCTCAAGTTTTGAAAGAATTGATATTAGATAATGTTTTTGAAGGTAACTATAATAATAATATAAATATTGCCCATTACATATCTAAATTAAATGATTTAAGAAGCCTCTACGTGTTGGACTCATGTCCCCGCGCAAGCCATCCAAAGGATCGGGTGTAACCCGTGACAAAAAGCGACAAAATAATTACATATCGCCTGATAACGTGGTGGTCGACCAGTCGCAACGCCGGGCAGTGGTCGTCGACATAGTCATCCTACATGACGAGAACCTATCGTGAAGGCCGAGAAGGACAAGCTCAGCAAGTACTTTAACTTGGCCCATAGGGTAACCGCTATGCGGGATGTTGACTCGACGATCATTGTCTTGATAGTTGTTTTGGCGAACGGCTTTATAGCGAAGAACCTAGACCATCATCTCAAGAGGCTCTCGCTAGACGGTTAGATCAAGGGTCTGTTGCTCCTTGACACGACGCGTAAGGTCAGGAGATTCCTCACTGTGCAGACCTAACCACCGCACCGGTAGTTGGAGCCCTGCCCCGCTGCCGGCAGCGCTCTAGGTTTAGGTTTTTTTATAGTATAATATATAAATAAATATAAATAGTATAAAATATTGGTAAATAACCTTAACCTAAGAAATTAAATAAATATTGTTTTTACAAGCTTTCATTTAACTTGCCATGTTTATTATTTGGGTCAAATCTTGTAAGCTAAATCAGCGCCACTTCCTCTTATCCTACGGAGTTGAAATTTTGCACACTTGTCGAAGTTTGATGACAATGCAATATTATGGTGACAGCCAGCTGATCTGATGATGGAGACAGAAGGTGGGCAATGGAACTCCTTGACGGATAATAGAAAACTACTAGTGTTTGCACTCATTTCAATCTGCTCGCGGTTCTAGCTTGTCTTGAAAAATATATTTTTTAACAAAAATCTTGTTTAATTCTTTGATTACAAAACGAAAAGTTTGAGAATCAGTGTATGGAGTGGAGGACTCCTTAAGATTTATTATGTACAAGGAAGCGAGGCCGGACGTGTAGCGGGTATATTAAAAAAAGGAGAAGAAAGTCGGCTTATCTGTACATTTTAAATTTTTTGTGTTACGGTATATCGGCTGAGGTACCCAAGACTGGCCTTCCATCATCCAAGAGTAAGTAAAGATACGAGTTTTCTACTCGATAGTACCTATTTACCTCATACTGAAGGTTACGGGATTATAAATATTTCTGCAGTGAAAAGCGCAAACTCTGTGGTTGTTTTTGTAGTTTTTAATAAAAAGGTATGTTAACTATCTTATTTGTTTTTTTATATACCTATATTATTATTAACAAAGGGCTAAGCTAGTTTGCTTATGGATCGATAATTACTGAAAATAGAGCGTGTGTCGTCTGTTTTGAAACAACTTAAAAAAAGGGGTTCTCAATTTGACTGTATTTGTTTTTTTTTTGTATGTTGTTACGCTATTACGGAGTTAATTTTGATAGTTATTTTCTTGTTTGGTAGATCATACTTCAATGTTCAGAGGTGGTCCCATAAAATTTTTATCGAAATTGATTTAGCACATTTTGAAAAAATCAGCAAGTACATAAAATATAAGTTTAGTCTTGAAGTCGGTTTTGATTTTTTATAAAAATATATTATTTACAGATTACAGTACATTGTATATAGCTATGACGACATATAGCCACAGACAACTTTGAACAGATTTTTAGGTACCTATTCCGATCCGATCTTGATAAAGTTTGGCACAGAGATAGCAAAAAGTATCTTATTTTCTTATAAATAAGATATTTTTTGTCCTAACTAACAAGTGGTTCCTGAGGGATCACGATATATAAACAAAATCTACGCACGAAGCGGCAGCAGCTAGTTATATACATACATATGTATAAACTTAGTATATAGAGCTTAGCTGACCCAAGAATATATGAGTCAATTAGCTTTGATCGAGGTAAACAATAAATGCCTGCCATCTACATGTGTTCTGGCACACTACTATAGTGATTACTTTGCTGAAAATTTACTACATCGAAGGCATGTACCTACTGGCTGGATGATGAAGTTCTTACAATGCTTTAACCTTTCACTTTTCGCATGATTCTGTTTCACTTGCTTTCCGCCAGGTGGAGCTGTTCAAACACTGCATTGCTATTACAATTTTGTTTGACGTACCGTATAGTAACTCGTCAGGAGTCCGTGGTAACATGCGTAGCGTAGCTCGCCTAGGTCATAACTTGGATGGGTGACCGTTTGTATTGTTTTTACATCTGATCGCTACCGTGCTTTGGAGGGCACGTTAAGCCGTCGGTTCAGGTTGTAGTCTTAGGACAACAGTCGTGAGGCCGTGTCAGAGGCCTTGCGCGGTCTAAAAACTTTGACACCAGGATTGGCCACACCCACACGAGAGAAGAGAGAAATCTGTAGTACGTTACTTGATCTTATGCACTACCTTTCGGGCACATAGTAGATTATTAGAGCCTTATCACTAAAGCGATTTGAATAATATATACCTACCTATGATCGTCGAACAAATCATTAACATATAGATCTGCTACGGATAAAAGCATTGTAATTAAATCTAAGGGCTCTAGTCATAAAGAATGTAAATTCCAAAAGAGATAAAAACATATGCTGGTTTCAATATGAGTACTGTAAGATGAGTTAAACAATCACAAAAGTTGGCTGCTTTTTACGAAACTGATTTACTGCCTATTTAAAAACTAAAAAATAAATACGTCTAACGATCATAAACATCAACATAGACCCTGGCCCTGTGTCTTTTTCGTTTTTGGCAGGTTAGCGCAAATCTCATACACGACCGAGGTTGCAGGTTCGATTTCCGCGTTCGGGACAAATGTTTGAGCACAGAAAAAAAGCGAAAGCATTTGTTTCGTGTTTGGGTGTGTGCAGAAAAAATACACTAAAAAGCACTGTAACAATTGGCGGTCTTATCGTTAAAAGCGATCTCTTTCAGACAACCGTGCATAACGTAGCATTTTTATAATAAAACAAGCCAGACATAACAGAAGCATTAAGCTAGATAATCTTGAATGTTTAATTAACATGGTCAATGGTCGCCTCTACCAGTCTTTTGCCATGTATACATATCATATAACATTCAGGTAGGTAACTTAAAGTCTACATAACAGCATTAAAAAATCTTTACTTGTGGTAGACCCCTCGTATGTGGGAGGCCGTCTGGTTAGGTACCACCGCTTTGCTAGTTATTCTGCCGCCAAGCAGTAGTGCGCAAGCATTACTGTGTTCCGGTTTGAAGGGCATTGTAGCCAGCGAAATTCCTGGGCATATGGACATTCTGGGTGGCACTGCAATTGTTAAGGGCAGGCGTGGCGCTTACCATCAGGCGAACGACTTGCTCGTCTCAATACTCAGTTCCATAAAAAAATATATAAAATAATATAAACTTCTACTATCTTAGATTAAAAACAACAAACCCAACAAAACGACTACCTAATACCGACTTAAATTAATATTAACTCTACGAAATGACTCTCGCGGTCCCGTTACCAAAGACATTCCTTGTAGAGCAATATAACCGTCACTTCCATTCAACAAATGACTACCGTCAATCGAACTTAAGCTTGGGGGCTTAATTAATTGGTATAGTTAAAAGGGATGGAGTAAGAGATGGGATATCATAGCTTACGCGCAGGGGGCCGACCGGCACTACTGCGTCAGTGTATTCCAGTGCTCAATATCCACCCAATGAAGGCTAAAGCGTTCCGGAGAATAACGCACGCGCTAGTGATGTTTTTAAAGGAAAGCTTAAATAAAGATAAGGAGTAAAAAACGTGATGATTAGGTAAGGCAATGAGTAATACTATTCATAGAGTTTACAGGGAATTCTAGTTAGGGGCCAAGATCTATGTATGTGATCGTTAGAAAAAAAAAACGTTTTTCCGAGATAAGTTTCCTATAACCTTTTCCAGGACGTAAAGTACGATTCACGACAAAAGTTGCTGAACATTTGTGAATCTTTGATCGACTACACCTTCAAAAGTCTGTTAATATCCTGTGCGAATAGCGAAATTGCAAAAAAAATGCATGTAATTTGTATATTTTTGTGTTATTGATAATTGAAAAATTTTATAATTTCAGCTACGTATGTCGCTGACTGTATCTACATACCAATTTCGGTACTTCTGATTTATTTCTCAATAAAATAAATTAATTTATTTTGTTGAGTAACAAATATCCATCCATTCTAACAAACTTTCGCATTCGCACTTATAATAGTAGGAGTAAAACATAAGTAAATTTTTTAGTATTCGGTGTAGGTAGTCGAAATGGCTTTGTATTTTGTGGGACCCACATCAGCTACCCGTTTCTAAAACGGCGTAAGTTAAAGTAGTGGTAAAGTTAACATACTGGTAAAGTTAAAATACCGCCACTCAGTGGGCAGTAAGATGCCACCCACAAAGAACTAAAATAAAATCAGAAATCTCAATACCGTAATTCAAATCAGTTAATGAAAATTTTAATGTCTTCTCTAAACATGAGGACAGGGAAATACCGCAGACGCAGCCGGTAAGAAGTACTAGGTATTCTAATAAAATATGAATTTTTAAAAGGTTTCTATTGTAAAAGGTACATAATGTAACTGTAGATATATCTAAAATATTCTTTTGTTTTTCCGTAAAAATCGCGAGCTAGGAGTCATGAGCTATTGTTTCAACCTCTTTAAATAATTCGTAATTGTATGCACATTATCTATATCTACTATATATTATTACTATAATTACTATAATAATGGAAAAAAGCCAATTCTGTACAGTAAAGATATTTTTACAAAACTAACTGGGGTAGAATATTTAGAGGGTACTGAACACGAATCTATGGTTTTTAGAATTTTTCTCTGTTTGTTTGTGTGTTTGTTACCCATAGACTCGAAAACTACTGAACTGATTTTAATGTGGTATTCAGTGTTTGATAGATTACATCTTAACTTAAAAACTGGTGTATGTTTCATAGTACTGGGATATCGCAATGCTGAGATATCTTACCATAACTCTGGCGTTTCTATTGACGACCGGCACCCTACTGTCCTACATTTAAACTTAGACGTTCACCTCGAAAATGATCGAAATTTATTTCGATCCAGAAACCGACATAGAGCCTCTTGAAAACCCTCGACAAAAGTCTTTCGATTAGCGTTCAACTATGGTAATTTGTGTGACACAGATAATGTAGTTTTAACGACGGAAACAGGACTATAATTTTATTTTGAGCAGATACGATAATTCTGGGGCCTCACGTTCCTAATAATTGTACAGACAACACCGCGCCACGCCACTACGACCGACCAACCGATGCGACGACCGCCAGGATCTAGCTATTTGGAAACTGAGAAAGTAGATATCAATATATCACAAAGGATAATATGATTTGAAAAAAAAAGTAAGCATGTCTACCCATTTCTTTCCCATACTCAAATGGAAGTCCAGGCCCAGAAAATAAATGCGAAAACTAAGTCCACCAGTCCTTTGGAAATATTCCCGCTAGAGAAAATAGCACAAGAAACTCTGCGGGATTTCCCTTCTTTCAACTTTTTAATATTTAACAATGAACAATGAAATATACATTAAAATAAACAAAATGTCAAACTAGAAGTGTGAGTGAGATGTCACATAGTCATAGAATCAGAAACAGAATAATTAATTTTTAGAAAAAACAAAAACCGACTTCAATGTAACTTCGAAGTCCAAGGTCACATATCAATGAAATTTATATGGGACCACTTCGTAGCTATACTGAACCCGACGCAAAAAGAATTTTTCAAATCGGTTTATAAATGACGGAGTTCTCAGGAAACAAACATAACAAATAAAAAGAATACAATCGAACAGAGAACCTCCTCCTTTTTTGAAATTAAAAACATGAATAATACATGAATAGGTATGACAGTAGCAGTTAGAGTGACCAGACCAGCGACCAGGCCCCATAAGCATCGCCTGTTCACGAGAATGACTTGTGGACCAGCTATCTCGGATGAAACCTCGAATGCCGATTGGTTAAGTGTCGATATGAATATATTTATTTGTCTTGATTGGCATAAAATCTTTTCAAACCATTAGCACCTTGAATCGGATTTCAGCGTCACACGAGTCGGTAAAAAAATAGAGAGTCATAGTTAGGAGAAAATTTATATATGTCTTAGTCGTTTCCTCTACTAGTACACATTACAGCAGTCATTTTTTCATTCGTCCGCACTGTCTAATTCGTAGCGCAACTTTTTTCTATATAAAAGACATCAACGCATTTAGTATAGAAACTTACGTCGCTATAGGCTTATTACAGTTATTATGAGTTACTATCGATAGACAATAATCCAAGTGAAACTGTTTGTTTTTGTAGTTGTGTAGTGTAATTATTTCTTCACATGACCTTTCTGTTGAACAGGAAACTCTCTGTTTCTCGTCGAGCGCCCGCCACGGATGGCTGAGCGGAAGTTGACCGTAGAGGCGTAGACTATCGATATCGCTGTAAAATAATTAACTTTTATTATTAAGAAACCTTTATTTATTTAATTGGTGTAACGGGAAAGGCTGATGACCCACAAACAGGTTCGAACGGTGTGGCACGGTCCTGCCTGCCTGCATCGGGGTGTTTCTGTTTACAACTTAACAATCCTTCGTGTTTTTGGTTCGTTACTGGTTAATCCGATTTTATTACATTGTAAATATTTGGGGTGTTATGCATCTCTTGTATTGCTATAGAGTTATAATTATGAGTTAGTTGTGGTTTTGTAATGATATAAAGCCTATAAAACTGTTTAGCCGCTGTGATTATTATATTATAATGGCTAGTTTACCCAAAAAATGATATATGATATGTAGCTTAAAAAAATTATACAGGTAATTCAACTGACACCGACCAGCGTCGTCCGGCAACGTGCCCATATTTGTAGACTAGCAACATATTCAGAGCCCCAACGCGACCTATGTCCTGAACAAAGACTAAAAATCCACTCGACTGCGTGTATCGGCCCCCCATACGCTTTGAAAATAAGCGTGTCTTACTTACGTCGTGATATTTAAGCACTGTCTGCAAGGGTGTTTATATGGTATGGTACTGGTGGTAGGTTTTTCGTATGCGAGTAGCCATCTGGGGGAGTACCACCAATTTGCTTGTTATTCTGCCGCCAAGCAGTAGTGCGCAAGCGTTACTGTGTTCCGGTTTGAAGGGCATTTTAACCTGCGAAATTACTGGGCATTATGAGACTCAACAGCTAATTGTCTCAGGGTGAAGAGCGCAGTGCACCGCCGCGCAGGATTTTGCAAGACAAAGTTCTGGGTGGTGCTGTTACTGTTATGGGTAGGCGTATTGCTTACCATTATATTACCATACCAGGCAAACGACCAGCTCGTCTCGTCATTCAGTTACAATTAAAAAAATCTTTATCGGCCTATTATAACCGCGTTTTTTAATACCCGACCCGCAGTGTTTAGTGTTTCAAGGGAAAAAGGCACACTAGCTTTCTACGATCTCCTTGTTACTGAATTATTTTGGGAAGGTACATTATTTTTTTTTTAACGGGCATGCCTTTATTACTGAAAACAAACTACACTCTACTTACTAAAACTAAACTAAATACATACAAGGAGAAGCAATTGGACAACCCATAGACCATTAAAGGCCTATAGATCGCTCAAATGCTCCAACCCACTACCAGTTGGCAGCGTATTAAATTAGTTACAACATATCTTCACTATCCTCCTCAAAATAGACAAGTTGGCTTCAGAAGAGACCAGAAATGTCATGAAATACTCATCAATGTTGCATAACTACACTCATTTGAAAAGGTGTGTTAGAAACAGAGCGGTAATTGCAATATTTATATCTGTAGTTACAATCTCATCAGATTCCAGTTCAACGGTAGCAAAAGTGAGAGCACTTCCGTTTGCTACATGTACTATAAGGTATCTTAGATTCTACGTAAACGCATGCGTTTGCAACACCATAGCATCGCCATGCTTTTCTGCGAATACTTTTCCGGCAAGGTGCATTTTACATTTATTTTTATATTTGCGAACACTATTATGAAATCCTAATAAATCTCTGTAATATTGTAGTAAGTAGGACCGTTGTGAAATTACAGCATTATATTGAACTGCGGGATGGCACTGCTGATCTAATCTACAGCTTCTTCAGAACCTACCTCAGGAATCAGTCTCTCACAACGCTAGTCTAAAATTTTGTCCTAAAATCCACTAAGAATTGTGAGAGAGTATAAATAAATGATTTATTATTATTATTTCTCCGTGTTTGAATTACAATATGTAATTATGAATTTAAAGGGTTATTTACATCCTATTGTTTTCAGCGAGTATAGACGAATGGTTTCTAGTGCGCCTTACGATCCAACGCACCCGAGTTTGATTCCTGAGTCGGCTCTGCACCAATTACTGATGATGGATATTAAGTGCGAATTTGGCATGCTCGCTCTAAAAATGAACAAGAAAAAGGTCCAGAGGTAACACTATTTAGGAACGTAACAAACATCAGACGAGATGGTGGCCAAACATAGATCTAGTTATAAGTTTCTTTACTCAGTTTTGGCATCATAGACGCACTTATGAACGTCAATTATTACAATGACTCTACCACCGTATCGGAAATCAGTACTCAATAGATACGGCAAGAAAGTAACGATATTTTTTTTAAACCTATGTAAAAATACTTTATGTTTTTACAATATTATGTTTCTCATGTGCCAGTTGGTTATTTGGCAAAAGCGGAATTTTCCATGCATCTTTTTCTTCTACGTAATTACAACGGTAGAGTATGCTGAAATTTTGTATAAATTGACAGTCGACTGTCCTTATCTCTCATCAAGAGAGATATAGAGATAGTGACTTATATATCTCATGGAGTATTTTTTTAAATATAGCTGGAAAGCTGTCACCGTTGCCTATTAGATATCAACATCACCTGAAACATTGCACTGCTGGGAAGTTGGCAACCTTAAATCCTACTTTCACGAACAGACTTAAATGGATGGGGTGATAGCGTAGCGAGAACCAGGCAGCCCTTAGATTTAAAAATATAGTCAAATAAAATTTTATATTTGTATATGTATTTTGTACGAACATTTTACATAAGTTATAACGCAAGTCCCGTATATTTTGTAAAATGAAAGAAATTAAGTTCCGTCTCATTTAACTTCTCGCTAATGAAACCCTACGTGATACCATAATTTGTTGCACGTTTATTAAATTCGATTGAAGATAGTTTGACAGCCTATGACGTGAAGTGGTTGGGTAGGTTGGCTCAAATTCATGTTTGGAATGTATCGGGTCTATTTGCGCACACGTATGTATTTATCAAAATAGCATTTTGACTAACCTCGACGTTTCGATCAACTTACATTGATCGTGGTTGACTCAAATGTCATATACCACTGAGGTTGCCGGTTTGATTCCCGCAACGGGACGAATATTTGTGCACTGAAAAAAAGCGTAAGCATATGTTCCGTGTCTGGATGTTGTGGGACCCAGGTCCTCATAGTTCCTGATTTCTTAGATACAGGGAATCCTAGTTAGACGCCAAAAATCGCAGGTGATCGTTAGAAAAAAATACTAAATTCTTTTTAAGGATGTTAAAATACGCAACCCAAATCATGTGTCAATTGCATAATGATAGATGATGATAATGATGATGATGATACAAAGATTTATCGGATTTTAAACAGTCTACGAAAGATCATCCAATATTTGACACACTTTCAATATTGGAACTAACTCTGTCACTTTGTAATAGCAAAGAATACTAACTACTACTTACGTACCGTTATGCCATATCAGAGCCCACGATACAAGTACAGACAAACCCTCGTGGAAATGTAAAACACAATGACATAGCAATAACGTAATAACAAAGATAGCATGCTATGACTCAGTAGGTCACTGTCTCACAAGCCTAACATCTATTTCTCATGCAAGTATGTTACTCGCGTTTTATAGGTATTGATCCAGTTTCAGCAATGGATATAAACACTATTTTATTTGATTTGCAACGCTATTCCATGGCACGACTTGTGACTTTTCTGAAAAGCACCGATTCCGTTGTACTTATCATGCAATTCGTTTTAAATGAGAAAATATAAAGGAAAATTGCAAATAAAAGTAGCTACTTACTTCGCATACCTACGGTGCCCGCATTATAATTATTATGCCAAGCCGTTCCTAATGGCTCCTTAAGTTGCATTGTGTCTCATTGCGTACGCGCATCTCATTCAACTGATAGCGATCACATACTATATTTCCATCTCACTTGCCCCGATCGAATTTCCACTCTACGACGACAATGTAGATTACATTTTCACTTTAATAATAGACATTTAACTAGCGGCCACTAGATGAAAAATTGACTTTGTGTTCGAGTGTTCTGGTTGAAAATTCACAATGCCGAGGGAGTTTTGCAGAAGAGTTTAAAGCTTTTGTAAAATAAGCTTTATATTAGTGTGTTAAAGTAGATATCGGTTTGTGTTAGATGTTGGTTGGATCGTATCGAAGTCGGCGAGATGCAGTGTCGCGAAACGCGACCACGTTGCGATATAAAAGGAAGTTTTGTATAATTTCTTTATCACACACCCGCTGACTGTTCCCGCGCTTGGTCTCGCTCTGTTCTATCACCACTTACCACTCACACGATGTCTGCACGTATTTTGGTGAGTACATCATGAACATCATATAAAAATTACTTACCCACTTACCTATCACTAATTAATAGACCAATCAGAAAATGAATAATTAAACAACTCTGCGGGTAGTATCCTTTATAGGGTAGTAATATAAAAACATAGCAACTTTTCTCCCATCGAACAGGCATTATAATTGATTGATTTATAATTGATGTACCCCCGACGGAAGAGCCCTGGCTCCTATAGTACGGGTTTCGAGCCTAGTGTAGGACCAGGTGCTCCATATAAGTAAATGTACCTTTGCCTCTTTTACCTAATAATCATTTTTTCATTTTTTTTTTAATTAAAAACAAATCAAAATTATTGTAATACCTGAAAATTGCAACCTAATTTTGTCATATTTTAATGACCTCCATTGGTTTCCAATTAAAGGTCGTTCAATCAATCATAACTTGCATTTCAAAAGACCCGCGTAACTAGAACTGAAATCATTGTGTAATGGTCCATTACGAACGGCAAATTAAACGATGGGAAGCTGCGTAGCACTGACCTCTACGCTGAAAGCTGTCTGTCGCAATATCTCCTTATTGATTGGATTATATATAGAAACTTTACACTGTTTTCTACTAATAACAAGATTTTTGTAGAAATATATATTTTTTAAGACAAGCTTTTAACAAATTAGTAATCGGAATCGGCAGATTAAAATGAGCCCAAACACTAGTACTTTACGATTGTCCGTCAAGGAGTTCCAATGCCCACCTTCCGTTTCCATCATCAGATCAGCTGGCTGTCACCATAATATTGCATTGTCATCGGACTTTGACAAGTATCAAAATTTTAACTGCGTAGGATAAGAGGAAGTGGTTCTGATTTAACTTGCAAGATTTGACCTAAACAAACAAACATTGCAAGTTACATAAAATCTTGTAATAAGAGAGTACGAAGACAGCAGATTGAAGCATTTTTACTACGAAAATTACAATCATATAAAAATTAAATGAATTCTCCAGTTTTTAGGAAATCGCATTTAGACTTTCTTCGTCTAGCTATCATTAAAGTTAAACCTCGTGCCGTTTACCTACGTCTCAAAAAGGAGCAAAACCCAAAGATACTTTTTTATTAAAAATCGTTCAGTGGGGCCTCTTTCGGACCATTTGAATGACTGGACGTGTTATTTTCTTTTTACATCGGTTACGTAAAGATGCAGACTTAGAAAGTTGCGTTACGTTTTTTCTTTATTTGTAAACAGCTGGTCATTACTATTGTTATTATTACCAGCACATAATCTATGTTTCTCTCGTGAAGTTTCGTGATTCAATAGTATTAAGGCGAATGTGAGCGATTATAATATATTCTATTGTTTTGTGGCTAACGACTTCTTATTAATATAAGCTTTGCGATTGTATATTACATTGCATGTGAATGACATAATTATAGACTAAGAGTACCATTTTATGGTATAGACATTATATTTACCTGCCAATGGACTCAAGATTTATTCTTCCAACATTTTCAACCCTTCAACCATCCTCTCTCTTCACCTCATGGTCTTGTGCTGATCAGCATATATTTTAAATTTCCAGCTGGCTGTGGGTTGCATAGCAGTTCTGTCGGCCCTGACCGAGGCGGGCGGCCATGGCGGGGGTCACAAGAAGGTCATCATCCATGTGCCGGTGTACGTCAAGCACCACCACCACAAGCACACGATTGTAAAGCACGTGCACCACAAGAGCGGTGGCGGCGGCGGCGGCGACCACTACGAAGTGTTGGGGTACACGTATGGAGAACCTAAGGCTGCGCCACATCATGGAATTGGAGGTACGATGATCGTAAATATTTAGTTGCTTCTAGTTATAAAATGCCCTGGTGATCTTAATTATCCTCACCGTTGGTAGACTTTTCTTTATACAAAAGAATGGAGAGACGAGCAAGTCGTTTACCTGATGATAAGCAACAAGTCAGCCAACACTTGCAGCAGCACTGCGCTCGCCATGCTGAGACAATAGCTCTTAAGTCTCATCATAATCCTCAGTTATTTCGCTTTACATTGCTAACTTGACAAAATACGTGTCCAAGAGACGGAAATTAGAGCGAGTTTGGCTCTAAAGCGAGTGTGACTCAGCGGTAACTCATGCGCCTTTCGATCAGACGCACCTGGGTTCGAATCCCGACTCGGCCCTGCACCAATAACTTATAGTTAAGTGCAGATTTTGCACGCTCGCTCTAAAACGGTGAAGGAAAATATGGTGATGAAACCCGCTTACGCGCTTTGGAGTGGTAGGCTCTGGCCGTGGTAGTAATACCACCCACCGAACAAAGCCATGCCGTCAAGCGACCAAGTCGTGTTTCGGGATGATGTTCGGTGAACCATCAGGGAGACGGGTCTGAGCAGCTGCTCAACTGCCGTCTCTCTCTAGATCTATGTGCTCCATCTTAGGCACATCATCGCTTCACACCAGGCGTGATAGTGGCCAAACATAGATCTATTAAGCGTAAAAAAAAAAGTAGGTTCGTCTACAAGCTTATATGATGGAGATTGGAGGTTTTGCACCCCGATTGGACCCTGTTGCCTGCCAAATAACTTTGTTAACACACTCACTTTAGTATGTTGCTTATAAGCATAAGCACTTGTTTAATTCAGAAACAAGAAGTCATGTTAGTTACTATATAAGTTTTCCTATTACTTCTTTATACAAAGACTGATCCTTATCTTACTCAAATATAACTAATATATAACTATAAACTATATATATAGTAATAAACTATATATATATATATTATGAACTATATAATATATAGAAATATAACTTAAACAAGACTTGATTATACGGAACGAATTGGAAACGTACATGACAAACACTTTTCTAAATAATTTACTAGTCAGATATTAGAAAAATTGATCCTGATCACATGTAGGTAATTCGGGCACGTAGACGGAAGCCCACTCTTCCTACCTTTCTAAATGATATTCATGATGTAACTACGTAAAACTGTAAGATGCATTGCGATTATTTATTTGTACTCGCATTGAGTAATATATAACAAGCCGACTATATTACGACGACGCGACGTCACGCTGCTTTAACAAAATAATGACTCCTTCCGAATTGGAATACGAAATAATGATAGATTTACGACAACCATATATTATAGGTACCCACCTACTACTTTACTGTTATGGGGATAGGTACTAGATATTTATAGCGCAGTAATAAATACTCGTAAATGGTAAATTTAGTACGGTTTTAAAAAGACTCTTAAAGATAGATCTATATGAGTAAAACGTATAATTTTTATCATCAGAGTCCGTTTATTTAAAGGTTGTGTGGAAGATATGACCGCCCATTGTGACACCATTCTAAACATTTAACTAAATACTTAATGTATTATCTTAAAGGTGATTCACAAAACTTAGACACATTAATAACCATTGTGTTCCGTGGCCAAACTTATCTTCCCCCACAAGAACTGGGTCTTTAGTCCAACAACATGAGAGTGATACTAAGATCCTATAAGAAGATTTATTTAATCTGTATGGACGCGTTGCAACCCAAATAGAAAAAAGAAATAGAAAAATTATTTATTACCAAAACTGTACACATATATAACATAGTTTTCTTTTATCTTCAGTAAGCTGGGCTTGTAGTGATAAATATTCATTATCTTCTCTCTTCTCTTCTCCTTTCTCTTCTCCCTTCTCTCTTCTCCTACGAAAACAGATAACATCAGTCAACAGCCTGAATCAATCAACGATTGAACATAGCTCTCTCAACCCCTGAGCCCGATCAGATTAGGTGACTTTACCTATCAATATTTACTGTATCCATCTCCAATTTGTTCCAGGTCACGGGTGGCACGCCGCCGACGAAGGTCACGCTGGCGACGAGGCCCCTGTCAGCTTTGGGGGCGGCGACCACGGCGGCTACGCGCTCTCAGGAGCCGAAGACTATGGCTTCGGGCATGAAGGGTACTAAGCTTACAGGACATATAGGAAACATACCTCAAACTCATTAGGAAACTTAGGTACAAATTATGCAGAATCGAAAGGTAGAATATTCCGATGAAATTTTATTATATCGTCCAACGATCACATCTGGTCCCTAACTAGGATTCTTTGTATCTAGGGAATTAAAAGGACCATGATCCCACAACACCCAGACACGGAACAAATATTTGCACTGTTTTCTGTGCTCAAAGATTTGTCCTGTAGTTGTAATCGAACTGGTAATAAATGGTGTCATGGTTTATATACATAGTATATGAGATATGAGGTAACCAGCCAAGCCACTACACCACAGAGACAAATTAATTATACATAGAAGATACACAATATCGTGAGCAGTTTTTGGTACACGCTGATCAATGGATACCGTGGTACCGTGGTACCTCTAATATAGTATGTACATTTTTCGTTGTCTCAAAGAAACCATTAGCAAATTTACCAACGTTTATATTAAGTTAAACAAGCGCGTTAAACCAGATGAAACTAAAACCTATCGAATTCACGTGTCCACTTTTTGTAAGACAATGTTACAAGTATGTGAGAGTTACAATGTTAAATTCTCTTTTCAAGAGTTTGAGCTTCATTTCGGTTGTTATTAAGTGTAAAGCAAGCATTAACAGTTTAAGGGAAGCTTTAAATTAGTCGTATAGAATGCTGAAGTCTGAGAAAAAGCGATATAAAGAAAGACAAAAGAGTAACGATTAATGTAAGCGCCAAGACGTGTTGATATTTGACCCTTTCATAAAGGTGTAGAACGTATCAAGTACAAAAAGATGTGAGGATGCGTGTAAATGAAAAATGTATATTTTAAGTTAGATGTAATTGCTGCATAAATGTATAGAATAGTGTTATATAATATAGACGATATTATATTTGAGAGTGGTTGATTGTTTGTAAGACCACTAAAATGTAATCAGTTCATGCAAAGTATTGACCTAAAACAAAATCACACGTAAATATATTTAAATTAATTACTTACATTAAATTACGACTGTAATATATAGTAATAATAAAGTTCTGGGTGGTGCTGTTATCGTTATGGGCTGGCGTATTACTTACCATCACGAAAACGGCCAGCTCGTCTCGTCATTCAATTACATAAAAATAATATTAAAAAAGAACAACGTGATGGAAGAATTATGCATTCTCTTGTGTTCATGGAGCTTGCCACAGTGCTAAAACAGCAAGTTTAAGCTAAAGAAAAAAATATAGCAACTTTTGGACACGAATAATCCATATGTCGTGATTTTGTTTCCTCAGTGTTATTGTTTCCATGAAGCGGAAGACTACCTGACACGAGAAGTACCTACGATTGATATGAGTATTAATAGAAACTGTTGTGATCTTTGTCTCGGTTTGAACGGGACTATGTTAAGTTACTGTTAATTAGTATTGTACTTGTTGTTATGATTATTGTAAATGAAGGTTTTTCCAACATTGTTTTATTTCCCTCAAACCCTTTAAAACACGTAAATCAATAGAACTATTAATCTGAATATATCCTACTTTCTCTTTAAACTTTGATGTATTTACTACACTGAAAGAAAGAAAGAAAGAAAGAAAGATTTTTTTTATTGCTAAACTGTACATATAGAGTTTAAATTAGAACACAATATATTTATTAGCACAAAAATACAAAAAAACAGCAGCGATAGGGGTAAGCTCAGCACTGAGCTGCGTAAGCCTAGCAGCTCACGCAAGGCTGATTTTCAGCATACCCCTACACTGCATATCACATTATATATTACACTAGTTGCGCCACTCGGTTTCCTGTTTCCTGAGATAAAAAGTCTCCTATGTGCTTTTGAAGGAAACAAACAACCCGCATAGTACCAAATTTCATCAAAATCGGTTCGGTAGTTCTTGTTTGATGGAGTAACAAATATCCATCTATATATCCATCCATCCATCCTCACAAACTTTCGCATTTATACTAGTAATTCATTCAATATTAATAACTGTTATCCTAAAACAACAACCGGGACCAACGTCTGAAGCACGGTAGCGCAAAAGAAAACACCACACAAACGGTCACCCATCCAAATTGTGACCGCTGCGAACGTTACTTAACCTAGATCTGTTACCAACGGCTACGCGAGCTACGCTAAGAGCGCCACAAATTATAAAATACGCATATAAGTTACACATGAGTATAAATAAAATATAGGCTTTAAAAATTAAGTAGAACTGATACAAGACATAAATATGAAATATGAAATGTGAGCATGAAAAAAAGCGCACGAAAATGTCATGTGAAAGATTTATCCGACCCTTCCTCATACAGGTTGACAATGATTATATAACAATCTACGATACTAATCAGTCTAAGGACTCTGAATATCCATACTATTAATTCATTAATAATCTTCGACCATGTTACATAAAGCCCCTTCACTAATACGAGTGACTTATTTTTTTCCTCTGCGCTGCTGTTTAATTTGAGCTTTAGGCGACTGTGCCAATGCACAGTCGCCTAAAGGTCAGATTAAACACAATAAAATGTAAGGAGCCTAACGTAAACAATCGTTATATCATCTGCAAAACAAACACTTATCTAACAAAAAAGAACAACTACTGACTTTCTAAGACCTCAGTATTTTTGTTTTATTTTCATATTTTACGCGTTTGCACCCGCTGTAATCGTAGCTTTGGTTTGAAATTTATAATTTGCTTGAGGTTGCTTAATTTTATAATAAAAGCAGCAGGATTAATAAATTACTGTGTTCCAACTTGAAGCTATATAAATAGTGAAACCAAGGCCTGAAACAATTAGGCAATTCTCGCCCAGTCTCTATTATAATGTCGTAAAAGTACGTGTTTTTTACGACATAATGTCGGAAATAGAGATATGTCCATCGTAGACATACCCAAAATAAGTGAAAACCTTTTAAATTTATAAGTGTTTCACTTAGTTCGGGTACGGTTTCCTCTTTAAGACACTGTGGTCTCCGGGATTGTGTGTCTCATACCTATAAGGTAACTTTTGATGTAGGTCTGCATATAAACAACCAAATATCTACTATTTGCTGAAGGAGATTTGTCCCCTTGGGCTTAATTCTAATGACTGAGACTTGTTACTTTCGATGTATCTCGAGCGACCTCTAAATAAAAACTAGGTTTTGCATCCTGATATTATTACTAATATACTATTGAAAGGTGGTTCAGGAAATGAACAGTTTTTAGTGCATTAATCGATTTATTTTTTCTTGTTCTCCCGCATATAGCATGCATAGCAAGCCGATGATACAAAAGCACCTGACCACTAAGTGCACGTGTTTTGCTCAACCTAATGTGCCCAAAGTAGCTATTAAGGGGTTCCGCCATCTACCGGACCATTATCAGGTTCTTGTTATCTTGAACAATAAGCTGGACTCGTCATTACAAATATAATAAGCCCAAACTCGGTGGGTTTACTAGTTAAAAAGATCCGTCACCCATTTTCGAGCTCCATCATCAGACCTTTATCATCATCATGGGCAATTAATAGGACTCATCATGACAAATCTAATGAGCTCAAACACGATGGGTTTCCTAGTAGCCATTCTAGGGTTCAGTTAACCACTTGTCCAGTCCATCATCATCATGGTTGCCAAGTTATGAGGTGAATTTAATAGAACTCGTTAGATTCGATTTGACCAGAGCACATCGAGAGATGATGTCGTTAAGTATATTAAGGAGAGGTGCGGTGGAAGGATCTAGGACGCCTGAACCTGTCGGGACTGAAGTCAACGTGGAGGACAAATTTCAAGTCCTACGGCTACCAGCAAAATATAAGGTGACGTTCCTAGCTCCCGAGTTTTGGCTCGAAGGAATAGAGTTCCAGCGCTGGCGACCCAGACGGCGCCATGCCGTCTGGGTAGGTACCACAGCTTTGCCAGTTATTGTGCCGCTAAGCAGTAGTGCGCAAGAATTACTGTGTTCCAGTTTGAAAGGCATTTTAGGCTGCGACATTTCTGATCAATAAGAGACTTAAGAGCTATTGTCTCGGGGTAACGAGTGCAGTACAGTGCCCCGGAGGATTTTTTAAAAGAAGAGATTAATTAAAAGAAGAGTCAATTCCATCTGACTCCCACTTTCCGAATTGTATCTGTACCAGACCACTTTGAGCTATAAGGTGTCACCCTGTCATCTAACTTAAACTTTGGCAGCTTCATAGGGTCCAAGGCTAAAGTAGCAGCAAAAAAGCTGGGTATATTGGTCAAGGTGAGATGGTTTTTCACACCGGGACAGCTTCTAACCCTATATCAAGCACAAGTCAGGTCGTGTATGGAGTAGTGTTCTCACCTGTGGGACAGCTCCGCCAAATACCAGCTCGAAGCCTTGGAGTCTATTGAAAGAAGAGCCAAAAAGCTCATTGGTGACGATACGCTGGTTAAGACTAAGCTTCAGAGTCTTGAACATCGGCGGAGCAAAGTTGCCAGTCTATCGGTCTTTTACCGGATACATTTCGGAGAGTGTGCGACGGAATTACATGAACTTATTCCGCCATCCCCATTCTATTACCGGACGACCAGACGTACTGCAAGCTGTCATCAATTTATGGTTGACATCCCTCCTACTCGCACCAAGCGCTTTGCTTCGAACTTCATAATGCGAACGGCCAAGGAGTGGAACTCTCTGCCGGCATCTGTGTTTCGGGATAGCTATAATCTGGGTGTCTTTAAGACAAGAGTGAACAGGTTTCTTCTTGGCGAGCGTACTACATCTCCGACTGCATCGTCACTTAACAACAGGTGAGATAGCGGTCAAACGCAAGCCTATACATAGTAAATAAAAAATTGAATCTATAGGCTCCCGAACTAGTTAGAAACAGTTTCAGGTGCCAGTGGCTTCTCCCATCTACATGCAATATGTATTGTATTACAAGTTCTGGGTGGTATCAGGTGAACGACTTGCTCGTCTCATCACAGTTCCATTAAAAAAAGTCGTTTATTGGTTTTTATGTAATTAAGTTACAAATATACATACATCCATTCGGTCTCACAATTTTTCGCATTTATAATATTAGTAGAGCTTGATTCAGTGATACTTTGGCGTTTAGGTTCTGAATGGCAGTAGTTTATAAGCATAAACAATGACAATCCTAATCCTAATGTGTTACCTGAAAACCTACTACTGACATCGTCACATAACTTAGCGTTTCAAAAATATTTGTAACGCCACATACTTCATATCTAAAATACAATAGCTAACAAGATTTTCTTTATAATTTTAATTACATTTTTGATTTAGTTATTACAATGGTTTTTGAAGCGTTTGACGAGGGCTATAAACAAACAGTCTGCAACATTGTTAGTAAATTAGAAAACAGGTTTTTTCTATTCTTTTCTCTACCAGTTTCCCGTTTCCCATTAGTCAATTGTGAGAATTATTCACTTTTAAAGAATGCGCAAGAACCTAACTTGTATCGCTATTTGTAGATATCGATGTTTCGAATCCAAGGTGCTAAGAAAAAGTGTGGGAATACACTTTTTACTGCCTTACTACGGTAATTCACAGCAAATAGAGACGTCTTTGTAAAGTCGCCACTCTAATAATATTGAAATATCTTATTATTTGCACAGGCTTTGTGTTCCGTACACGAGTTCGAATAAAAAAGTCTTAATAAAGGTACAAAGGTACATTAACATATGGGATCGTGACTGACACGGACAAAATTATAATATTCAATTATTTAAAGCCAAGTTTGGTAATATTCTATTAAATATTTTGTTTTTAAACACAGTAATCCTATTCTAGTAAAAACTAATAGGTTGGTACCATTAATAAAGAGTGGTGGTACTATTACATTTTACTATAATAAAAATACACTAAATAGATACATATCTTTTAAATTATTTAAATACGTATAACAATTGAATCAGACTAGCCTAGTTTAAATCGTTAGTTTTTTCAAAGTGATTGTGTAATACTTATTTTGAGGCGAGCTTTTTTTCTTCCACCGCGCCGGTTGTTATGCCAGTATTTGGGTTTTCGTTGTTTTATTTAGTTTGCGCAATTCCGGATGTAGGGCGAATCGAATCACGACTTATAATTCTCTTTTTGTCCAATAAAATGAAACTGGGTGACATAACTCGCCTACATTTTTTTATATTTCTGTCCACTAGGTTATTGGTTTTATGACAGATTGGTTCAGTGATGCCCATAGCAAATTTCGAATATCAATTCGACTTTTACACGTAAAACGATTTGTGGTACAGACCCTATTATTATTAACCACGTAGGAGCAGAAAAAGGTTTTCATAGGTTTATATACAGAATTTTTTATCCTGTAGGCTCTTGCAAATAATAAAAGGTAGGTACTTAATTTACTTTTACGTTCTTCTCCGCCAGGAGTAATAGTTTTCTGACGATGTACCTATCTACCCGTTCGAACTGTCAAAAACCTAATACCCGGTGGACATGTGATGTAGATACCTACCAATAAATAATTAGTGAATAAGCTAACTAAGATTTACGTTAGTATATCAATAAAACAAATGGGTATAACGATCTAGCATGTATTGAAAATACACATATTCCTATACAAAATTATTGGTGATTTATCTGGTAATAAAATCATATGGAAGATGTTCTACAGGTCAAACCCTTGAACAAATAAGTTGCTGAACATTATATGAACCACCATATCAACATAATAAAACTAATACAAATCAACAAAAGTTTTAAAATAACCCTGTCATCTTTGGGATGCGTAATACTTACTAATATCATAATTTAGGAACTCAGTAATACTTTAATAGGTTAGGTTTTAATAGGTTACAGTTTCAACTCCTCCAGTTTTAATTACTTGTTGTATCCCGGCCTCCCTGTGGAACGACACTGGCGCATCACTTTCGACGGTTCCTGCGTCGTTCGACAAAAAATTGTTGCCTCCTTCACCACCAATAAACGAATTCCCTGGATCATCAAATCCTGAAGCCCCTTGAAAGGTCACCGGGAACTCCGGCGAAGGTTGAGCACTGGGCAGGCCAGCATTATATGTAGGAGCTGGAGAAGAAAAAAGTTCATGCTGAACCGCACCAGTAAAGCTTTCTCCCCCCGCTAGGGAAACTGTCGGTTGAGGTATTGCACCGGCGAACGGATTCGGGCTGTTCGCCTGCACCGCGCCTTGCTGAGGCAGCTCAGCGAAAGGATCGTGGGTGGGCTGTTCTGCCGCCCCCCGGAGATATCCATAAGTAGCCGGGAACGAACTCTGCAAACTGTTAACAGATGTGAATACGTCGTCGTCATCTTCCACGCCGTTCTCCGTGACCTCGTACCCATGTTTGCCACCAGGTATGACGCCTGGCAGAGAGTCAAATACTTTAACTTGCTTCACGGTGTGCTGTATGCCGTGGACATGCGGAAGTTGAGGCACGTGGGAAGGGATTCCACCTCCGTAAGCGGGCACTGAAGGTGAGAACGATTGGAAATGTTCCTCAAAAGACGGTCTCGGTGGATCGTAGCTGATCGACGGCGTATCGTGATGATGATGACCGTGACCGTGGCTTTTATGTCCGTGGTGACCGTGGTGGCCGCCGTGATGTCCGTGATGACCTTTATGTGTAGTAGTTTCCTTTAGAGTCGTATGCGCCTTCTTATGATGGCGATGATAATGGTGCCCTATGTGAGGAATGTGCGGCTTGTGGTGGTGATGGTGGTGATGATGATGCTCTTTCGGTTTGTGGTGGTGATGATGTATCGTTATCACTTTCGTGTGATGATCGTGGTGAATGAACTCTGGCACGTACACTCTGAGATGATCACTGAAAAATTAAAATATACGGGGCTTATAGAACAGAGCTGACTATATACTTACCTACATTTATACTATACTTGAGACTAATAAAACTTTTTTCATCATTTGAAAATATTTCGCAGACCTGTGCTCAGCTTGGATTAAATGTTAGGTTTAAGTATTAATGTATTTCATGGGAACCTGGGTTATCTTTAACCAATAGTGGACATTATTCCTTGAAGGTTAGAAAACAATTATTTTATTGTTATTTTTTATCAGCAAAGCCACCTGATGGATGTACTGAAACTTATATATTAACTAAAAATTTTGCTGACCGCTTATTACGTTCGCATTAGCTTATTGACTTGAATTGGGTATGAAAATGTAGATAAATTGTTTACGAAATTGAAACATTGTTCTTTGAAGTCTAACTAAATGTGTCTTATGTGATAGTTTGATGTATTATGAAGGCGCAAGCAGCTGTTTAAGTTGCCTGTTGCACTGAACTCCAGGTGAATATCAACAGAATTTTAAGACAGTCATACTAAAATACTAAAATTGTATTAATTCACCAGGTTCGTCGGCACAATAAACAAATTAAATTGTAGAAACAACAAAATATCAAGCCTTACTGATGTTTCTCTCCGTGTCCACCGGTCTCTCCGTCTTCCAGGCACAACACCACTAACAGCAGCAAATATTTCTCCAAATCCATATCTTCGTGACACCGGCGGTCGACACTATGTCCATAACAGCTCTACAGAGATAGCAGAACAAATAACACCAGAACGGACCTACGTTCACATTTTGTTTTATCACAATTTATACTTTCATTAAATCCCGATTTTCCTTTTATTTTAAAGCAGTAGAGCGGGCAGCATCACAAGCACCGCACCGTCACCACGCCGCAACGGATTGAATAGCGAAACATCGTGAGATGACCATTTATCCAATTTCACTTAAATAAACCCGTAATATCAAGAAAAAGACGACAATCGTCATTGTCGGCGGAGCCAGTCCACAGCCAGCCCGCAGTCTCAGCGTGTCGCCGAAACGATTGTCGATCTAATTTACATAGACGCAGAGTTTCATTTGTGTTCAGGGAAATGTACACTCGTTTCTTGTGGATACATTTGATTGTGTGTAATAAGTATTTCACTACCGTTCCAAAACAACGTATTTGTTGGAACCGCGCTGGGCAGGGCGGATGGCGTAACAAAAATGCTGATTGCACGCATTATTTCAGTTACTGCCTGCGCACTATTGTAGCGCAGTCGCAGCGTTTACCCACACTCATACCTTCGTCTAAACAATAAAGTTTGAAAATAAATCAGAATTTTTTTTTCACATGTCAACTGACCTCTAGATAAATCCCAATCACTATATCAGGCTTTGTGATCTGACGCTGTGTGTTTAGCCATAATATTTTTCTTTACAAACATAGGGCCGGAAAGTGATGACAAATGAGGATATTTTAATACCACTTACTGTGCTTCGGAAGGCAACGTCGGGAGGGACCGTCGGGAACATAAATAAATATAAGCACGTGCATCAATAAGTCCGGGTGGCGTCCAATAAATAAGGCTCGTAGGCGTCGGATTGTGTCCGTAAATACCTCTACCAAGTGTAAACGTGGCCCATTAAAATTTAATTATTTGTTCCATTCCGATTTATTGGTTTCCCGAGGGAAACATTTTTGTGAGAGCTTATATCTATCCTATATATATTTATTTGGATGGATCCAACTAAATTATACACATAAATATCTGGACGCTTGTTTATGACTGGATATCTATATAAATAAACTTTATATGATAGTCATAATTATTTCAACTAAAATACTAAATCCAGTTTGTTTTTCGTTTTGATAAAATCAAACTAATTTAAAGTGTGTTATGTGTTTTTACGTCTGGATGAAATATAAACCACGAAATCAGTAAAATCTATTTTATTTCAAATTCGAAGTTGACGTAAAAATTAATTCTAAGCCAACCATGGTGTATAATTTTACACCTCTACTTCATAATTCTACTCCATCTCTGGGATTATGTCGTATTACATGAACGATGTAACATTAAACCACCATTTTGGCTTTACAAATAAAGAATGGAAGCTTGAACTGATTTACACGCAAATTGTCCCTCTCTTCATCTTGGCTAGGCGTAAAGGCCCTACACGATACCAAACTACAGCTTTAATTACTCTATCATTTATTCGCGCGAAGAGCATAACTACGGAAACAAAAATATCACATGATATATATCATAAAACGAAAGTAAGTAAATAATAGTCAGGAAAAGTAAAGCGTAACATTGACTTGTTTTACGAATTTTACAGTTTCAATCTAGTTCTAAAATTGATTTGAAGTGAATAAGTATTTGCACGTATAAATTAGAATTTTGATATGACCTTCACACCAGATGTTCACGCGTGTGTCGTAAGGATATTGCATTGTTTATTTTAGAAGTGACATAAAAGGTCATCTTTTAAATAAATTAATGCTCTCCAGACCCTTATTCCAATAATTATAACTAATTGCATTTCAAATATATAAAAACTGAAAAAAAAATGTCTGAAGGCGAGTATTTTCGTTAAACCATCCGTAAATTATAGTTCTGATATATTTTTTTCTACATACCTACTCTTCCGGAAATTTAAACGAGTAAATCAGTCTTAGTCTTTGGTTAAGAAGCAATAAAAATAAATTAGGTATCTACCGTAAATCGTCTAATCTAAATAATTTATTTTTTGTACAATTCTTAATATCCTTCTTGCTAATTAAGAAGCAGGAGTAGCAGTCTTATTGAAAGTTGGGTTTACAATAATTTTTAATTGATAAATCACTCACCACAGAATTGCAATATGAGTAGAAAGGCAAGAAGGACTAATACGAGTATCATCGTAAATAACCAGAAGTTATTTTTAATTTAGTACTTATGGCGTTCCACACCTCTGTCAGCCCTCTCTACATGTCACCTGTAATACAAAATACTGATATAAGAATTATAAGATTTTTAAGACACCATCAGACAACATAACGCCAACGAGTAAAGTTTAATGCAGGTATAAAATATAAACTGCACTGCAGCATTTTAACTTATTTACCAATTTCGTATAGGCTCTTAAGTGGCAAATAGGTATTATATACTTAACTTTGCTATAAGTAAAGGTATACTTAACTTTACTATAAGTAAAGGACTTTACTATAAGTAAAGTTAATACTTAACTTTACTATAAGTAAAGCTAAGTATGAGTATACAGGTAGTAAAGTAATATACTGCCTCTACCACAAACCATACCCACAGCCCATTTTTATCACTTTCAAAAGTTAAAAATGCCGTCAATCAATCTAACTGTTCACATCAAATTATTCACGCCATGTTGATACTTAACCACCAAAAATACATACCTAAGTCCGTCTGTAAAGCGGGATCACATGCGTTCCTAGATGTCGGTTAGGCAGTCCCGGGATTTGAGGCACGTCTGGGATGTCTATCGGTAGTTCAATGGGAGCGTCCGGGAGAAACTCCGGAATGCTGAGGCCCGGCACGGGCTGGCTGTGCTGACCGCCCAGCGGCTCCTCGTGGACGTGCATGTGGTGGAAGTGCTCGTGCTCCTCGGACGGCGACGCGGCGTGGTCGTGCTCGCGCAGCGCGTGGTGGTGGTGGATCGTCTTGTAAACCGTGTGCGTGTGCTTTATCTTCTTCACTTTGTACGGGACGTGGATCACGACTTTCTTCGTGCGCCTGCGGAAGAACGCTCAACTTATTTATCCTGAAACACTTAGTTAATTTTAAACCATTGAGATATTTGTTCAGGATATCTACGAATCAAATTTTTGATATTGAAAGCATTAGCGCATGCTAGGCAAAAATCTTAACATTTTAAATAATTAGGTTCTACGCACCAATTGATATTACTCAATTCCGCTGTCAACAACCTAACTGCTCGCAGACTCATAAGACCTACTTCTCGCTAGAAACGAGATGCTCAAATAATGTCTCTTCTCTATAGTCTCTTTAGTAGTAGTACTGTTCACACACGAAGTCGCGCCCAGCAAACTAATTATGGGACACCTCTAATTACCGGTATGCATTTGTTCGCATAATTCTCTCGTCTAAATGTGTGTATAAAGACAGTTACAGTAGTAGAGGTACAGTTAGCTCAAGCAAATACTTTCAAAATAATGTATACCTATGTATAGTATAGGTTATCGTATTTGTTTAAAACATTTATAATAAGTGGTGGGCGCGCCATCGTCGTGAGAAAACAGGTCTCTTACTGTACTAACGATATCAATGCGATAAAAATGTTTGTTTGGGCAGCGAGCGATGGAAAATAGCGCATTTCCGTCATAGGCCAGCAATTTCAGGAGCTTCCCGGTTCGGTGCGCGCGAGAACCGCCGGCTTCCTGGGGAGGGGCTGATAGATGCAGTAATGATGTTTGTACTAGCTTAGGGGAAACTATCTGGTAATATAATACATATTTGAACGCTTGTTGGGCAATAGAGGCAGTCACGGAACGATGGGCGAACAAAAGATAGTCGTAAGTGTGATATGTGAAAATGATGAGGAGCAAAAAATGATTAGGTTGTCATCTGTGTCTGCGTTGAAAATGACTATGATTTGAACGGCCTTATGAATGAAGCTTTGCCTACCTATAATGCTTTTGCAATGGGCAAATCTAATCAGTTTTCAGGTCAGTAAGCGATTAATCTTCGATTGCAATCCTTTCAATCGAAGGTCAAAAAATAAACAAAAACATCAAACGCTAACCCATCTGAGCTACAAAAACAACTTCAGAAACCAAGCTCATAAAAAATTTGAAACAATCATTTTAGGCGTGCAAAACAAACTTTTTAGGTGTGTTAAAATATAACCAAGCATGCGTTATTGCTTAAAAACAACAATTTTATAAATTCTTTAGAATTTATTTGTTAGTATTTATTGTTAAAACTAAAATATATACTTTTTAGATACATAGGCATTTATGTAGATCATGTTTTGAAGGTTATCCGAGGACGACGTCCTGGATAGAGCGAAGTGGAGAAAAATATACGGAAGGCTGACCCCACCACCATGAGGGATGCATAGCCAGGCAGAGAGAGATGTTTTGAAAATCTTTGGACCTAGGAAAGTACCGGTAATCGGTGTGCGTAATAATAAGAGCCAATGTAGCTTAGCGGTAACTCATGACTTTCAACCCAACGCACCAGAATTCGAATACTGCTTTTTTACAATTCGCGCTTGTGTGGTATACCTACTTAGTAAGAAAAAAGCTGAAAGGACCAAATAAGTAATGAAACCAAATTATTTTGATCAATTCATTGAAATGCAGCTTGTCATTGAATTTTCATTAGCGCATGCAAGGATGACCACTTGTACCCACGTTGTCCCGTGTCACTGTATGTAACTTTGGGACACCCTGTTTAGTTTATTTACTTGGTGCTATGTGTTACATATATGAACATTGCCTAAGAGTGAGTAATACAGTATGAGCCAGCTCAATTGAGCTTAATAGTTGCACGAACTGAGTTTCAAATCTATCGTGAGATCATGTGAGCGCTACTGTGCTTTGGAAGGCATGTAAAGCTTTTGGCCCCGGTTGTTACCTTAGGACACAATCGTTAGGCACTCTCGGAGGCCTTCAGGTGGTCTAAACATCTCCGACACCAGGGTTGGCCATACAACCACACGAGAAAAGATGAAGAAGAAGATAACGCGCTATAAAACAGTGAAGAAAAACATCGTAAGACAACAAGCAATCCAAGAATCACAAGATTTAAGTACACGGGACATCTGACACTGGGTCCTCATGATAGGATCTGATGGCCCATACTCTCTTCCTGCGAGGTCTATAGATATCGCAGAGATAGGAAAGTAAAGACTTCTGAAGATGATATATCTACATACAAAACAAATCCGTAATTGAATGACTGACAGAACACGCACAGCATAAACCACTGAAAATAGTAACATAAAATTTGGGACAAATAGATAGATAGATAAACGCTTTATTTATTTATTTGATTGATTTTATTTTATTTAAATATGTAATTTGACTGACTGTGTGTAATTATTAATTTTGATGGGTATTTTTTAATTGCCTGAAATAAATGAATTTTAATTTATTTTAATTTATTGCAAACATTAAATTAAAAACAACTAAAGAAAGTGTTACAGTGGGTAGCCTTATTCATTTCTTGCAGGCAACCTTTGTGTGGAGAGAAATTATCAAATGTTAATAGACGGATTCAAAGATTTACAATAATAACAAAAAATATACAATGTCAGTAAAATAAACTACAATACTAAAATAACAGATATAATTCAACACTATAAATATTTACATAAACATACTACATACATAAACATACTAGGTACACATTATTACATTATCAACATAAACGGCAACACTCACGTTATGATTGTGTCGGAATAACTCCGACCAGGTTTCGTACAATTAGGATGTCCTTCTTCCGGGAGTTTACGCTTTGGATTCGCGGCGCAGGCGAGATTGTTTTTATAATGAACTAGCTGTGCCCTGCGGTTTCCCGGGATAAAAAGTAGCTTATGTGTTAATCTAGGGTATAAGCTATCTCCATACCAAATTTCATCGAAATCCATTCAGTAGTTTTTGCGTGAAAGAATAACAAAGGTACATCCATATTTACAAACTTTCGCGTTTATAATATATTTTATAGTAGGATATTTCGACTCACGATAGTTTCCAAACTTTAATTACATTATTACATATTAAATTCTAAACCTACATATTTTTTTCTATAGAATGTCGGCGAAATTAGGTGAAATCAGGCGAAGAACGAAAGCTCGGGACGTCGGAAAAGCGTTATGGGACTCAAATGGAGTTGTGCGGGACACCTGGCCAGGCGGAGTGACGACAGGTGGAGTAAGGTACTAACTCAATGGTGGCCAAGACAGGGAAAGCGTAGCATTGGTCCGAAAGCAAGATGGGTCAACGATATAGTAAAAACCACTGGTCGAATGGACACGAAAGTCGCAGAGTCGAGGCGAATGGCATGAAATGAGAGAGGCCTATACCCAGCAGTGGGATGTAAAGGGCTGTGGATGATGATGGATAACAGGGTGTAAACGTGCACAAAGATAGATTTTTTATTTTATTTCCACGGGACAACAAAATTGGTAGTATGAAAATGTTTAGTTTAAAGAACTACCCATCACTCGTGTCTCGTGTATCAGTTAATCACCATAAAAATTGGTTTTGTCTTTGTATTTATTTATTTTAATCACTTATTTCATTAACAAAATGAAAATTGGCTGTAATTGACTTTCTATTAACTATCCTTCTTTATATTATTATTGTATATTGTAAGAGCTTTTGGTTCTCCAATAAATGAATAAATAAATACACATATTTTAACGTATAAAATAAATATGAATGTGATTAAAATTCAAATCATGAATGAACGCAAGCGTAGTTCGAATAAAATAGATTCATAATCAATTCATGGAATACAAAGAAAACTATACTTGATGAAGCTTTCTCGTAATCGATTATTTTCAAAGTGTGGAAAGTAGAGTATGGGTATGTAAACTTGAGCTAATTTTAGTAAGTCGCCGCAGTAGTAAGATAAGAGTAGTTTATTTAAAAAAAAAACTGAACTCACCCTTCTGTACAGGCGACAAGCACCGCCAGGATTACAGCCATAAACAACTGAAAATAACAAAATTTTGCTATTTTTCTTAGTAAATATTATATGTTTTATGCAATTGAGCAATAAGACGAGCAAGCCATTCGCCTAATGGTAAGCGCCACGCCTGCCCATAACAATTACAGGGACATCCAGAACTTTTAATGCAATAAAATGGCCTTGCCCTCATCACCTCAAGACATCAGATATTAAGTCTCATATGTCCTGTACCTAATTTCGCTGACTACAATTTTCTTCAAACCGGAACCCAGTTCAATTTCGACAAGAGTATGCTACATCTTCGACCGCATCGTCGCATTTAACATCAGGTTACATCGCGAACTAAATTGAGCTTATCTCCAATCTAATAACAACAACAGTACAAATTTATGACTAATTACATCGCGGATCATAGCCACTGAATAAACAAGTTAAACAGCATACTAACTCACGCAGAGTTGAACAACTGAATGTAAATAACGTTTATTTATTTATTTACAACAAAAATAATGTTAATTTATAATTATAATGCTGTCTTGTTAGTTACAAACAACTTTACAAAACAAATTCCCATAGATACTGCTGATAATTTCAACAACTAATCGGTTACTAATTAGACACAACGCAACAGACAAGTGAATGAATCACAAGCATATAATTGATCACTCTCGACTGTTTGTTTAGAACAAAAAACTTACCACGGCTCGGCAATCCATGCTCGCACTACAATGTGGTGGAAAGCACAGAATATGTAAATAAAAAAGCGAAAAACGCAGAGAGCGGCGTGCGAATAAGATGCAACGCTTTACGGAAAATCGTTTTTCCCACGCTCGCGCGAAAATGATGCGCTCGAACGCAAGTGCACACTAGCAATGAAAGCAAATGCGCATGTCAATACTTATATATGGCCTTAGATTACACTTGCAAACGTCCAGAAACACGTGTGCGTGCACTCTGTCCCGTGGAGCATCTGTGTACTTACTTGTATAGCATCAGGTCTGTCTGGAGTATCTACAATATTACGCTCTTTGCGACTTTGTTGCAAAGGCAACGAAGGTTATCGTCGCGAAACTCAATCTCCAAAATTTTACAATAAATTGACAAACCTGGAAGTACCCATTCTTAGCCTACAGCGAACTAAAAATAAAATACATATATAAATTTGCTATCATCATGAGCCTATATCATTCCACTGCTGGACATAGGCCTCTCCCATAGCACCCCACTGAGCCTGATCTTCAGCTTTACTTTTCCAGTCACTGCCAACAACCCTGAATATATCGTCACAGGCGTCCTACACTACGTTTGTCATTGAATTTGCTATCACAACACCGAAAACAGTTCGCAATCTTAATTAATTGTTCCTCGCAGTAATAGTTGGTCAGCCATCATGATTGATGATTGCTGCGTGAACCATAACTCGTTTCCCAAACTTTGAGCCTGTATCGTAAGATAATTTCCAAATAATCGCCATTATCCGTATCTGAAATAGTTACCATAATAAAACTATTACACGCTCCGTAACTTAGTTTCAACGTCGGCATTATGATGGCGAAATAAAACCATAAAATTGATTCGAAAATGCTATGGAATTGAAACTGTAACATTATTTAACAGTTGTTGGGTGCGAAACAGTGGGGTTATTAGAACGTTTCGATTAAATATGCATAGATTCATAACAGTAGGAAATATGATAATAGCAACCTTGCAACCGTTACGTAAAAATTGTATTTCGTAATTTCTCGTAATACCATTACCCTTAGTCTAGGCTATTAGTATCAACGAGTTACCAATAATTTTTATTTTTATTTTATTTATTTAAATTAGGCAATAATAGCAGAGTACATCGAAGATCAAACGCATCAGATGCCCATATCATAAATACCTTAGAGACTAACATATATATATAAAATTTATAAAAACAATACAAATGTTATTGAGCATGTGATATCGTCGCACCGTTCTGGACACTGGCAACGCTATGGGGAACATTTATGTTTTAAGCATTTTGAACAAAAGTAAACGGTCGGAATCTTTAGTCTATATTACAATTATGTTTTATTAACCATCAAATATTATAATATATCTCATACCTGTTCTCTCCATCAAAGGTTGTTTGGAAAATCTCTCTAAGCGATAAAACCGGCCTTTGTACTTCAAATCTACGATTAATGTTGTTACATACTTTTTTGTGCCTTTATATTATTTAGTGTGCAATATAGTGTCATTGTATAGTATGTTTAGGTTGCGATTAGTAAAACCTACATAATATATATTTCATAATACATAAATACAAACGATGCTTAATTATTTATTCTAATTAGTAGAGTGAAAATCATGAGAGTGTGGCAAATTGTACCGCTACATTGTGACAGCAAAGAACCAAGCACACAATGAGGATAGTTACTCCATCGCAATGTGTCTAATGAGTATTTGAGTACCATCGAGATGTTCAGATAAGCTCAGAAATTTTCTCTAGTTTAATTTTATGTCAAGCTCATATTGTCAAGTTGTAATATTTATTTTTTGCCTAACGATCACGTACATAGATCCTGGCCCCTAAATAGGATTCCCTGTATCTAGGGAACCATGAACTACGAACTACTTCCGTGACTGGGTGTTCTGAGACCATAGTCCTCAGAGTTCCTGATTCCCTACATTCAGGTAATCCTAGTTAGGGGTCAGGATCTATATATGACACCAAGTTAAATAATAATAATAAATAAAAACAAAAACGAGTAGGTATAACTCGAATGAATGATATTAAAATTTCAAATTAGACGAATGTTTGAGATTTTATTTGATGCAATAAAGTATAAAAGATCGTGTCAAAGATTGCGAACGTGTTTAGATGCAAGATTGTTCAACAACATAAGCATATTGTATTGAAGCTCTATAATTTGCAAATGAAACAATTTTAAAAACAACTCATAACCGTAATGGCTTGCTTTAACATTCAGGCTTTCAGCAATTCTTAGCTAGTTTACATGCTCTGGTATTTATTTACTGAAACCGCAATTACTAAACCAATTAAATATCAATTCTTATACAAGTTAAGTTTTCTTTACATAACGACCAAACAAAAAGGCAAGTATGATTTCATCTATTTCCTTCAGCTCCACGCGAACTGCATAACATTTCCTATGTTTGTAGTTGCCCGATAATTGACTCGCACAAGAGTCGTAATCAATTGCTAATAAAATGCATGCGTTAGATGCTTACCAGGCCAGTAGCCAGAACCAACGGTCAGTTCTAAAATAATCAAGTCTTGCAACCGTACATGGCTGGCCTCGTTTCTAGACGCCATTTTCAGGATTATTTATTTAATTCTTTATTGCACTATTACATGTAACATACAAAAGGAGAACTTAATGTTAAAACACTTTCTACCAGTAATCCAGTGGCGGTAAAATAAAGATACGTGTGCAATTGTGCATCAATAAGTTATGAAAATTAAAAGGGAAATTATTGAGGTGTTATAATAAAGCGCTAATCTATTGTATAATATATCTATACTCGTATATATATATGAGTACCACAGTTAGAAACACTACAACACTCATATTACACACCCTCTCACTCCTACAGACACACACACACACACACACACACACCCTCACATCACACACCCTCTCTAACATACATACACACCCCCACATCACACACCCTCTCTAACATACATACACACCCTTACCCTTTCTCACACACATACACTCACTCACACTCTCACACTCTAAAAATATGTGTATATACTTATTGTTAGTTATTATTATTATACCTAATTTGAAGGCATTATATTTGATGTACCCCCGACGGAAGAGTCCTGGCTCCTATAGTACGGGTTTCGAGCTTCGAGCCTAGTGTGGGACCAGGTGCTTAATATACGTAAATATGTACCTTTGCCTCTGTATCTATTTAGCTACTTTTAAAAGACTTTTATAATGATTTGAATCTTAATGCGGCTGCCTATAGCAGAGCTAACCTACTTAGTTTATAGTCATAGCATGTAATCGTGTAATATGCATAGCAACTTACCTTTTCTCTTATGTAATAGTTTTTCTTTAGTTTCGTAGATCCATGGTTGGAACTTTCTTGCCCAATGTAGGGCTTAAATAAGACTGAAATAAAAAAATATAAGAAATGTATTTTAATAAAGAACAGTTATATAAGTCAATTATAAAGAATGTAATAAACTTGATCATAGCATAAGCATAGGAAACTCTATATACTACATATACACTGAATATATATAAATATATACACACCTGAGCCCCAGCCGTATTTTGCGAGTCCTGGAAATGCTTCCACAGCCCGTACCGCAGCTCCCAATCCTCAAAGAACAAAGTAGGCTTATTCCATGTGACATGATGTCTTCCAATTTGGTAGTACTGCATCAGGGGAGGGTTTAGCTGCGGGGCTTCCTTTGCACGCCGAGATATGATCTGGTTCACGTAGCGGTACAGCACGGGAGCTTTGTGTACCCAGCAAATAAGGGACATTATTGATATAACTATTGCGTGCATCCAGTATCTACAATTGGCGGATACGTTTTCTCCATTCAGTGCGTAGTCCTGTACTGACATTAGCATGCAGGCGGCCGCGGCAGCCGTCATACCGCAGGGCACCTCCAGCACCAAGCAACATATCACGGCGAAAAGAGACTTCAAATTGGCAGTGTTGTTGCAATGTAGTTTCACAGCGTTAACTAAAGATTCGTGAAGCTTCTCTCTGTGATGACGGATGAACGATTTATCGCTTTTGTCGTACAATCCTACCTTGAGTCGCACCTGTTTTGATGAGAAGTAGGTAGGTATTGATATAAAAAAATTGAATTAAATCATATTTAACTCATCAATGATACGTTTAACAATAAAAACATTCACCTGAGAAAATTCATAGTAAATAGTGGGAACCATCAGAAAAGGCGCGTTTTGTTGGCGATCTAAAAATCTTTCCAACAGACGGCAGCCCACGAGACTATGCAAGGCATTCGGCGAGCCGACCAGATTTCTCACTACATGCACAAACACGGCTCCCTCCCGGAAACTGTCCGTGTACGATTCCACTTTATAAAGTTTTGCCGCATGATCTATCAGAGCCGAAAACTCTAGCACTTCGTCGTCAGACTTCTTCGTGGTCGAAGTCATCGAAAACCAGCTCAGCATCGTAGATATGATGACAATGCGGTGGCTGTTTTCTGCCCTTTCGAAGATTCGTCGCAGACACACTTCGAAACCTTTCCTTAAATACCCATATGCGGGTATCTTTTTATCACCTTTACAAAGACTGTACGCGAAGAAGTCTAGGAGTCTTGTCACAAATGGTAACAATTTCTGCTTGTCGATTATCCAGTTTTTACTTTTCAATAACTCATACAGTATCCTCATACGATGTCGAGCGGATGTTACGTCGTGAAATAAAACGCAATGTATGTCAGTGAGCAAAATGTTAAAGAGAGTAATCCTTCCTCTAGTGAAAAAGAGAACTACTTCCAATATCTGTCCGACAAAGCTCTCAAATGGCCACAAGCCAACGTTGGTGAAAAATTGCAAAGTTATTTTGGTGGTGATTTCGCTTCGCTCAGGGTGCAGTTGATCCATTGTTTTGTGGAAAGCGGCCTCTGTTTTATTAAAATTCCTTTTCCCACACCAATACCAATACCTCGAAGTAAGTCTGCTCAACTTCAATCGCATGCCAAAGTAGTAGACTAAAGTTAAAGAGCACAACAGTAATTCTTCGAAGTCAGAGTCCTGCAGGTGCCTTCGATTGGTGTTTTTCAGGATGAAATTTAGTTTCTGGATCGCATCTACTTTGCTCTGGTGGTGTGCAGAATTTAAATCCATCGGCATGTATGAGTGATGAAGTTGGTTTATTCTCTCTTGAAGATCGATACCGATAAGATTCGGCTTTATCGTTTTTCTAAAACCAAACATGATTATCTTCTCTTAATTAACTTATTAATAAAATACCTATGTCAGAACTATAAATGATAATTATTGGTTCAAAGTTTGCACTTTAAATAATACATAATATTATTGGATTTCCGTTTTATATTTACAATCACAGATTAGACTGGTGTAAGACCTCAATGACTGGTGCAGACATTTTAAACGTCACATTGACATCAATTTGCATTTTCTATTTTTTTATAAACAAAAAAAGTTTGCGCTGAATGAGACAGATGAGATCACAAAGTACATTTGTATATTCAGATAAATTACTATCTACTCGAAGATGATGCGACATATTTTCATAAGTACCTGCCTTTTATAATAAACCTTAAGTATTTGTTTCTAATAGCCATTTATTAGTATTATAAAAATTATAGGCTCGTGGCCATGTTTCCCTCACCCCATATAATATTTTACATACCTATTCGAACAGAACATAAACATGAGGTAGATCCAATTACGTTGTTGGAAGTATACCGCTCGAGATATTTTATAATCATTGCCCTCGGGCGCAAACTTGGGAACACCATCCAACGAAATGAGTTTACAATACCTTACCATCAGAGCGTGAAAATCAAGTTCTCATTTGGAATGATTCAATGAATAGTACCGTTCTAGTGATATCGAGAACACAATGAAAGTGGTTTTACGTAATGATACTTCCCGACTTCCGAGCCGAAGCCGCAGCAGCGAGCGCGTTCGTGCAAAAAGAGGAGCACGCCATCGCCGTCGGCGCACCGCCCGCCTCGCCGCCGTCCGCTCTTAACCAAACAAGTATACACCACTTATTTGCTATTACGTTACGACATCCATCCACCCTAACAATGTTACGTGCTGTTAACATTTTATAACATTTCATTTACTAATCACCCGGACCCGCGCACCATACAATTAAAAGATATGAATAAAACACGAATAGTTATACGTAATCATTACGGTAATTTATTTATTTATTAGAATGAGCACACGCTCTCTATACCTACTATCAGTCTTCGATATCGTCTCCTTAAAATAATTAACATCGGAATGTTAAATTAAATATAAATAATTGAAGTAAATAAATTAGAATGAGTATTATCATTGGTGGGATTGGAAACAACCGAAACTTTGATTTGATTAGTTAGAGGTTTTGGTGTTGTCTGAATTGACAGTCATCTGCTGCGGTACAGGGTAGGCAGGCTGCGAGTAGGTCTGCGCAACGTAGGGCCCGGGCCCCACCTGCTCCTGCAGCTTCTCGGCCTCCTCGGGCGCCACGGGGCACATGCACGGCACCAGCTGCACGTGCTGCAGCGAGACGGGCGTGAGCGACGCGCCCGCGGGCACGCTGATGGGGATGGGCGCCATGCTCTGCTGCAGCTGCATCTCGGGCTGCGCGTACTGCGGCCCGTTCTGAATCTGATAGATCTTGCGCGTGTCGTACGGCGAGTACGCGTACTGGTAGCGGAACGGCGACATGCTCGGCGGCATCGGCTGCACCCACGCCTTCTGCGCCGACGCCTGCCTGCTGAAACAATCACTCCATTATATCCCACTCGTACGGAATGATTGAGCGCACATTTATAGTCGCCCAGCCGTTAAAATACAAGGAAATAAATTGTATCACACTTGCTTCCGCTGACAATTGACATAGAAAGCTGACGCATAAAAAGCACATAAATATTGTTATCAAAGGAAAGGAAGCAACGCTTTTTTGTCGCTGTTTTTGATGTATTTCATACATTGGTAAAACACAGCGATAACACGACATCACAGATTATAATCTATACCAACGTTGTATTAATTACTTGCAAAATGTTAAAAAAATAAAATGTGACATTATCATGATAAGTTCCAATCATCATTACTCATAGGATACCAAAAAACTAGCTAGACACGACATATTCAGTAATACGTAATATAAATGTTGTGAAAACAGAGAACTACGTACAGATTGATCTATTATTACTTCGCAAAAAAATTCGCATCGGCCAAAGTAAATGAACAAGTGCGTGAATAGTATGTAGTATGTATAATAGTAGTACACACATTCTCTTGGTAATAATAAAGTATTATATTGGTACATACGTCGTGTCAGATCCCCATTTGAGGAAAAATGCGTCTGACGACGAAGCTAGAGCCAGAACCAGGAAGAATCCCATCTGAAACAAATAAAAAGAAAATTAATATTATATGGTTATATTCATAATACGGATTTATTCATGCTTACATGTAGTAAAATTAAATGTAAGCCCACTACAAGACTAAATACAAGAATAGTTGTGAATTAGTGACTATATTCATGTGTGTATATTATATTTAGACAGCCTCTGTGGTGCAGTGGTTGGGCAAGTTGGCTCAAATCTCATACACCACTGAGGTTGCGGATTCCCGCGACGGGACAAATGTTCGTGCACAGGAAAAAAAAGCGCAAGTATATGTTTCGTGTCTGGGTGTTGTGGGACCATGGTCATCATAGTTTCCTGGTTCCCTAGATACAGGTAATCCTAGTTAGGGGTCAGGATCTATGAAAGTGATCGTTGGGCTTTATTTATTTATTTGTTTATTTATTTAGGAACAATCAAATAAAGATAAAGTGACAAGTATGTATAATATCTAGGTACATAAAAAAATTCTGTACGTACTAGTTTCTTAAACATTCAAGCATTCATTCATTGATTCTCTCCTCCTACAATACATTTTTTTACTGACACCGTTCCGCATATTTCTACAGCGGTTGACTAATTATAATTAGGTACATTCACCACAAAAATCGGAACAACAAATTATCTCGGATCGTTACGTCGCCGACGATATAACAAAAATAAGCAAAATATCAAATGTTACGAGTACACGACGAACATGCACGTAACCGGTGTGGTAGTACAAAAAGAATGAGATGTCCGCAGAGCTGCCTTCATCGTCTGGGAGCAATTGAAAGTGAAATTGTTATAACAATATATTTTTATATAGAAATGCTACGTTGTTTTGTGTGACTATTAGCTATTCAACGGCATTCTTTCTATTGATTTGCTATTATTATTATTATTAAAGCCCATTTATTCCTTAGAACTATTTACAAATATAAAACTTATAATTATACTTAATTGAAAATAGGAAATTAAAAGTTAAAAAAATTAAAAATGGAAAACGGAAAATTGAAATTACATACTAAAAATATAAAAAATTAAATTATAAATTAAAAATCTTTTTTTTTTTAATTTAAATAATAATTATACAACACAATAATCAAAAACAGCATTCAATAATGAATAAATAAAAAAAATTACCATTATAGATAGCAAATTGATTATTTTACGTAAATAAGCTATTACAGCAATATTTGTTAATAGAATAGAAGGGATAACAAAGGCACTTGCACGAAAACATAAAAGGAAGTCATTGAACATCGTGTCGTCCTTATCCAGTAACATGTTAGGGAAATACTATTCGTATACAGATTTGTTTATAAATATATTTGTATACAGATACAGAATTGTTGTTGTATACACTTATTGGTCGGTAGAAAAATAATATAGACACGAAACCAGTAAATAAAGTTCACCGCACAAAACTAAAAAAAGGATGTTCCAGCATTTTCACTTTTTAGACATTGATATTTTTCGACACAATAATCTTAAAAATTTAATACCTGCGACATTGCAGTTCCTTAGTTTTGCATACCTAAGTACGTTTTGTAATTTTGTTTGATACATTTTCTGTATACGGCATGAATCAAGAAAATCTTTTTTTTTCTTCAAATAGTCAAATACAGGCTCCTCTTTCTCCCGTCTTCTTCGTACTTCCTCCTTACAGAATCAGAATTCGGCTAAGATTCTGATGTTGTCATGTGTAATGTTAATAGTACATTATGGTACGTGTATAATGTTGGTGATTACCGCTTGAGGCGCCATTGAGACCCGAGCCGTTAGGTGAGGGTCTTAAGAGAGCCGAGGATGGTAATCATCAATACACACATATATCATACGACGTTTTTCAACACACTTGTGAATAAAATAACAATAAAATCTCATTTTCAACAGTGAAAACGAGTTGTGAAAAATGATTCGCTATGGCGGGAAAAATTAATCAGTTTTCCTATGCGCGCGCATTGCGATCAGCCACAGACTAAAGGGATGAGGTTTTTTTTTTATTTTCCGCGCATAGGGTTTGCGCCTATTCTGCCACGAACAAAATGGGAAATTTAAAGTTTTCTTTTATTACAGAGAAAACAAAATTTATATTTGAGTGAAAGTTTCATTTATTAAACACGTGTGTACGAGTTAAAATTATCTATTTAAATAAAAAGTTGCATGAAATGAGAAAGCAATAGGAACATTAATTTATTTGTTCTATTAAACACGATCTTTTTTTAAATGAAAACTTTTTTAAGTACAAAGCACCTCAACCAATAAAATTTAAAAAAAAACTATAACTCACTAGCATTTCCTCAATGCTCACTAGTGAGTTACAGCAATGAAAAAGTCACAGTTTGATTATGGGTGTCATTCTGTGCCTAATTGCGCTGACCATAGAGCCACTTTATGAGCAAGTGTGTTGAAAATATTATATCAGTATCTACTTACGCAATAGTAATATAATTATGTATTTTATGGATCTTTTCTAATTTTATTGTTGCAAGTTTCGTTGAAATAGTACACGTATCTTAGGTACCAATGACTAATCATATCCCCGCAGAGTTTCTTGGTGCTATCTTCTCTAGCGAGTGTATTTCCGAAGCACTGGTAGAGTCAGTTTTCGCATTTCTTTTAAGCACTCAGACTTCAATTTGAGTATAGGAAAGAAATGGGTAAACATACTTACCTTTTTTTCAAAGTCATGTTAACATAAGTTACAATTTTTAACATATTTTATTTGTATCACGTGTTTATGACCTTTAAAAGTGCACTTTTGTGCCTATTTAATAAATGATATTTGACTTTGACTCTGACTATTTAACATTTTCCCACGAGTTCTGTTCTACGGCACCACACCTAAATGCTTAAGATTAATGAGTTTTCGTTTTTATATTATAATGTCTTCACTGTGTTGTTATGTTATAATTATAGGCTTTAGACAAACATGCGTCAATCATTAAAGTACTTTAACTCGACTTGTGTTACTTTGATATTGTAAGGCTGGGACACTTACTTTTATTTTTTCTTTTAATTCTGTTATTACAGTTGCACTTGCAAGGATCTTTTTAGATCCTAGAAAAACTGTAAGGCCCTATGCCTTACAGTATGAGTTAAGCAGTGGTAGTATGGGTCAGGTTTTAGTTGTTATTGATCGACGACTTAAAGAGCTAGGTTGCTTATATTGTCTCTACCAACACGACCTATCAATACTTGCCGGGGTAGACAAAAGCGCGATTGTAATTGGCTAGTATAGTATGACACACCCATAAACGTTTCTAAGCTTCATAAGAAAAGATTGAGATGTCAGAACCAGTAGCAACCACGACTAAAGATATAACTTACAACCCTATTTCATCATTTAGTTATCGAGAAGAAAGTAAACAAACAAAGAAAAGCGATTGCCTCTCATGATGAGACAATTGAACTTATATACTAACCTAACTTTTTTAATTAGGTATATAAGTTTATTTATATAGTCATATATGTATATATTTAAGTAATTAGATTATATATTGTATATCATATGTAAGCCCTTAGTATGTCTATTATATTTTCTATCACCACTGTCTGTGTATGTTTCGTTATTCCACTCCATCCAAAGGTTGTCTGGAAGATATCGCTTTACGCGATAAGACCGCCCATTGTCACACCATTGTAAACATTTGACTTGTACTTTATCTCTATTTTTAAGGTGAATAATAAAGTGTTTATCTATCTATCTATCTAACTTTTAATATTATACTATATTACATGTTAAAGGTTTGATTAGGCAGATATTTAATCCCGGTAAAGCTATACAAAAATGCGGCAGTCAACAATCAGGCGAGCCGACTAATTCGCCAGATGGAAACATTATAAAGTGATTTGGTTCGTCCGTGGATAATCGTTAATGTACCATGCCAGGCCCAAACTCATGCATCATATTTTATTTTCATGTCACTGAATCTCGTAAAGGTCGTTGACAGTTTTGTTTGAAACTTTTCAAATTGTATTAGTTTTGTCCCGTGACAGTAATAAATAAATGCACTTATTCAATTTTATAAAACATATAGCCTATGTCACCCGGGGATAGTGTAGCTTCGTAACAGTGAAAGATTTTTTCAAATCGGTTCAGTAGTTTCGGAGCCTTTTCAATGCAAACAAACAATCAAATCTTTTCTCTTTATAATATTAGTTTAGATAAATGTTTTAAATGAGTCCAAGAAGTCATAAACGTAACGTAGTTCTATCGTTATGTTTATATATTATATGGTCAGGTAATAATTATTATATATATTATTATAAAGTGTACTTTTCTGTATATATTTATTTATATATTTTATTTTAAATTTGAAGGCTTAAATATTCGTACGCCTTGGGGTTTTGCTGAAAACCAGCGTCTGATGTCAATTAATGACACCAAGACCATCGTACCATAGGTACCATCTGTTTTTGTATATTTATATAATATATGTCCCTTAACTTTTTTCCTTGTTTGTTCTATACTTTGTGGTTGTTAAGTAAATGTCTTTTCTTTCTTAATTTTTTCTTCTTTCTTCGATGATAAAATAAATATCTTCTAATATATAAAATTCTCGTGTCACAGTTTTCGTTGCCATACTCCTCCGAAACGGCTTGACCGATTTTGATGAAATTTTTTGTGCTTATCGTATCTATGAGAATCGGCCAACATCTGTTTTTTTTTTTAATTTTATTTAATTTATATGGCAAAACAACGTTTGCCGGGTCAGCTAGTAATGTATAAAATCTTATGTTCTTCATTCTTACTAGTTAAAGTGTCTATATAATATAATTTCTATCCTTTGAATGTATATTATATAGTTTAACATCATATAAAGTCTAATATATTATACCCAAACATGTAAAATTGATAGATATAAGTTTAAATAAGTAGGGGGAAAATTTTCCTAAGATTTTACAACAATAATTTTATAATATCACAACAATTTTATTGTCTCGGGGTGATGAGCGCAATGCAGTGCTACGAAGGACTTTTTACGCTATTAAGTTCTGGGCGGCACTGCAATATTATTGTTATGGGCAGGCGTGGCTCTTACAATCAGGCGAACGACTTGCTCGCATCATTACTCGCCTCATTTACATAAAATAAAATAAATAAATAAATCACACTCACAACACAACCCAAACATAAGTATTTATAGGTACAGCTCAATCACTTTGAGTAGCCCAAAGCTCACTCTTAAATTATTGGGCAGCTGTCACAATATAGATGTTAACAGAGTGTTTATCCGAAGGCGCGAGACGCCGCCCGCGCCGGCATGACTTGCACCACCACTTCATCAGTATCCATTCAGCCAGTTATTGCCTTCTTAGAGCGGCTATATAAATTGAAAATGTATCCAACAATGGATAATCATTGAACACTGTAAACACGAATAGGTGGGTTCCTCCCGATTGATTTGCTTTTTGCTACGCCTATTCATAGATCCCTTGCATCGATAGGTACGGGCAATCATGGCGGGCAATGGTCCTTTGTTATAAATGATTGTTTCATTGTCAGTATTGCAAATTTAGCTAAATTTAAACCGATATAAACATAGTAATAGCAGCAAAAATATCTAAATAATGTCATCACAAATATGAATCGCAACCTCGTACGAGAAGAAATGTTTAAAAATGACACTCACCACTCCGTTCGAATCCGGATACATCGCACTTGTAAGATTTGAAACGAAACTGAACAACAAACGTCAACCCTCTGCGAGCCCTGTCTCAGAACTGCTCGAAGCCGAATGAAGGATTAGGGCCCTTTACACAAAAAAACACGTTATTTCTGGAACGAAGATGCGTGCACCCACTCCGGCGAAGGAATGACCGATCCCAGGAGTCCAGTCGTTTTTTATACACGGTTTCAGAAACATTCCGTCCTTAAAAGCCGGTCCCCGACCTCAACATGAGGTATAATAATAATCTTATTAACTTATCTACACTTCTATCTTTACTTAGAACGTACCGTTATATTAGCTCGATTTTAAAGAGGAGTTTCGTAGACACTGGCCACTTAAGATAATTTCACACTTTTTACTCGGAGCGGCTTAAGTGTTTTGACGTGGAATTTTATAAGGGTGTGTATCTGACTATGGATACGGCAGTGCCCCAATCCATGTCCAGCCAAGGAACCAGAGCGCAGTAAGAACCAGCCTTTAGAGGTTTTAGAGGTTTGTATATCTTTGTGTTTATGAATGACATATATTATGAAATATTGTAATTTAAATACATAACAGAAGTAGAGCACTCAAGTACATGAAAAAAAGAAAAACAAATCACAAAAAGTCCTTTAAAAACGCAAAAATTAGATTAGTTTACCAAATTCATGATCAGAAACCCGAATGCCTCAATAGTATATTCGAGATTTAGTTTTTTATACAGAACTATTTCAGTTGGTTAGTAATAACGATCGAAAACTCATAATTCATACCTATCTACGGAGGCAGTTCTGTTACTTAGAGTAACTTGGAATAGCTCTACATTGTGCACTGATAGATGTGCGCAAAGATGCTTCCACCTCTATAAAGTGACTCCTCATCGCCAAACGTCAACACACCACCTTTGATTGTGCATACTTATTATAGCCAGACGCAGCGTAAACCATAGCCATGTACGTTACGGACCTTCCACCGTCTCTTTAGAGCTTTGAAACTGTTTTTTGTGTTCTGATTGCGGTCCTGTGCACCGTAATGCAGGGGAAGGATGCGGCCGACACTCGTGTCGAATCGAGACGTATTCATTAACGACCAGCCGAACCTCCTTCCTCTTCGGCTTGCGACTCGTCATGCTCCTCCATGCATAAAATTAAGAGAAACAATCAACATCATCCATTTGGCGCTGAATGGGTGCAGGCGATGTCGTATTTAGTTTGATAGTAACGGAGACGCAGAATAACGCTGGCGCGGCGGCTAATTCGGCCGAGCAGCTCAAGCGGCGGAAATATGCTAACCTCGGTAGCGGTTACATTTTTTCGTTTGGTGTGGAGACTTTGGGTCCGTGGGGACCGGGAGCTCATAGTATTTTCAAAAGTCTGTCAGAGCGCCTGATCGATGCGACACGCAACCAAAATGCTGGGACTTATTTGGCTCAAAGTATCAGTATTGCAATCCAACGGGGCAATACTGCCAGCATCTTGGGTACGCTGCCAACTGGTAGTGGGTTGGAGCATTTGAGCTATGTATAGGCCTTTAATGGTCTATGGGTTGTCCAATTGCTTCTCCTTGTAAGTAGTTAGTGTAGTTTTAGTAAGTAGAGTGTAAAGTTGTTTTCAGAAATACGGGAATTCGCCCGTTAAAAAAAAGTTTGATAGTAGGATCACTTTAGGAAAAATCCGAGAAATCTGTAATCGGAGATTAAAAAGACGTAGCTCGCATCATTTAATCAAAACTGGCTCCTATCAGATTTCCCGGATTCTTTTTATATGGTTTTAATCATAAGTGTCAGTAGTTGTTGTGTCAGCAGCAATGTTTAACGATAGGACATTTTTAGCGCTAGTTGCGCGAAAATAGTTACCTGCCTACTTCCGTTAGAAATACAAAGATGTTGTTATAAGTAGGTACCTACTATAAACTAAACATAAGTAGTTCATATAAATAAATAATTATTAAGCTACGCTTAACTGTTATCAATATTTTGGTTATATTTATATTTTCTCTGTAAGAATCAATAATACTAATATATAAGAAATAAATTGTTGTTTTTATTTAATTAGAGCGCAGTACTTACCTCCTAACGTGTGACTATCCTCCATCCTCTCTCTAAACTAGAGAAAGCTTAAGTTTAAACTTAAGATAAGATTTGGTTGGTTACTTTGGGGAAACTTTTCATTCATTATTATTTCATCATCATCAGCTGCCCATATGGCCCCAAAATAAAAAGCCCAAAAAATACATTATTGTTTACGGGCTAACCTAGGTCATAGGAATAAATAAAAAATAATAAAATGCCTAGTGTACCATATTGTACTTAATTATTCAGTGACCTAAGTGGCATACCTAGGTCATAAAATGTAACATTTCTCTAATAAATAAAATTAGGGAAATTGAGAACCTTTTCCCTTTACACCGCTTTCTACCTCCAACTACAATAGTAAGTAGTGAAAGAAAGAAAGAAAAAGAAAAGCCATTTTTCCGGCACACAAACCGCCGGCTCTCTCTAGATCTATGTGCTCCACCTTAGGCCACATCATCGCTTCACATCAGCCGAGATAGTGGCCAAACGTAGATCTATTATGCGTACGTAAAAACAAACACGACAAAATAAAAAAAATAAAACTAAAAATTATTTTTCAAAAAAAACTAAACCGACTTCAAAACCACAAATAGGAACTCAAAAGTGAAAAATAAATTAATATAATTATCATAAGCGCTACCCACTCATATATTTGAAGTCGGTGCCAGCCAAGTCTATTAGGTAGCAGATAAATACTATGTATATAGTAACTATTGTACTACTGTATTGTACTGTATTGTATTGTACTACTTGTAGGTAATATCTATCTACTACCTTTTAGACTTGGCTGGCACCGACTTCAAATATATGAGTGGGTAGCGCTTATGATAATTATATTAATTTATTTTTCACTTTTGAGTTCCTATTTGTGGTTTTGAAGTCGGTTTAGTTTTTTTGAAAAATAATTTATTTTAACCTTTTTAGTGCAAAACAAGTTTTAATTAAATTAATTTAAAAAGTTTTTAAAGACAAGCATTTATGATCTAGCAGCCACATCATGACGAAGTTTAAAACGGGCTATCACAATTAAATTTATGTACAAAAAAATTCACGACTCTCCTATTCTCTGTTGAGGAGTTCCCTCGCCGGAAGTCATTCCTGGGTGTATCAGCCATGTCATGGTGGAATTTAGAACAGGCTATTATGGTTAAATCCATTTACAAAATTTTGTGTCTGTACTATCCACCGTTGAGGAGTTCCCTCGCCGGAAGTCAACCCTGGGTGAAGCAGGTGAAGCAGTCGAATACAAACCTCCACCTTTAGAAAGTCGGTTACAACAAAAACAAGAACCGACTTGAAGATTAAACTTATATTTTTTTTGTTTTTGCAATTTTTTTCAAAAAGTGCTGAATGAATTTCGATAAAATTTATATGGGACCACCTCTGAAGTATGACCTACCAATCAAAAAAAGAATCATCGAAATCCATTCATAATTGGCGGAGTAATCGCGTAACAAACACACAAAAAATAAAAAAAAAAAAAAAAAAAAAAACATACCGTCGAATTGTAAACCTCCTCCTTTTTGAAGTCGGTTAAAAAATAAAACGCGATTACCGATTCTTATATATACTGACTGGACGAGATCGCTTTTAGCGATAAGTCCGCCCGTTGTACTATGGTTTGTAAGAGTATTTCGTGTATCTTGTTAATTTTTTGTTTGGTGTGCAATAAAGCATTAATTATTATCATTATGTCGCTTTTTTCCGACTGAAAATCATTGCTAAGGTATTTTATTACCTTAGTTTTTATGCTGAGTCGGAACCTTTTCCTGATATCGCGCAACGTTTCATTGTTCTATTTGTGTGTTATATAGTTTTAGGTATTATACATTTTTTTTTCTCTATTATTTGTAATGTACCTATTGTTAGATATAGTTTAATGTAATATTGCGTGTGTGTCATGAATAAATGTCTTTTCTTTCTTTTTTTTATTTCTCACGGGTTATACACCCGGTCCATTAGAAGGCTTGCGCGGGGACATGAGTCCAACACGTAGAGGCTCTTGGAGCATTTAATTTAGATATGTAATGGGCAACACTTATCGCTGATATTATTATTATTATTATATAATGAAAATAATTTTAGTTAAATATCTAACTTATTAATTATATAAGTATTTTGTTGAAAAATATATTTTTCAAGACAAGGTTTTAACAAATTCGTAATCGGAACCGCGAGCAGATTAAAATGAGCCCAAACACTAGTAGCAAAGAATACTAACTATTACTTACGTTTACGATTATCGGTCAAGGAGTTCCATTGCCCACCTTTCGTCTCCATCATCAGATCAGCTGGCTGTCACCATAATATTGCTCTGTCATCGGACTTTGACAAGTATGCAAAATTTCAATTTCGTCAGACAAAAGGAATTGGTTCTGATTCAGCTTGCAAGATTCCACCCGAACAAACATAGTTACATACATACATTACAAGTTAAATAAAAGCTTGTAATTATATATAACTTCGCAGTGCAATAGCTAATATTCTATCTATATCCTATCTCTCTAATTTATTCGCTAGCAATAAAAAGTAATAATCGATGTAGTCATTTATTCAAACAATTATTTCACTGTAACAAAAGTAGAAACATTACAACACTGCTGATAATAAAAAGGTAAATGAAATTTAAGTTTTGTATTAATGAATTGATCTATTCTTCCTCATCCTCTTCATCGAAGTTGAATCTCCTCATACCGTCGAACCTAAAGCCGTACGCAGCCGCGTTTTTGACGTCCACTAGCGCCGGGTTGCGGAACTTGTAGAAACTGCCATGCCCATGCGCAGGCCTCGACGATCCGTTCGGACCGCCGTGCGCCTCTCGAGGGTAGAACGCCTCGAACATCCCGTTAGATGGCAGCACACTCTTCAGATCACCGTCTTCCGGATCGTATGGCCGGCACAGAGAAGGCGCCACCATCGCCAACACTAACAACGCGCCGAACGCACACCACATCTGAAATGCATATCGTCTTTACCAGAACAACAGGTAGATTCTATATATATATCAGAAAGAAGAAAAATTATTGATCAGGCAGGATTCGATCTTGCGTCTTCATAATACTGTCCTTAAGTATTAGCGCAAGCTGCGCAAAAGAAGCGGTTACGTACCGCGTTGGAACGGCGAGCGAGTTTCGATGAGGCCGGTTACGTAATGTGCGTGGAGGCGAGCGGTCAGTGACGGCGGCGCGGGCGGCGGCACTCGGTCACCTTGAGCGCGGGCTCATGCTAGAACCCCCGAGCTGGATTCCGCGACAAAACACTTTCCCTTTACGCGGCGACTTACGATACTAACACCTTTGTTGCCGACTGTTTACACACTGACGGTGGACTATTACACGCACGTATATAGGTTCCAATACATTTTAAATGCGCAACGACTGTTAACCAAAACGGACAGCCTCTAAACGACGATTTGTGTCGTTGTGCAAGGTCCTTTACACATGTCCAATGACATAAATAACCAAGAGTCGACATTTAGTGCATTCAATATTTTTAGTTGTGTCCGAGTATAGTATTTTATTATAATAAGAAGTTAGAATCTTGACATATTATTAAATACATTACATTGAATGGGTTAATTTAATGAAACAAAAATATTCCCACATGTTCATCTTTAATGAAAATATTTTCCCTTAGAATCTTACATTTTAGACAGAAAACATCTACGGCACAAGGATGTTCGTAACATTGATTTAGTACTTATATTATTTTATTTATTTAATACCATTAAGAGAACCTATTATCGGATATATGGATATATTATAACATGATTAAATTCCTCCAAATATTGTTTCCAGCGATTTATACGCATTTAATTTTATTTGTAAATTGCTACAAAGTAAATATATAATCCAAATGTAGACACATCGAATAAAACGTCAGATCAAGTTCCAAACACTAGATGCAATTTTCGGAATGAAATGGACTATCATTTCTCAATAGTATTTGGGATTTATCTTTATAAAATAAACTACAACAAGCCCCGATATTTTGTAAAAATATTATAGTAGGTATTGATGTAACATGAGCTAGTAATATTCGTACTTCGTAAATTTAGAATAATATAAACTTTAATTTTTGCAAAAGCAATTTAACTAACCGATTTTGTAAATTATCGTGCCGAATTTTGTACCGTTGGACTACAACTACACGTGCTAATTGAAAATATATCCATTTAATTCTCCAAATATACATACTAATATAATAATAATATATTTTAAATTATTGCTATGAAAATGCTATACAATTCTTATTAGACCGACTTGCACCTGTTTTAAATGTTCTAGTAAATTGCGTTTTCTATTGTGGATTGTAAGTGACGCAACGATTTCTACATAGTACAAAAATTGCAGTTAATATTGTATAAACGGACTCATACCATAAACAGTTTGTTGACTACTTAACACCATAAGTATTCAGAACTGCGTGTGCTTACATTATCAATCCCATACATCTATGTATTTATCCAAAAACGTCAGCTATTTATTATTGCTATATACATTCAGAGCAGTGCAAGGGTCACACTGGGAGCTTAGTGGCAAGTAATAAACTATAAAAAATTACAGCATAACTTATACTTAAATTACTTAAAATTCCATATTGCATATTCATTAATTTGATATAATAATTTAATAATGCATATTTTATAGGTTTATAATGTTAGGTTCAGGCACATGACGATAAGATCTACCTACTACTTTTGACAGGCAACAAATACATTTATAATACATTTATATAATACCACTAGTATTCACCCGCTGTATGAGCACTTCGATAGATCGGATTTTGAACTCAAACACAAGGTATCGAAACGTCTACCTGTTCAGCATCCTCTGAACAGTATACCATGATGCATTTTCAATATGTGACGTACAGACATGGCTCAGTTTCAGTTTTATAAAAGTATAGATAAGATAGAGAAGATATATATATACTGGTTTCTTTTATTAGCTAACTATTATTAGGCCTAATAACTACACATTCTGCAATAACGGATATATCAACTAAACTGAAAGGTACTTTGATATTTGTTCAATAAATATTACCTATCACTAGTCAATGTATTATGTCATGCACTGCATTGAAATAATGCATCTTGTATTAAAAAAACCGGGACTGCTGACTATATTTACGTGGATCGAGATTAGAATGAAAATTAACAAGTACACTGTCATACTAACTGAGCATAATCTTAGAAAAATTAACATAAAAAATTCAAAATTAAGATCGACTATTTTGTAAATGCCAGAGGATCTCCGGGCTAAAGTAACCACAAAGTGGAATCCCAGCACGGACAAAGGTCGTCGCGGCAGGCCCCGAGATGACGATGGCGTGTCGAACTTGACGCCTGACAGAGACTGGCAATGTACAGCAAAGGATCGAGAGCTGTGGAAAAGTCAAGATCCTTTGCCCAGCATTAGGACAGTTCAGGCTAGCAAATAACATAACAATTTTGTAGGTGATGCATTTTGGAGAGATACCAAAGAATTTCAAGGAAATTGTTTAGCAAAGTCATGCTCGGCCGACAATATCCCTAATCCCCGAGACGAAAAGACGAGAGAGAATTTCGCTAAAAAAAGTGCACTTCACACTGGAAAACTGTACCGTACTGTGTGGTGTGTGTGTTTGTTTCTGTATACACAGACAAAGAACTACAGAAAAAACTAACAGAGGCTGCATGATCGCTGCAGGTCAAAATTCAAATTTCTTAGTACCTTACTAATTTTCATTTAACCTGAAATATTATAATGAAACCCGCTTACGGACTTTGATGTGGTAGACCACGACAATACCACCCACTGAACAAAGCCAGAATGATGTCGGTAAACTATCAAGTAAGAATGGTCTGAGCAGTCGTCCGTCTTTCTACGTAATCCATCTTCGTCCACATCGGCGCTTAACATTAAGCGAGATATACATCTACAAACGACAAAAACAAAAACCAATTTAATTTTCATTAAATTGAACGCTACTGATTTTCTTGCAATATTTCAGGTGTAAGAATATGAATTTCTTTAATATCCCTAGGGAGTATATTGAATGACATAAATAACATTAAATTTGTACAAGCATAGGAAATATTGTAAATTCACACAGTCGTCATATCACCACAAATATTCAACTTACATATTTTTATAAATATCTAAGGTATTCGTGTTGTAATTATGGCTTAATGTATAATATGAACCATAGATAATATAAGTTGGAACTACAAGTGTAGAAGTTAAACTAAATCGGAGCACCTAAGGTCTACATTATGTGCAAACATGTCTGTCAGATACAGATCTGACAGTTTTATTGGTATCTTTGTTCCGTTTAAATAAATACTGCAAAAAATTTAGAATTCTTCAACAAATCAACTTATAAACTTTAAGAGCTGCGCAGACACGGACCGGATTTCGCGGACTTTTTAATCCGCAAGAATAGAACACTTGGAATTATATGCGCCAACGCAAACAATATACAAAGTCCGCAGAATAGTCGATGATATTTACGTCCGCGGTTGTTCCCCGTATGTACAAAATATTAACTTGCACTGCCTGCGCTTGCCTAGATTTCTGGTGGAAAATGGTCGAGCTTGGTGAGCGTTGAGTCCGCGTAACGTCAGCCGACGACATTTTTGGCGTGTACATCTTTTTGGACAAAGTTACGTGGTTCGTCGTCTGCGCAGGCCTTTAGGTAAATTTACATAAACAAAGATGATTGAATACATAACAAAAAATATAATTTAAACACAAGTAATACAATAAAGTATAATCACAAGTAACTTAAAATTGTAATGATCATGATTATGAAAGTTACATCTCTCTTCTGACGATTTCCTTACCCTATGGAATAACAGCGTCTTATTCATTAATCATTATTTTATCAAATCATTAAAATGAAGATCAAGGGAAACATCGTTTCTTTATTAAAATTTCAAACATTGAAAAAATACTTCTTTCTTTTCGATTTTTATTATTACAAAAGTAGATTGTTTGTGTCATACTAAGAAGAGATCTTTGTTATTGGTCCTAGGAAGACCACAATTTTGGAAGAGGTAACAATAAATTCAAATCAATTATATAAATTCAATTTTGTAATTTAAATGTATAACTTTTGTGTGATAAATGTAATTGGTTTAAATCGATTTAGTCACAATAAATTAATCAATTAATTAATTCACCCAGACTGTTTTGTCCATTTAACTTTTGGTTTATTGCTTAATATGGCAGTTCATTTTAAATACTATATTTTAAGAAAATTATGTCACATATAATAATATGTATAACGATTTATTAAAATGTTATAATGATTTTAAACCTTATTGAATAATAAAATATAAAATAAATTTATAGATCGTGTCTTATTATAAATTATTATTGTTCTGGTATAATAGTCACATCGATATTTCTTATCATATCGCTACCTCTCCAATTTAAATTGTATTTAATAATAATGTATTATATTATCATATAGCGAATCAAATTAATTTAACTTTGAAACAAAAAATACATCCATGTTAATATAATTTAAATCTATGTCATATTTTGTGATATTTTGCACTTTTATCATAGCACGAGACAATCAAAATATGTTTCGTTATATGTTAGGAGAAAAATTGTGATACGTTCAATATTTTGATGACGAAGATGACTAAGCAGAACATCGAAAAGATATCATTGAAAAGGAAAAAATAACTGGAATCGTTCTGTATTTTAAGTTATATCTTAATTTGACATGATCTCAAGTTCAGTAAGCAAGATGAGAACTGATAGTAATGAACATACAAGAATGTGACAATTTATATGTTTAGTGACTTCATTGTTTAGAATAATTCAAGTTTATATCAGCTTTCATCTTATCTTACTCATTATATTATAAATTAAATAGCTTGTCGGAATATTAAAGGTGCGCATAATTTAACTAATCGAAATGCTATTTCGTGCGCACGCGCAGCAAATCAGTTTTGTATTTTCTACTTTATAATATCTCCGTCGGCTTGTACACAATCGCGTATTTGTAATATTTTATACATAGCAGATTTTATCTCCTCACAAAACTTGATCGTCAGAATCAAATAAATAAATTACATAAATAACTTTTTCTTAACATAAACTTCATAATATTTAACGAAAACCAATTTGTGATCTAAACTTTGTAACAGTTAAATTAATAAATGCAGTTACTTGGTTCCTTAAACTACGCAGGATTCCGACGCATAGTATCACCCTAACAATAATGAATAGTCACATCGGATATAACAATTATGTAAAGCGCATAGAAAAATTCATTACATTACAAGTAAAATAAATTAATAATATTGCTTATAAATGATAATATCGACGTTGCCTATCGCATTGTCGCACTCTAAATTTTTTTATTGTTTCTAATTTGGAAATTATGCAGTGAAGACAGGTAACAAACAGAGAGACATTCCGAAAACATTTATAAAGGTATCTCGTATACTCGAGTCCAAAAGACATGTTATGTCATACGCAAGCGAAACAACGCGATGCATTGCGATGTGATAGGTGGCCTGGGGCCAACTCTGTCGAACATACCGAAGCGATGGAACATTGGCATTTCGCCGGATCCTTTTAAACAATAGGGGATCGGACAGTAATCGAGAAAAAATCTAAAATGTAGTTAGAACGAATGTTCGTCGAACCAGAAAGATCATTTAATCAATATTTTAGTGAAATAATAATGATTTATATTTTTAAATCAATAAATAATTCTGAAATTTTTAATCTGTTCTTCATCTCAAACGAAACAACAATCACAGCGCATGACGTCATTTGTAGGCAAATGCCGTGAGTCAAGCTTGTGTTTATTTTACGTTTGTGCTTTTCATAAAATGTATTTGTGCTAATTTTTTCGTTGCATTACTACAATATAGTCCCCAAACTTCACAAAACGTATTAGAATCTCTTTGCAAGTTTTATTTCGAAGACTTTGTCGTTTTCTACCTATGTACATATGACATCACAAGTTTTGAGGTGACCTAATGAGCGGCAATATTAGAAACATAATATTTAAACATCGTTTTAGGTACTTTAAGAGCGTTATTTAATTAAAATAGTATTTTTCATGGCTATATATATTCATTGTAGTTAATTTAAAACACTTTCTGAAAAGTTGTCCGATCCCCTATTTAGCGGCGCGATATTATTCATAGAACACACTGGCTGTGTTCTATGTATAATATTAAATCGCAAAGCATCGCATCGCATTCGCTTTCATATTGTTCGCATAGGAGAATCAAGTTAATTTCATCAAGCTGGTTTTACAGAGCGTCTCACCATTTGCCATCAAATTTGGTCGCTTATATCGTGAGTTCAAACGCTGTACAGATAGCTTTCCAATTTAGTTTTGGGCGAGGGCTGCGTGAAAGGCGAAAACCAGAGAATTGAGAAGCGACCGAAGACTGACTGTATACTCTTCCACCGCGACTTGCGAACCCACCGCGCCTGCTCCTTCTTTAGTTGTTCGATACCCTGCAACAACACTTCAATTAAATACACTGGCCCTTACCAATAGCTATAAATTAAACAACCCCTGACACTTTTTTTTTTATGTAACTTAATGACGAGACGCGCTGGTCGTTTGCCTGATGGTAAGCAATACGCCAGCCCATAACAATAACAGCACCACCCAAAACTTTGTTTTGCAAAATCCTGCGCGGCGCTGTACTGCGCTCGTCACTCTGAGACAATTAGATGTTGAGTCTCATAATGCCCAGTAATTTCGCTGGCTACAATGCCCTTCAAGCCGGAACACAGTAATGCTTGCGCACTACCGCTTGGCGGCTGAATAACTGGCAAAGCGGAGGTATCCACCCAGACGGCCTCTCGCAAACGAGAAACCTACCACCAGTATACACTATAAAACATGTCTAAGAAAAAGCCACATCCAAATCGTTTCACCCGTTTAAGAACTACGGCGCCACAGACACACACATAGTGGTCAAACTTATAATACCCCTCTTTTTTGCGTCGATTTAGATCATGATCATAATCGCTACCCCTTTGAAAGGTATAGCGATAGATGTGAGGCTTAGACTCAGCACTCAGGTCCAACATGGAGTAGTGCAAAGTTACGTCATTGTCTACGTTTCCGCTCCGTATGTTACGGGTGGGGACTGATTGAAGACTGTTGACTTTAGGAATGTAGGATAGGAGACGAAAAGACGATTGTTTTCCAAATCCAAAACTGCGTCTTCGGAATACCGTCCCGACGCTTTGCCAATCTGGCCACCGAGCAATCAGACTTTTACCTTATTATCTGGTATTTCTAAGACGATATTATTATCGGGCATTATTTACACAGTCGGTGAAAAAACGGTGAAGGAAAACATCGTGAGGAAACCGGCATGTCCAAGAATTAATAACAAAAATTCAAGGCCATGTGACATCCACTAACCCGCGCTGGGTCAGCGTCGTGAATTGTGGCCCGTACTCTCTCTATGAGAGAAGCAATTCCCAGCAGTGGGAACGTGATGGGTTGATGTTGATGATGATGATGATGATGATGATTTAGAAAGCCAAAAGTAGTACTTACAGTCTCATCATTCCATATAGCATGGAGTTGGGTTCCGAGCATGACCGCGGTGAATATTGCGAACAGCAGAGCCTCGGCGATAAGGAACAGTAGAAGAACCACAGTCGCCGGCGGTGAGTATGTACTGCAGTCGCGCCACTCGTGCCGAATGCACGTCACAAATTGGTACACAGCCAGGCACACGGCGTGGATCGATATCGCGGCGATGTAGAACTGCAGATAAGCGAATTTCAGCAAACTAAAATTAAAAAAACCCCGACAACAAAAAAACCTATATTAAAAAGAAACGGCAAAACCGATTTTGATAAAACATGTCGAAGAACCTCTAGAAAACCAGTTTTCAAATTAAAAAAACCGCATCCATATCGGTTTACCCGTTTAAGAACTATGGTGCCACAGACAGACAGACATAGTGGTCAGTTTGACCACTATGTCTGTATAACACCCCTCCTCTTTGCGTCGGGGGTTAAAATACGATGTTGGAAACTTTCAAGAAGAGATAACGCTGAACAACTTTTCTTATCTACCTGTGTAATGAGACGAGGATGTCGTTCGCCTGATGGTAACCGCCACGCATGTTCATAACAATTGTGCCACCAAGAACTTTTAATACCGTAAAAAGTACTGCGTAGCACTGCATTGTACTCATCACCCCTAGACATAAGACATTAGGTCTCAAATGCCCAATAATTTTGCTGGCTACAATGCCGTTCAAACCGGACCTCACCGAAACCGGAACATCTAACAAACTTCCATCCATCCACTTATCCATCCTAACAAACTTTCGCATTAGGATGTTTGGCCACCTTTTTTTATGTAACTGACTGGCGAGACGAGCTGGTCGTTTGTCTGATGGTAAACAATACGCCAGCTCATAACAATAACAGCACCACCCAGAACTTTGTTTAGCAAAATTTGTTTAACGCTCGTCACCCTGAGACAATTAGCTGTTGAGTCTCATAATGCCCAGTAATTTCGCTGGCTACAGTGCCCTTCAAACCGGAACACAGTAATGCTTGCGCACTACTGCTTGGCGGCAGAATAACTGGCAAAGCTGTGGTACCCACCCAGACGGTCTCTCGCATACGAGAAACATACCACCAGTAATAGCTCGCCTGCTATTAAGCAACAATGTGGCCGAAGATGGAGCACATACTCGTAGTGCTGTTTCTGGTGCCAGACGGCAGTTGAGCGCCTGAGGAAACCAGTCTCACTAATAGTTCGACGGACAACTAATCACTTTTTGTATGTATGAAACTCGTGCGACAACAGTTTCAATGCCTCGGAGTTCGAATCTGATGTTCATAAGTGTCTCTGATGCAAAAACTGAAGTATGAAATTTTGATTTTGAAATTCTTAATTGTTCAAGGGATGTCTCACCGTAAACAGCACAAAGTACTTCTGATTGTTTTCTCCAACACAGTTGTTCACCCACGGGCAGTGGTGGTCCATCTTTCTGATACAGCGCTGGCAGACCGAGCAGTGGTGAGCTCGCTCCGGCTTGATACTGCAGCATTTCGTGCATTTGAAAATCACCTGGCCTTCGCGGAAACTCATCTGTTTTATCATCTCTTTTGTCGCGTTGCCTTTTGGTACAGCGCCCTGGAAAGTTGAGATGATTTGTTTTACTTGTGCACATCTATATATGTGCTATATATATCTGTATTCTGTGCTCTATATATATATATATATATATATATATGCATGTTGCGCTTGTTGTGTTTTTGGAAGTGATTATGAATTAATTTTCTTCTCTCGTGTGGGTGTGTGGCCAACCTGGTGTCGGAGTAATTAGACCGCCCTAAGGCCTCCGACTGTTGTCCTAAAACAACCAGGACCGACGACTTAACGTGCCCTTCGAAGCACGATAGCGCTCAGATGTAAATACCACACAAACAGTCACCCATCCAAGCACCCATCTAAGTTATGACCGTTGCGAACGTTGCTTAACCTAGACGATCTATTACGAACGGCTAGGCGAGCTACGAGCGCTACATATTAATATGAATTAATAGAGTAAGCTAAGTCTGTTTAATTATCGTAAGGATTTCATTAAGACGCTTAGTACTGAATATACTTCCAGACAGAAATGAAAGAAGACTGCACAGAATAGAGATGACGCACTAAATAAATACTTAGGGAGACACCAGGCCAGTGAAAAACGAGACTTCTTACATTAAGCCTATTCTTACATTAAGTTAAAGATTTCACTGACATTGAATTATAATGAGACTCAAAAAACAGGTTAAGGTGATAGGACGGTTATCTCTAAATAGTATACAAAGTCACTATCCGCGTCCTCATTTCTGTTTTCGTGTTTCGCAACGGATTTTGATACGGTTTTTACCGTAATTTAAAGATTTTTCTAAGGAAGGTATACATTCTAATGAAGTTTTTGTAGAGTAGAGACAAATCCAATGTATGTATTCAAGTTGCCAAAAAATGACACTACATTAGTAAATTGCATCGCTAGTTTGTAAAAAAACATTGGTTTTGATGGTAATGGTAATTTTTGAATTCCATGGTAATCACCATGAATTTCTTAGTTCCTGACACAAAAACTGGTCAAGACTACTTTGCGTTTAATATTTACAGAAAAACAACTTTAATGATCCAACTCACCGGATCAGTGAACATCGTCCTCAGATGCGAAGCGAACGCGAGGAAAGCCAGGCTTTGGAACACGATGATATTCACGTAACTGTATATCGGATACGTGGATATCCCCGGCACGAGCATCACCATCATGACGACAAACTCGGCATAGAGGATCAGCAGCCATGTTAGCACCGCGCAAATGATGCCACAAATGTCCTGAAATAGGAATAGTTAAGAGTCTTTAGCGGCATCTTTAATAATATAGTTTAATACATTTATTCCTCAAAAACAGAATACAATTCACTTGTATTGAGAAACACTGAATACCTAATGGGTAAAAAATTATACGAGTGTCGGAACGGCAGCATCAGAGACCAAGTAAATAATAATAGGCTAACACGTAGATTGATGATAATAATAATAATAATAATCTGTCTTTGATTGTATCTTCTAATGATGCACTTAGAGACAGTCCCCGATAAGTGTTGCCCATTACATATCTAAATTAAATGCACTAAGAGGCCTCTACGTGTTGGACTCATGTCCCCGCGCAAGCCTTCCAAAGGACCGGGTGTATAACCCGGAGAAAGAGCGACATAATAATAATAAAAGATGTTGGAGGGATGTTGACGCGATGATCATTGTCTCGATAGTTGTTTCGGCGAACGGCCTTATAAAGAAGAGCCTCGACCAACATCTCAAGAGGCTCTCGCTAGACGGTTGGATCAAGAGTCAGATGCAGAAGGCATGCAGAAGCAGAACTTCTTAACACGGCACGTACTGTTAGATTCCTCACTCTGCAAACCTAACCACCGATCAGGTCCTGCCTTCCTGCCGGCGGCACTTTAAGTTTAGGTTTTTATATAATATTTTTAAAACATGTTGAAAAAGACTTAATATTTAAGAATGTAAGTAACGCGCACAATAATTATAACGCCTAACAATCACATACATAGACCCTGGTCCCTAATTAATTATCTGTGCCCTAACTAGACTTCCCTGTATCTACGGATCCAGGAACAATGATGAGCATGATCCCACAACACTCATGAAACAAATGTTTGCACGTTTTTTTGCATAAACATTTGTCCTGTGTGCGTTGAAATCGAACCCGCAACTTCGGCGATGTATAACATTCGAGGCAATATTCCCAACCACTACACCACAATCACAAAGGCTGTCGAATTCATATAGAGAGTGAATTTCTCAAGTGCGCGTGAACGGCCAAAATTGAAACTATAAGGAGTAGCGATCAATGCTCAAATGAGTCTCGGGGTTTTGATAGAATCGAAAACTGCATGATTAGATTTTTAGGTAAACCTATTTCCTAGCCGAAAATCCAACCCGTTGATATTGAAAAAAAAACCTCATCTGTATTATTACACCAGCCGATAGTGTAGCATAAGGATCGCAATCGTTCTGGCAATACAATATACCAAAATATACTAGCATAGATACTAGATGATTGCAAAAGTGGTTTCAATTTGGATGCAGTTGACGCAGCTTCAACTTTACAGCTCAGCAGCAGAGCGGGAGCAATGTTTATGTATGTATATATGTCATAATTTAAACTCTATCGCTTTGTTATGTGGTAAGTTTGTTTTTTTACTTGCATATCTCAGTATTTCAACAATATATCTGTGTTAAAAGCTGTAGCTAATCCCCGATTACATAAAATAGCTAAGTCATTGCAAAATGCATGGAACAGACTAGCACGAAATAACCATATCACTTCAAAACGTATGGAACAGACCAACACGATATAAAGATATTATTTGACTATTTCCAACAATTTTAAGACCACAATGTTGAGTTTCTAAAATGTTGAATTCTCAAGAAGGTCAATATCCAAAATGTTTGATTGATTAAAATGCATCCCAAAATGTTCAATTACACAAATATGTCACTAAAATAATGACTATAAGGTTCAAAATCCTTGCAAAACACTGTTTTCAGCACTCAAAACAAAAATTATCTGACTCCGAAACCCTCGTAGCTGTACTAGTTAATATTAATAATTACCTTTATGCACCAGGCCTTTCCTCCACAGCATTTATTATGCATATCCTTGTCGGGGCGCGTCAGAACCAAGCACTCGGGGTCTACCTGATACTGGTTTTCCATGTCGTCATCTTCGGAGCTTTCATAGAATTCTCGTATCATTGATCTTTCAAGTAATGGTTCTGAAACAGTACTTTCTGGTGAGATTTCTATCGTCATTTTGCTGCACACACACTTTTGCATGGATAACAATAAATAATAAAATAATCGCAACGCATAAAAACTTAAATGAAGCAAAAGCTCTTTATGAGTTTTTAATCCTGGCTTTGCCAGGGGTGTCTTTAAGCCGGAAGCAAGAACAGCCGTCGACTGCGGTCTAAAACTGGACCTTCCAAGCATCTAAGGGCTGTCCTGGTAGAACTATCGTTTATTGCTTTACTAATAATTTTATTAGCAGATAAATCATTTGTAAAATTTATCGTATTCTTATGCGTCGTCCTAATATAACGCGTTCGCGCGACCATCGCAAGTTCGCGCGAACTTTATTCAAGTTGTTGCGAACAAAATTCGCGCGAACGCGCACCTGTTACTAAAATGGGGGCGATAAGTACTGGGATGATGTCTCGCTTGCGTCAACCAGCCTACTATAGCTAAGTCATTGCAACTCTTTTATGTAACGGAGTTTTGAGTCGTGGTCAATGACATTCTATAGTAATAAAAGTTTATTCATATCAAACGTAGAACGATTTCATGCATTTTAAAACTGCATGTTTCATAAACCGATTATGCAAACTGGTATTTAAATTTGATTGACAATGTAAGTGCTAATTATTCACCATTCCATACTCTTTGTTGATTATCAAGTGGACTGCTAAATCAACATACATCCTACATTTTCTATGATCAATTTAGGCAATGGTGAGATATGTGGAAGACCATTTCCTTATGGAAATAGGTGTATGGTGTATAGGTGTCCCTTATCGGAATAATTAGTACTACTTTGGTGTAATTAGGGGAATTTCGAGTTACGATATAATATAAATAAATACGATATAAGAAAATTCTATTGCAGCGCCGATATGCTGATGCTCCTGAGCAGCATTTGTTCAAATCAAATTAAATAATGCATGCATGATTTTCGCATAATCAGGCTAAACATTTTGCATCGGCAACTTCATTTGCTAGGGCAAAATTAAAACTGTCAGCAATTAAAATACAACCACATAGAAAATAATGAAGGAAGCAAACAACATCCACGGCTTACCCCGGGAGGGGCCGGGAATCTGGATGTCTTCAAATGGAATAGTAAGATTTTTTTTATTAGGCTTTGTTAACTGCATTTTGTTAGGCACCGTTTCGTTTTTAGCGGCCTCCTTTTGACTTATATTCAAGTTAACTTTATCAAACATTTCCTTTTTGTCTTTCTTAATATATACTTGACGTCTTTGCATTAGTAATACTTATGTGGCCATTACTGTAACAACACTAAACCATTACCATACAGAAAAACAAAATTAAATGTCATTGTTCAAATTATTTTTGTAAAACACTGACACTTTCATTGTCAATACGTTAAAATTGAGATTTAATAAACTTATAGAAACACCACCAGCAAATCATAGTATGAGGCAACTACGAGGATGTAAAATTCATATAAGTAACTCAGTCTAGCTCATTTGAAAATTAAGTTTAACTATGAAATACTATGTTAAGCCTAGCATCACTATAGTAATAAATACTATAGGATTATTTCTATATTTAGAATAAAATAAAATCTACTGAAATATATTATTTTAGTGATATTTATTAAGGTCATACATATATAATCATATCTTACACAAAATCTACACTTACTAAAAATAATGCACTCATTTCATTCTTCTACAATATTGTCTATTTGTGCACTAAAAGTGTCATGCAAACAAAACAATTTGCAATTGGCAACAACAAATTCGCAAATGTGATCAAATAAAATATAAACAGACAAACATAAGCACAGGAAGTATTAGTCTATCAATAGATTGATATAAATCAAGACCGCACAGCAAACTGTATTGCATAAAAATAAAATAGGTAACACATGAGTTTACATGAACATGGATTGGGGGGTGCTGTTGTTGACATTAGTCATACAACAGTCATCATTACAAGATGAAAGCATTAATCATTAACAATATTTGACATTAATTAAAACACTGTTAAGTGGAACAAGAGTCAGAATAAAAACAGCAAAAATTTGAATTTTTGTTACCACACTTGAAATTGAATGTTCACGTAAATGGTACATTGTTATACAGGTAGGCAGTGATTGCGTTAAGCTGTCAAGCCAAGTTGTTCAACCATTGGAGGCCTTTGGACAGTATATAACTTAAATACCAAGGTTAGCCTCACACCCACATGAGAAAGAAGCATCAAATACTACTATGATCAAATACATACACTTGTAGAAGTGAACAAAGTTAAATAATTTACAAACTACAGTAAATTTGCCAGCAACCTTCGAAACCTAGTGCCTCACAATAGTAAAAATAACAAAGGTCTTACATTTGCTTACCTTATACAACAGAATTTTAGTAACAAAACACCCAACAACCTGGCAGGGTCAAGGTTAACCTGGGATTTTCATATCTTTGTAAAGGCTCTATCAGGTTAATGTACTCCGTACAAACACGTATCTAGAAAAAAAGGGTGTCCCAATGAATGCCACACTGATCACTATGAGGTTGGAAGAAATTCTATATAAAAAGTAAAATAAAAACTCACACACATAAAAGATAATGTTTACTGATGATACATAGTAATTTCATCTACTATATTTACACAAGAGGTACAAGAGGACCATATCAAGCTGAAGGAAATAAAATGGGAAGTTCAGGAAGGGCTTTAATATTGAGACCAAAGTATATATATTGAAATATATATGCCCCAAGCTTTCCTGATAATTCTGATAAACCAACTTCACACAGGGAAACTGTAACACTAAATGCCGGACCAGCGGACCAGCGCGCATGCGTTACGACAACGAAGACCTATGTAATGTTGATGTTGTGCACAAGTTGGCATCACAGGTTTTAAGACATGTGAAGTTTTGGACGCTTTCAGTTTCAATTGGGCATCAAAATGTATCTTTATTTTCTTAAAAAATATCTTCCATTTATTTAGATAAATTTACTAAAAATGTGAGACTTCTATGAAGTACGCAGGTCACGAGAGTTTTTAAATGGTCAAAGCATTCCTACCTGAATAGCCTGTCGCGTGCAAAAATCTGCAGTACCATCAGTCAACAGGAATCCCGGTTATTGCAATGTTGATTCCTACTTCAATGGCTTCTATTAATTTCAAAGCAAAAGCCTAGATTTAGAATGGACAGGATTTGATTTAAAAATCAATAAAACAGAATGAAATCACTCTCAACAGCTTTCAACGCGCAGCCACAAAATTTCACAGATAATGAAGAATTGATTGACAAGACAATAATGACAAGACAAGTTGACAGCTGACATGAACATGACAGTTGGAAGAAATTAAAAATGACAGCCAGTATTTTTTTTGTAACGGACTGGAAACCTTCGAGTCATTGAGGAATGTAGTGTGAGACCATTGAGGTCTTACACTTCCTCAATGTGTGAGACCTTAATGCTTCGAGTAGACATCCAAACGGAGTCGACACGACAGGCCACCCCTCTCGCCAATTTTGCCAAACGTCAAGGACAAAAATATCGAAGACGTTATATAAAACTAGTTGATGCGCATCACGCGCCATTCACCAACTGTCGTAGCGGGCGAAAGGGCTCTTAAAAAAATGCCAAGTTGCAGCATAATATTGGTGCAAAAAAATTTCAAGAACATCAAACTACACCAAGGATAACGTAACTTTTCATCTGTATGTATTTTTATATCTAATAATGCACTAAAATAGCGAAAATTTGAAAATTATTGTCAGTCACATAAACTCACATAGTGTTGCAACTAAATCGAAAAAGTTATATTTCGGATAAATTTTTTAGCTTATTTTCATGTATCAAAAATTTGGGACCTCCAGGGTAGGTACCTTTTCTCTTGCATTGAGAAAGTTTTGTCCGTAGAGTGGAGAAAATATAAACATCATATTTGGTATTTTTAAAATTTTGCTGTAATTGTATACATTAAAACCGATTGGGTTGGTGGTTGGCGCTCTCATATGGGAGGTCTTGGAAAATGGTCTTTGAAAAAAGACGACTATATTGTCTGTCGTCTACGCAGGTGAAGTCGCGGGAAAAATCGACTATAATGAGTAACTAATGAGAATGACCTAATCGAAAATAGGCACTTATATTATTTGAACATTAGCAACACAGTCTAAAAACCGGAGTGAAATTAGTGCTGGGACAGAACCAATTTAGATATCGATAAAAACAATATGTTTAAAAATATGTCGATAAAAATAAAATTGCTGTATTACACTTTTATGACGTTTAAAAGTGCATTTTCGTGCCTGTTTAAGTGATATTTGACTTTGACTTCTATTACAGTTCAAAATATGTTAATGACATTAAGCTTTGGACATGCTCAAAACATTACAAATACCAACCTTTCTAGTTACTTTATGTCCTGATAGCTTGCACTTCAGTATTATAGTTGATTCACTGATTTTGAAATGACTATATTAAGCTATTTTTTACCAAAATTATCAGTCAACAATTGTTTTCCTAACTGTTTGCAAAATACAATTTTGACTACTAGGAATAATGGAAGAAAGTATTGCAAGAACTATTGTGCTTCGCTCGAATGCTTCTCTAAAGAAGCATATACATGTACAGCAATAGTTCTTGCAACGTTATTTCACGTTATTGCAAGTTTAATTTTAAATCATCGCCTATAGTAATTACATAGACTATCGGTAGTAGTTACATAAAAGACAAAAATGCATGGAACATTCCGCTTCTGCCAAGTAGCCAACTAGCACATAAAAAAACATAACATTGTCAAAACAAACATAAAATATACTATATTTTATGTTTGTTTAGTTTGTTTAGTCATTGTAATAATTAACGTTCATATGTGCGTTTGTGATGCCAATAAAATAATAAAGAACTTTCGAACTAACTTTGATAGTTATTATTCTCTTGAGCAACAGAATATGTCACTTAAGAATTCTGTTTTATTTTATTTTTATGTGTCTTCCATGCTTTAGCAGAGTTTATCGATAACACAAGATCGATAGTATCAAGCATGAAGTAGTTTACGTGATTGACCTTCAAATATTGTGTACCGATAGAACGTCTCTCTGTGTGAATGTGAAATCGTGCGTAAAATTTAAGCTAGTATTTGCTTCTTTTGTTGTGTGCGTGCATAGCGACGTGATTGAAAAATGCGTTAGTAGTGATCATTTAATGGTGTGCGTTTCCTCGTCCCCCACCGAAAATGACAGACTTTTTGTAATGGGAACATTGAGGTCTTACACTCTAAGACCGGTACCTATGTAGCGGTATCTCTGTGAAGCTAGGATAAAGGTAGTACCGCTATTTCATAACGTTATAATAAAATAACTGGGCAGGGCTGAATTTTGTTCAATCATATGAAACATCGCATAGAGTGATTTTTTTACAAATTGAAATCTATAATTTAGATTTTTACAGTCATGGATTTGAATCGGATCCTCATTTTCATTAAAATTTGTCATATTTTTGCACGGATATATTTTTTTTTTATATTGGCTGTCTAAAGTATTTTTGGCACGGTTTTTGAACGACATTCCACATGGAAGTGACATGACAAAAAAAAGTGACATGACATTAAAATTTGACGTTTAAATTTCGTTCGCTTTCGATCGCGTTTTGAGCTCGAATTTTGGAAGTTTTGGATTTCTAAGTTAAAAATAGTTTTGAGCTCTTAGCCCTTTGTATTAATATTAAGTTGATATAATTTCCAGTTCATATTCAGTTACTGTTTTTTTTTAATCTATAAACAAAATTTATCATTCATATTAACAATTTGTGAAGAGTTCTACCCAAAACACAATCATGCCACCAGTAAGACCTATTTTTAAAGTATATTTTATTGAAGTATAGATAATTAAAATTGCTTTTACCAAACATAAAACTTACAATTACTTACAAAATTTCTAGACACAAAAATACAGAATCACACTGTAAATCATTTTACGTGTTTTTGACAATCAGCCCCTTTAGCTATTTCACATATGTAATACACACTACACAACACAGGTGTATGTATAATGTACAAACTTTTGTCTGTATGGTATAAATGAGTGTCATTGAAATAGTACAAAAAAGTAATTTGTTTGATGTATCTTGTGGTGAACTGTAGTTTTTCTATAAATAATATGTGTCATCAATTACTTTTTCTCTATTTAGATGCTCTAACCAAATACTGTTAAAAAATATCTTATATCCTTAGTATCTCAATAACTTTAAATGAAAGTCTAAGTGCTATGTTGCTACTAGTTGACTCAAATAAGTCTCAGCATACATCCACACAATGCATTAGTATGCGGAAACACCAGTACTTATGATGACATTTTGTTTCAAGATACAAAATAGTATAGAACTTTATGTCACACAAACTTACTTACGTACATGCAAACATACTGGGCAGACCTAAATTTGTGCTGTGTGGACCAGCTGTAACTAGGTGATACCAGCATCTTTGTACATGTGTCATTAGTTTATTACGGTTCTCTTTAAACTTTTTGCTTTACTGTGAAAACATTTTGTGCTACTCCAGACAATATAACCCTGTATCAATGTTTATATAAATCTTTAAAATAATTTCGATGTGATTAAATAACAAACATTTATAAATTTACATCAATCCAAGAACTTGTTTATATAAAAACAAAATACTTTAAAAATTAAGCTGTCGATCCAAACTCAAAACTTTTCTATTTAATAAAAGCTCATAGATTTATTTATGTTTATTGTTGCAAACTCATTTTAAATCTAAAGATTTTAAAGTATATTAAATATTTAAAATAATGATGACAATATATGATTTACACATACCATGATTTGATATTCGATTGTCGGTGGGCCCCAAACTAGGCTAGGCCTGTATCTTGGTGACCCTGTTAGATTTGACAATACAGAAATTGCGCTTGCTTGCGTTTAGCAGTAACATGATATCAAAATGATATGATATTCATAGGTTTCACCCCGTATTATATGTTATGAATATTTAATTTTGTTTTTGCATAGGTTACTAAAATTGTTCAGTATTGCGAAAATATGTTCTTTGTGTTATTGAAATAGCTCCAAAACTTTTTTCAGCCACAGAAAGGAAAACCGCCTACCAAAGGTGCAAAGCAGATATTGACGGAGAATGCATCAACGGTCACCTTCTATCGCAACATGGCATTGGGGTCGACATTATTATACGGCATCATTATGAGTATTTTATATTCAAATGAAATATCAATGTGGATTATTGTAAGTTATAATTACAAAACAATATCCGGGCGAACATTTAACAATAATTTTCTTTTCATGTCAATTACATACCATATGTGGTACATATACCATGCCTTCACTGTTCTGTATACTAACTCATCATTGAAATTAACAGAATACATTTTTATTTCAGGTTCTAAATGTGCTGACAGTGGGAATCCACATAGGTTGCTATCAAATGATGCGGTATATTAGTAGGCCAAAGTACTCAGACAACTCGCAGCTGGTAGACCCTGGTCTAGACCTCAACATGGAAGGTGGCATGGGAGAGTAAGTAGATTTATGCATTTTCCCACCTTAATAAGTAATATGCATAAAACATTGACAAGAGGATATGTCGTTACTAGGTAGTACATAGAAGTAAATCTCTCATATGTGGGTAGCCCTCTGGATAGATACCAACGCTTTGCCAGCTATTCTGCCGCCAAGCAGTAGTGCCAAAGCTAGAAAGGGGCTGATTCTCTTCCCACCTCTCTTAGCATTAAATATCTTTGGTGTTAGTTGAGGCATCAAAAACCTAATTTCAGATTATTTTTCAGGATGTTTATAAGGATCTGTTGATTGCATAGTATATTATTTTATAACTAAAATCTACATACATTTAGTTTATCAATTTACATTAAGTTTATCAAATAAATATTTAAATATTGTTCTATATTTTCAGGCACATCAAAGACATTGTGATCCTAATGTCAATCACCCACATACTCACGGTTATATCCAGTTATTTCTGGTTCCTGCTGCTGCTCCTACCACTGAGAGCATTCTGGCTGATCTGGACCAACTTCCTTGGACCATGGTTCTTCCAAGAAGCACCTGAGGATACCGAACAAGATGAAAAGAAACGAAAAAAAATGGAAAGGAAAATGAAACGTTACCAGCAGTAAACTATTTGAACAAATATTTTAGGTATAGAAGTTTGATTCCATAATCTGACATATCTATCAATCAAATATAGTTCAAATCCATACAAAATCTTTAATATTAAGTATTTCTGTCAAGCTGTTATAGATTAAATCAGGTATCTTTGGTTGAAAAAAGATGGTCAATAGAGTTAATGTTGAACACATGTAAACAGTTAAATAGTTGATATTATAAGAAAAGGACAACTTGTTGAACCAAAGTCGCCTAAATGTAAAGCAACTATTATTTAACAGTACCTGAAAGGTGCTAGTAACCCTACAAGCAATATAATAATGCCATCCTTTCGAACTTCAAAATTAATCACTTCTCCAGAAATCAGAATAAATTATGTACCTATATGTAGTGTGTGAAATATGTTTTTTTTTTAAAGCTAAGTCTACTTATGCCTTTTTATACATAATTGTAATTAATTTCAGTTAAATAATTTTGATGAGTGGCTAAGGAGTGGCATGACATAAATGGCCATGTATTGTATGAAGACATACAGGTGTGGCAAAATTTTGGGATCTTCAGGGTCAGTGTTGCTTTCTAAAAACAAATCTTCCTCACTGGAAAGAAAAAGGTACCTGAAATACCCTGAAGATCCCTTTTTAAACTAATTTAAACTTCGCCACACCATTGACGTCATTCTTATGCCACACCATTGACATACATACTCTAATGAACAAGTAGCATATTATGGATTACTTCCTAATGCAGAGTTTACATCAGCTTCGTACTAATGCTTAGTACGTGTCCCTTACACTTATACCTTGCGTACAGTACTGCTTAGTATTAGTGAAACTGCCAGTGAGTGACTAGAAGCCTATCCTATTTACCTCGCGACAAGCCTACTACCTCAACAAAATATACTAAGTACTTGTCGCTTGCTGAGTCGTGTGAACAGCCGCGGCAAGTGTTTAGTGACAAATTGAAACGGCATCTCAATGGAAATCGAGTCACTAATACCTTTCTTCTAATACCAACGTATAAACAAAACACAAATAACGAAATTCTTTATTGCAAAAATATGAGCTCTAGTTACGGAGCTCGTGTAAACTATGCATAAGACATTGGTCCTTTTTTAAATAGTCATCAAAAGCAATATTTATATAAAACTAGCTGACCCGGCAAACGCTGTTTAGCCATATAAATAAAAAAAAAAATGTTAAGGGTGAACAACCCTTATCAGTTAGGGGTATGAAAAATAGATAGTAGCCGATTCTCAGACCTACTGAATATGCATATAAAATTTGCTAAAAATCAGTAAAGCCGTTTCGGAGGAGTAAGGTAACTAACATTGAGACACGAGCATTTTATATATATGATAATTAAAAATACCAATACAATCTAATTGCATATCTTATACTGCTTAGACATAAATAAACTTAAAATTTAATAAAATATTATATATTTACAGCTTATTAAAAAAACGTTTGCATGTAATTACATATAAAAGAAACATAACGCAATAGAATATCAGGGGTCTCTACCATATTATCAGAATTTTTAATTAAGTAACCTTAGCAAATTTTAATTCCATTTTCACAAGTGCTCTTAAACAACAGGCATGATATATTTTTCTGATTAATTAGCGATATATGTAATAATTACAGTATAATATAGTTTTATAGTACAAAACTATTATGGAAATATTTGCGCCTTAGCTTTTCATGTAGTTTCGCGGACGGTTTGAGAGTACTCTACGTACACAGGTACTCTTAATCAAGTACTAATCTTTCACAATACTTTGTAAGTATAATAGCTAACGGCGGCAGTACTACTACGTAAGTAATAGTATTCTTTGGTACAGAGAGAAGATTAAACAGAAAGTCTACTTCCCTGGCAGCAACTTCACAAAATTCTAGCCATAGACAATATAAAATAAATAAATGAAATATCTATGGTTCTCGCAGGTGACACTTGTTGTATTTGGAAATTGGTATGTAAAACAAATATTCCTGTTAGATATTACATATGTAGTTTCTGTGTTATCAGGTATCTAGAGTTCGGGAAAGACTGTTTTCAAACAATATTGTACATTATTTATAATATATATATTATATACTATGTATGATTTATATAACATATTCTATTTATTGATTACTGGACAATTACTGAAGACAAGATAATTTTATCCTTTATTACAAGCTGTAGCATAATTTTTATGATAAAATAGACACCTAATAGGTACATATATGACGCAGGTTTTTGGCATATTGTAACATAATATGCCAAAAACCTAACGTCATCACGTTTTGTATGACATCAGTTAAAAAAAATCTAATGTTTTGCCTTAATACATACAATATATTAGATTACATTTATGCACTATTCAAATGTTTAAATTACGAATTATATTGTAACCCCCTTATTCATAAAAAATATCGACTTCATAAAGGAAGTGTAACATTTTACTATAGAGCTTGGTCTATATACCGACCACCAATTAGAAAAATCTTTAATATCGCAGCCCAAACTGATCAAACTTTAATAAATCGATTAAAGGGGGCAATACGTACACTATGTGAATAAAGAAGTATCCTGACTGGACCGCTCCCGGATTTGGTGTGCTCCAGCCTTTATCCACAAAACAGATAACTATTTTGTGCTCTAGTCTTATCAACAAGTAGACCAGCCCCCGGTACCCATAAGTCCCTCAAGCGCCAATAGTATATCGTGTTAAACTCAAATTAAGGTATAGCTTCACTGCGATTAATGAGACCGACCGACTAATTATTATCGATTCAGGCAAAAAATCGAATTAATCTCATTCATTTATATCAAAATATGATAACTACAAGTTGAGATAAACTTAATGGGACAATAAATGGCATCATAAAATATTGTCGCAGTGAATCTATACCCTAAACTGAACTCAACACGATATACGATTGGCGCTTGAGGGACATATGGGTACGGGGCAGGCACAGGTTATTTTGTCCCTAAGTTGTAAGATAAGTAAAGTTTTGTTAATGTCTCTATTTTTTGTTTTACGTTAATGTTGGGTGTTGTTGCTTAAATATACATCAATCTATTAATTAAGTGTTTGTTTTTGTATTCCAATATTTGCACTATTATACGAGTAGAAATATAAGTGGGAAATCGTTTGCGTCATAGACAATAATTATGCACTCTTAATGATTTGAAAAAATATCTGTTCTATGCGTATTGTGGCCTAAGGAAAACGCCGATGATTATCGAAGATAAGATATAAATAGAAATAATAGAACTTCGGAAAATAACATTGTTTTTCTCCGGATCAGGATTTTTTGTTTCATATTGAGTAGGTAATTTAAAAGTTATATCATTCCGCCAAAATGGTAGAGTTGACATACGACTAAAACATTTATCTTTCCAAAAGCATAAGTAAAAGGCAGGATTTATAAAAGTATTCTGGCGTGTTCAACTTAAATCTATAAACATTTTTGAGAAACAATAATCTTCTACAGTGCATTTATGCAGGTTTTATCGAATTCCTTAGTTGCCTTGAACGAACGACGAGCATGGACGAACGAACTTAGCAATTCTAAGCTCAGGAATGAGCAGGCGCTCTTATCGGACGTGCCTATGTCGAAAACGTGTAATAAGTAGATTATTTATTTCACTTTTATATGCTAGGTGCATCTTTATATAATAGTATTTAATTAAATAATGACGTTATATAAACGACAATAACATTACAAGAAATTACCAAAACAAGTTTGAAATGCATATCGAAAGAGTAGATCAGCCTGGCAACAGGAACTTGTAGATCTTTCGACCCAACGCACCGGTGTTTGACTCCGAGTTGGGCTCTGTTTGCGTCATTGACTCCAGCTGGATTAAACACTCGCTTAAACACGGCGAAGAAAAACATCGTAAGGGAAACGGTATGACCAAAAACAAAAAATCAAGGCAATGTGGCATCTACCCTCACTAGCTGAACCACCCTTGGTTGATAAGCTCTATATATGTACCTATACTCTCTCTCTAAGAGAGCCCGTGTCCCAGTAGTAGAAACGTAATGATATAGATGATGAAATAAGAATACCTACTCGTAGCTTATGGTGAACGTCATTTCTGGTTTAACAAAGATGAAGAAACCTACTTGAATGTGAATCGAAGGTTAAGAAATATAGCTGGTCAAGACTATTTACCTATAACAGGAACGCCTCACCTATATTCTTCGCTAAAGCTTGCTGCATCAAGGTAAGAGGAAATATATATATAGGCAACATTATTCTTCAAGATAGACACCTACGCAGAATCATATATATATCATCTAAACTAAGACGATCGTTTATTTCGTTCCCTCCAAATATTTGTATCTACTAAAATAACAACATAAATACTTCGATTAATAAACTTCCTGGAATTTCCATACCTAATATAGTTTAAACAAATATAGTAATAGACAGCTTCTGTGGCATAGTGGTTGGGCGGGTTGGTTCAAGTCTCATCACCGATCTCACCACCGAGGTTGCGGGTTCGATTCCCGACTGAGGCGACGGAACAAATGTTTGTGCACAAATAAAAAGCGGAGACATTTGTTTCGTGTCTGGGTGTTGTGATATCATGGTCCTTATAGTTCCTGGTTTCCTAGATACAGTAGCGAATTCTAATTATATATATATAGGACCAGGATCTATGTGTGGACGTATTTATTTATTATTATCTACATTACAGGTAAAGATGGCTTCTTTAATTATACTGATTGCTAAAAGTACCAATGACATTACATGCCATTGAAGTGGCCGCAGCTCTGGCAGAGCACAAGCTGAAACGGGGTTTACCGCCTGCTACGCGTGTTGCACAAAAAATACTTCGGGTAGAAGAGCCAGCGCGAACTGGGTTGTGGGCATCACCCGAGCATTCTGAGTCCGCGCGCCTCCGAGCTCGCATCGCTCACGCACCCCACGCACGCACTCCGCGCAGACAGCCTTTACGTGAGTTTTATTTACTTTATTTTAATTTGGTGTATTGTTATTTTGTAAATGAATAAGTTTTCAATGTACTATATTTTTTAATTAATTAATTTAAAGTTAATACTGAATTAAATTTTTAAAAGGAAAATTTGTTGTCCTTTTAAAGAAATGTAATTTACAAAAGTTACCAGATTTTTAAACAGCTCTATATACTATATATTTATAGCGGTCGATATTATTAGGACTTTATAATTACTTACCTAAGAATCCATGTTTGTTTTTGAAATCGGGTTGACTTATTCTTATAATTCTTGACATAGAAGCGGACATTTTCTCTATAATATAATAGTATATTATGATAGGTGAAGTACGTACCAATCAGTAGTAATCAGAACCATTAAACTTACTGCATAATAATATTATATTCTGTACTTTGTACGAAAACCAATTATCATTTGAATATTATATATAATAAAATAATCAGACGATAGCTAATACCTACAATACAGTAAGGTGGTAAAATTATTGGACCTCCAGAGTAGATACCTTTTCACAGTGTGGATGTTTTGTTCTTAGGAAATATTGGGTGCACTTTTGCATATTTGGATTTATGGAAAAAGAATACAGTCAGATAAAATAAAATATATAACTTCAAAAATAAAATGGTTTGATGGGTTACTTTGGGGAAAACAGCTGGAAAATATGGTCAATTAAGCTTTTTTTTTAGATAAAATCATTAAGAGAATCGCTTGCGAATCATTAAGAGTAGTCTTTAATTAAATGAATGTATTAACTTTACCTTCTCGGTTTATTATGAAAATATAATGAATGTTCGTAAAAATCTGCACAAATTCAAGGTGGATAGTGACCACCACAACATAAACACTAGAAATAAAGATAGAATTGCAGTACCTAGGTTTAGACTGAGTAAAAGGAATAAGTCCTTATGGGCAATTGTGTACGTTATTACAATAAAATTCCAAAATGTATAACGGAGCTCAAAGAAAGTAGATTCAAATTGAGTGTGTAAAATATTCTAATGAGAATAGCATACTATACAGTTAGTAACTACATAAAAGACAAAGATGCATGGAACATTCCGCTTCTGCCAAGTAGCCAACTGGCACATAAGAAAAATAATATTGTCAAAAACAAACATAAAATATTGTAACAAAAGTTCTAAAAAATATGCCCCTCAGTTTCTTGCCGTATCTTCTGTGTAGTGGTTCTTTTTCCGATACGGTGTGGTAGAGTCATTGTAATAATTGACGTTCATAAGTGCGTCTGTGACGACAAAATTGAAATAAAGAACTTTTAAATTGAATTGAATTGATATTACGGGTTTCTGCTTTACTGTACCTTAGTTAAAATTCAAAATATGCTGTTTTTATTTTCTCAATAATGCGCCTGATGTTTCCTAAAAACGAAACTTCCTCACTGCAAAGGAAAGGTACCTACACTGAAGATCCCAAAACTTTGCCACAGCCTGTATAACTTTCGTCTATTAAGTACTATATTTAGTTAAAGTAACTAACAAATTTAAATTGTATTAAACTTTTATTTAGGTCAAACATCTACCACTCAACTCTACTCTACCATGGAAAAAATGAACTTAATGTGACTTCCCTTACAATTTTTTATCTTAATTGGTTTCACTGCTAAGTAATGTATCGTAAGTAGGTACAAAGGTGGTGTAGGTATACTATTATATATTTATATGTGTTATTATTATCATATTGTGCTTTAATATGTATATCTCATGACAGAAGCATCACTCCGCAAAGAAATTTAAACAAATAGCGACTCTTGCTATGACGCCATAAAATTCAATTCAGCTCGCGTAGCGCTGCATACCTACCAGTCATATTAACCTACAGAGCGCCTCTCTTTCTATCGCATAGCTCTTATCTCTTCTGACGCGGCACGTGTAACGACGCGCGACCCGCCGTCGGTGTCCGGCTATGTACTTGTAGCTTCGTACCCACAGTGCAGAGTGCGCTAGGCCTGTTCAAAAATTATTGTTACGTGAAATTAAATAATTGCTAACAGATCTTTTTGAAATGATATATGAAATCCTGATCGTAACCGAAACGTTTACGTAGCAAATAACATCGAGCAATACCGTTAAAAATTCAGATTATACGAGTAAATTTTATATGGCTATGCATAAAAGTTTGTGTCCCAAATTTTGAAATTTAGAAACATACTCATGTTACGAAAATTCGTTTATGGTTGTCGGTTACATAATGCGAAATGGGGTCCAATGAACGCAGAGCAAGACGCGCGCCGGCCCGGCCTGCCGAGGCAGCCTATACTCAAACCGCGGCAGCTCGGACCATGGTACTTCCACGGCCCCTATCTTGTCATTGACTAATGATTGCCTACGAAGAGTTTGTTTACCACGCGCCCATTCTTTCTTAACAATAATAAGGTTGCTTTCTATCTCATAATCTTAAGTAATTTGAAGCAATTTCGCACTTTAGTGCCTTCACGTAAACTGGTTTTCAAACTTGTCGCGTCTGTTTGATGAAGCATTAGCACGTTCAATTAGCAAGTAGTTGTAAACGCACAGTGTTAACAAATAAAGCTCGGAATGTTTGTAATAATTTTGTCGACTTTGCTTGAAGAGCTTTATTGACTTTTCATAGTTTTTATATATAAACAAATGACGACCGAGTCCATGTGCTTTGAGTATAGGAATATACCTATACCTACTTATAGGTGAAGCGGGGTTGAAAAAATACCTAACTATAAATAGCTAATAGTATTTATATCCTTTAGTTTAGAAATTAGTATCGCTTTAATCTAAATTGTTACGGTATCGGAAAACAAATAAATCACCAACAAAATAGAGTTGCTGCTTTAAATGTCAGCCTGTTGCATAATTAAAATCGGCGTGCCAGCCGACGGCGCTGATATTTTAATCATCGTGTTGCCCTCTTTCTTTCTGATTGTAATAAAAAATTGAGGGTAGTATGCAAACAATACTTAGTAAATTAATACGAAGCTTACTATAGATAGCTAGGTACTAATAAATTTGGAAATTAACTTCCTAGTATCATAACATCTTGCCTAATAATATAAAAATAAGCAATTCATAAACTTTGTAATTCTGAATTTGAGTGCCAAGGCCATGTTGTCCACTTATTTATATGTCTTTCTTCAACTCTAGTGAGAAACTTTACTGTCAACGTGTTTTCTTATTTTTACGACCTGTGACCTAGCTTGCTATCCCTGGCTATATCACCTTTATATATATATATGGGCACGATTTACAGGTTTCTTTACCACAACTGAAACTAAAGTTCTTTCAATGAGCAATCTACTCTAGATTGCTCGTTTCCACAGAGATTTAATTTTATTTATTTATTTTATTATTATTATTATTTTGATTTTTTTTTCGAACATGGAAGAAATTCGGGTCACAAACATAATTTACGTAAATCCTTGATAAAGTGTTCTATAAAAATCAGATAGTGCATCGAACATTTTATCTTTTACAAGAAAAAACAACTTAATCATTTCACGCAAGAAGCATAATAATTGTTATGCGATTATTGTACTGTTTATTACTGACGTAAAAAATCCGTAGTGTATATACGCTATAATGTATAAGTGGTACAGTTTAATATACCTAGCCGTACTTATCTATCAAGTATGCAGCAAATAGGTTTGCAATTAACAAGTACCACAGAATACTAAGGTACAAGTACTAGATACCTAGTAATATAAGTAACATTAACTAATTCATGGAAATCACGTGGCATCTAGATACATAATAATATACCGACCACTACCTATAATGTATACATGTATAAACTAGGACACATCCTCTGATTAGTAGTAGATTACTATTTTTTTCGTAAGATTAAACGGATCATACGCTCCATATCACAAACGCAGTAGGTCATAATGCGCTGTATGTCACTAACAGCGTTCGTCAGAAGGCAGTTTGTCACAAACAGTATTCGAAACAAAACGCAGTTTGTCACTAACGCCGTTCGTCACATACGCAATTCATGTATTAATTACTATACAAAGTGAAATGAACACAAACGAACAAAAACTAGAATAATCCTTTATCAACTACTCTTACCGATAAAGATAGAACAATAAGTTGTTAGAAATGCATTTAAAGTTTTCCAAATGTATATTTAAACCAAAATTCAAAAATGTAATTTTAATACGTTCGCTAAGTTTAAAATGGATTTCTAACAACTTATTATTCCATCTTTAATGGTTGAGATAATTGCCATGTGCTGCCCCTGTCCAAAAACTGTACAATACTAGTTGACTTTATAGCAGGTTTTAGGCATATCATCTATACTTTCATACACAATTTTGTAACAACAGGCGCATGTGGACGAAGATGTTTCTCATGACAAATAGCGTACGTATATGACAAAAAACGACCGCGTCAAACCGCGTAAATGACGAACTGCGATTCTAGCCGACTGAAAAAATATCTCACTGCGTGACAATTTGCGTACATGACGAATTGTTTGTGACATGGAGCGTGTGATCCGGTTTAAACTAGGTACCTTCCATCTTCACTTTGTTATGTGACATTTGTAACTATTCCCAGAGCTACTTTAGCTTTGTTATGTGACATTTGGAGCTTTCCCACAGCTATCAAAACAAGCGTGAATAAATCAGTTTGTTAAACCTGATGGAAAGCGATGACGCGGTCGACGATGAATTATGCTTGCCCAGAAGATACCGATTCACTCCGGACTTGAAGACACCTATATTATAAGTATAGGGAAACAGAGTCGCTGGTAAGGTGTTCCATTCCTTAGCTGTTCGCATATAAAAGTTGAAGCGAAACGCTTTGTTCTGGTATTTAAACTATGTTCAGGATCGTAACCGATAGAGACGAACCGATGACGATGATAATGTCAAATAATGCAAATCTTTTCGGGGAGTGTTTTATTTAAATAACGCGTATTCGTATGTTAGTATAGATATGGTACAGCACAAGTCAATTCAACTCATACTTAACTGTATGGTTATAGCACAGGCTATAGTTATAGTAGACAGTCATCTTCTTAGTACCCAGCTGTGTCGTTTCCACTGCCATTCATTCAACTTCCGTAGAAGAAAAATAAATACTAACTGCTACAATTAAACAGTTTATTTATGCAGTTTACTGACACTGAAAAACTAGTACCTACTTGATGATACCGAACAATACCCGCAAGGATTCTTGCACGCAAGGAAGTAGTTTACAATTTATTACAATCGCAGCAAACTTCACCTTCGAAGTAGGGCACCGAGGAAATTGTTTCCGTTTCATGCAATTGTGATCGATTTCTAACATTTACCAATACTTTTTAAGTCAAATTAGATAGAACATGAACGAGAAATATTTCTGCCACGCGGTTTAGGTACTTTGACTTGCCATAGTTCTAATAAACGTAGATATAGTGCGGAGTGTGTAGTTGGGTAAATGGGTACCCAAGTGCCAAAAAATATTTATAGATGTTGTTAAAGCTAAAATTAAATGAAATGATCTAAGATACAATAATATTCGGAAAGTAGAAAAGTTTGGTTGCTCGAGACGATGACGGTGGCCAGCTTCGGGACGGTATTCCGAAGACGCTGGTTCGATTCCTGCCAAGCAATTCAATTTTACTTCCTTTTGACTATATGTTAATTATATCTGTCACAAAAAGCAATCACGTCACATATCACATCACAAAGACAATCACATCACATCACACTGACACTAATAATATAAATGCGAAAGTTTGTATGTGTGTTTGATCCCTCTTCACGCAGCAACAGCTGAACGGATTTGGATGAAATTTGGAATGTAGATAGCTTATGCTGCCTGCCCTGGATTACTATTACTACATAGGTTTATTCCGGGAAGCCGCGGGTCGCAGCTAGTAAAAAATTTAAATTTAAATCCGGTTGCTGGCGTCGTGACACACTAAGTTTATATTAAACCACAGAATACAAAAGGAAATTAAACAGAGAATAAAATAATAAAAATTAAACACGGTGTTGTTTACATCAACGTGTTTATTCACTTGTGAAGCACCGAAAAGCATACCTATTGGGCGAATACAGTAACTCATTTCGCGTATTTTCTAAAAATTTGTTTTGCATTTCCTTCTGGCCACTTCTATTCCATAGCCACCAATTTTTTTATATATGTGCATAATAATTAATTTATGACAAGAGCTTTTAGGAATTCGTATTACGTCCAAATAATAAATAATTAATAAGATTAAAATCTTTCTTGCCTTTTTGGGCAGTAGCGTATCGGTGTTTCGGTTGGTGTAAAAACCTATATGCTCTACCTATAGGTTGGGCAGGTTGGCCCACTTACACCATTGAGGTTGCGGTTTCGATTCCCGCGACGAGACAAATGAATGTGCACAAAAAAATAAAAAAGGGCAAGCATTTGTTTCGTGTCTGGGTGTTGTGGAACCATGGTCTTCGTAGTTCCTGGTTCCCTAGATAGGGGCCAGGCTCTATGTTTGTGATCGTGTGCCGCATTTATTTATTTCACCCTATTTATATTATTATTTTTTATTTATATCGAATGTTCAACGTTAAACGACGCTGCGGCAGGCCCAGACGTAGATGGCGAGACGAACTAGACGCATACTGGAAGGACACAAAAAGCCTTAAACCGTGAGGAGCGGAAAGAGGGTAGGGAGGCCTTTGCCCTGCAGTGGAACAAACCAGACTAATAATAATAATAATATCGAATGTTCAGTGAGCTCGAAGACTTCGAAACAATATAAAAAATATGTACCTCCGGCCTATTACCAAAGCCTGATTAAACATGCGTTGAATGGGACCACACAGAACATGAATAACCCGCCTGATGGACATGACCCTCCACTCATGTAATCATTGGTTGGGTATGTGCTCTATGTACTTATGACTATTACATATCGCGTGTCCATGAACGGTCAGCCTATGATTTGTTGGCAAGATCTTTACGCTGCTTTAGCAATAGGTAAGTAGGTATACCTAGAATTGAACTCACATTTCTATTTTTAGTCCCCGACGCAAAATATGGGGTGCTATATGTTTGACCTCTATGTGTGTGTCTGTGGCACCGAGGCTCTTAAACAGTTGGCCGGATTTGGATGCGGTTTTTTTTAAATTGAATGCAGGTTCTATATGTGGTTCTTAGACAAAATTGGTTCAGCTGTTTTTTATTTTTACAGGTTTTTTGTGTCGAGCGTTTTTAACTAGCTTAAGTTTGGATTTTAAGGTATTGATCAAACAGTTATCCTGATACATGTACATAAGTGTTATATTACCAATGACGTAATATTTAGTTTTGTTTGATATTACCCCATAGTCGCGCTGGACTCGAGTGGTGGGTTATATGGCCTATGGGCAACATTCTCTTCCTGTGAGAGAAGATATTTCTAGCAATGGAAACTTAAAAGGCTGAAAATGATGATTATCAGAGAAATTTTAATTGATATATAAATGTTTCTGTGTTTTCATTTATTTTAAACATATTATAGTACTTTGTTCCAAGTTCAGTTACCACATTACTATCGTATAGTTCTGACATCTAATATGTAATAAAATCCGTCTCACGGTATACCTAATGGTGTCTATTTGCGGTCCGACGGCTTCGAGCTTCTCAAACGAAGTTATGTCAAAGTAAACAGCCCAAAAAGAGGGCCGTGTCGAGATCTGCGAAATCGTCGAATTGGCCGCATTCTGTATTTGTTTCTTTATCCAAGTCACATGTTAAACGCGGAAGACGCACTTGACATCGATCTAGATCTATTGCAATAGCAAGATCAAATCACAAGGTCTACTTGCACCGTAGAAAATAATTTTATTGCTGGTCCCATTGTTACGTGTGGTTTTGTAGAACAATGGAATTCTTCTCATTGAGTTACCTCACGGATTTCATGGTGAATTTACAGGGTTTTCTCATGCTTATTAAGTTCTATCTTATTTCCTTCTATATTTTTATTGTGTTTTGTTTTAAATGGGTATGTTTCGTTACATAACTTATATGTATATCATGTCTAAGTGAAATCCAGTCTTTATCCAATACTGTTTGCCTTACAATATAAGGGCGATGTCCATTTGAATAAGCTACGCTTTAAAATTGTAGGATCTCCAACAACTAGCAACATAACAAGTACATATTTTAAAAAAAATAGCCGATATAAATTCCGATGTAAATTCCGATGTATCTTCGAATTGCAAGGTCGAATATCGATGTAATTTATATGGGTCCACTTCGTAGCTATACTGAACCAAACCTAATTTTCCAAATAGGTTTATAAATGATGTAGTTCTGAGGTCGCACATATATAAAAAAAAACTATGGAATTGAGAACCTTTTTGAACCCGTCCGTTAATATATAAACGAATATATAATATTATATAATATCGATGCGCACCTAGTAGTACCTACCTACTCGGTAACTACAATTATATGTGACCTAAGCTTATATAGCTTAGCTCCCAGTAGGTATATCGAGCATTATTTACCATTTATTACATAACAAAGACAATGTTACAAAAATAAAATTATTTCCAAAATTATCTACGATATCTAACGTGTTGCACAACCTATTGTTATTTCCACTTGTAAAATTAGGTTTCATGAAAACTTTTTTTTCGTAATTTTGATGAAATCTCGCACTAAATTACCGTAGCAGTTGGTAGGTACGTTGTTATATAACTTTTCGAGCTGATTATATCTAAAGTACCAACTGCGTCACGAACTTTAACCGTCATATGTTGCAAGTTTTGTACTAGTTTATAACTTAATTCTACTTAAAACTTAATTAGCGTAACAAAGTTACGGTGATCATTTACAAGCACTAATGGTAGTTATTCTTACTGTAAATATTTACTAAAGTCTTTTATGTTTACGTATAACATGTGATTTGAGTAAATAAATTCAAGGCTTTATTGTAATATACTACAGTACCTATATAAACTACTGTGCCACCTAGTACTCGGTGCCGTTACTGACACACAGGGACATTTTATATAAGGATGTAGGCATGCCACTGGTTAACCCTCTACCAATAAAATCTACTTATTTTTTGTATGTAACTGAATGACGAGACGACTTGGTCGTTTCCCTGATGGTAAGCAATACGCTAACCCATAACAACAAAAGCTTAAAGCACCACCCAGAACTTTGTTTTGCAATCCTGCGCGGCGCTGCACTGCGCTGGTCACCCTGAGACAATTAACTGTTGAGTCTCATAATGCCCAGTAATTTCGCTGGCTATAAATCCCTTCAAACCGGAACACAGTAATGCATGCGCACTACAGCTTGGCGGCTGAATAACTGGCAAAGCGACATTATTGGCAAATATTATTTAGTTACAATACTTTTTGAAATCAGATATTCTTTCCTCCTATAATTTTTAGATTTTCCTGCGCAATGGACAGCATAACTATCTTAGATAGCTTCTGATCCCTAGGCAATTCTTCTAATAACTAAGGGACCAGGAACTACGAAATAACTATGTAAAGGATGCTATTCCTCTTGGCAAGGACTATACCTAATACATATATATGTCTGTGTTTTTTCTGGCCAGGAATAGGTATATACATATGTGTCTCGCAGCATAGACATGGACGACCGCTTCGTCAATATAATATGAGCTAAGATCCAATACGACCGATGTCTGAAATCTTTTATATTGAGTTAATTGAAAATTAGATTTAAATCGATTAACATTTAATTTATATTTTAATGGCTCGTCACATACATAAATCTTTAGGCGAATTATAACAATAAACAACGAAAAATCATTAATTGAATAGGTTTATTATTGAAACTATTAAATGCAAAAACGATTAATAATAATTGAAATATATGTAGGATGATGAGGAAATAGCAAAACGATTGTCGCATGGTCTAGCTTTTATGACTATGGGCAGCTAGTCTAGGGCAGCTCAACTAGTAGCAACTATGGCGTCAATACACGTGTTTAGTATTCACTACGTTCAACCCACAGAAATCTTTCATTATTTAGAATTCTATGGTTTAACCACAGCCAAATATTTTTCTGCGTAATTGTATGTCTTCGCTGATCGTGATCACAAACAGTTTGATCAATCGCTTCACATTTTGCTGTTTTTACTAACTTGACTTTATTCTAAGAACTAACTTCACAGTTCAAAGCAAGTTAGTGGCCCTCTACTTACAAATTAAAGCTTCATCAGAAAGGAAATTGAAACATGCATTATAAAATAGACAGTCTTGACGGAAAGGTCAGCAACGGCAAGTTAACCCATTCGTGCTAAGTCTTCAACGCCGATAACAACTTACTCCGTTCTAAATCACAATGAAATTCATGATAGTATTAATATTTATATGTAATATCCCCGACATTTATAGTCTATCATGTTCGGAAATTTTAGAGTTACCGCCAGACAAAAAGTGGACGTTAATAGAATTGCAAACAATCCCTCCTAAAGAGATAGTCGAATGTCTGGCTCATCTAGGAAAAGAACAGCTGCCGACAGACGGGGCCGATTTTATTTGGCAAACCATTATAAATTTTTATGGAGGAATAGAAAATATTCCCGACTCGGTGCTAATGATTCTGCATTGGGTGACACCGGCGGTAAAACCGGAGGACTATGCAAATATTACACTGGACAACATAGACGTCATTGAGAATTTTGGACTAAATTACAATTTGAACAATGAACAGCTTGCAGCCATTGCAGATCGGGTCCGTGAAGATTTCGCCGGGAAGGAGCCTGAGGACTACACTTACTACGACCTCGTGGCTTTGAAACAGATACTGTGTCAATTCAACAGGAGTGAAATAGAGAGGATTCATCCGTCAGCTTACAGGGAAGCTGCGTTGATGGTCGGCAAGCTTGAGAACTGTGGACCGGAGCCATTAATAGGATTTGCTTCACTGGCAATGGATGTATCCGCATTTGGATCGCCCGTTGGATGGAACGAGGTAACAATCAAAACCATGGGGATCGTCGCCGAATATTTGCCGCGTGATATTATTGCACGATTCAAAATTGGGCTCAGTTCTGATAAAGCGACTCACTCAAACTAGGGTTTTATGCCCTTGTTCGTCCAGGTTTCGGTCTTGTGTGTGTGAGACAAATAATTATTAGCCAACGTCCACGAGACGAGCATGTTGTTCACCTGGTGATAGCGACCCGTATGCCTATAGTTGCAGCGCTACTCAGACCTAAAACCTTGTTTTGCAAAATTCTGCGCAGCACAGAACTGCGCTCGTCATCATCCTAAGACCAATAGCTCTTAAGTCACATAATGCCCAGTAATATCGCTTGAAAAAGTACCCATCAAACCGGAACGCAATATTGTTTGCACACTACTGCTTGGCGGTCTTACAGTATTACATTCATAGATGTATTTTTACTGAGTTTTTAGCATAATCCTGTATACCTAATCTTGGTAATGGCACTGTATAAATAGGAAATAGATTTATTAGCAATGGCAGAATGTCCGCGTACAAAGGTTATTACATATTTTAAATATGAATACGTGATATGAATATGACATAAGGTCACCTAGCGGACGCCTCCTGTCGACCAGACTTATGTGGAACAGTTAGGTCAAGTATTCTTACCTAGTATAAATATATACATAGATATCGTAGCGGTGGCGAACTTGATATCCTTGTACTAAAAACAAGAAAGTGAATTTTAGCATTAGGCAGTTTAACATTAGGTTGAAGGTTTTATTGAAAATAGTGTTTAAGTAGGTACAGTTCATCGTTACATTTTTTATTGAAGGTAGCGAATAATAAAAAAATGTATAATTCCCAACGATCACGTAAATAAATCCTGGCTCCTAACTAGGATTCCCTGTATCTAGGGAACCATGCAGAACCTACGAGGACAATCGTCCCACAAAAGCCAGACACGAAACAAATGTTTGTGATTTTTTCTGTACAAAAACATTGTCCCGTTGCGGGAATCGAGCCCGCAACATAAATAATAGAACCTACTAACCACAGTACTAAGTATAACCTCAGTGATGTATGACATTTGAGCCAACCTGACCAACTGCTATACAATAGATTCCACAGAAGCTGTCTAGTAAAACAAAAAACCAAAATAATATATCGGATTTTTGAAAAAAAGGTAGCTGTCACATTGTGATTTCTCATAAAAAAACAACATGGGTTTAATCGATATATCTCCCACCCGGAATGTTTCCCCTAAATTAAATAACTCGTCAAATCAAATCGTAAAATTTTTCAAAATTCCAAAACTTCAATACTTACTTATTTTCTTCAAAATTCATGATCAGGCGATGTTTCCTAAGAACTAAACTCCCTCACTGCAAAGGTTGCCACACCCTGCTTATCTGGGACAGGCAGGTTTATTGTGTGCGTTTACCATCAAATATAAAAAGCTATTTGAATGTACTTAAAATCTCTTCTTATTATTATTTAATATACGACTTTCAGAACCCTCTGTATTATATGACTAATAAATAATGATGATTTCGCGATGCATTATTCATTTATTATCATTGATAAAGTAATTAATATGTTCTACATATTACATGCGCGAAGTAACAACAGGTTTGTTAAGGAAACTACTTCATCGCCTCTAGGCCGCGTTGCGCGAGCGCATTGTCTTTATAGATGTTTTACTAATGGTTTCTTTAGTAATAACCTCTTTTGTACCTTTTGTAAGCAGGATATTTAGTTGCATACATGCATGATTTACCGAAATATAAACACGTCTATGTTAGGCTTGTGTAAGGATTCAATCTTCTTTCTCGTGTGTGTCGTGTGGAGTTATATGTACCTATACCGCCTGATGGTCTCCGACAAAGCCTAACGAGCCATCCGGGAGACCGATGTGACGCCTACGGATTAACTTACTACTTAACTAGCTGTATATTAACACTCAGCCGGTCACCCATCCAAGTAATGGCGCAGCGATCTGCTGCGAACGCCTAGACGAGCTACGCTACAAGCGCTGAGGAGTTTATAATCTTAATTCAATGTTGTTATTTGCTTTCGCATTTATAATATTAGTCAGATAGTATACATTTTCTATACCTAGGTAGGTACATAGCCACAATCATTGCGTAACAATAATACGTAGTTTCGCATTAATGTTCTAATAACTGACCTTTGTATTATTGGATTTCTTCATAATTTGTTTCTAAAATTCTTATACTATAGTAGGTATACTACTTAATTTATAAGAATTTCTAGGAAATAATTGTAAGATTATTTATATGCATTAAAAGAAGCGTAATAAATTCCTGAGACTCGTTTAATAACGAGCTAGTAAATTGTAACACTGAATACTAAGGGACAGAAGCATCACTCCGCAAAGAGATTTAAACAAAGAGCGACTCTTGCTATGACACAATAAAATTCAATTCAGCTCGCGTAGCGCTGCATACCTACCAGTCATATTAACCTAAAGAGCGCCTCTCTTTCTATCGCATAGCTGTTATCTCTTCTGACGCGGCACGTGTAACGACGCGCGACCCGTCGTCGGTGTCCGGCTATGTACTTGTAGCTTCGTGCCTACAGTGCGGAGTGCGCTAGGCCTGATTGTAACACTGACTTTAATAAGTTGAAATAGGTTTGTAGTACACCTTATAGGTATCTACGATTACCTAATAGGACGTACGAGTAGGTACAAACAAATCTCTCAAGGCCGAATTTCTTTAATTGATTAAATTGCAGTAACTATTAAAATTTATAGATATTGTAAAAATAGATTGTATATCATAAATTATGCACCTAAAGCTGCTGTAAAATTCTTAATTTAGAGATCTTGGTAGGGGTCAATTAAATGTCACTGTAACCTATAGCCGGACTTTTTATTAAACTGAGTAAAATGACACATCGAATGTTGCCAATTTTTCATGAAATAAATTAGTGCAGTGGTAAAAATATATCATAACACTACAATAATAGTCCCTATCATAAATAATGCACCGTCTTTTAGTTCGCGAAACTGAAACTAGATGGCGTTGGGCATCCTCAAAACACGCAAGCGTCTCATTCGACCACCCGACAACCTCTAACACTGGCGCCCAACGTGGGGCCCGATCACTTCGTACACTGGCGCCCAACGTGGGGCCCGATTACTTCTTACACTGGCGCCCGAACGCGACGCCCGAACACACTTCGAGGACCAGCAACCCACAACACAACATAAAGGAGACCTGTTGAAAATCGGAGGTGCGAGTTCTACAATTCAAGTGCAGTTTTAGTACAGTGGGAGGGAGAAAATGAGCATCCCGTCTAGTATGCGAGCTGACTATTGACCCCGCCTGAAAGAAATCATTCGACAACCGAACGCTTAATGAAATAATCTTGAGGTATGGAACGCCTCGTCGTTTTATAAGCGACAATGGAACCCAATTCGTTAGCAGTGTCATGCAACTACTAACATTCTATCTTGACATTCACCACGGATTCACGCCTGTTTACCATCCTGAAACCAATCCAATAGAACGGAGAAACCGCGATTTAAAGACGCAACTGGCTATTTTGGTTGAAGACAACCACACTACTTGGTTTGATAAACTGCCGAGTATACGATTTGCCATGAATACGGCTAAGCCTTGCTCTACTGGCTATGATGATTGGTGACAGCTGAAACGCTTAAAAGAGCTAGAGAAGTACAAGAAATGAAAGAAGAAATGAGAAAAGAATACGTCGACAAGAGAAGAAATTCTTGTCCAAACTATCAACCAGGTGAATTTGTGTTAGTTGATAGTCATCATCTGAGCAAAGCTAGTCAAGGGTTCAGCTCCAAATTAGCACTGCGACGTGATGGACCCTACGTTGTTATACGTCGACACGGACCTAGTTCTCTCGAACTCACAAACCCTGCCACCAATATTTCTGTGGGCATATACCATGCATCGGCACTACGCTCTTTCCAGGGAACAGAAGGAGCTACCCTATCAAAACCAACTCAGCCAATCAGAAAGAGAGGCCGTCCTCGAAAAGATGCCACTATCGAGACGGCTACTGCACGGATTATTAGACCACGGGGAAGACCTTCGAAGAATCTCAAAGGTTAAAGGAACCTTATCTATCTTCCTCATCGGGTCGACTTCGGAGACAGAGAGGGAGACTATAACACTACAATAATAGTCCCTATCATAAATAATGCACCAACGTCTTTTAGTTCGCGAAACTGAAACTAGATGGCGTTGGGCATCCTTAAAACTCGACGAACTTATGATTTGTATTCTCTTGTGTTCACTCACAAGGGTATATTAACGCTGCATGCTATTGCTTATTGAACCCATTAATATTATTGCTCTCTAACCGGCTACTTGCGTACTTGCAAAATCGCTGCTTCCACCTCGTTGGGACAGTGATCTCGCAGGTTTTGTTAGTTGGCGTCACTACTCACTCTGTACCACGTTACTCTGCTTATTAATCGATTCATATACCGACTACGCCGCCGTCTCATTCGACCACCCGACAACTTCTTACAATATTAGTTTTAAGAAACTTTTATTTAACTTGCAATGTATATTTGTTTGTCCGGGTGGAATCTTGCAAGCTGGAATTATGCATACTTGTCAAAGCCCTATGACAATGCAATATTATGGTGACAGCCAGCTGATCTGATGATGGAGATGGAAGGTGGGCAATGGAACTCCTTGTCTTGAATAAGCATGTCTTGAAAAAATATTTTTCGACGAAAAACTTATTTCACTCATTTCAGTTCAGTCTTCCTAAAAGTTCGTACTGTGTGATTTTACTACCTAGTAACGAGTCTATAAAATACTGCAATATACCTAAGTACTTGAATCAATATTGCGAGGTTTACAAAATAAATTCAGTGTCGGAAGAATTATCGTCACTACATTTATAACATATCTATCCGAAACTATACATTAGCTGGCCGAGATGACATATTATATCCTTTTATTTTATTACGAGTATGTGCGCGATGCGGTTCCTCCATTTCTCGGCAGTCAGTTTACTTGAACCCTCTTCAAAAGGAATTTTCACATCTTTCAGTTCTATTATTCGTAGCTACGTAGCCTTTACTCAATGAGTTTGAGTTTGCAATGGTTAGCGGCAAGTAAAGTACCGTAACCCCGTCATAATATTTGTGATGGTATTTTGCTTTGGAGACACTCAATACATTCAAAATACTCTTATACCTATACTTTATTACTATATTCTTGCCTATACTTTATTACTATATTCTTGTTATTCACATAACGAGGTGCAAGCTTAGAAGGCGAGAAGTGTTGGTTTTAATTAATCGATTAAATGACTATATTTTCTAATTTTCACCATCAAATTTCAATTACTATCTAACATTAGTAAATTTTCAAAATTGCGCAAGTCTGAATATTTGATATTTGTTTGTTTACGAATACGCTAATAGTGACATCTACCTTCTATAAGCTTTGCGTTTTAAAAAAATATTTTTAAATGAATTTCATCTCAATTGCCCTACCGCTAATTTAACTTCAAAGTATATTTTCCACTAAAGATTCTCACGATTGCATCGCAGGGGTAAACTCTACAGGTTCACAAAATTAGGTTATAATTTCAATCGTATTTTTAAAGATATGAATTATTTTTATTACATATTTATCATCCTTAACCAAATATTAAGCCGTTGGCGGCGCGTGAGAACTTTATATATAAAGTTATAAGTGACGACAGTAAATGCTTGTTCGTTAATACGTTCATAAAACAATTAATTTAAGATATATTATTAATTAATTGAATTTATAGTTCCTTTCTTCTATTTTGAACGATAAAAGCTGAACTAAATGCATCACTACGATTTGAGAGTTGACAACATTATTTTGAAAAGACATTGAATTGTCAGTTTACTCCGTCTAATTATAAATTCAACTATAGAGTAGAGTCTCCTTCATTTAACTATGCCTTAGCCAGGCTACGACCTACTAAATCAACAAAAGACACACATAATGACACATAACCTTACCATAATCTTACCCGCCTACAACCTGTTCTTATCCACACATATTTTCTATAATCTTCAATTAACAAAAATCATTGAAGATGTGTCCCTTTACCTTAATTATCTTTCGTCACTGTGTCCCACACTATACACACATTTTAAAATACTATATGGTTAATTTTTTTTACCCTGTAAACGCTTTATATAATTAGGCCTTATATAAAATATAAAAAATGCGCAGACAGCGAAGCAGGTATCTACTTAGGTATATATATCATAATTATCTCTAAATATTAACAAACTAGGGTGGCGCAGTGACCCAAAGTGAGTCTTGGCATTGGTTCTCCGACTATAAAAGACGCCACTTCAGTCTGTCTTGCGCCTTTCCTGCCATTCCTCGACTCTACTATTCTTTACTCCTTATATCTAAATATATATTACAAATCCAATTTCAAACATACAAATGTTCGAAATAAGGATTGTAAAACTGTGGTCATACCACAGGTAATACGTATGTTAGAGCTGATGCACCTGTGAATTTCCACGTGGTGTGGCGAAATTTTTGGATCTTCAGAGTAGGTATCTTTCTTTTGCAGTATGTAAGTTTTGGTTTTAGGAAAAAAGGAGGGTATTTAAAAAAATTTAAAACTGAAAAATTTAATTTTTGCTAAACTTACTGTCAGGTTAAAACAAGTAGTTTCTCAAAAAATAGATGATACAACATGGGCTTAATGAACCCTATTTTCCATCAGGGACGTTCTCCAAAGTAACCCATTAAAATCAAATCATACCTAAGTTTTTAGAAAAATAAAACCTTTTTTTATAAATAAAACATTTTTAATAGAGGCGTTGCTGCGCCAGCGTAGTTAAACAGTTATTTAATCCATCCGAGGAGTTCCTTCTGATTCAAGGAGATTCAAGCGATGCACGGAATCGCTGAGGCCAATGAGTAACACTATGTTATATTATTGTAAACTGAATAAACAGGCTTATTTATATACGGATAAGTTAAGATTATTGTCGCGTGCGAAACCTGATCCTCTGGCGATGCAACCTTGCAAGTTGCATTTAGGAAGGTATAAGTAAGTAGTAAGCACCTACTTATGTACCTAGGTAGTCTAGGTACATACATACTGGTTGTAATTTTAGAGTTCAGGAAAAAATATGATAGGTATTTCGGCATACGTATATTATGTTACATAATTCTGAACCCTGAATCCTCTCTTAGATATAAACCAACCACAAGATACCAACACATTTGATGACGCTCTTAGTCTCTACCTATAAATGTGCCCAATCCTTTTATCTTACTTATGCATGGAGGAGGTTATTATTTGGACACGTTATTGTCTCACCATCATCAGCCTCGATTTCATCAAGCTGGAGTATAGGCCGGGTCTCAGAGATAGAAAGAGAGAGAGATAGGGAGAAAGTAATTTAATAAATAAAGAGACGGATATCATAATCAACCACGCCCCTGCCGCCGCCGGTTCTTCGCCAGCCCATAGCCAGACGTACCAGACTAACCTAACCAAGATCCGGGCTCCTCCACTACTGAATGGCTCCGGCACAACATCTGCCACCTGGCACGCCTCAACGTGCTGACCCTAATCTTAGCCCTCAACTTCACCGTCTCCGGTTCTTGTCGCCGCTAGCTACCTCTTCAGGTCCACGTCGTCATAGCTTGCAGAAGAGTGCCGTACTTCGGCAAGTAGATATTAGGCGGGTCCTTCTTATCCACACCCAGTTTTTACTAACCGAAAATAAACAGTTTCTTTGCGATCATGTGTGGCACAGTAAGAGCACGTGCGACTTTCGTACCGACGCACCCAAGTTCAAATTGACTTCAATTGTCGCTCTGTATAGGCCAGCGGAAAGCGTAATAGGCTCTGTGTGTAATTTATAATGATGCAAAATAGTGCCAAAATTAAGATTAAGCAACCGGCAATCTGACCGAAGCCACCGGTTTGGCGGGTTCATAATTTTGGGTCAAGCGTCATTCATAAATTATTTATTATACTATTACAATAATAGCCTAGTTTGCTAAAGAATAGTGGTATTGCGGGTAATTAGTAAGTAGTAGTTATAGCATAGGGCAATAACAATAGTATATAAATTGACAAGATGACCAAAGATTTAGTAATACATTGAATTGAATCACATTAATATTACAAATGCGATAGTATGTACCTATATAAGTGTTTGTTACCTCGTCACGCCGCAACGGCTTAACGTATTTGAATGAAATTTAGAATGGGGATGGCTAATACGCTGGATTAACACTTAGTATAAGTAGTTTATAAGGGCGAGTGTGGCTCAGTGGGAGAACGTGCGACTTTTGATCCGACGCACCCGAGTTCGAATCCCGCTGGCCCCGCACCACTGACTTTCTTAAGTTATGTGCGGATTTAACACTAGCTCTAAAAACGATGAAGGAAAACATCGTGAGGGAACCGGCAAGTCCAAGAGTTTATCACAAAAATTCAAGGTCATGTGACATCCACCAACCCGCACTGGGCCAGCGTGGTGGTTGCCCATACTCTCTCTACGAGAGAAGGCCCATGTCCCAGCAGTGCGAACGTGATGGGCTGATGATGATGATAAGTAGTTTATGTCCCGGAAAAACGAACAGTCTCCGATGGAGCAACTATAAACGCAATTCTACGCAGATAAAACCTCGCGGGCGCAAATAAAGGCGCATCTATGTTTTTTGCACATTTTTGGTCGCATTGTGTTTGGTTTTGCAATGCAATGGTCACAACATATTACTGGAATGCTAAAGAAGTTGTATTGGAGTGTTGTATCAGAAATATATGATATGTTGAAGGATTTCTATGCTCTCGTCTGTTGCGACAGTCGCAAGGCAAAAAAATAATGCTGGAAGGTAGTAGGTACATTTTTTGTCTAAAAATTACGGTCATAGGAAAGATTAATATCTCTTGGGATGAATGGAGTTGTCTAAGCTTTGACGAAAAAACCGAACACATGACCTTTATATCCAACAGATCATAATTATCTACGTTGCTGAAAACTTAAGGGATACACCCTTAAGTTTTCAAGTAGGTATAGAAATCTAAACCTAGAACAACACCGACGTAGGCATCCCAGGAAAGTGGAATAACTACTACAAAATAGAAGAACCACTCATAACTCACAACTTTGTATTTCTGTTGACAGAGCAAAATGACGACAGCGAGCGTTCTAATGACGGTCACCACCAGCTGGAACGTCAGTAACGATAAGATCGACAAGGAATGCCTCGCCAAAGCCGTGAAGAGTTACATCTCGGAAGCTGCCCAGGAAATACGGGAGACCCCCGCGATCAGGGAGCAGGCCGTCAGCATCATGAGAGACTGGATCCAGCAGAACAGTGACATTAGAAACGTCCGACAAGGTAAGTGTCGTGTGTCATCTTCATTGTGTACCCAGCTACGTGTTATGTTCATGGAAATCTTTTAAGCTCCTTGGTTGAGTTCTAAGGATGACTTCAAACTAGGCAATCCCTGCAGCAAGGGAATCGACTAATTCGAACACCGATCGCGATATCTTTCGATTTCGAATTTGAAATGCATTAGCATCCTTCAAACTGCGATATCGATCATTCTTAGCGATCGTGATTGGGATATGGATTGGGACGTTTACTCTCGGACACCGATCCCAGTCGCTTTTAAAGATATATCATGATCAGTATGTCTATGGGATTGTCTAGAATACTGAACATAATATATGTTTAAAAGCGTTTGGGATCGGTGTCCGAGTGAAATTATGCCCATGGAGGCTTAGAGCTTAGTATACACAATATTTGGAACTGTAAGATAAACTTTAAATTCGGTACGTACCTACTCAACTGTTCCTCTCGGCTTATATTCTAACCATGTTTTTATAATACATTTCATTTTTGTTTCAGACGATGCTTTCATACTACGATTCCTAAGACAGAAAAAGTACAGTATCCCGATGGCCCAACAAACTCTATTGAAATACCTCGGCCTAAGAAAATACTATCCAGATATATTCAAGAACCTCGATTGCGAAGACGCAAAAATGCAAGACATCTTTAATAATGGGTAATTATATACATACCTATTACCTACACAAATCTTTGTAATGATGCCTATCTGTATACAAAAATGTTTTATTGCAAAATATTTTATCTTGCCAATAAAATATACCTGTAACCAATAATTCCTGGTAGGTAAATTGATACTGATGAAATACTTGATGCAGCTCAATGGGATGTTAGAGTTTATATTTATTGATTTGTTATAAAGATTATTGTTTGATATTACGAAAATAATAAAATTGAAGGACTTAAAAAATGCAAGAAGGAGGTGTCATGGATGACATAATTTTGCTTATCCCTAAATTTTGTATACTGTACCTGCTCGTATATATTTACCATATAAAAATAAAATCTACCTAACTGTATACCTGGGCAGGATGTGGGGAACCAAAGTCTAATACACCATATTATACTTAAGTTATAAAATACAAAAGTTTGTCATTCAATCACCCAAAAAGTACTAAACGGGTATTCAAGAATTTTTGTAAGTAGTTACTTGAGATATTGAAATAGAACGTAAGATACTTTTATCCCAGAAAACTGCACAGCGGGTAAAAAATATACCTAGATTGATGAAACTGGTCTCAAAAATATTTAGTTGCTAACATATGTTACGTAACTGCTCCACCTAATCCGTGACATAATTTCGGAAATAAAACTGTAGATTCATAACAATAATTTCCTAACTTTAAGGTACGTGGCCGTTTCTCCGGTGCGAGACGGCAAGGGTCGCCGGGTCATCGTGTACAACATGAGTAAGAAACTTTTTCATTTATTTCATTATGTGATGTTACCTACTTTAGGGCTCAAACTCGTGGTTCCATCACGCAACGCATGATGACGTCTGACCTAGTACGGTAGTACAATAATATGCAATCATTTTAGTTGCGACAGTTTTTGTTAGGTAAGTTACTACATTTATGATTTATGAATCACGCATACCGTATTACTGACCTAAGGGAGCAACATGCCTAGTGGCAAAATCTATCACAAAGTTAATATGTTATAGGTATAGTAATATAGATCTCTACCAAACAATGTTTTTAAAAAGATGTTGTAGATTCAAACGTTTGATTAGCAGGTAATTGATTTGGTCAGACATCATAATGCGCTTGCGGATACGTGGGGTATCTCGTTTACTTAGCTATTACTGCTTGCGTGCTTTATGCGAATTATCGTTGTAAATTGTAATATGAATGTTGTGCATGTGATTAGGATTAGCCACGGCTATCGCGAACTTAATTGTCTTCAGCTGCGAAATATAGGCATTTATACGAGTAACCAATTGCGTAGGTATATTGTTTAAAAATAATATGTTATAAAGATGTACCTAATTTGTTTCCTTACATATAAGAAGGAGAGAAAGAGAACACAAACTAGAGGAATGTATCATCAGGCTACAATCCTATGCGGTCGTTTCCAAGACAGTAAACGCTCCTATATGATAAATAGAAATCCGAAAAATTATTGTATACTTAGATGAAAAAGTTTTTCATAATGTACGTACCATATTTTTTTAAATTAAAGTGAAACTGCGATGCGCTCGAGCGCGCGGCGTTGTGGTACAGTCCTCCGAAATCGGGTCCTATTATAACTGACACATTTGTTTTATGACTCGTGACGAGATGCCAATTAAACACATGTTCTTAACTTGTTTCGCGCTTGTAATCTGTAATCTAATGGAGATGTTTTACTACGTTAACACTTTGAAGGTATTCGCTTAGTGTGACTTCTTATATAGTTTCTATATCCTTTGCTTCAACGTTGCAATGATCAGCAAAAGTGCAGTTAGTCTTTCACGTCTTGGCATCGACCGACATCTTATGTTCTCTTTGTACAGTAGTCGATAAGCTGATCTGGTACTAATGTCGTACCTATTTGCTACCATATACAAATTTACTTTACGCTTGTTACATACTAACAACTTATACTTATTCCATTTCCCAGATTGCTTTGCGTTTTCGAACTCTGGGCGCATCTTTATATACTTTATTGTACAGGTAAATTCAACGCGAGTAAGTACGGGTGCTGGGACATGTGCCGCGCCCACATTCTCATCTACGAGAGCCTGATGTGCGATCCCTTGGACCAGATGTGCGGGTTTACGCACGTCGGCGACGGCAGTGGGGTCACCAGCGCTCACATCACGTCGTGGAATCCTACCGACTTCGCCAGGCTTATGAAATGGGGAGAGGTGAGAGATATATATTATTCTATTTTATTTATGTCCATGTTTTTGAACTTTATAATTCTTGGACATCAACGTTTTAAAACGAGTGTTAAATCTGCACATAACATAACTTACAAAAGTCAATGGTGCGTTGCCAATTCGAACACCAATACGTCGGATCCTAAGTCGTTTCCGCTTAGCCACACTCGCTCTCATCTCCTCTCCTCCACTGTAGGTAAACTTTATATAAGAAGTTTTTATTTAGCAAATCTTGATGGACAGGTATGTCAACTTGCACTCATTTTATCTCCGGTTCCGGTAAAAATTGCTAAATTAGGTATACCTACTACCTCCATACCTAATGAAAACATTCATAATTCCTGTTTACTTTACTTCCAGTTGATCCATTTATTCGTGTCGCTACACCTTTTTTTATTATCTGCGTTCAACCTACTTATCAACCAACAATAATGTATTGTATAACCATAATTTGTAACATCTTCCGATTCTTATCTTGAATCAGATTATTTCAAAAATATATTTTTTTAATAGCACACTTCAGCCATTGTTAAAAAAAATTAATGAAATATCAAAACTGTCACTCAACTTATAAATACTTACTCATTCAATTATTTAATCGATTGCAATAATTTTAAAACAATATGTAAATATAAGACTATTAAAAACCGGTCTTACGGTCGAATTTATTTAAAAGAAATGTCTAAGTGACCTTTGATAATATCACGGACAGGCGTATTACTGACCTACATAGTTACCATAGTATAGTTACATAATAAAAAGTATGTTAATCAGAGGCCTAGTAATAGATGTAACATTACTAGGCCTACTAAGTAATTATTCTGTGGTAATGGATAAGTCGATTTGTTAATTACTTATTCACCTTAAGTCAAGTCAAAGTTAAAAGATATTTTTTAAATAGGTAGGTACAAAAAATGCACTTTTAAACGTCTGAAAGATATAATATAAATCAGCTAAAATACGTTAAAATTGTAACTTATAATATCATGACTTGGAAAAAAAGGTAAGCATCTCTACTCATTTCTTTCCCATACACAAATTGAAGTTCGGGCAGAAACGAAATGCGAAAACTGACTCTACCAGTGCTTCGGAAATACGCCCGAGAGAAGATAGCCGCTAGAGAAGATAGCACCGAGAAACTGCGGGGATGTCTCTCTTTTTTAATCTTTTACAATGTCTAAAAAATAACAATGAACACCTTACCTGTACCTCATACCTACTTAACTATATTTTGTTTTTGTAACTTGACAAGACGTCAAGATTAGCCTGAGTTTGCTAATGGCGCCTTCCTAAGCAGGGCCTGCATTGCGGATTAAAGAGAGAAAACAATGCGAAAGTAATTCTGTCTATCGTATCCATTACTTTTTTTCGACTAAACGGCTGGACTGATATTGATGAGGCACAGATAGTTTGTAGCCTGGTAAAGGATATACCAATTTAACACGTGGTTCCTATGGGATCGCGATATAACCAGTGCCCACGTGCAGGAAGTCGCAGGTGGCATCTACTTAGTACCATGGACCAAGAATATTTGGTCCATGTTAGTACGAAAATAAAGTATATTACATAGCCTTTGTTTTATAATCGAAGGGTTTCAAGCAATTCTATCTCACTAATCACACTAATATAATTACGAATTTTTTTTTTATATTACTGTGTGATGAGACGAGTAAGTCATTCGCCACGCCGATGGTAAGTACGATGGTAAGTGCCACGCCTGCCCATAACAATTGCAGTGCCACCCAGAACTTTTAATGTAAGTGAGTTTGTATGTACAAGTGTATTTGTTACCTCTTCACGCCGCAACGGCTAAACGGTTTCAGATGAAATTTGGAACGGAGATAGCTTATACGCAGGATTAACACAAGACACTTTTTATACCGGATAGTGCACTTTTTAACCGAGAGTGAATCCGCAGGGTGTAGCTAGTTGTTTTAAATTTGTTCGCTTGGGGTTTCTCAGCACAGTTTCGGTGAGCACTCAAAGTTCAAAAGTTCTTTATTCATGTTTGGCATCACAGACGCACTTATGAACATCAATTATTACAATGACTCTACCACCGTATGTATCACCACTACTCAGAAGACACGGCAAAAAACTGAGGGGTATTTTTTTAAGAACTTTTGTTACAATATTTTATGTTTGTATTTTTCTTCTGTGCCAGTTGGCTACTTGGCAGAAGCGGAATTTTCCATGCATCTTTGTCTTCTTTTTTATGTAATTACTAACTGTATAGTATGCTTTTTACATTAGAATATTTTTCACACGCAATTTGAATCTACTTTCTGTAAGCTCCGTTATACATTTTGGAATTTTATTGTAAAAACATACTAATTGCCCATGAAGGACTTATTCGTTTTACTCAGTCTATACCTAGGTTCATTTTTTGTGTTTATGTTGTGATGATCACTATTCAACTTGAATTTGTGCAGATTTTTACGAACATACATTATATTTTCATAAATATACAGAGAAGGTAAAGTCAATACATTAATTTGTTTAGACTTCTCTTAATGATTCGCGAGGACCTAACTCATAAATAGCGCGAACCGCCCGCTTTTGTAAAATAAAAATAGCTTCTATGTCCGCGGCAAAACCCCACAGCAAAATATTTAATAAAATCCCGGAATGTATACATTTAGAAATTAAAAACCATAATATATTCAAAAGAAAACTAAAAAAAATCCTTATAAAAAAGCTTATTATTCTCTAGAAGAGTTAAAAAATGATGCGGGTTGGTGAAGAACTAGTTTTTGCAGTAATTGAATTGTTTAAATTATTTTTAAATTTGTTGTCTGTTGTTGTGTTCCTAATAAAATTATATCTTGCATGTGACAAAATCTATAGATACTAAACCTGACATTCAAATTGTAATTATTTAGTTTATTTATTATTAAACTTTAGTGACTAAGCACAGACTACTTATGACATTAAATTAAATTAAATTAATAATGTAAATTAAATACTTATAAGTAATTAGAAACAGAATGTTGAATTATAATAGAACTGCACCCACTATGCAACACCCTTACAGGGTACATACTTATAGCATACTTTGTGACACTATTTTAACACCTGTCTGTAATAATATATGTACGAGCATTAATAAATGAATATGAATATGAAAATGCCATATGACATTAAGCTGTAGATGTATGCAAAGTAAACTAACCGAGCCGTAGCTATATCCGTTAATTGCCTAACTTTACTAACCGCGTATGCAGCAGAACTAAGTTTTCCTGATAGAGCATCGATATGAGGACCCCATTGCAACTTAGAGCACTCAAATCTCAATAGAGCAACATATACTCGTAATATTCTTGATGTGAATATTAAATAAAGATTTCTAAAACTAACTCTAACCCTTGGTACCATTACTACTAATTCTTACCTACTCTGCGCTCTAACCTGCTATTCCACTCCTCTTCTCCTATTCCTCCACTCCTCGCAGAATCCGACCTGCTGCAACCGCTACATTTATATGACATTACATATTTTTATATTCGATTATATTTTGTATTGTGTAAAAGTTTTTAATTAATCAAAACCAATTAAATATTATTCAATACTCGAAATTTAAATATTTGTATGCAGTCTTTGCCTATAATTACGATGGCATTAACTATCTTAAAATTTAGTAACATGAAATTTTAATAATGTACATTCTGTTGATGATAATAAATAAAAAATAAATAAATGTTGCAGCAATCAATACCGATGAGGCATAAGGAGATCCACCTGACGAACGTCCCAGCCGCCATCAAGTACATCGTGGACTTCGCAGCCAGCAAAGTCTCGCCGAAGATGACCGAGCGACTCAATGTAAGTCGACCGCAATTTTTACCAAACTACGCCTAAGCAGGCCTAGCGCTGTAGAGATGTTAACTCTATGCCTAGCGCACTCCGCACTGTAGGTACAAAGCTACAAGTACATAGCCGGACACAGCCGGCGGGTCGCGCGTCGTTACACGTGCCGCGTCAGGAGAGATGAGCTATGCGATAGAAAGAGAGGCGCTCTGTAGGTTAATATGACTGGTAGGTATGCAGCGCTACACGAGCTGAATTGAATTTTATTGCGTCATAGCAAGAGTCGCTATTTGTTTAAATTTCTCTGCGGAGTGATGCTTCTGTCCCTTAGTATTCTGTGGCCTAAGTCAAAAACAAAAGAATGTGGATCTCATAGGCTCTATGAGTTTTCACCTCGTACTAAGTAGTATGTACCTATACAATTGAAGGGTGATTTTGTTAACTGACTGGCATAGCGACTAAAAAAAGAAAACAACTGTTACTAAAACACTAGGAACTGTAAGGTACTTAACAGTTGACAAAAATATTAAGTGTAGATTGCATTTTGCTCGTTCGCCTCTGAGCTCGAAACCGCGGCACCGTACTTAGCTTAGGTCCCAGTACCTGCGATTGCTGAACCGGTGACAATAATAGTTAGTCATTGGTGATAACGAACAAACACACTAACACACTATATAACTTTCGCATTTATAATATTAGTGCGATTGAGTGATTTTTATGTCAACTTTATTTTTGGGTTCACCAGTGATTTCCGAAATTCGCACCCCAGGTCACTAGGTGAGGTGATCTGTTGGTAACTAAGCCATTGCCAAAAACTCATACCGGCCGGGCCGCGGCCGCCTACAGTGGCCTACATACAATAAGCAAATTAAAATATTCGGTTATGTCACCATAATTATTAATAGCCACAATTTTATTTCAAAACTACACAAATGGCAAACAACAGTTATTACTCAGAATGTAAATAACCTCATCAAGAGATGTCCTACCTCGAAATCAAAATCTTATTTATAACGTTGAATACCCTTCACCTTATTTTCGCGTGGCAAGTGCCTTCAGTAAGGTCAGCGACATTAATCAGAAAAGCAGAGGGCCAAATGTTGAATCCTGACTTACACCATAGCGCAGACCACGGAACGCATATACAGGGTGAATTTTTCAAGTCGGCGTGGATGGCGAAATCTGAAACTTTAGGGAATAGCAAAAAATGGAAAAGTTTCAGTTTAAAGAGAAAAAAAGAAAATTGCATAACTGGATTAACTATACCTACTAGCATAGTCCGCAGGAGCGGAACGGTGAAGGAAAACATCGTGAAGGAACCGGCATGTCCAAGAATTCATGATCATGTGACATCCACCAACCCGCACTGGGCCAGCGTGGTGGATTATGGCCCTTACTCTCTCTATGAGAGAAGGCCCATGTCCCAGCATTGGGAACTTAAGGGCTGATGATGATGATAGTCCGCTGGTGATAAAAAGCGACATAATATGTTAAGTAGATATTTTTACATTTCAGATCCACTGCAACCTTAAAACTCTGCACAAGAAGATAGACGTCGCATGCTTGCCGAAGGAATTCGGGGGAAAGATTCAATTTAGCGAGATGATTCAATACACAAAGAAGATGCTTTCCGATAGAAGACAGGAGGTGTTGGATCTGGATAAGATGGAGTTACTTAGTACAAGAGGAATCACCTCCTCTAGGAAAACCAACGGCCTCACGCCCGGAGAAGGATCCGTCGAAGGCAGTTTCCGAAAGCTAGAAATAGATTAAGAGCATTTATGTTAGTGTTTTGAGCAGTTAATGTCTTGATCTTGTGATATTTTTTTTCGTACTGAATGATTTTGTGTGGCTGAATTTGTATGCAGTAATCGAGAAAAGAAAGTTATTTACAAATGTACCTTATAGAGATAAGTAAAAAGGTAGGTAGATAAGTATATTAAGTATTGGTAAGGGTATCCACTATAGAAGCGTTTCCAATCTGCAAGGAGTTCCAAACGAGCTAAGCGGTCTCTGTCTTCGGATGTGCACTGCGTGATCTATCAGCAGTTGATTTTTGTGTTATATGCGCCATCTGTTACCATTCTGGCGTACTTCTAGCACAAATTACTTGAAATTACATGGTGGTGTCCACAATAGGGAATATGCATGTTTTTTTCATAATACATAAAACGATTCATTATTGAAAACAATTAATAAAAAAAATCTTAAAAAAAATTACATCAAATGAAAATCAAACAAAAACGCGCCATTTGCGTGTGACGTCAAAATGTGGGGACCTAGGAACACCTCATTGGTTTGTTTATGCTACATGTGTAGCGTGTGTGTGTGTGTCAATAATCTCTAATAGGGCAGGCTCTATGTCAAAAATTTACTAATGCTGCGACCCGCGTGACGTCAACATGTGGTTGCAGGTATTCAAGCGTTGTGAGATTACGTTAAAAACGAAAAATACGAAAAAGAAACATTGTAATACAAAAAAATACGCAATTAATAACAATTATTATATCAATACTAAATGTTTAAAAAAGTAATCTTTCAATAAAAGCTTTTTGCCGGATTTTTCGACAACACATGCATATTCCCTATTACTGTACATAAAACTTGCAAAACAAGTTACAACGATGTACCTAATCCATTATAGATTATTGTTGATATATTTTTAAATTTTAATTGTTTCTTCTTTGTTTATGTTGTTTGTATAGAATAGGTTCCATGTTTTAGCTGTTAAATGGCGCTTAACATGCGTAAGTACTTTATTTGTATTGAGACTAGTACATATTCATTTTGAGCATGGATGCACCATTTCACGGCAATGATGGCTCAAACCATTGAAATCTGTTGGTATGCTTCTTGGCTCCAACACTATACGGTCACAGAATAGATACTATAAGTGTAGTAATGATCAATAAGTTGATCTATTATTGACTGATCTGTCTTTCTGTATAAAACTTGGCTCCTAGGAAAGGTATAGGGATCTAAAGTATATAACAGGTGTAGTTGTTAAGTGAAACGGGATTGTCACTAGTATTCCTGCACATTTTATTTGTATCATAAACATTTTGGCCAATAACGTAACCGTTTGAGCGCCCCGCTATAGAAGGAACACAGTAATGCTCGCGCACTACTGCCTGGCGGTTGAATAACTGGCAAAGCGGTGGTACCCACCCAGACGGCCTCTCGCATACGAGAAACCTACCACCAGTTATTACATTTGATTTTTAAATATATGCAATTGACTGTAAAGAAATGAAACAAATTAATAAATTTCGTTAAATTTATTTCACCTAAGCACAAAATATATTAAAATATTGTTTGTCTATTGTCAATACCAGTGTTAAACTTAAGTGAGCTTTTTAGATTAAGAGTGTATATAATAAAAAGATTTGTATTATGATAAATTTCATTTCCCGTCCCCACATCACACAGACTGAACATATCCTACTAACAATATACACGCGAAAGTTTGTAAGATTGTATGGATGTATGTTTGTTACTCTTTCACGCAAAAACTACCGAACCGATTTTGATGAAATTTGGTATGTACGTATATTAGAACTTGGAATAGCACATAGGCTACCTTTTATCCAGGGAAACCGCGGGTGGAACCGTGGGGCGCAGCTAGTTTTATATAAAACTACAACCACTACATGGCGTATTCTCACATTTTTTTTCTCTATACATATAAAACGCTTGCTATATTATACAGGTGCACATTATAAGTTACATAAAACAATCACTACATGGCCTCTTCTCATTATTCTACGTTTTCTTTTCTATACATATAAAACGCTTGCTATATTATACAGGTGCACATTGTAAGTTACATAAAACAATCACTACATGGCCTCTTCTCATTATTCTACGTTTTCTTTTCTATACATATAAAACGCTTGCTATATTATACAGGTGCACATTGTAAGTTACATAAAACAATCACTACATGGCCTCTTCTCATTATTCTACGTTTTCTTTTCTATACATATAAAACGCTTGCTATATTATACAGGTGCACATTATAAGTTACAACAACATGGTTTTTCTCATTATTCAATTATTATTTTCTATACATATAAAACGCTTGCTAAAATATACAGGTGCACATTATAAGTTACATAAAACAACCACTACATGGCCTACTCTCATACAATTTTTCTTTTCTATACATATAATATGAGATATGAGAGCGAGTGTGGCTCAGTGGGAGAACGTGCGACTTCGATCCGACGCACCTGAGTTCGAATCCCGCTGGCCCCGCACCAGTTATGTGCGGATTTAACGCTCCAAAAACGGTGAAGGAAAACATCGTGAGGAAACCGGTATGTCCAAGAATTTATCACAAAAATTCAAGGACATGTGACATCCACCAACCCGCACTGGGCCAGAGTGGTGGATTATGGCCCACACTCTCTCGATGAGAGAAGGCCCGTGTCCCAGCAGTGGGAACCTGATGGGCTGATGATGACGATGATAATGATACATATAAAACGCGTGCCATATTATACAGGTGCACATTATAAGTTACATAAAACAATCACTACATGGCCCATTCTCATTATACTACGTTTTCTTTTCTATACATAAAAACGCTTGTTAACATTTACAGGTATATATTCATACTTAGTATTTCATCGTTCTAATTCAAGGAGTAGAGTTAATACACTACGGAGGTTGAAGTTAATCAATCAAATAAATAAATCCTACTAAAATTTAAATTGATAGTTTGTGATGATTTATGGATGGAAGGATGTTTAATATGTGCAAAATTGACTCTCGTCGTAACGTGTTGTGGCGAAATTCGTAAGTAATTTCTGTCCACAGAGGTAAGGACAATTTAAATATATATATATTTATTGTAGGTTATCATAGAGTAACAAGCGTCTATACATTTTGTGTGTAATACCAGGCCTAGCGCACTCCGCACTGTAGGTACGAAGCTAGAAGTACATAGCCGGACACCGACGGCGGGTCGCGCGTCGTTACACGTGCCGCGTCGGAAGAGATAAGAACTATGCGATAGAAAGAGAGGCGCTCTGTAGGTTAATATGACTGGTAGGCATGCAGCGCTACGCGAGCTGAATTGAATTTTATGGCGTCATAGCAAGAGTCGCTATTTGTTTAAATTTCTTTGCGGAGTGATGCTTCTGTCCCTTAGTATTCTGTGGTATTACAAATGTAATGCAAATCAACACAGAACTATCAAAATCTTTGGCACTCTAGTAAAAATTATATATTCATACTTTCATGAAATAAAGGGTTTCATGAAAGGTAGCAATAGTTACTTCGTTTATTGGCCACTTTCTTTGTGATGACGTCACGTAGGTCTGTCTTTCGGCTGGGTCATTTTGTATTATTTTGTTCTTTTTTTAAATGGTAGAAGTCCTCTATATGGTCAATGTAGGTTATAGAATCATGTAGGTAGAAAATATCTTTTTATACATATAGAATCAAGTTGACACTGACTAAAAGCACGAACTGTGCGAAACCGGATATAAAAATAGGATCGCACTGTCACCCTTATATATTACAATATTATTTTCATCGCACTCATGTGCTTATTAAATGTTTGTAATATTTTTCCTACATTTCTACACATTCATAACTTTATTTTCAAAGAGTTTCGCGTCAAATTATACAAGTGGCGGACGACGGTTGACGAGATTCTTGTTTTTCCCCACTTAAAACATTATTTCGATTCCCGGCTAGGAAAACAAGTTTTTCAAAAATCCAATTATGCAGTTTTCGTTTTTATCAAAATCTGCCCCGGATATCTTGACATAATAAACATATATTTAAAGGCCTATTCACACATTTCAGTGACAGTACCGGCACCGTGATAAAACGTCGGTGTCAGTAAAAAAAAGATTTATTCCATATATTCTCTATGAACGCGTTCACACTTATCAGTGTCAGTTCCGTCACAGTGCTTTCAGTGTCAGTGCCGGCACCGGCAAGCACAGAAGGACATCGTTGTCAACGATATTTTTTTCTGGATCACGGAAGCGAACTTCGAAAACAAATGGAGGACGAGCGATTGCCTGTCAAAATACTGAGAAATCACTGACGTGTGTGAATTGAAGGCACTGTGGTGTCACTGTAGCACTGATACGGAACTGTGCGGACGCGGTGCCGTGCCGGTACTGTGTCGTCACTGAAATGTGTGAACAGGCCTTAAATTTTTAAATAATCGGTTTATTAACATGAATTAACACAAATTCATATTAATTATTATTAAAAAAAAAAATTATGCTTCGCACACGGTAACAATTAGATAATAATTATTCAAACTAGATATTTTAATAACATAATTATCTGATTATTTACAACGCGTTCAGTATTCCGTTTATATGATATTGGTAGCTGTCAAGTAGTCAGTGAGCTAAGGTGGGGCGCGATACCTATAAAAACCAGCGCTGGACATATTAGCGTCACTTCTCTCCTGACTGCAGTCGCGTGCGGTAGCTTGGGAAGCTGCGGAACATTGACGTTTGTTGTTTCGGTGTGATTCGTGATGGTTAAGTGTTTGATTTGTTCCGTTGATTTCTGTAAATTGTTGAAACTTCGATATGTGTTTGTTTTATTATTAAAATGTGATTGTAATTTCTGATTTTGATTCAATATGATTCTTTTTGAAATTTATATTTCACTTCTAACCTTAAAGTATTTTATATGAGTATACTACTTCGATCAATGTACTATCATAACTTTGGTATTCAAAATATTTACAACAATATAGACTTAATAAGCTATAAAATAATATTTACTATCATAGTCCATTCACTTGATAATCTTGATATACATCATTATATACATATTTTATCTCAAATCTGCTTTTGTTTTATTTATGTCGTTCAAAATAGGTCCATTTAATTTTAATTTTTTTAATCTTATTATGAATCCATAGCCACAAGATAAAAACTTAACATTCCGTAATAGTTTCTTTGATTAGTAGGTATTTTGTAGTTTATTTTTTTATATTTGCCCTATACCTACCCTGATTTTGTGCGTCAAATATTGCTTCAAGATCTTATTACATATTTAAAAACAAGCAGTGGAACACGTGTTTCTGCACTGTGCGGCCACAGAAGACATAAAAAATATGGTGGAATATTCAAATACATCTACAATCACAGTCGTTTGCGTGCTTTTTTTACATTGACCCTTGAAAGTTAAGCCTATGAACCACAGACAAAAGCATAAACATGTTTTTTTTGAATACCGATTAATCATCCGGTCGGTCGGTTCAATTAGAAAGTTGACTGTTCCATCTAGGCAGGGCTTTTAAAGAGCTAAATAAATGTTTAGGGTTGTAAGCCGTACTTTTCCCGAAGACCACGTAAGCCCGATCCAGATGTTGTTGACTCACGGATTCCGCGAAGAAATTCTTGGCTTCGTCTATCTGTACTTGACCTGGGGAGACTTCGGTGAAATTACCTGGAAACCAAATTAATGTTCATTATTATGAATATTATTAATCTGTTAAATCTTATTGTCCTATCTGTGGAAACTTTAATAAGCTACCATCAACCTATCCAAATATCCACACATATGTTGTATTAAGTTTCAACTGTAGTTTTCCTAAGGGAATAAATATATAAACAACTAAAATGACATAATATTATTCAAAGCCAAAACAATAACTTAACAAAAATCTTTGAAAAAACATTATAAAATCAATAGAACATTAGGTATTAAACGCGAATTGTGAGCCACGCATAACCAACATCTTAAAGATTAGCTAGGAGTTATAATCTCAAAACCAGAGCAGCGAGTTCTCATCGTTACAAGCACCAATAAAAGTCAAGACCAGCGAGATTAGACCATTTCTCATCATCACACTCACCAATGAAAGCCAAGACCAGCGAGTTCGGGATCTGTGGGAACAGGGGCGAAAGTCGATGCCAACCGAGCGATTCGTACGTCTGGCCGTTGCTTGATACCAAGAAGTTGTAGGGCAACACTCTGTCCGTCAAATTAGTGTTGGCCTGAAAATGCACATTACTCGTATAAATATGGAGAACAAAACACGCATGACTATACAGGGAATAACATTAATGTGTAGTAATACTGAAAGGTGTGTATGGGTATCTAGTCATGAATCATCGGGCAGAATATACAACCAAAAAAACACTATTATATTTTCCATACAAAGTTTAAAAATTATTAATTTGAATTATTTTGGACAATCCTAACAAACTGTGGCCTAGTCGAGGTAGTACGGGTCACTGACCGAGCTACTTTGTGCCTAGGCACAAAACAGATAAGTACAGAAATCAATCTACATACAAAGTGCGCTCGAGCAACGCACACATAGACACCGCTCACGGACACGATATCTGGGCACAGTTGGGATGCGAGCGCGAGTGCCATCCGCTTGAGACACGCGTCTGTGAACATTTTTGTGCAAAAATGGAGCAACGAAAAAAGGTTATTATAACTGTTCGGTGGACGGTTGTTTAAATTCAACATTAAACGGTGAATTGTCGTTTTTTAAGCTACCAGTTGTTTCAGAGAGGTAAGTAGGTATTTGCTTGTATTTCGATGGTTAATTTTCACGTAACACAAAATAGTTAGGTAGGTAGGTAAGCGCCCCGGCCCCCGGCCCTGCGCCGAACAAGCGAACATGACTTTGTGGCCTTGTCATATTTTTACAATTTAAAATTTGATATTTATTGTAGTATAAGCTGTGTTAGCCTTGTGTTCAATAATCTTAATGAGAAAGATGTTAATGTAAACTAATCGCATTTGTTTTGTCTTCAAAAAAACTTTATTCAGTTATAATAGTAACTGCGAAAAAATTATGTCGATATCTTGTACACTTATTTTTTTTAAATCAATCAATTTTCCTCCCAAAAACTTCCATCGCCGTCCGGTATGAAAGGTATGAAAAGTACATACATGAGATTAACTTCTGTATTTATCTGTTTTGTAGCCTAGGCGCTCTGTCTTTGAAAACGCCGAACATTTTACAAGGGCTTGATTTCGAGTCTCAAATACCGGAATTTCATACTGAACGGATCTTTGGACTCGGTCGGTTCCGTTCCCGAACCCACTCGTAAAAAAAAGGTATTTCCACATTTTTACACGACTGCCCAAAAAGGAGTATTTCAGGGTTTACGTATGTATGTATGTATTTATTTATTCCACCATTACTTCTTATTGCCTGGACAGATTTGAATGCATTAAAACCATAATAAAAACATAGGTTTAAGTTTTTTTACCAGTTTTTTTTGCATGTTCGGGAACCGGTATACAAAAAAATCTCCGCGAACGGTACTTTTAATCTATGCCTTAACGTACCCGACTTGGCCTTGCCTTGATCAGTTTCAACTTTTTATCCAACTTGACGTCTTAGAATTCATATTCAGAAATAACCTAACGAAATTTCCGAAACGAAAACGGTCCTTTTCAGTGGAGTTTTATGGGGCGGCGTTAGAAGGTAACTTTGTTTGTGCCGCTCGACCAATGAGGAGCAGCGGCTATTATTTATTAGGATTACATCTTTATGATTGGTGCAATACGAAACAAGGCTAGCGAATCATGAAGCGGCGGCGAATGTTTGATAGCTTTAGTGTTTGCCGCGTTTTGTCAAAGATTAAACAGGTTTATTTCTGAAAACTGACTAAGTAAAGACGCGTTATTGATTACTGACTGACGAACACTCTTTTACTATGCAATGAAATCAAATGTTGGAAATGTCTTAACCATCATTATCAGCCTATTACATTCCTACTGTTGAAATTCATGCATGATGTTTTTTACATCCTATTCCTACGGTGGTTGGTGACCTCACGTATTTTTTAAGAACATCAGCCATGCTCGCTCTTATTAGACGTTCATACTGATTAGATCCTTATTCCTAAATGTTAATTGGAGCGATGATGCTTAATGCTGTAATTAACAAGTAAGCATTAAGAAAAATAAAAAAAATACCCTGCCAAAAACATTATATGATAATTTATATTATTATTTATTTATTTATAACTTGCCTATGTCACTTGGGATGATTTAAGGATTCCGAGGATACCCCATACATCCAAATCTGTTGAGGCATTTATTGTGTAATAAAAAAACGCACATACATTAACCCCGAAAACATTACATTCCTTTTTTGGGGAGTCGCGTAAAAAGCAGTTTGCTTGAAAGTTAGTTGTAAAGTAAGGTTGATAGGACAGCTGGCTTTGCTAACTGAAGATAAAATTTGTTTGTCAGATCTGTACACGCGGCGCACTAATATTCTTTGTCACAAGTTCATTGCTCTTTATCAGCTGATTGTTAGGGTTGAAATGAACTTGATTACCAGAAATGTTTAAATTATCATATCTTGTGATTTTAAAAATTTTCTGGTAATTTGCACTTGGACTTGAATTATTAATAAGCTTCTATATGCGTGGTTTAATTATTACTACACATTTATGTTACACGCTGTATATATATATAGAATAGAATAGAATAGAATAGAAAAACTCTTTATTGTATACCAAATTATAGAAATAGACAATAACACAGTCCTTAACTAAGGTAGTACAATGGGCGGTCTTATCGCTTGAAGCGATCTCTTCCAGACAACCTTTGGATGGACAGTCTCGGAAGAAGAAGTAGACGGCGGTGTACAACAAAATTTGTTAATTACAACTAAATACCTATATAATCATACATACATGCTAATATTTACATTCTAATACACACAAAAACAAAAATGTTATTATTAAAATAGACTAATATATACTTATCAAAATATTAATTTAATACATTCAATATAATACTTATTTACATAAAAATAATAATAGCAGTGTTATTGGTAGGAAGATAGATAGTGGGCCTTGACCATTTGCTTAAATATTGCCAAAGACTTGGCACGTCTGATGTCAAGTGGTAGAGCATTCCATAGACGAACAGCTTGCACTGTGAAGGATTTATTATAGAACTGGGAAGTGTGGGAAGGTGTTTTGAGCTGCAAAGTTTCGGAGGAGCGCAAAGATCGGGAGTGGGAGGTATGAAGGAACTCAAAGCGTTCTTTGAGGTAGGAAGGGGTGAGAGGAGCAAATAGGATATTATAGAGCAGGGAGAGGATATGAGCATTTCGACGAAGACGAATAGGTAACCACTTCAGCTTTAAACGAAATTCGGAAACATGGTCATATTTTCGTAAGCCAAATATGAACCTAATACAAAAGTTTTGTAAACGTTCAAGTTTGTTTAGCTGTTCTTCGGTTAAGTCTAGATATGAGGCGTCATCGTAAAAAATATATATATAGTCATGCGTGTTTTGTCTGTGTTTGATATATGACTAGGTATTTCCCATAGCGCTGAAAATCGATCCTGCAATGTTGAAGGTCGTCGAAATGCTCGTCGAAGGTTGTCTATGCTATTAGACTAAACCTACCAAGATCAGATTGGATCAACAAAAATATAGTTTCATCAATAAATAAAAAAAACATTGCATGCCCTCAAAGCTTAAAGAAGAATTTCTACAGCAAATAAACTTAGTACAGATAGATATACAGACCGCAAAAAAACAATACTATCACGAAGATTTTAAAATTTGTAAGAAAAATCCTTTAAAAATGTGGCAACTTATCAATAGCCTTGCCAACAATAAAACAAAAAAGAATCACATCCCAGCAAAGCTCGCCTGTCCAACTGGCCTCATTACAAATCCCAAAGATATATGCGAATATTTCAACTTTTTCTTCTCCAATATAGGCGCAGAACTTGCAAGTAAAATTCCGAGACAACATTATAATAATTTGACATGCACACTAGCTACCAACAGAGTGGTGAATTGACATCATTAAAACCTGCTACCTTCAAAGTGGTGGCCGTAATAATAGATAACTTGAACAAAAACACAAGTACTGGAATTGACGAGATAAGCACAAAAGTAGTGAAATGTATATATAGCCATGAAAAATACTATTTTAATTAAATAACGCTCTATAAGTACCTAAAACTATGTTTTAATATTATGTTTCAAATATTGCCGCGCAAAAGGTCACCTTAAGACTTGTGAAGTCATATGAAGGTAGAAAACGACAAACTCTTCGAAATAAAACTTGCAAAGAGATTTAAATACTATTTGTCAAGTTTGGGGACGATATTGTAGTAATGGAACGAAAAAATTGGCAAAAAGACATTTTATGAAAAGCAAAAACGTAAAATAAACACAAGCTTGACTCACGGCATTTGCCTACAAATGACGTCATGCGCTGTGATTGTTGTTTCGTTTGAGATGAAGAACAGATTAAAAATGTAGGAAATATTAGATTTTATTTATTGATTTAAAAATATAAATCATTATTATTTCACTAAAATATTGATTGAATGATCTTTCTGGTTCGACGAACATTCGTTCTAACTACATTTTAGATTTTTTCTCGATTACTGTCCTATCCCCTATTGTCCGAACGAAGGACGCTTTCCAGATACTTTAAAACTAGCTAAAGTCAGCCCTATTTTTAAATCAGGCAATAAAATGGACCCTGGCAACTACCGGCCAATATCCGTACTGCCGATAATATCAAAATCCTTTGAAAAAAATCTACACAATCGGACACAATCGGCTTGGTGAATACCTAACAAACATCAATTTTCATTTTGAAAAACAATATGGTTTCCGGCAAAGATCAAATACACTTACAGCTACTACAGATTTAGTCACATCAATCAAAGTCAACATGGATCAAAAGAAGGTAACTTTAGGGATATTTATTGATCTGAAAAAAGCTTTCGACACGGTTAGCCATGATTTGCTTTTAATGAAGTTAAATAACATAGATATTTCCAAAACAGCTCACGACATTTTCAAATCATATCTCAGCAACCGATACCAAATTGTAAAAATCGGTGTAGTCCAGAGCGAGCCTCAAAAAATAACATGCGGCGTTCCCCAGGGATCAATCCTCGGACCCCTGTTATTTTTGGTTTATATTAACAGCAATCATTCAATTGGTCTAAAAGGGTACATCACACTATATGCCGACGACACAAGTCTATTTTATTCGGGTTACTCTATTGAAACAATTATAGAAGATGCACAACATGACTTGGACCTTTTAAATGTTTGGCTACAATCAAATTTACTGAGTATAAATACGTCCAAAACAAACTATATCATTTTTTCTGCTAAAATAAAAAAAAAATGGCACATACAAAAACCTATGTCTTAATGGTGAGACGACTATAATAACCAATTACGGCAAAAGAAATATAACGTTCGATGGGGCTAAACTGTATAACAAATTAACAAAAGATATCAAAGAAATAACATCTCTAAGTAATTTCAAAAACCTATTAAAAAGTCATATTTTACAGGATTTTTCACTAAAAGGTACCATATTAATTACCAAATTCATTTATTTCAGAAAACCATATTAATTATAATATATATCCCAAAATCATTCCTCAACCACTTAATTTACTCGCTTTGAGTCCGCGCTAGTAAATCTGTCACTGCGGCACAAGCATTATAAAACTGGTTGCGAGCCACTCGGCCCGGGAACCCACCGCCACCGCGCCGCGCTGCACCGCGCCTTCAAGTTTGACGCGCGAGCATACATAGTGAGCTAGCAACTCTTCATTTTTCATGTCTACCTCCTCAATTATAATTTTGTCAATTTAATTTTTTTATGTCTACTTGCTCAATTATAATTTGGGAAATGTAAGTACTATACTAATGTTAAATAATTAAATAGTCAAATGTGTGTTACATGTGAGATAATTTAGTATACTAGGCTAAGTACATTAAGCTTACCGGCATTTATATTTTAATGTAAAATTGTTTTTCTCAGCAAGTGAATTTGTAAATTCTTATGAGAAATAAATTCTTTAACCGTATTAGCCATGGCTATATCTACCCTAGGTCCATGGGGGCCATGGTACCGGCGTAAGCCGCCCCTCGTGCATTTGCATATGCAAATATGCGATAATATTCCGATGTCTACTTACTCACTTCAAGTAGTGGTCCGCATCAAAACAGGATAACTAGACCACAAAGATCGGAGTCAATGCATCGACGTTATCTAATACGCACTTTGATGAAGCCACTTATATTATAACATTATACTTAATACTAAGTAGATACTATATTCACGTACCTAAATGTTAAATAAGAAATGCAATTCTCTATAAAAACTTTACAATAAATTCAGCATGCATTTTGGGAATGTAACTCTCGTCTGTTTGTTCACGACTAAAGAGCTAAGCGATCATAGTTGTTACACAGAGATAACCTGTAGTTCGAAGAAAGACATTGGATAATTTTCATCCTAATTTAACATGTGGTCACCGAGGGATCGCGATATCACCAAATCCCTGGCGCACGAAGTCGCGGGCTGCAGCTAGTATAAAATAAATCACTAAATAACTGCGCCATACCTGCATACTCTGCAGAAGTTCAGCACAAGCGTTAGTGCTGAAACACTGCTCCGTATCAGTTTGAACTACAATGACCTGCTTTGCCTTCACCGGAGATGTGGACAGTACAGGCTGCGAGCTTGCGGTTTGGTCCCATTGTTTCCTACTCACTAACTGGAGCGGAGTATCTACTGGTGGCAGGATATTCTCTGAAAGAGCGAACGTAAAGCTGCGTAAGTACAGACAACATAGACTTGCAACATACAATGCAACGCGAACTTCGTGGATGGTCAGCGCGCACGCTACGCGCTTCAATTGCGAATTCTCGCGTAGAACTGGTAAAGAGTTAGTAGGTATAGGACATTGCGAATTCGCGTTACATTGCATGTTGCAAATAGTTTGTACCTACGCGGCTACATGGAATAGCGATAATCGGACCCTGCCTCATTGTTATATGCCTTAAAAATATATGCGCCAGCCAATATCAACATTGCATAAATAAATGGCGTCAATTTAAAGAACAACTAATTTATCATAGACGATAATAATATCGTTTAATTCTCAATTGTTAAAAATGTAATGTACTAGGTTGGTATGACTCAGTAGGCTGGGATTACTTTATAGATAGGGGTATTATTGTTTATTTATGAAATAATGTCATTAACTCTCGAATCACACATCTTAAATAACAATATATGTTATTGTATAAGACCACATCAAGCGTTTGTGCGCAAGAGCATACTAAAGAAATAAAAGGCTTCACATTTTTCGTAAAATGATGTTACTAACCAGAATTGCTCTGCAGAATTAAAAGGTAGATTCCAATAATAACTCCAGTTATCAGCACAATGAGTAGTAGGCTGACCGAAAGTGTCATGAAAAGGCTCCTCTCTGTTCCATAATCTCTCGGGAACCGATGCAGGAGGGGCGTCACGTCTCTAGGTGTTGGTGAGTCGCCTTCCGCCCGGTACGAGTTCTGCCGCGTCTCATGATCTGTCGATTTAGTTTTCAATTTAAACATTTTACACCCATTTTACACAACACTATCTCAACGACCCTATATAAATCACTAACAACGTTATCCTGAACAGCAATAAGAGAAAAATAACTGAACTGATAATATTACAACAACACAAGTTGAATGATGATAACAATTACAATTCATTCCATATAGATGTAACTCCATGTTCATAATATAAGTTTTCTGGATAAAATTAAGTGTTACACAAATAAGCGATGAAGTGTGTCTGGCAAAGTACAGAGATTTGTAACTGATAGGAGGTAGGCATCAACTGACATCCCGCATGTTTCTGTTGTATGTGTGATATCATATCTCATGTATCAAATAGCAAATATTAGTACCTATTTGATCTAGTTCGTTTTATTAGACTTAGCATTGAGGAATGACACAATAGAGTCCTTGACAGCGTAATACTTTTGGAAAGCAATAGTTTTTTGCATTGAGGTATCACACTATAGAGGGATAATTACGAAGTTTTCCGACCTAAAAAAGGATAGCGCTATACAACAGGCTCTTATAAAGAACGAGGTACAACTATTATCATATTGTCTCTATCGCGTAACCCATTTTCTTAACATTGGTCATGACGTGTTAAGTCAAAATAATGGTCAGGCAGGGTCGGCTTGTGGTTTTTTAATTTGTGTTGTGGTATTTCTTATTATTTTTAAGTGAATCTTTGTGAATGTGTACTAGAAACAATTTAGAATTGAATGTGAAAAAATGTTCGGGTGTTCGTAAGATAAATTTATTACACAAAATAAGAACTTATTTACAACATATGTTCTTACATAAGAGGCGAATGCCTTTACTATTAAAACAATTCTACTATCTTCTAACTAAACTTTAACTTGTTAATTTCAAATTAAATAAAAACTATAATCATTTACTACTTTTATTACCTATATCTTAATTAAATGGTTTAAGAATGCACAATTTTACTACATTTAACATTTTACACAAATATGCAATTTGTTACCCGACGTAATGGGAACTGAAATGTTTATACGATGGCCACACTGACCCACTAAACTGCTCAATGTTATTTAACAAAATAATACCGAAAACTGAATATATCAAGCCAAATGCAGGTTCAATTAGTCGAACCCGATGTATGGTTACATCCACATAAATTATAGTTACCGAAAAACATCAATAAACACAAGAAAAACACATACGTTTGGAAACTTAATCTTTCAGTACAATTTTCACTTCACCAAAAATGGAACACCCGAACATTTTTTCACATTCAAGTCTAAATTGATTCTAGTACACATTCACAAAGATACATTTAAAAATCATAAGAAATACCTCAACACAAATTAAAAAACCACAAGCCGACCCTGTCCGGCACAAATTTTGGCTTAACATGTCATGACCCAATTTACGAAAATGGGTTACGCGACAGAGACAATATGATAATAGTTGTATCTTTTTCTTTGTAAGAGCCAGTTATGCAACAGGCTCTTACAAAGAAAAAGATACAACTAAACGAAAGGGTAGCTCTATGCAGAGCTACCCTTTTTTAGGTCGGAAAACTTCATAATTATCCCTCTATATTACTCTGAGCTTCAATGAGTTTGTTGTAAGATATGTTTGTTTGCGCATTTGTCTGCTATCATTTTCTTCAGATTGGCTTAATGGATTTCTATAATAACTAGTTTTGTAAATTTATCAAAGGTTTTCTGGACATTCATGTAATGTGGCCGAGCCTAAACATATTTTAAAATGGGCCAAACATTCAGACAGCTCAAAATAATATTGATTACTTACTTGATCGGAAGATAACCAGAAGGTAGGTAGAGAATTTTTCTCACTAAGGGGGTTGGTGCAATCTTTGCCTTGAACTGGATTGCGCTAAACAAAAAGCATTGATTCTCCATATGTAGCAATATTTTTAATGCTTCATTTTATATTTGTGATTAAGAAACATCTACATATAGTGCCATCTATTTACAGCCAATATGGGAGCAACATCCTTAAAAGTTGTTATTATTGTATATTATAGGTACTCTACAGAAACATTTAATTTTTTATTAGCATGATTCTTTGTTATGTTATAAAGTTATGATTCATAAGTTGTGTAACTTGCATGTATTATTGTTAGGATCAGAGCTCAAGAGACTAATTTTAGTTTATAGAACTGCAGGATTAAATTAAATTTTTTAAATAATCTTACGCGCTTTAAATAATGTAAATATGAAAGTTTGACATGCAAGGTCAGCGATATTCGATAACCGAAAATGTGCTCTCTAAGCCGAGGGTGGCTTGACTCGACTAAAATATGAAAATTGCATAGCTTAGTGTGAAGGCCACGGCTTTGTTTATGTAGTCCAGCCCTTAAAAGATTAGGTATTTAAAGTATAACTTTGAAATTCCCAGTTACAATGCTGATATGTTATTGTTCAGTTAAAAGAGTTCTAAAGTAGGTATATTTAGTTCCAAAACATTCAAGCTAAATCTGCTAAGAAGTCTTTAGCCGAGTTAGTCATAGAAATAAACACTCAGAATAAAGTTATAATTTTTATATTGGCTATAGGTAGGTAAATAAGAGCAAGTGTGACTCAGTGGAAGCATGTTCGGCATTCAATATGACGCACCCGAGTTTGGATCCTGAGCTGGTTCCACACCACTGACTTTCTTAAGTTAAGTGCATACCGGCTTATCTTGTCATTCAGTTACATAAAAAAAAAGATTTAACATCTCTCTAAAAATGGGGAAGGAAAACATTGTGAGGAAACTGGCATGTCTTAGTATTAATCATAAAAATACATCATAGACATACACCAACCAGCACTGGGCCAGCGTGGTGGATTTATGGCACATACTCTCTCTGTGAGAGATGGCCTGTGTCCCAGCAGTGGGAAAGTGAGGGGCTGATGATGCTGAGGTAAATGAGGATATTTTAAGATTATTTAAATATTTAAAAAATCCAATGGTAGGAAGGTAAGGTACAGTAACTTACCCTACAATTGATTTATGGTAAAAGATCAGGGAACCAGGCAACAGGGAGGTAGTAGGGAAAGACTTTGGACTAAGGTGGACATTACCTACTAAAAAATTATGCGCTACTTACCAACGGAATAAAGGGGCTGCATCTTAGTATATATATAAATATGATATCAAGCCATTTAATAAGCTCTACTGCTCATGTTAAACATTTTACAAAACAGTTTTCATTGTTCGTTCATTATTTCTATATTTACTTTAAGTACTCGAAATTACTTTAATAAAATAAGTTACTGAAGGTAAAGTTATGTGAGGTAGTCACGTTCAAGAGTAATTAAAACTGAACAGAGGACAGAGAAAATTGATGAACAACAAATAAAACTCAGAAACTCACAGAGCACAATAAACTTTTAACATGCTTATAGCACAACAAAACATACAAAACGATACTAAATATACAAATTACGATACGGTACGAATCAAAAGTATACTTTTTAGTTTTTTGTTCTTTACTTTGACAGTTGACAACTTGACAGACAGTAGTCACTGACCATTGACGGTCATGGTCAGTGACAGGCAGGGCGGAAGGCATCTCGATAGTCACTCGATACATTAATATCATTCGATAATTTTGCAATAAATAATTAAATACATTAACAAGTGCCGTCTGTCGTCCGTCTGGACCTGAAGTCGCCAGTCATATGCATTTTATCATGTATGTATAATGTAGGTATACTACCTAAAATTGTATGAGATTTGCTAATCATAGTAAAGTTAACAAAACTTCTAGTTAATTGACGAACGATTATGTTTCTACGAAGTATTACCATGAGAAGTACTTGCACATACTATGCATCTGCTAGATTATGTTATATTGATTTGTGACAGACTGAGGCTGAAATAATTAATTCTTCGTCCTTGCTAAAACCAAGTCAGAATCTTTCAAATTTATGTATATATTGAATGTTTTTGCGACTTTGCAGATTTAAAGTTGTTATGGTTATAATTTACTAGCTGACCCGGCGAACTTCGTACCGCCTAACAGTCAATGACGTAACTTGAGCTATCAATTGCAGAAGATAGCGAAGTGCAAAACCTAATTTATTTAAAAATACTCGCTTTTTGCTATACTGAAAGATGTGTAGATAAAGTTTTATTACTCAAATATAAATACTGAGTATTTTGTTTTTCTTTTACTTCCTTCTTATCGAAACTTTTTGACCAGGCATTTAGATATCCGAAACATTCGACTTGATTCGAAACCTGTCTTAAAATAATCGAAATCTTGATAGTGTTGTTTTGTTTTGTCCCAACAATATCTGCTTTTGAAATTGACATCGATATATTTTTTTGATGTTGACATTAACACTAACGTTGACGTTGATTTAGACTGCGACATTGATATAATGGGTGCGGACCGAGACGTGCCAACAGTGCACAAGAAGCTCATTTAAGTAATTTATACCATTGTTTGACTATGCTTTTTTATAAAGATTTTTACAAAAATGTTACATTTATTAATTCTTTATTATTATTTTTGGCATGTAATTTTTATTATGAATAAATAACTATTGACTATTAAACAAATAATTTTTCATCGTAATTATTTATCTTCTTATTTCATTGAATCACCACACTTATTTTCCTAATTTCTGTTTGTTTTTTTTTCGATATAATAATACAGGTCAACTAATTTTACCTACCTTTGTTACAAACACAATGTCACATCTTAACTTTTAGTCTATAACAAATGACGCAACATGGCGTACGTATAAAATTTTGTTAAAATTAAAATTTTAGAATGTTCAACTATTTATTCCTTTACACTTCGCCGTATTACTGGAATTATTAGTGCAATATCTTAACACACACGAGGGCATAGTTAACGCGTTTGAACGTTTTTTCGTTTAAAAACAAACAAGAGTTTGTCGCTCAAGAGCTAGCAAGCAACTGAATGACGTGCAGCCGGACGGCTGCACTTGAACGGAACACGGTACTGATATTTTTTTGTCGAATAAGCGATTTTTTCTTGCTTTCTTGCAATTTCAAAGTAAAACCACAACACAAACAACTTGACTCTAATAATATTGCACTAAGCTTGTCACCCCAAGACAATAGCTCCCATAATACCCAGTAATTTCGCTGGCTATAATGCCCTTCAACCGATACATAATGCTTGCGCACTACTGCTTGGCGGTAGAATAACTGGCAAAGCGGTGGTACTAACCTAGAGGTCTCTCGCATACGAGAAATCTACCATTTAATAAACTAAAGAGTAAATCACAAACTAAAGTGATATATCTTATCTTATAGATGTACCTATAATAGAGTGGCTGGATACTTTATCTGAGATACCTAATACTTTTTGTTTATTAAATTAAAGAATAAAATCAATATAAATACTAAATAGGCTTGTCAAAACGCGCCGCGATTCATGCTCACAGCGCGAGTGACGTAGAGTCTTAGAGTAAACATTGTTAACTCTATGCGTAGAGTGCACTCGGTGCGTAAGCACCGTTGAGTGGTGACGTCATTGATAACATCAAGAGTGCTGTTGTTTTGATACCCAAAGGTAATATTTAGTTTTGTTTGCCCAAAGCTTGAAACACCAAATGTACCAACCAATATGTACCTACCACCCAATGTGTACTACTAGCTGTTGCCCACGACTTCGTACGCGTAGTGTAGCTCATCCTGTTTCCGACTATTTTCCGTCCCGCCTTACTCCCGTTCCAGCTCCCGTCCTGCTCCTTTCTCGTTACCGTACCTACCACTTCTTTCGCGTTACCTTCTCACTCCTATTCTGTTATCGTCCTGGTTGTATTCCATAACCGACGCGCTCCGGTCCTAAGCCTGTCCTTCTCCTGTACCGTTACCGTACCGCTCCGGTCCTGCTCCCGTCCCGCTCCTATCCCGACCCTATCCCGTTACCGTCCCGCTCCTATTCTGTAACCATCCACCTCTTTTCCCATTACCATCCCCTTCTTATCCCGTTATCATCTCGCTTCGGTCCCGATCCTAATTACCATTTAATGGCCCTACCTATCTTTAAAAACATAAACTCTCATTCCTTTTGTCCGCTCTCGTAACGGTCCCCTCCTCTTTCGTAAAGTCCCTTTCTTTGTCTTCTCATCTCCTCGGCCCTTTCGTAAAATCGTTTCTCAGTTGATGTCTACACCTTTTATAGAACTTACATACCAAACAGCTTCATAAGCTTTTTGGTTTTTGTGATGTCATGAGTCATCAGTCAGGGAGTGGATTAATTTTTGATTTGTAGATACAAACTTAATTAAGTTTATTAGGAATGTTTAAAATTGGGGAAACATGTGTTTATGGCTTCTTTGGCCGAGTATACGTACAAAATGTCATCGTTGTAATTTAAAAAACATATTACGGGGCCACGGAGACCGGGTGAAAATGACACGGGGGATTGCCATCGGGGGGAACCACCACGAACCCTTTACGATTCTTCCCCAACATGACGGAGACAATGCGCCGCGGCGCCACGCGTGTCCGGGGTCGGTACGGCGCTGCTGCGGTTTTTGTTGGTCTATACGACTTTGCGGTGCGGCACCGGTCGAGCTCCGGTGCGGGTCCGGCGCCATTTCCATAAAGCCTGAGTCAAACAAATTTCCGAAAAGGTAACTAAATGTCCAATAAACTCGTCACCGCGATCCAGAAAAACGTCCCTTGATTAGACGTGCTATCTGTGGCTAGCTCGATATAAACTATTAATTTGCCTTGCAACGGTACTCATTGTTGTTAAATTGCGTAATAACTCCAAATTTCGTTAACCGATATCAATAAAACAAAGTTTGTTATGTAGCCTAAGACTCCACAGTTTTTTTTTTTAGAATACCGCTTGTCAACCCATCGCTTTGTTATACAAACTCTCAAGGTAGGTAAGCAACAACCCAGTTTAAGCTGAGCCTTGTGCTTAAAGAGTCCAGTATGTTTTGTGGTTCAACTTATAATGGCCTCCTATATTATTTTCTAAATTGCGTCATAGCTTCAATATTCCTGGACCGATTTTGATGAAACAAGTGCCTATGTGTAGCGCCGGACTCCTCAGAACATATTTAAAAAACTGCGTTCAAATTAGTGCCTTAGTTTCTAAGTTTATCGCGGACAGACAGAGACAAAAATTTTATCAACTGTATTTTTGAGTTCTGTTGCTAACTTCGAGTAGACAGTCATTTATCTGAGGACAAATACTCTTAAAAAAATATTTTCAAAGATATCTTTAACTAGCTGCATCCCGCCGTTCCACCCGCGGTTTTTCGGGATAAAAAGTAGCCTATGTGCTATTCCAAGTCCTAAAGTACCTATACATACCAAATTTCATCAAAATCGGTTCGGTAGTTTTTGCGTGAAAGAGTAACAAACATACATCCATACATTCTTACAAACTTTTGCGTTTATAATATAATAAGGTACAGTACAGTAAACACCTCGTTACATTTTTGTTATAAAGCAAAGATAACAAAGATAAAGTACCTATTTCAAACTTCTTTGGTTTTAAGTAGGTATAGATAATGATATTGACATCAAATTTTATATTGTAAGTATTTTAAATGTTTGGCTTGACAATATTATTTCAATCAGTTGTTAAGTAACTTAAAGTACTTATGTACCTAAAGTTATAAAATACATATCCTAATGGTTTAGGCTGGTACTGGCTGTTATGTACCTCCTTGGTACAAATCACAAGTGCAAAAAAAAGGAATAACGAAAGTTATTTTTTTTTTGCCATTTGTTTGTTTTCTGTGATCCTTCCACGTAGCTAGTTCAGACTTCAATAAGTAGGTGGAACGTGAAATAGTAAGGTTTCTCTGATACACTGATAAAGAGTTTCTCGTACGCGAGCAGGCTAGAACAAATTTCACCGAAATAAATAATCAACTAATAAAATGAACGTTTTATTTTAACAAAAATAATAATTATATTTCATTGGTTCAGCGATATCTATCAACTAACTTAAAACTAGATTTAAAAAACTTAAAGGTATAAACTGTACAACAAAACACTTATCATCAGTGGGCACAACAGAATCTCAAATCCTTCCTTACCTAAAGAGCACGTTTATGATGAGTTAGAGATGACCTACATACTTACAGTCAGACTTAGTCATGGTAACTACGAAACTGTTTGACTATTTAAAGCTTCAGTTGATATTTGAAAAGATTAGGTTTCTCTAGAATGTTATCTCCCCTGAAAGTATTGAGAAACAATCGCATCGCTGACTCATAGGTTTCGCATCGCATTATAAAATATAGACATGCTATTTATTGACAGCATGAAATATGAATCAAATGTATTACCTAAGAGCCGCAATGTGATTGTCCCTTCACCTTGAAAGGTACTTCTTGAAACTTGGCCGCAGTCTTCAACGAATATGGCAGAAAACGCTTTCCAGCCACGAGCGTTTATAGATAATACGAGAACCGAAGCCCTCGTTTAATCAACACGAATTAGCAGCTATTTACTGTTAGAAATAAATTATTATTTGGGAAACTGCCATGTGGCTTGCTGCGTCTGTTTGGGAATCGCTTGTTGCGGCGCTGGCCTCACGGCTACAGACTTTTGACTTGCTGCTGTGTTGTTGTCGCTTCTGTCCCACCCGTGAGACTCGTGCACGTGCTCATGGTGATCAGGAGAGGGGAACCATTCCGAGATCCATACAGGCCTCCAGATTTTCTTCACTCCTGGCACCCAGATTGTCTTCCAGTCGGGGATCCATATTTGCTTCCAAGCTTCTTTCCATTCCAGTCTCTTATCGGGCACATAGATTAATTTCTTTGATGGCTTCCAGATCTGTTTCCAAGTCTCCTTCCAAACTAATTTTTTGTCATCAACCCAAATTTGCTTTTTCTCTGTTTTCCAAATTTGTTTCCATTCGTCTTTAAAGACTAGTTTTTTATCTGGTATCCAAATCTGTTTTTTGGCTGGTTTCCAGTATTTCTTCCATAAAGGTTTCCATACTAATTTCTTTTTCCATAAGTCATGAGAGGTGTACTCCCAGCCTTCATGATCTTTGCCTAAGTACTTTTCACCAGGAACGCCTACTTTTACCCATTCTGGAATCCAAACCTTTCTCCACGCCGGAACTTGAATTTCCTTCCAACCAGGTACTTTAATGTCTTTGTAAACAGGAACCGTTATCTTTTTCCAATCGGGAACTTTGACATCCTTCCAAGCCGGTACTTTAATAGGCTTCCATTCAGGTTTGTACACTTTTTTCCAATCTGGTACTTTGATTTCCTTCCAGACGGGAATTTTTGTAGGTACCCAAATCGGCTTCCATATCTTTTTCCAAGAAGGTTTATAAATTTGTTTTTTGGCCTGCTTCCAAATTTTCTTCCATCCGGGTTTCCAGATTAGTTTCTTTTTCCAGTACCCTGGATCGTGGTGGTCGTGATGGTCATGGTGATCATCGTGATGCTCTTCGATGTGATGTTCATCGTGATGATCATGAATGTCATGATGGTCATGATGCTCATCGTGATGATCATGATGATCGTAATGATCATGATGATCGTGATGGTCGATCACGTCGTGGTGATCTTCCTGGAGATGTAGGTCATCCTGGAAAGGATTGATGAGGTTGTTCGGTGGGGCTGGGTAGTCGTACCCGACGCGTTTTTGTGCTACATTGTTGTTCGGTGATATCTGCTCCAACTGCTGATGTGCTTGTTGACTCTGTATTAACGCCTTTCCCGAAACTAGAGCGATTTGTACGATTACCGCTATAGTAACCTGCAACAAAGGAGAACCGTGTTAACAATAAAACAGGCAGTCAAAATTTAAATACTATAACAATTAAATAATGAGTAAACAAAACGCACAGCAGCATACAATAACAGGTATGATATAACACAATCGCGAAGCTCGCACATTTAGGTACATTAGATAACAACCGAATTAATCTTCCTAAAGAGACGTGAACAAACCAAAACAATAAGCGGTCGAGACACATCGGGCGACATAATCGCGCGGGCTAATCGTGGCTCGCATCTATAACAAACAAAAGTTTCACCGAGGCCCTTGTTAAGAATTATAATAAATTTAATGAGGCCGTAACATAGATAGGTCATTACGTAAGGCCGTTTATGTGAATCACAAAAGGAAAGTGAGATTAAACCAAGTTGTTTCATCTAAGACCTAGTAAGGTGGGGGCCACGACCGCTCTTGACTGCTACTTCGAGGCGGGCCTAGGAAGTCGTGCTAATCTAGATATACTTCACGTACCGGACGCTATTAAAGCCTAGTTTACTACCTTATTACATGTTTACCGGAGTCGAGATACCTTCACTTAATAAAACTGACACATTTTTATCGGCCGCATCAACTTACGTCGAGTTAAATTTGGTAAACCCGTTTGTGCAATTTGAGAACACGGAACCACTGACACAATGTTACGTTGAACGAAATTGGATAACGCATGTGAGAGGAATCAACAAAGTAGCTACTTACTCGTTCAAAGACTTACATATTTAAAAAGTTTCCGGTTATTTATTACTTAATGCCTAATTAATAAAGTATCAGTATTAATTTTGTTTTATTTAAATTAGGAACCCCTTTGATGTATTTATAAGACCTTACATGAGATAACCCTTAAATGAAAAATCTAGCGGAAGCTTGCAAAAAGTAATGTTCGCTGTAAAACATTACATAGGTACTTATTGCCGTTTATGCAAACTAGGGGAAACGGTGAAAATTACCGAGAAAGTGTCCATCTAGTGCATTAGCGTAGTTCACACTACGGGCTAAATGATACAACACAACAGTGGCGTGTGACGCAACAGTTACACAAGCGGCCCGACATCGAAACCTCGCGACAATAGTGATCGACATCCGAGACTTACCGACCGATTAATGACTTTAATGACCCCTTACCATATTATAAGAACACAGCTAAAATTTTAACCCACAGTGGATGGACGAAAATACCTCTTTATGTAGCCAAAACCAGTCCGAAACGAATGACCTAAACCAGACGGCTTGTGCTTAATACGCTCCGACCATCACTTACTTATATTACGAACAATAAAGCTGTTCCACTTCACCTGCGGGAAGTAATCTCTAGAGCTTTTACGGACGGCGAAACAACATAAAGCTTAGTTTGACACCTCCATTAGTGGTTTCCGCGCTTGTACCTACCTATCCACAACCGCGCGTCAGGATCCGAAGAGATGGTAACGCCTTTTAAAAATGCATGCAGCATGTAAGTGGTGTTTGTTACTTTTAAACGGAATGCAAGACGGAACGTAAGTCCGATTACGTAATCCCTGTGCCCAGCTCGCGGTCGAGTTCATCCACATCATGGATTTCTTCATTCGCAATGAAGCTCTTTATCTCTGTCTGCTAAACAATAGCTAGGAACAGAATGGAGAATTGCAGCAATTTATGTCCGCGGCTCATCAATGAAAAACAACCGATGCCATTGTCGATGATAGAAACGTGACATTTCACAAACCGCTATTACCTTTTTCGTAGCGCGATCTTGGGACAATTGAATTTCGCGAAACAATAAATGGATTCATCCAAGATAAAACGTAACTATTTGTAGTTTCTCGTCTGTATGAAGTTTTTAATAGCTTCCTCGGAAAGGTGGCAGTAAATTTATGACTAATTAGCTACCTACTTATAATTTCATAATCGCGGCGTCCATCAGAGATCAGCGGACTCATCAGAGCCTCGAGGCTCTGATAGCCCCATAGGCCGCATAGTTATTATGTAGGTAACTTATAATATTCTCAAATAAATAAAATTAAAAAAAAAATAAAAAAAAAATAAAAATAATAGACCTAGATTAGATATTGTTATGGTTCCTCAGGGTACACGGAAGAAGCTTTCCCGAACTATTTTGTATTTACGCCTTATACTAAACTAACCTTTGGTGTACCAATTCAAAGTTTAACAATGGAAGAAAAATATAACTGTCACCTCGGGGTGAGATTTTTCCCTCACACCTGGCGTACTATATCCTGAAAGTACTGTGAGAACTTTCACCGTGCTCAATCACCTATCCACCCACCAATAAGCTGCATTGCTGGATGGGAAGGAGAGATCATGAGAGTACAAGACATCTTCTTCAGAACAAAACGGATCCTTCTTCAGGACTACAAAGAGACGTTAGATTATCAATTTAAAAAGACAGACAGGTTACTTATATATATACGTCTCAGTACGGATACGGATCGGTTATAGGCTTTTTTCTATTTAATATGTACCTATATGAAAGATTAGATTCGGTTTGGTTTGAAATTATATTTTACTTATGAATGACACAAAATTGACATTTAATGTGAGCACAATAAATGGAATTATAGTTCAGTGTTAGCCGATATTAAACAATGCTCATGAAATTGGCGTTTAATTAAATATTTGTTAAGCAAAGTTTACCTAACGCACACTAGCAAACACACTAGCTAAACAAAGCTACCCAATGTGAAAAGTGAATGCAAATTTAACTTTAGCGCACTGTCAATATTATGATGTTTACTAAACTTGTACAATTTGAAAAGACAAGGACACGGTTCCGGAAAATGAAGAGCAAATCAAATACATTCAGAACTGAGTTTCTGAATATTGTAATCGAAATTTTGCTTTTTAGCTAATAAGGACTGCCATGCTGGCTGTGCACAAAAAGCATTAAAAAAATATTTTCACAAAAATCACTCCTATTATCGACACTGTATTCCGAAATATTCAAAATGCCGCGATCAATCCCTCGAGGATATTTGAAAGAACACTGACCACTTGGCTCCAGATCCCTTGCATGGTGGGGCGGGGAACGGCCGTTCCACTAGCTGAGACGCCGGAACTGTTTTTACTCTATTAGTTTACCTTGGGTATGAGTTTATATATATGAGCGGGCCCACCCCATGCGGTCGACGCGACGACGGTGGGGAGCAGCGGGGCGATCACTTTCGCCGGCACCCTGCCAGCTGTCAGCGCAGCGGTGCCGCTGCAAAGCCTCACGGGAAGCGTGGGACGCCAGGACCTTTACATGGAAAACACATAATTCGATCATAACATGTCGATTACATAAATCGACAATAACATCACCTTCCACGATTAGTTAGGTATGGTAATTTATGAAAACTGACGACGTTTATAATATCAAAGAAATCCATTATTCATTCAAAATGAAATAGGTATCGGAAGCCGTTTGTTTTGATTTTCGAATTGGTATTACAAAACTCGATCCTTGAAAGGATTGGTTATGAACATGCCAAACAGGAAACGAAATCTACGTGCACATCTATTGCCCGAAAATTACTTACGTTTCATATTCATATGTAAACTTGGATTACAATAGATGGTAAACTAGATACCTCTCAGTGGCGTAGCTACCGGAGGGCTAGACGGGGCAGTGCCCCGGGGCCCCCAAGCTCAGAGGGCTCTTCGGACTCTGACTTACAAACTATAAATTAAACTAGTAAAAATTTCTACCACATAAGGAATATAAATAAACCAGATTCCAGGAACGAGACTTTAATAATGGCAACTTATTTGAAAAATACAGGGGAATTCCCAACAAGTCTCAAACATCTTTGTTGAATCTGGAGTACAACGAATCTGGATTACGACAAATCTGGACTACGTCAAGTTCGGAACACGACGAATACGGAACAAACGATTTTAAATAGTTTAGTTGGGGCCCTAGTTTATTTTTTGCCCAGAGCCTTTGGTTACCCACTGATACCTCTACTTTATCTGAGCTCCTAACCGACCTCAACGTAACGTCACTTCACAAGTGACCGAATTCAATTTAGCGAACTTTTTGACTTCATCCGTCTGGAATGTAGTTCAAGTACTGTCGAAATTGAATTGCATGTCGAGATCCAAATTCATTCCTTAGCATAGAATATACGACGTTCCTTAGTTACATAAAATCAAAATTTTAAATTCTGCGTGAAGCAGATTCGCAAGTACTTTCTGTGTCTGGTATGTACATATATATACATACATACATATATATACATAGTTTCAAGTTGATGTATAGTCGTTAAGTTTAGTAAATGGTACTATTAAGTATTCTGTGGTAAAACTTACTTACCTAGAAACTTTTTTTGGACCATGGTCCCATTTTTCTGTGCACAAACCGTCCCGTTGTAGGAATCGAACCCGCAATTTCAGTGGTGTATGAGATTTGAGCCAACCTGCTCGACTACTACACCACAGAGGCTTAAAAGGTGGTAACTTCTGAGAAAACTTGAAAAGCAACGGATTTATTATTATTATTATGTTGCTCTTTCTCACGGGTTATACACCCGGTCCTTTGGAAGGCTTGCGCGGGGTCATGAGTCCAGCACGTATATGCCTCTTAGAGCATTTAGTTCAGATATGTAATGGGCAACACTTATCGGGGACTTCAATGAAAGCTATCTAACTGTCAAAGCGGTGGTACCCACCGACTTCAATTCTGATGTATCTTCGAAGTCCAAGATCGAATATCTGAAATTTAAATGGGACCACTTCGGAGCTATCCTGAACCCAACGCAAAAATAATTTTCCAAATCGGTTTTAAATGACGGGGTGCTGAGGTAACAAAACATTAATAAAAACAATCAAATTGAGAACCTCATCCTTTTTTCGAAGTCGGTAAAAAATTTAGGGATTTCTAATTACCTACGGCATTTTTATCTCTAGGACGGTGATTTCCAGACAAGTTACCAATGGAGATGGTTGGATGCGATGGTTATTCAATGAAGAGTCGTTAGTTGCTCATTTCCGCGAAAGCTATCAAGGTATCTTCATCTTTGACCTTACAGTTCGACTAGACTATGTACCTACCTACCTACATAGTAATCATATACCGAATGTGTGATGCAGCTCGTTAATTGTAAATAAGTTTATTTTTTTTAAGTTAGCTTTCGCTTCAGACTGCGGTACTCATCATCAATACTTCTATGTAAGTAACCTTTGAATCTACCACAGATATTGTTAATCTGATCTCTATGACTATCTCTACCTAGAGATAGCGTACGTACCTACATACATACATAACTCTGTAGTTGCTTTCATGAGTCTCTTACAAATGAAGAGACTTATGTACGTCCGAACTGAATGCACATAGATAAGTAGTATATATGTATGTAGTATGTACGAGGACATAATAGCACAGATAATAGTTTGAAGAGACATGGAGGGCAGATGTTTGAGCCGTTGGAGTTAGGAGATAGTCTACATTTTACCCCCGACACAAAAAGGATGTTATAAGTTTGATCCATCGAGATCAGATTGTTTGACCGCTATGTGTGTCTGTCTGTGGCACCGTCGCTCATAAACGGGTGAACCGATTTGGATACGGTTTTTTTTATTTGAAAGCAGGATTTTTAGCGGTGGTTCTTAGACATATTTTATCAAAATCAGTTCAGGCATTTTGTATTTTTATAGGTTTTTATGCCGGACTTTTTTAAAATTTTAGTTTACTTGTTATTTTAAACTGTATTCGCAGATTTTGAAAAAATTGTACAGTTAGCAAGAAATTTGAGCAATTCTTACGTTTTCTTTTTATGGTGTCACTCGCCTGTTCCAGGTTCCAAAAACTCTTTGAGACCGAATGAGGTTTAGTTTAGGAATTTGGTAATCTTTTTTCATTTTCGTTATTTTTCTATTTCAGCAGGCCATACATAATAATATACTTTCCAAAAAAAAAGTTGAACGCCGTCTTCGAGCAGTGAAATGCTTAGGTACTAGTGCGCACTTCGCTGTTTCAACAATAAACGAAGTGCAAAGAACACAATAGTATTTCAGAAAAATAAATATATATTATATATTCAGAAAAACAGTCAAATATGACAAACTGTAGGTATAACTTTTCACTTCCCGCCAAAAGGCCTGAGAAAGTGTTAGACAGTATTATAATTAATCAATGTCAATGAAAGCCACACTCTGGGGGCAAGGTTCTTGTCAAGCTGCAGTCATCTACAAACATGTCTACACATCAACTTTTATTTTTATACGTGCACATACGAGAAATTAATCGAATGCGTTTAGATTTTAGAGAGGGAATTCATCATCATCATCTTTATCAACCCATTAAGTTCATATTTCTGGGACACGGAAATTCTCTCCGAGAGTATGGGCCGTTTTCCACCACGCTGGCCTAGTACAGGTATATCCTTAAAGGATAGGATGAGTCATATCCTTGAATTTTTATTATGGTTTCCTGGACATGCCGGTTTCTTCACGATGTTTTCCTTCACCGTGTTTGAGATCGAGCGATAAATCCGCTCATTGGCCAGCGGGATTCGACCTCCGGTGCGTCGAATCGTGACCCCGACTTCCCGCTGAGCCACATTTCCTCTTCTTTCACTCGCAGAGGGGAAATTAGCATGAAGTAATTGAAGTGTAAGTCAAAAGCGGAAAATAAAACTATAATAAAAACCATTAAACTATAATTACTAACTATAAGTAGGTATTACTAGTATGTATAATCAACACAAATTAGAGAATTATTTCTAATTAGGCCCAGTAACGTGCTTCAAGCTAATACAATGCTTGGGCATTGTAGCATTATGTTAGTCCTTTCTGTTAAAAGGTTGTCTGGAAGAGATCGATTTGAGCGATAAGACCGCCTATTGTTATGCTGATAACTGTGAAATATACTTGATTTTCATTTACCTATTTTTAAGGTTTTAACAATAAAGTGTTTATCTATCTATCTATCAATATAGGTACAATCTAATAATCAACTATTTACTCGTACTTATTGAAATTTTTCGTTTCTTTAGACACTGTCTAGGTGTCACAGAACTTACCCACGCTTGATACCCCATCCTTTTTTGAGATAGTTGGTAGATCGCCATATAGAAACCATGAGAAATAGAGTACATAAAAAGAAGTAGTGATTTTGATTTGAAAACATTCACGCACCTGTTTTATTATGTTTGCGCATTTTTTTTTTCATTTGACTGGATCTGCGTATTACCACGATCTCACCTGATGGGAAACGACGGACGATGTGGTCGAAGATGTAGCACGCTTACCCAGTAAGTACTTATTCACTCTTGATTTGAACACACACACAGCATTTATAAATAATATGTAATAAACTATCCATCACCTAGTTAAAGTGCGGCGTAACCAACAGATTGTGAGGTTGCAAACCTACATTTAGATCATAGCAGCCGGCCGGCGGGCGGCGCCGGCGCGGCGGACAATTGCGACTGTTTCTGCAAAAAATAATTAATTGTTTGACAAGTATACGTTTCATCAAACAAAAAATGTATCTTCGAAGTACAAGGTCAAATATCGATGAAAATATGGAACCACTTCGTACCTATACTGAGCCCAACGCAAAAATAATTTTCCAAATCGGTTCATGAATGACGGAGTTCTGAGGTAACAACCAAAAAAAATACAATTGAATAGAGAACCTTCTCCTTTTGAAGTCGGTTAAAAAGAAACACAAACCGACTTCAAGACTATGGCAATATTTTGTGTTTATGTAAATTTTCCAAAAAGCATTAATCATTTTTGATAAAATTTATATGGGACCACCTCTGAATCTGAAATATGGCCTAACAAACAAAAAATAATCATTAAAATCTATTCATAATTGGCGGAATAGTAGCGTAACTAACATAAAAAACAACAACGTACAGCAGAACCTTCTCCTTTTTTTAAGTAGGTTAAATATCACCCGTTCGAGTCATCATCATCTTCATCATCAGCCCATCACGTTCCCACTGTTGGGACACGGGCCTTCACTAATAGAGAGAGTACGGGTCATAATCCGCCACGCTGACCAAGTGCGGGTTGGTGGATGTCACATGTCCTTGAATTTTTATGATTAACTCTTGGACATGCCGGTTTCCTCACGATGTTTTTCATCACCGTTTTTAGAGCGAGTGTTAAATCCGCACATAACTTAAGAAAGTCAGTGATGCGAGGCCTGCGGGATTCGAACTCAGGCACCTCGGATCGAAAGTCGCACGTTCTCCCACTGAGCCACACTCGTTCTTCCGTCGTTGTTTTCGTCGCTCGTCCGTTCGAGTCTCGAGGTGCAAATGAATGCAAACTGTCACTACTCACAATATTATGTAATCCGTGACATACAGTTTTATCAAACTGATCCCTATTGGTCAGGAGTTATTTCACAACAACAAAAATTTTATTGTTCATATTTATTCGCTGAAACTGTTCGATTGTTTCAAAGCTTTTATGTAATAGGACATAGGTAAAATTATACTTTGCTCTACCTAGATACTTACATGTCACACGTACTAAGAGTACTAACTGTATTGACGAATTACGCATAACGTATGGCGTTGCGTTGGCTAAGCGGCATTCTATAACTTCTCCTATATAATATAACAAGTAATACCTAGGACTCATCTCAGTAGGCACCCAGATAAGTGAAAGTAGAGGAACTTCATATCATTAAACACTAGATACGTACTCAGCAGCGGTTAACAGGTACCTATAAGTAAATTCTTACTTATACAGTTAGTTAATTAGTTATCTATCGACTCAGAGAGTTCAAATGATCGCTCCGTCTTAGAAGAGGAATAAGGAATAAAAGAAGGTAGAATGGGAGGAAGAAAGGAAGGAAAGGCCGAATAAATGAATAAAACGATGGACGAATGGAAGTATGGAAGACAGGATAGAAGGAAAGATTAAAGGAAAAAAGGAAGAAAACTATAGGAATAAAGGAAGTATGGACGAAAGGCAACAAATATGGAATGATATTATTTTTTCACCTGAAAAAATTGTCAAAACAAACTGATACTAGAAACAGGAAGGTACTGATTTTTCTTTTGAGGTAAGGACATTACTTAAAAAAATAAAGAACGTGTTACAATGGGCGGCCTTATCGCTAAAAGCGATGTTTACCAGGCAACCTTTGGATGAAGAGAATTATCAAAATGTTAAAGAAAAGATAGAAAGAAAGAAAGAAATAAGTTTTTTTTTTTTAATAAAACCAGTAACATGAATAAATACACTAAATTACAATTACTATATATCTAAAATATACGCTAAACTATAAAATTAAGTAAATAGCTTTAGGTACGTATTGCCACAATACGGCCTCCACTCAGCAAAATGCTGATTGTAGCAACCAGCGCTGATTTTTCGTAGAAGCCGCCCGGTGACATCACGGACACACAAAATATTTTTCAAAGTTGGCAACATAACAAAAATACCAAGTTACAAACAAAGTATTATCATAATTTTACACAAATAAATAAAGAGACCAACTAAAAAGACAGAGACCAAAAAAAATTATAAAATTAATAAATTATATATTATATTATATGCATGTGTCGTGTCGTAAAGTTTCCTGGCTGCTTAAGACGGGGAGAAGTGGTATATACTAACTTAGTATACAACCACAGAATACAAAAGATATAACACACTAAAGCATAAGAACGTAAATTCAACTCGAACATTTCGTAAACCTAGACCACGTGGTCCGTTGGATGGATCACGATGGAATCAGTTTTCAGTTACTTTCATCGTGTTGATTATGTAAGTTTAAAGGAGATAGGTGTGCGTTGTTATTGTTGATATTTATTTAACAAAATGTATAATGCCGTAGCTTTTTTTGGGGAAGATATTTATATAAACAATAGCGCTTGGTGGTGATTTATTAATATAAACTAGGCGCATACAATGCATGTGAGAAAATATTACTGTTTTATTTAAGTAAGCAAAGGGACGAGCATATCGTTCGCTTGATGGTAAGCGCCACGCTTGCCCATAACAATTATTGCAGCACCACCCAGAACCGTTTTGGAAAACCGCGCGGCACTGCACTACGCTCCTCAACAGTTTCATAGAATAATAAAAATAATCCAGTTTGAAGTAGGTGCGCTCATCAGGCCTTAGGTAGCCCGACCATAACACGTTAATCATCGATAGCATTGTTAAATTATATACAATACAATACAATAATACTTTATTGAACCCCAAAACAGGAAACAACAGTACAGTTACATATAATAGTGGTAGCACCAATGGCCTTATCGCTCTTACTTATGAATCTAATATAAAGACCATTATAAACAATTGAGTAAACCTAGGGTATAGCTAAATATAAAATTTATTTATTTATCCAATGGTTTTTAGGGTTCCATATCTAAAGGAGTAAAACGGGACCCTATTACTAAGACTCCGCTGTCCGTCTGTCTGTCTATCAGTCTGTCACCAGGCTGTATCTCATGAACCGTGATAGCTAGACAGTTGAAATTTTTACAGATGATGTATTTTTGTTGCCGCTATGACAATAAACACTAAAAAACAGAATAAAATAAATATTTAAGGGGGCTCCCATACAAGAGACATGATTTTTTTTGCCGTTTTTATAGATAATGGTACGGAACCCTTCGTGCGCGAGTCCGACTTGCACTTAGCCGGTTATTTATTAAAACCCTTAGAATGCGAGCGACTCCGGTAGTTGACATAGCACGCTACAAATGGAAATGGAAACAGAGAAAATACATTTCCTGCTGTTCCAGACATCTTAGGTGAGCATAATATTATAAACCGCACTTCCTGTAGGATATGAAGGCACAGCGTGCAGAGGTGGGGCGGAAACACCGACAGACTATAAAGGCCGTCTGATCATGGTGCTATTTCCCAGTTTGCAAATGTGACAAGTTCTCGTCGAGCAAACAGGAAATGTTCGGCGTGCAGGAAACCTACTAGCTTTCTGGCTGAGGCGGGGAGGGATTCGGAGGTGGGCTGGCTATACGTCTGTTTGTTATCGGACACTGTCCCAGTTTTGATAAGTATCTACTTACCAAGAACTTCTTCAGTCAGAATTTATAATGTCCGTTTCTGGAGCTCTCGTTCGAAGAGGAGCCAATTACAAAATAATGTTCACAAGACTTACCTACTTTCGATAGAATAACTTGAATCATTGATTGATTCATTCCTAAAACTAGTTTGTTCACTATTTAGAACAGAGAGTTCATTAGTTCATTATCAATGTATTCAAATATATATACATAATATTTCCCTGATCTATTCATGATGATTATGTCACTTATGCTTGGAGATTTCTGCTGCCGCATAATTTTTATGCGGCTAATTTACTTTTGAGCTTTTGTATGTTGCTCTATCTTGAATTAAGTAGATATTTATCCGCCACCACCACCTAAATAGGAAGAGTAGAAATTAATATAAAACTTTGTAATCAAGGACATGTCATGTAATTACAATGTCGACTTATCCCGTTTCACGAGACATGGCGTGGCAACCCTAAGCGCAGGTTGTACCCGGAACTGAAGAGGTTCCTCAGCAAAACGGGTCGAATAACTTTCTCACAGTGATCGCGTCCTACCACCTACCTCTACCACCCACGTCAAACGCCTTTAGCGCAGTTTAGCGGACCTATTGCGCAACACCGCCGCCGCCGGATGGCGACTTGGACCGGACAAAGACACGGCCACAGCGAAAAACAGAGGGCTTTGTCTCTAGAAGCGGATTGATTCGTATCTCGCACACGCACACAATACAGAGGCTTAGGATATGTATAGTGATAGAGATACCTAAGCATTCATGTAATTCATAATGCAATGGCAACTCACTACGCGTGTAGTTGGTTATCTTTTACAAATGCCTAATTATTTCCGCATGTGTTCATTTATTTGGCCCCCAAGTTACAGTTATGTAAGTCATTATGGAATTGTTCCGAACTTTTGAGACGATATAGCCCATCATAATCAGTGGAATCTTTACGGTTGACTGTCATCTCCGGAGAGTCTGTTTATTCGCTGTGCCTTGTTTTTTTGCAAGCTCGTAATCGGACAGAGCTATACATATTTCCGCTGATGACGCAGACGTTTACAAGCTGCCGTTGTTTATCTGCGTAGCTTGATTACATGTACCTGCTCATTTTTGGTAGGCACAGGCAGTGAATGTATTCATGAGATAGCGTATTTATAATAATTGATATATACAGCCTACATAAAAATACCTATTTCTGGCCTAATACATTTTCTCTTTTTTAATAAACATTAATAAAGGAACCATAAAAACAGCTCCTTACGTGGTACCAATTATGCCCTGAGGCCTACTATCCATTACTTTCAGTTACATCAATGGATCAATATTTTGAGGTAGAACCAGAGAAACTTGAACATTTTTCAATTACTACTCAAATTAGGGTATTATGCCATCTAATCACACGCGTATTGTACGTATGCGTTTTTCTCGAGAACTGTAACTAGTACTTCAATAAAAGCTGTAACCATCGCCAAGCATTTCACTACAAGCTGAGAAGGAACCCTTTGCCTGAATCGTTATTGGGCTATGAATGAGTATCATATAAATGTAGAACCGACTAAAATTAACAATAATACTTGTTTGAACTGATAGGTCCACTGGTGTCTTTACCTACGTCATAATCAAAGAAGGCTAACAATGACTAGATAGTGAAAAGTCGTAAATAATCTTACATGTCATATAAGTAGGCAATTGTGTTTGCACATTCATTGCAGAACACTAGGATGCCATAACCGCCCCGGTGTTGTCACCTTTTGCAGCTACCACCTTTATGTTTGTGCTATCAGATTTTGCCACAACAACACCATTGGAATTGTAACCAGCTATCACCTATTAACGGCTCCTTTGACAGGTGATTTATATGTCCGAAGGTGAATAGGTTACTAAACTCTGCCACTCACGTTGCCTTTCCAGCACCTACATATACACGACCGGTAATTTATGTATGCGCTCCGTGACCAAAATGCTGGAACTTATTTCACTCGGCGGATCAGCGATGCAATCGCAACAGAACAGTCTTACTATTATCCAATTGCTATTAGTAGAACGTAATTTAATTAGCATTGTACTTACTCAGTTTTTAAAGAAGCCTTAGGTTATGTAATAAGTTTATAGGTAGGAACTAATTTACTTAATAGAACTGTTAGTGCGGGGGCTTATTTGCTACCGCAGCTAAGCAAGAACGGTTTGTCATAAATATATAACACCAAACGATTGGTGCACAAAATGAGACACACGTATTTGTTTTGTGTTTGGATGTTGTAGAGTCATGGCTCTGCTACTTCCTGGTTCCTGGTTCCATAAATACCTAGTTAAAGGCCAGGATCTATATGGAAAACATTTGTCCGCAATCTTCGTATGTGGTATAAAATGCATGCTCGTATGCCGTTATTGCCGACCGCCCATCCACTACGCCACAGAGGCTGTCATAACCACACTCAGCGGAGCAAGTATTCTTTTTGACCACACTTACATTCAAAGACTTTATTAGTTGATGCACGTTTCATTGCATTCTTTATTGGAAACCAAACAATAGGGCTGTTACATAATAAATTATTATTTAGTTTGTAGTACCTCGACCATGTGACTGAAAGAAGGAAAGCAAACATCGGAACATCAAGGTCGGGCCACTCATGGCATAGAAAAACAAACATCTGTAGCCCTTGATTCGTGGACCGCGGTCACGTCTACAGCGCCATTTCTCTGTCCCGACTAACGCAACTGCGAAATGAGTGTCATTGGACACGTCACACGTACACCTATGTACGTACCATTTTAGTCCATTTTACATAACCGAGTGTCGCACACTTAACATGACTCGCACCTGTAATGGCACACTTATTGCGATTGTGCGCTGGCCACTGACAGAACGCGACTTTTTATCGGGGACAGGAAATTAGCATATAGTGTAGGTACCTACATATTTATGTTGGTACGGATGATGCTGATTTAAATAAATAAGTTGTAAGCATGACCCAATGCCTCAGAGGTATCACTCTTCTCTTACGTAAATGTCGCGCGGCCGGAACGATATCAAATAAGTGCAGTTTCTTCAACCTTTATGTTTTTTTTTCATGTAATTGAATGACGAGACTAACTGGTCGTTTGCCTGATGGTAAGCAATACGCCAGCCCATAACAATAACAGCACCACCCAGAACTTTGTTTTGCTTAATCCTGCGCGGCGCTGTACTGCGCTCGTCACCCTGAGACAATTAGCTGTTGAGTCTCATAATGCCCAGTAATTACGCTGGCTACAATGCCCTTTAAGCCGGAACACAGTAATGCTTGCGCACTACTGCTGTATGTATAATGTGAATGGTATAATTAAGTGCTGGTAAATATATATCATTACTTCCTTACTAGTATTATTATTGATCTAATATTATAAACTCGAAAGTATGTATGTATGGATGGATATTTGTTACTCTTTCACGAGTTTCACGCAAAAACTACCGAACCGATTTTGATGAGGTATGTACCTACGTAGTTTAGGACTTGGAATAGCACATAGGCTATTTTTTATCCCGGGATACCGCGGGGCGCAGCTAGTGTTACAATAATCAAGTATTTTCTATTTTCTGTTTTCTGTTATGGGTGAGAAGAGAACTATGCGACTGACAGTACAACGTTGGTACAACTACACAGTCGTTGGAAGACTTAGTCCGTTTTATATAGAATAAAAAAATGTGCGCAGTGCTATGTAGTTCATCATCATCATCAGCCCATCACGTGCCCACTGCTAGGACACGGGCCTTCTCTCATAGAGAGAGGATGGGCCATTATCCACCACGCTGGCCCAGTGCGGGTTGGTGGATGTCACATGTCCTTGACTTTTTGTGAAAAATTCGTGGACATGCCGGTTTCCTCACGATGTTTTCCTTCACCGTTTCTAGAGCGAGTGTTAAATCCGCACATAACTTAAGAAAGTCAGTGGTGCGGGGCCAGTGGGATTCGAACTCGGGTGCGTTGGATCGAAAGTCGCACTTGCTCCCTCTGAGCCACACTCGCTCTTAATATGTAGTTATTATGTTAAATATTACGGCGTACCTAGTACCTACCTTCTATTTGTTACCAAACATACAAGTCTGCGTCGTTGGCTTACATGAGGCCCTACCGCTCGTGACTTCAGTATAATCTATCAAGCAGCTGTACATTTTTCCTACCTGTCAGCCACGCGCCACTCCTACCTACATAACATGTCGGAAGCACCGTAACATGTGGAACTACACAATTACTTATAAAATTATAACCGGTACAAAAATTGCTCGTGCTCTCCAGCGATAGTTGTTAATTAATTTCTAAAGAGTACGAATAAGTACGTTCATAAGACACATAATAGCATAATACGTACTTGTTACGTAAGAGCTTCCCAGTGGGACCGGTCCGACGAAAAACATACGGCGGTACTCGTACTCGGTACTTAATATTCTCCAGTAGGTACATACTTGTAAGTATAACGAGGGCAATAACGCAGAAAGCTCTATGAGTTACGCTCCGGCTATACCGGTTTGTACACTAAAAATACTTACGTATAGAAGTACCTACGTTATGCATCTATATCTATAGCATTTTATGCGCCTGTATAATATTAAAAGCAGGAAAGCCCGTTCGAACTTCGAGTACAATGGTATATTAATTATTAAAGAAAAAGTAGAACCTACTCTATTTTGTGGCTAAGTGCACTTTTATAAGACAAGTGAAATAGACATCAAACAAGTATACATTTTGCAAAAAAAAACCGACTTCAATGTATCTTTAAAGTCCAAGTGGTCCAAGTCAAACATCGATGTTATTTATATAATAATATAATAAATACAGTGGAACATAGTTCCTTCTTCTTTTTTTAAAGTAGGTTAACAACTCAAATAAAGATTTCACATTTTGGTCGTTTTTGTAAACCACGCTTTTCTTTTCGTAAACCTAGGTATCTTACGGAGGTATATATATGTAAAGAGGCCGTCTAGGTACCACCGCTTTGCCAGTTTCTATTCTGCCGCCAAGAAGTAGTGCGCAAGCATTACTGTGTTCCGGTTTGAAGGGCATTGTAGCCACCGAAATTACTGGGTAGGTATATGAGACTTAGAATCTGATCTCGGGATGATGAGCGCAATGGCGTGCTACGAAGTGCTTTTGATTGTGTTAAAATTTTTGGGTAGCACTGCAATAAAATAAAAGTACCTAAAACTATGTTTAAATATTATGTTTCATATATCGCCGCGCAAAAGGCCACCTCAAAATTTGTGACGTCATGTGTAGGTAGAAAACGACAATCTCTTCGAAATAAAACTTGCAAAGCGATTTAAATACGTTTTGTTAAGTTTTGGAACGATATTGTAGTAATGGAACGAAAAGTTAGCAAATACACAGTTTATGAAAAGCAAAAACGTAAAATAAACACAAGCTTGACTCACGGCGTTTGCCTACAAATGACGTCATGCGCTGTGATTGTTGTTTCGTTCATTTGTTCAGTTCATCAGTTGTTCGTTCGTTCGAGACAAAGAACAGATTAAAAATGACAGAATTATTAGATTTTATTTATTGATTTAAAAATATAAATCATTATTGTTTCACAAAAATATTGATTGAATGATCTTTCTGGTTCGACAAACATTCGTTCTAACTCATTGAGGAATGACACTATAGAGTCCTTGACAGCGTAACACTTTTGGAAAGCAATAGTTTTTTGACAGTATTTTTGGAGTGTTCACCATACCTATGAAAAATTCTCCCATTCGCTTGAATGAAAATGTATAAATACAATACTTAAAGCCTCATAGACAGTCTTCCGAGAAATTCCTTTGCAACAAAATCTATGAAATTCGTGCAATCATTTTAATATTTTGTTGGTAACTAGTTTTTTGTCTAGGATTAAACCAGTCAGATAATAAAAATAATTAAAGTAAATACATAGATGATACATTAATACAATAAACTTCATTATTTCCATTCAGATAGAATTTATAATTAAAGAACTATAATTATTTGACATAATTTACATGACCACAGCACAACTGAAACTTAGGATATAGGTAAATAAACACAATGTTGAAATAAAAATAAAATAAATAAACAAAAAGGCCCCTAACTAGGATTCCCTGTATCTAGGGAAAAACTATGAAGACCATGGTCTCACAATACCCAGACACAAAACAAATGTTTGCGCTTTATTTCTGTCACAAAAATTTGTCCCGTAGCGGGAATCAAACCCGCAACCTCAATGCTCATAAAAAACCATATTATAAAAACCTTAAAAGTACATGAAAAAAACAACTCGAAGTATTCTAAATAGCATAGTGTCTCAAAGTTCAAAAGTTCTTTATTCAGTTTTCGCATCACAGACGCACTTATGAACGTCAGTTATTACACTGACTCTAACTATCGGAAAAAGAACCACCACCATTCGGAAGATAGGCCAAAAAAGTTAGGGGCATGTTTTTTAGAACTTTTGTAACAAATTACAATATTTTATGTTTTGTTTTTGACAATATGCTCAGTTAAATATCATACTGTCGAAGCAGATCACAGACGCACTTAAGAACGCCAATTATTACAATGACAATGCCATCGCATCGGAAAAAGAATCACTACCCAGAAGATACGGCAAGAAACTGAGGGAAAATACTTAGTAGCTTCTCCAAGTACATCAATTTTAACTACTGTCATTGGGAGAGGCCTATGTCCAGCAGTGGATTCGTATAGGCTGATGATGATGATAATGATGATGATGTGCAACTGCAAAATCAAGAGATAATTCAAATTAAATACAAACAACTAAATAATAAATCTTACATGCACTGTCGGTACTGCATCACGAACTAGTCTTGTTCGTTTTTCTTTAATTTTTAGTTCATGGTCCTTAAAATGTATTGAACATATCTTCGAATTTTTTGTTGGCTCCCAATCTCTTCTTCCAGTAGCCGCTATCCAAATATTTTTATAAGCTTGGGGAAAGCTGTAGTTTCCAAAATAAAAGCCTTAGTCATTAACTACTTTTATCATATCTTAATTAAATGGTTTATGTGTGCACAATTTTACTACATTTAAAATTTTACACAAAGATGCAATTTTTTACCCGACGTAATGGGAACTCGAATGTTTATATGATGGCCACACTGACCACAAAACTGCTCAATATTATTTTAACGAAATAATACCAAAAACTGAATATATCAAGCCAAAATCAGGGTTCAAATAGTCGAACCCGATGTGTAGTTACATCCACATAAATTATAGTTACTGAAAAACATCAATAAACACAAGAAAAACACCTACCTGTGGAAACTTAAACCGTTAATACAATTTTCGCTTCGGTTCTTGCAACCAAGAATGGAACACCCGACCATACTTTAAAATTAAATTCAAAATTGTTTCTAGTACACAAGCACAAAGATTCATAAGAAAATAATAAGAAATAACACAACAAACATTAAAAAACCACAAGCCGACCCTGCCTGGACACTATTTTGACTTAACACGGCATGACCAATGTCAAGAAAATGGGTTACGCGATAGAGACAATATGATAATAGTTGTACCTCGTTCTTTATAAGAGCCTGTTGTATAGCGCTATCCTTTTTTAGGTCGGAAAACTTCGTAATTATCCCTCTATAGTGTAAGACCTCAATGTTCTAACTACATTTTAGATTTTTTCTCGATTACTGTCTGATCCATATTAGATAAACCTTAACTAATCTGGCTAAATGCATAAACTGTGCGAAACATTATAACATTTATTAAAAAGAAGTATGACAGTGACATCGGATACACTCAAGTCATTATTTTATCTATGGTGACCATTTGACTTTGACACTAATGGTGACTTTGACAGCCACGAACCTTGAGCTTGAAAATAAAAAATAACCTAAAAAAACAGCTGTTTTGAATAAATAAATATATTTCTCCACAAAATATTCAAAATGTCCAAAGGTCTCAAAGTAGCAGAAATGTTTAAGAAAGCCGTTGCTACAACAAAATGCTTTGATCAGAACCTTTCAAAGGTATGAGTTATTTATAGACTTGTTCTAAAACACTATCATGATTGTCCTCATTACCTAGGCTTACTTATCTACTCAGTCATAGACTCTAACTGAAAAACCAGAATAAACTTGATAGAGATCACACACACTTCCTAAATTACCTACTTACAAATCCACTAACATATTGGTACATTATGTTCCTCTTGGTTTCTAAGAGCCTGTATAGAAAAGATATCTTAAATCTATGTATGTAGGTACCTACTTACCCACTTAGATATACGGAGCCAACAAACCAACTGTGTAACCGTGAAAAAATAGTTCAAGTTACCTAAGTCTTGAGCAGGCTTGATATATGATTAACAGCATTGTCGCTTTTCCTTTAGCCTTTTTGGAGTAAACAACCACATTCTTCCATAACCTTACTAATCTTGTAAGTACATACTTACTGTGCCAACAAACACCATGCATCTCATTCTAGAAAAATCATTATATGTACCTCCATACAGCAGGGTATATTTCTTACAAACATTGCACTTATTCTATCAATCAAAAACTGAATATGAATAAGTACCTAAGTATTTACTAACATCTGGGCCCCAATTCACTATGATAACTTGGCGATTCCTTGCTTCGAAATCACATCGATTCCTACATTAATAAACAACATCTCTTTTACGCATTCATATATTCAAATATATGATGCGTCATAGAGAATACAAATTTTGCAGATGTCGTTTAATAATGAAGGAATCGACGTTTCCTCAAAGCAAGAAATCGCCAAGTTGTCATGGTGAATTAGGGCCCAGGTGAGATTGCCGTCAACATCAACGGTTTCAGGTGAAGGTAGTGTGCTGCGACAATGGCAGGATGACAACAGAGTTCCAGGTCGGCCCGGAGCACCTTAATCAGCGAGGAACATTGCACGGAGGTTTCATTGCTCACCTTGTTGATGCTGTATCTACATATGCCCTGACTTCAAATGAAAAGATTGAAACGAGGGGAGTTTCAATCGACCTTAGTGTAAGGTAAAAAATAATTTCTATTGCTGAGAGTTTTCTTAAATGAGAGCCTTTAGTAGAAAGACTTCAGATTGAAATCAGAGGCAAACAAGTTAATGACTCTTAGAGATTTTCACTTTGTTTGCTTGGGTGATATCACCTAGGTGACTTTATTTTGAGGTGATCAAACAGAGACATACTTTATTGACCCAGGTGATATCGCTCAAGTGATCATAGTAGATAATTCTCAATGAAAGGAAATAATTTGGTTTAGTTATATCACAGAAGACTTAGACTTTATATAGTTTATATATTCATAATCATTAGATATTACAAAGCCATTTTGTTTTTTCCAGCTTTATGAATGCAGCCAGAGAGGGTGACTGGGTAACGGTTGATGCAATCACAATGAAAACTGGCAAAATGGTTGCATTCCTAGGAGTTGAAGTTCGTAATAGGGACAACAACATTCTCTTAGCTACAGGCAGACACACTAAATATATAGGAATATAGTCAAAATTAAATTAGTTATCTAGTTCAAGGTGTAGTTGCAAATCAATTATGTAAATAGATAATATATAGTAGTTTTAGATTGTTTTTTTAGATTTATCGCTTGGAAGCGGTTGAATATGACTGTATTGATTGGTACTTTGTATCAACTCAGTCACAAAACACAAATACCTAGCCTAAAAATAAAGAACTGTCTACAAAGTGTTGAGATAAATAATTCAATATTAGACAATTGGTCAGTGTCATTGTTAATGATATTTAACACTGAATCAATGAGCCAAATGATAATAAAAGTCAATCAGAACGTGTGCGCCTGCGCATGTGTCGCCCCTACTTCTTGTAAGTGTAAAACTAAATTGCTAGTACAAATTTTGAAGAGCGTGTCTTGTAAACGTATAGATATATTGGTTTTATCTAATTAATCAACTTTATTGTTAAGATTTAACGAAAATAATCTAAAGTCAAACAGTTTATGTACCTCTTAAATATATTAACTAATTGGCTAATTACCTACTTAATTCAAGATTTTGTTTAGAGTGTAGGTATGAAGTTGGGCGATATCAGGCCTAGCGCACTCCGCACTGTAGGTACGGAGCTACAAGTGTATAGCCGGACACCGACGGCGGGTCGCGCGTCGTTACACGTGCCGCGTCAGAAGAGATAAGAGCTATGCGATAGAAAGAGAGGCGCTCTGTAGGTTAATACGACTGGTAGGTATGCAGCGCTACGTGAGCTGAATTGAATTTTATTGCGTCATAGCAAGAGTCGCCATTTGTTTAAATTTCTTTGCGGAGTAATGCTTCTGTCCCTTAGTATTCTGTGGCGATATATAAATGATTTATGAAAAAAACAACTACCTACTCAGCTTGTAGATAGACCTACAACAAACTACTTTCAGCTTTAGTTTTAAACACTTAGATAAGAGATGTACAGTGCCTGCCAATGTCCGTTACCACACCAATCGATCGATCGACATAGATCGATTGACGTGGTAGTTTCATGTGACGTGATGAGGGACGTAGTGGCAACTGTCGGTTGACCCAACGGATGTATTTCTACTAAATACCAACTGATCGATGCCATCGTTCGTCGATCTATCGACCTATTGATTGGTGTGGTAATCGAAAAGGGGATAAAGGTTTATGAATTAAAACAAATCAATACATTTTTAGATTTTTATTGCATACTCAGATTAACTGCAGAATATATATTGCTAATAGGTACACTTCGCATCAAAAAAATCGAAGCACTTCCCTTTTTATGGTTTCTGTCCTAATTTAACACAAAAGAGTTTACATACCTTGAAAATAATCGCATGATTGTATAGCTGGCAGTTTGGTCATTACAGTGATAAGCAAAAATTCTAAATTCAAAATTAGAATTTCATTTGTTTATGCTATAAATTAAATGATTCACTGTTTTGAGACAAATGTGTGTTTGGAGTTGGAGTACCTTTGAAAACAAAAAATTAGCGCTAATCTTAAAACTATTTGTTCTGTGTTCTGTATACTGTGTGTGTACTGTGACTTTGGGACGTCTGGAAAAGTTTTTTTTCTAAAACATGGATACTTCGCCCGCAGAAGCCGCCCAAGTGGAGGCATTGCTGGATTCTGGACTTGGCGTGTTGTGGCTGAAAGATTGCATCTAAGCCTGTCGTCTGTTCATAAGAGTCTACAAACGCTATCGGGAGACTGGTTTGTTCACGCGCCGTTCAGGATCTGGCAGGAAGAGGGTCACTTCTGAGTGAGATGATCGATTTATTGTAACAACTTATTTACGAAATCGACGCCTTAATGCTTCTCAGCAGCAGCTTCATGTTGTACGTAGGGTGGCTGTAAGTGACTCTACAGTTAGAAGAAGGTTCAAGGAACGTGGACTGGTACCGCACAAACCAGCAAATGGGCCGAAATTAACTGCAGACCATCGAAGAGCGCGCCTTAACTTTGCACGTGAGCACCTAAATTGGTTATACCTCCAGTGGAACAAAGTCCTCTTTTCTGATGAGTGTAAAATTATGCTATATGGTAACGACGGAAGGAACAAGGTCTACAGAAGAGATGGAGAACGCTTTGCACAATGCTGTATTGAAGAAAAGGTCAGCTATGGTGGCGGTTCGTGGACGGTTTGGGGAGGAATCAGCGCCGACGGTAAGACAGAGCTTGTCTTTGTGTCTGAGCCACGTCTGCCTGCACTAAACAGTCATCGGTACATCGAACAGTGTCGTGAGCCTCACGTGATGCCCTATGCACATTTTATTGGCAACGGTTTCATATTCATGCACGACAATGCTCACACCGCAAACGTCGTACGAGATTATGTTACCGAAGTCGGTATCTCCATTATGGAATGGCAAGCAAGAAGCCCGGACATGAATCCGATTGAACATCTATGGGATGAATTAAAGAGACGAACTCGTGCAAGAGATCCTGCCCCAGAAACACTTAGCTAGCTGCAAAATGCAATCCAAGATTACACATTTTTCTGATAATCCTTACAAAACATAAACTTGCAAGGTGTTTAGATTTTTCTGATGAGAAGTGTATATTATAGAACAGTGGAACCTTAATAAGTCCTTAACAAACAAACCGACAACTTTCGATAGATCTTGTGAACTTTAGTGAGTTGCTTTGCCGTGAACCTTCACAAATACTTAAGTAAGTAAGGTAAGTAGGTAGGGTAAGTATATATATACAGAAAACACTGTAACCTTAATAACTTGTGCTTTAAATATTTTTACAGTTTCGTTTGACTTCAAACTTTGAATATTTCTGAGGAATCGCATCTTACAAAATTAATATACTTAATTTCAGTTCAGTTTCAATTCAGTTTCTTGTACGGGGTCTGCAGGTCTGAAGCGATTTGAGAGCTTTATTAGTTCCGCAGTAGTAGAAAATATCAGAAATCTAGTTATTACAACTTTTGTGAATCTTTTCTTTATTACTATTATAAAATTGTAGCCTTGAATTTTTGTTACCTGTAGACTCAAAAACTGCTGAACGGATTTTAATTTGGCTTTCAGGGTTTGGTAGAATAAGTCCCAACTTATATTATAGGATATGTCACATCAAAATCAGTTGGGTGACTACGAAGATACAGCTTGATCTCTTCGTAGTACCACGTAATACGCACATTCATATGGTCTTGGAGAAAATACGACTATGTACTTCCTCGTCGTCCACGTGAACGAAGTCGCGAGAAAAAGCTAGTACTCATTAAAATATCTACTAGGTACTTTAACATCTCAAAACCAAAATCGTTGACTTTCTTACACTAAAACTTATTCCAGATGTTAACCCGGAATTAAGCACGGTTAATTTCGACAGATTCGCTTAAAACGAAGGAGCTTAGGTATGTAGTTAATTTGGTGTAAGTAGGTGTGGTATTAGTTTGCCTATTAAATTTAAAAAATCTAAAGATATAAACAATTTAATTTAATTATTTTTGACAGCCTCTGTGGTGCGGTTTGTTTAGGTTGGCTAAAATCTCATACAACACTGAGGGTTCGATTCCCGCGACGAGACAATCGTTTGCACAGAAAAAAAAGCGCCAACATTTGTTTCTTGTCTGGGTGTTGTGGCACCATGCTCCTCGTAGTTCTTGGTTCAGGGGCCACGATTTATGTATCTAATCGTTATAGTAATATTAATCGTGGTGTAATTTTATTAATTTATTTATTAATTATAGATTTAATTGAATTCATCCGTAAGTTACGTTCACAAACACTTCTAATCTAAATTATCCCTTAGTAAGTTCCACAGTTCTTGACATTGTATAGATGCGTCGGAATGATTACGTATGTGCGTATTTAATATTGAATAGACATCAAGATTCAAAGCCATTATTTATTGGTTATTTCTTAAAGATTAATTTGTATGATTAGGGCTAGCACACATCTGAAGAGCAGTGCAAAGTGGATGACACATACTGCAAGTTCCTGTAAGTCCAATCAAAGTTAATCAGTGATTAAAAGTATGGCCGTCTTGACCGTAAGTAACGAACAGATAAATAAAGACGTCGATAGATTTAATCAATGATTAATTTTGATCGGGCTTTCAGAAACCAGCAGTTAGGAGTCAATTTCGTAATGTCACTCCTTTTTTCGTTCTCAAAGTTACTCAAGGATTTGAACTCTTGATTTAATCTTAAATCACATTTGCTCTGCATTAACATTCTATTGTAATGCAGCTTCTCTTTGTCGTAGTAAATGTTGGTAAACGTTAAGCCAAAAAGTTGGATTTCACTGAATAGACCTGTTACTGGTCCCACCACTCTTCAGAGCTATGCTTAGTAGCAATTTTACATTTAGACGTCGACGACAGACGGGTCGAGGTTTTGGGAAATAATTCGATCGTTGAGGATTGTTAACACCTATTTTCAGTATTACTTTCTAAGTTTACGTAGCTTGATAAGCTTCAACCTGATCCGAACCGATTTCTGAAGTCTTCAACCTGATCCGAACCGATTTCTCAAGAAACAATGCTTGCGGACTACTGCTTGCTGAGAGTTATTCTGCCGCCAAGCAGTAGTTCGCAAGCATTACTGTGTTCAGGTTTGTGACCAGCGAAATTACTGGGCATTTTATTTTATATGACATATAGGAGCTATTGTCTCAGGGTAACGAGCGCAGTGCAGTGCCGTGAAGGATTTTGCAAAACCAAGTGCTGGTGGTGCTGTAACTTTAAGGCAGGCGCGTTGTTTACAGTCAGGCGTAGGTACGACATGATCGTCTCATCACTCAATTATATAAAAAAGAATAATTAGCTAACAATGACAAATATCTTGTTAATTATGAGGATATTCGTAATAGTTAACTTTAGTTTGTAGTACATTGGTTTAAAATGGCGTTAGATGCTCGACTGCGAGCTTCTACTTGTAGGACAGCGGGCAATGGTAGCGTTAACAAGATATAATAGACATTAGACGTTTTTTGGAAATAAAAAAATATTTGCTGTTTGACACAATAATAGCAAATTTTCGTGATCAAAGTCGCCCAATTATAAAATAGCCAAACCCTTAATCTTATTACATTAACATTCAGATTACATGTTTTGAATAACTAGAATTAACGTTAACAATATGCTTAAATATCAATTGCCTATTTGTAAAACTACTTGTGACTAAGCCTCTAAGCAAATTCACCACTGGAGCAGCAGGGCGATCATGTATTTTTTGTTTCAATCGATTTCAATAAGAGCCGTATTACACAGTAAAATTGAATAGATTGGGCGTATACATAACGATTCATAGCACAATCTCGCTTTGTAAATTTGTCGGGTAACTGGTTTCTCATTGAAATTGATTGAAATAAAAGATACATGATCGCCCTGCAGGTAATACGTTTCCATTGAAATTACTTAGAAGTAGGATTCGTTTTTGGCTCAGATTTTATTGTGCCTTTAAAACACACTAATATTATAAATGCGAAAGTTTGTATGTAAGTATGTTGTTCCCTCTTTGAAATTCGGAATGGAGATAGATTATACCACGGGGGCTTACTGTCTAACTCGATCATCTATCGCAATCTCGCCTTTAAAATTAAATTGTCTAAGCTTTTTTATCACAATCGCTATCAGTACGAATGTATTACATAAGTTTTTACTTATGTAATACAAGTTTTTACTTATGTAAGTTTTTACTTATGTAATACATTCGTACTGATATCATGAAACGAATGGTATGTACCTACTGATGTGATGAAATCGACACTGCGGTTCAAATAATGCGTTTTGTTACTGGTAGCAAAGAAAACTAACTATTACTTACGTACTGGTAGGTTCTTCAAATAAGAACCAGTAATTTCCGATTGTTAGCAATTAGACTTATAATTTATTAATTAAAATTTAAACGTCAAAAGCATAATTTTCAATCAAGTATCTGTCACTGATAAATCGCAATCGCAATCGCTAGTTTATCGATTTGAAGTTCGTGAATATCTTCAGATTTCAAATTGAAAGGTATCGTGATAGATTTTAAAATTGACAATAAGCCCCCTGCACTCTTAGCACGGACCGGAGACAAAAAAAAATATCCCCTGTTTTATCCACTTTCGTCAAACAACAAGTATACGTTTTATCAAACAAAAAAACCGACTTCAATGCATCTTCGAAGTCCATGGTCAAATATCGATGAAATTTATATGGGACCACTTCGTAGCTATACTGAACCCAACGCAAAATAATTTTCTAAATTACGGTTCATGAATGAAGGAGTTCTGAGGTAACAAACATAAAAAAATACAACCTTTTCCTTTTTTGACGTCGGTTAAAAAGGGGATAAAACATTTGTGTCTGGTCCATGCTGGAGTAACACATAGGTTTGTTATTATCCCGGAAAACTGTGGGGCGCAGTTAGTTATTAAAGAAAAGGTGCAGACATAAGTCGCTCTCGCTGCACTTGCCCGATCTATATTATACCTTATGGAAACACAATTCAATGTTACTAATGTAACATGCAGGGGAAACACAATTCAATATTACTAATGTTAAGAGATTTCTATCGCTGACTCTACGTTTAGTTTAAAACAAGTGAGAGTCGTATTGGAAAGCTGCTTTACACCGAAAGGCATGATGGGCTCCGTTCTCCAACTACGACCCCAGTTTTAAACTTTACTAAGCAATTTTATGAAGTTCAGGTTTTAGTATTTACACTTCAAGTTTGTTCGACATTACTAAATGTTCTACATATGTGTTATAACAGCGTTTAGGTTTAGGTAATATTAATCAGTATAGTAAGTAAGTCTAAGGTGTGTATGTATATGGGTCGTAAAATAAATAAATAACATCTGTAACTTCTTGTAATGTTGCCTGAAATAAAGATTTAATAAAAATAAAATAAATATACTTACACAGTCATTACATATAGACATATTATGTATGTAAAGAGTATGTCATAATATAGAGACACTTACATTTATCTAGATAATATAGCAGCACCTATTCCACCACTTCCGATCATCGTGAAGTGCTCATTCTTATTCTCTCGTATCTCACATTAGTACGGTCAACTACTTTTGTAGCTGAACATTTTCGAGTTTTCATAAATCCTATCTATTCATAAAAAAGAGTTCTCACATACGGGTGTGCAGCGAACAATAAATGTTGATATTTTTGTTTAGTTTCGAAGGTCTAATGTCGATAATAAAATTCAAAATGGTCAGCTACGTTCGTAGCTGACTGTACAGTCGGTCAAGCCTTAGTGGCCGTGCTGATGTTAAATACTGTGTGAATAATTTAAAAACATGCAAAGCCCGGGCACTAAATACTTGTTCGATTGTATTTCTATAGATTCCTTGCATACCTACAAACAATCGACTCTTCTCGGAAGCAGTCGAAGACTAACGCAATAAATCAAATCAAAATCAATGAAGAACTTGCCTGCCTCAAAGAAGCATAATCGTGCTCAGCTCTGTGAACGACAAAAGTTAGACACGTATGCTCCTCACATAAAGATATAAAACTGACTCCGAGAAAACGACATTTCAAAGGCCTGGTAAAGTACTTATAAGTCTGCGAAAATGTAAAACGTCTGCGCCGAAAAATATGTGCAAGTCCGCGAAAAAAAGTGCAGGCCTACAGCTACTTTCTAATTTATCTTCTACAACTATACTAGTATAGATACAGTTGTCACTTGCTAATTGCTTGGTTAATATGATGAATAAGATGTAGTATGGGTGTAAATACAAAAATAACATGAACCATGCTTAGATTGTACCTAAATATTTTTAAACAGGAATAAGCGCCTATTTCATAGTCGTACACAAAAAAAAACATTGTTTATCATATAATATTTGATGAACCTTTTATAATGTCAAATTTATAAACAACGTTTTATTATTTATTTATTAAGGTTCTGAATATAAAAGACATCTAAAACGATTCAGTCTAATAAAATAAAATATTGTGTACAATTTACACAAAAAAGAGGATCCAGATAAATATATTCAAAATAATTCAGACATTAGAATAAAATTAATCACATTATTGATAATTTGACTTGTATCTAAAGCCCTAATTTTTTGACATTATAATTAATCTTGAATATTTATTTAATAACCAAAATGTATAATACATATTAGGTTAATTTCTATTTGGTTGAAAATATAGGTAGGTGCGGGTTTCTTAATTATCAGCGGAGAAAACTTGCACTTGGCTGACTTTATTTATATGCCTTCCTCCTGCGTTCTGCTAAATAAAATAAAAACTTTAGCTATCTGCTTTATTATGATCCCATAGGTATATAACAGGAAAGTAATAATATAAATAGGTATTGTATTCGACTAGAGTACATTTATTCACTACGAGCTGCCACATAGTATGTAGGTACTATAATTTAATTGTGATAATAATATTAATAAAATGCGTATATAGACCTAAGTATACAACAAGTATGACGTTGTTGTATTATTAGTGTACTGTACTTACCTATGTATCAACAATAAATGTCGAAAATAGTCAATAAGCATAAGATACGGGGTAAATAGTTAAAATACTTTTAAGTATAAGATCATCAGAAATAGAGGATTAAAATAAATTCATTAGTCATAGTTGGACCACATGGAGAGAACACACATAACATAGGCGACATTATAGGAAAGTGTGGCGGCCACAATGACGTTTATTTACGGTTTATCAGAGGGTATTTTACAATATTCCTCAAGGTAATCTACTCGTTGCTTCAGCGACGCCATTACATTCCTGAGATCCTCATCTAGATGCCAAAGCACTTGGTTTTCCTGGTCTGATTTTGTCTTCCTTCCCAGAGAGGTTTGGCGACGCACTCGCCGTTTCTCGCGGTAGCTTATGCTGTTGTCATCGCCGCAATTCTCGCAGTCAGCCCAGTAGCGGAAATCGATCGAAGGCAAATCGTCACAGGAAATCATTCCGTCTTGCACTTCCGGTAATATGAACACGTTTTCGCCAATAGTATCGATATTGTCGCCGTTATCACAGAGAATGCGAGCTAGACTGGTCTCTTTAATTTGCCGCAGCTGTTCGGGTTTAAATACTGAAGGTTTCTCGTACCAGAATCGGTCGCCATCTCGCAAACGCTTGAATTGTTCCAAAAGCAAACAGCTAAACAATGGACCAACTTTTCCGCCCTCGACTTGGTCTTCCAGGATGCCGCCGACCCACACGTCGATGTTGTGGACCGATCCATAGAGCTCCTTAAGTTTAGCCCTTACATCTTTGTCGGATATTTCCCCAGCCAATTCGTCGAAATTATTAACTTCACTCATGTTGCAGAACTGCCGGAATTTGGTGTAAGGTGGGATGCCATGATCGCGACCTCTTTGAATGTTAATGGCAGCCAAATCAAGTGCAACGGCGTGCGTGCTGTAAAACAGTTTCTCAGTGAGCTCAGAGTTCAGATTCTGGCTGGGGGTCTTTAGTTTCGCTGGAGTCGTAAACATGCCTCTCAGCAATGGATCAACGCCACCCTCGTCTACTAATCTCCAGGGTGAAAAAAATGCGTGACGTAGAAGCAAATGTCCCTGAGGAATCGTTTCAAAGTTTTCATCGTAACGGTGTAGAATAGGATTAATCATAGAATGTCCAAATCTCAAAGCAGCAGTGGCGAAAACATTAGACACGGAAGGGTTGATATTTGGATTGTACTCGGTGTATTTTCCTAGTTTTTTGTATTCTACGGGCCCGAGAACAATCGGTAACCAATGTTCGTAAGTTATATACTGAATTTGAGCTCCTACTATTTTCCTCGATTCATGGTAAACCCTATCGCCTTCCCAGGCTGGGTTTGTGGTCTTAAGCTGCAGTGCAATACGGTTATGTTCTCTCATCCATATAGTATGAAATGCTGCTAAACCTATTTGCTCATTGGCCCTAATATCACCAGCTACAAAACAATTACGAGTGCTCTCTTCCAGATTGCGCCTGCAATCCATTCCGTTGATACCCGTCGTTGGTAACAATGGCTTTTTACCCGGGAAAACAGCACCAACTCTCAATAGCCCATTATCATTGGTCAAATCCCTTAAATCTGTAGCAACGGATTCCTCGAACCCATAAACTTGCGAAGCATCAATGAAAGACGTCAGTTGATTTATTTGTTCCCTCGGTTGCAGCGCACCGAAAAGAACGGATGTCATACCAGAACCGCAAACGGCGCTCGTTCTGATAAAGTCGATACACCTACGATTTGTAACACGACTATCGTTTTGAGGAACGTCGATGGGGAAACAGGGCGCTGCGTAATCACAAGTCTTTTTACAGTCTACGCCATCCCAAGTCTGAGAGCTAACGGAGGGCAAAGCATGATCTAGGTCGTGATCTAACCACTGACCCCATTGCATGACCATGTGCGTTATTTTAACGTCTTCAGTTATATCATTAGTTCTTATAATTTTTGTTGAAACTAATCTTGAGCTCGGTAGATGGTATCCGTTATATTTCACATCTTTATTCCAGCCTACAGGCTGGCTAAACCCATTTTCGTAAACTGGGAAAAGGGTTCTTCGAAACCCACTTAATGATGAGCCCCATGTTGGATGCGCAAAGTTGTTGCAGGTGCCATCAAAAGTGCGGTATTTGGAATGAAAACACATATCTCCACAATCATCCTCTTCTCTATGTGCAACGCATCCCGATAGACGAGCAATGACTTCAAGATGTTTATTAGTCAATATATTTTGGTAATTGAATGGTTCTGCAGAGGCTTTTTTTCCTGCTTGTACAAATTCTTTAACTTTGTCTAGAGCTCTCTCATAGATTTCAGCTGCCCGTGCCACTTCTCTAGCGGGTGCATTTGGGAAGCGTGTGATTCTATAAAGATCATGGACGTCAACTTTAGTACTTCTATTATTGAATAAGTCGTTCATAGTCCTTTCGATGGCAAGATCGACGTCACGCGTGGCTTGCGTTATCGCGATATTTACATAAACATCTCCTGGAAGAGTATGATCTTTCACCGTCAAAAATACAGAAGCCGTGTCTCGTCCATAGTCATTGAAAACCGTACATTCGTATCGACCTGTATCGGCTACCGAAACATTATTGATGATAAGACTGCCAATGACGGTGATCGAAAATCTATCTGTGACAGATATACGAGAACCATCCTTTCTCCATTCGATAACTGCCGGAGGTTCGCTTTCTACTTCACACGGCATTTGTACCGTCGTCTCTTTAAAAGCGTCAGTGTCTTCCGGTTTCAATACTATACGCGGCGGTATAACTTCAATCTCATCAACCTTCAAAAGTGCTGATGTTTCAATGACACCTTCGCTATTCTCGGCCTTACAATGATATAATGAGTCGTCCTCTTCTGAAACCTCAACAATAGTCAAGTTATGGTTATCATTGCTAAGTATAATATGTTCATCGAATGGCAACGGTAACGTGTTTTTAAACCAAGTAATCGAGGGTTGTGGAACTCCTTTCGCTTTGCAAATGAAGACAGCGTTATCCCCCACTGCTACTGTGGCACTCTTGGGAGTGACTATGAAGGTCGGCAGTACTGCAACATGTATACATACATTAATAATATATTATGCTGATATAATACATCTCTAGAAAGGCTTATTTTTATAAACTTGGCTAATTTTAGTAACAAATTTACCATTAACTTCCAGAGAAGCAGAAGCCGTGATTTTCCCGTGTACATTTTCGGCTTGGCAGATATAGTCGCCAGCGTCAGATTCTTCCACATTCTCAATTAAAAGAGACCCGTTATGATGTATAGACAAGCGTTCTGTAAGCAGGATTCTTTCGCCATTCAATAGCCAAACTATGTGTGGCTTCGGATTCCCTTTGGCAACGCAATTGAAGTTTATCGATGCCTGATTTTGCTTAGCGGACTGTTTTTCAGGCAACAAAGAGAATACAGGGGCAGCTAAAAATAAAAATAATAAATTTAGTAATGAGTCATTATTTAAGGTGTTTATACTCAAATTGTTAAAGAGTAATTACCATTTTCTTCTGGTTTATTGACAATCATCTTTGCTGGTTTTGAATGGGCTTGGCCAGCTGGATTCTTAGCCATACATTCAAATACACCGACATCGGTTTCGTCCGCGTCGTGAACCATGAGAGTGCCATTTTGCAGAACTTCATAACGGTTGGTGTCGATAGGTATTTCGGCGGAGTCCCGTAGCCAAACAATTTCGGGAGCTGGCTCTCCAGTCGCGACACAGGTGAAGATGGCATCTTCTCCAAAGTTAACGACGACGTCTTCGGGCTCAGCAGCGAATTCGGGATATTCTGTAATTTCAATATTGATAAATATTTGCTTTATTATCACTCCCCAAATTTTCATCGTCTGGGTGCCTAGTACCTACAGTTTAATAATGAAACTTTGAAATAAACGCTCTCTAAGTAGACCCACTATGCTTTGCACTTAATTTTTTTTTCTAAATAGAACTTAATCTTAACTTATAAGACAATCATGACTAGTCAAATACAATAAGTCAACTCACGGCAATCAAAGTCGTTTTCAGTCATGGAAGCCAGCGATGTGCCCGTGAGTGCCTCAGGTTCGTAACAAGTGGCGGCCACATTCATGTCGCTGTGGGCGGCCAACATGCGCACCACCCACAGCATGGAGCAGTCGCACACCAGCGCGTTGCTGTCTAGCCGCAGCTTGTGCAACTTGCTCAGCCCGGAGAACGAGCCCGTTGGAATCTTACGGATCTTATTGTTGTGGAGATACCTAAAATAAATGCCATGGTCAAACTCAAACAAAGGTCATCGGATGGTGACGATACGTGGACAGCCTTTATAGCAGATAGAGCAAGTCTTCTCAGAGGTCTGATACAAAATAATGTAGGTATCTACATATATGATTATATAACATTCATACATACGATATGATAAAGCGTGGACGTGCCACAAACTGCACGAACGCGAAGCGTCCTTCGACGTCAAAGCCTCACTTTGCTTCTATTAAACTCGAAATTTACAGCAAATAGCAAGTTCCAAACTACTTACTAACAACTCGTATCCAAAGTTGTTCCATCAATCTTGATAGTAGAGCTTTTTTTCTACAAGAAACATAAGTAAACCGTCCTCGAGTAGGTACTTGAGCAAGATTGAGGAAAACAACTAGAAATGAGCTAATAAGTACTATAAACCAAATTACTCACAATCTTTCAAGCCGTGGCAAGTTTGAAAATATGTCTGGTTCGATGTAGTGAATTTCATTGACATGCAAATATCTGAAAATGATGAGACGGGGTTACATTGATTTCTAAGGTGAATAAGAAGCATCTTAGGGCAAGGTGTTCCGGGAGCCAATTATCTATTCTATTCCCGAGCTGAGTTATGCGGAGACGGCGGCTACATATATATACGCGTATATCTGCACATCACAGTATTGGACTGTATACTTTCCTAATTGGAACTAAGCAATAATTATTACAGCAGCATAACTATAAAACAAATTACTCGTAAAAAATTTGTCATCGAGAGCGCGCAGCTTTTTTATGAGTCCGACGCGAGACGGTCCAACTCCAGTTGAGTCCCCCAAAGCCAACAAGCTACTCTAACCCAAGAAGCTACACTTGAGCGAAAGTATAAATTTGGGAAAGATATGAAAACTGAAATTGAATTGAACATGAAAAATCTTACTGCGTCTGGCTAAACCAATAGAAGCGCAGTAATGTAGTAAATGTACAAAAGTACCTAGGTATACATTTTACCAAAAAAAAACCGACTTCAATGTATTTTTGAAGTCCAAGGTCAAATATCGATGAAATTTATATGGGACCACTTCGTATCTATACAGAACTGAACGCAAAAAGAAATTTTGAAATCGGTCAACAGTTGGCGGAGAAATCGGTAAACATATGTACATAAAAAATAAAATGAAATATACAGTGGAACATAAAACCTTCTCCTTTTTAAAGTCGATTTAAAGACCTTATACGTAAATCCATTTAGGATTGAATTGATGGATGTTTTGGCAAACCTATTTGAGACATTAAAATAAAAATTATAGAGAACGCACAATATGTTTCTGCACGCATTATTCATATTATTTTTTATTACTTATAGGTACCTCTAGGTATTTAGTTTTAATATAAACACGTTATATCAGTCAAATACATTGTAAGTATAGATAGGCCTTGACCAATGAATGTTTCTCAAATATTTCTGCTGTTATCAAACGCGAGGCGAAGACCTTATCTCAATGCCCGTCTTGACAAAACTACCATTACAATTTTAATGTAATATCTGAGCTTGTACTAATGGTCCGTCTCCTACTATTCTCCTAGTAATAATATACTTCAAATTCAAATTCAAGTCAGGTAACAAAACTGACCCCTCAAATTATAGACCAGTTTCTGTGCTTCCGGCTCTAAGTAAAATATTTGAAAAAATCATACTACGGCAACTATTGTCTCACTTTAACGAACACAGAATATTGAACGAGAATCAGTTCGGTTTCACGAAAAGCAGATCAACAACTGATGCCGGGGTACATTTAGTTACCCATGTGCTTGAAGCTTGGGAGAGCTCACAGGATGCCATTGGAGTGTTTTGTGACCTCTACAAGGCTTTTGACTGCGTAGAGCACAGTACTCTGATTCGTAAACTCCACCACTACGGAATTCGTGGAACTGCTCTGGATCTTGTAGAGTCCTAGCTAACTGACAGGCAACAAAAGGTTGGTATAAATGGCGTCACTTCATCTGGATCTTTGGTCAAAATGGGTGTACCACAGGGTTCAATTTTAGGGCCATTCTTGTTCTTAGTGTACGTAAATGACTTACCTTTTATGATGAAAGACCTTGCAGACATTGTAGTTTTTGCGGATGATACATCGATAATCTTTAAGGTAGATAGGAAGGATAGTGAACTAGTACACGTAAATAATGTATTAGATATTGTGTCAAATTGGTTCGCTGCCAACAACTTGTTATTAAACGCGAAAAAGACGAAGTGTTTAAAGTTCTCTTTGCCCAATGTTAGACATGTAGAGCCAAACGTAATGCTTAATAGTGATAAACTCAACACAGACAAGGCGACGGTATTCCTAGGTATAGACATAGACTCTAAGTTGCAGTGGGGTCCTCATATCGATGCTCTATCAGGAACACTTAGTTCTGCTGCATACGCGGTTAGTAAAATTAGGCAATTAACGGATATAGCTACGGCTCGGTTAGTTTACTTTGCATACTTCCACAGCTTAATGTCATATGGCATTTTGCTGTGGGGGTCTGCCGCGGATATAGAAGCAATTTTTATTTTACAAAAGCGGGCGGTTCGCGCTATTTATGAGTTAGGTCCTCGCGAATCATTAAGGGAAGTCTCTGTATATTTATGAAAATATAATGTACGTTCGTAAAAATATGCACACATTCAAGGTGAATAGTGACCACCACAACATAAACACTAGAAATAAGGATAGAATTGCAGTACCTAGGTTTAGACTGAGTAAAACGAATAAGTCCTTCATGGGCAATTGTGTACGTTTTTACAATAAAATTCCAAAATGTATAACGGAGCTCACAGAAAGTAGATTCAAATTTAGGGTGAAAAATATTCTAATAAAAAAAGCATACTATAAAGTTGGTAATTACATAGAAGACAAAGATGCATGGAACATTCCGCTTCTGCCAAGTAGCCAACTGTCACATAAGAAAAATAATATTGTCAAAAACAAACATAAAATATTGTAACAAAAGTTCTAAAAAAATATGCCCCTCAGTTTTTTGCCGTATCTTCTGAGTAGTGGTTCTTTTTCCGATACGGTAGTAGAGTCATTGTTTAAGTTATTAGTATATATATATATATATATATATATATATATATTGTTAGTCATTTTATTTTGTCATTCATTTTTCATTGACGTTCATAAGTGCGTCTGTGACGACAAAATTGAATAAAGAACTTTTGATTGATTGATTGATTGATTGATTGATTGATTGATAATTAACTATTATAGATGAGAAAGTTTGTAAGGATTTATGAATCGTTAGGTCACGCAAAAACTACTGAACAGATTATAATGAAATGTGGTATGTAGATGAAACATCATAAGAAATAACAAACCTACCCATTTATAATATTAGACTATTAAGATTCATTTTTATAGATGGGTACTTCTAGCAAATAATGCTAACTATTATATACTACGTGCTTTTAGTACGGAACTGTCGCCATAAATGATCGCTCGACTTACGAGGGTCAAACTGAAAGTTTTTAGAACTGGCCGCTTGTAAACAAAATAAATAAAAAAAATATTAAATTTTGAAAATGGAACTCTTTGCTAATATTATTGAGTATGAATTTCATTCAATTGTCATTTGTTTTACGAATTGGCGGCAAATTGAAAATTGTTTGTGTCACGTCAGCATGAATTTAACGAGAGAAAATTTTCGTGCTATGATTTTTCATGACTTTCGATTACATTTAAGTCAACAAGAAATTTATGATAGACTACGACGGCCTTTCACGATGAAGCCCCATCTCGTGCCACTGTTTACAAGTGGTTTAATGAGTTAAAGCGTGGACGCACTAATCTCACCGATGATCTGCGTGAGGGACGGCCTTCTACGACGACGACCGAAGATAACATCTGTGCTGTGCGTCGTATGATAGAGACTGACAAAAGAGTGACCTATCAGCAGATTCGGAAAAGCTTCGGCATCGGTATGAGTCAAGTGCACAAAATACTCCATGAACATTTAGCGGTCAGGAAGCTTTGTGCCCGGTGGATACCTCATATTTTGACCGAGGCCCAAAAACTCCGTCGTGTTGATTGGTGCCGTGAAATGCTTGTAAGATTTAACGGAGGTGACTCAAATGCTGTGTTCGACGTTCTTACGGGTGACGAAAGCTGGATTTACTGTTATGATCCCGAAACCAAAAGACAGTCTGCTCAGTGGGTGTTTCCTTCGAGGAGTTGCCAACTAAAGTGAAGAGAGGTCGAAGCGTGAAAAATCTTTTTTTTTCACACTTCGACCTCTCGGTAGCGTCGTTCTTCGGAAGGACAGGTCATTGCGCAACAATTGCTTTAGAGGATCGAAAAACAGTTTCTGCGGAGTGGTACACTAACAATTGTTTGCCACTTGTCTTGGAAAAGTTCTGGAGAAACGACCTCGCAGTAGAATCCTCTTTCACCACGACAACGCCTCGTCGCACACCGCCAGGCGAACGATCGACTATTTGGCGACGTCAAACGTGGAATTACTGGGTCATCCGCCGTATAGTCCCGATCTCGCAGCTTGTGATTTTTATTTATTCCCAAAAATAAAAGAAAAACTTAAAGGAAAACGTTTTATGGACGCTGAGGAAGCTGTGGCAGCGTTTCAAAAGGCCGTTGAAGAGACCCCTAAGGACGAGGGGTGAATGACGTGGGCAAAGTGCTTTTCTCAGTGGTTCCATCGGATGCAGCGATGTATTGACGTGAACGGACACTATTTTGAAAAGATATAATAATAGTAATAACTAGCTAGTTTAATCAGTTTTTCATTTTCTAAGAACTTTCAGTTTGACCCTCGTACAACCTACTTTTACAGTTCGTCATTGGTATATGAAATCGCAGCCTTTAGAGACTAATGAAAGTCTGGACCTAAATCCTATGAAATATTAATTTCATTCGATGGAATGTTATTTCCAATAGCAGCGAGTTCTAAAATATACCAACTGCCAATTTTAATAAAAAATTACAATTTTCAGCAAGCTTTCCGGGTGCTTTCATCAATAACAGACCAAGCAGATACATCAAATATATAATAGTTACTAAAATAGGTCTCCTATTAAAGAAATAAGAAGAACAAGAAGTAAATTTCCGAAAATTTTTCTCTGGCAAACGAAATTAATAGAGAACAAGGTTGATATAATAACGACTTGAAGGTGATCGATATAGTGAAGTGAATTCAACTCCTACTTCGGCTGAACATCAGCTTTTGATGTTGTGAATCAAATATTTTTGGCTATTTCCAGAATCGAAAGGATTGTTAGGTACCTGCGATGAGAAGTGAATCCTATACGATAATCGTGAGCGTTCATCACAGTGATTAGATCCAGATAGATAGATATTATTTTGTTAAAAGCCTTAGAAATAGGTAGGTAGGAACCTGAAAGACAAATCAAACAAAACACAATCTACCCAACACAAAAGGTTAGCGAGAAGAGAAAGAGACCTATGGTAACAGAAGGTCTAGGTTGCAGTTATTCTCTGTAGAGCTTCTTGCCATTTAGTGCTATATTTACTACTGCCCTTTACTGTCACAAATTACAAATATTGATGGTAAAACTCACTGTCAAACAGCTAGTTGGAGACTCTTTCTAATACACCATTACTATTCCTCAAACCTTTTTTTTCAGAGATTTGATAACTTTATGTAAATTAAAAGCTTAATTCTAAAGAGACAGAAAGAACGCCTTCTCGCCTCTTCTATTTGTCCCCGTCCCTCGTGAATGATACGGTGAGACGGTGCATCAAAGGCGGCGCAGAAAATGCCCGATTCGTGCACTCAAACTATTTTATTTAAAGAACAAAGGTCTCGGGGAAATCGGGCCGAAGCGGGCTTATTAAAATTCATTATGTAGTTCGTCGATTCCCGTGCAGCATTTCAAAGTTATTACAATAAATTAGCTTAACTACTTTGAGTAATAAAATTACAGAATTGTTTTGTTTAACATTTTTAAGTTTCAGTTAACCCATGCTAAGCGGCAATGTCTTTTGAAAAAACATCCATATGTACTATGTAGTAGGTATAGTACATATGAAATATTTTTTCACGTTTGACATCCATTTGCGCTGAAGTGGAACGGAACCTACTTATTTCATACCGACAGCGGCATGGCGGCAAACAGAAGCGGCATAAATAGATTTTTAATAGCAAAATGAAACAACCGTATGTAAACTTTACAACACTGGGTGTAAATGTATTAACGACAAATTCAAAATTCTACGGCAAATGGCAAACTAAACATCGACTAAACTTCCAAATCTACTTATACCTGGGGCTAGCCTTGATCCCATTCACAAGTTTGGGCGGTCCTGGTGACTCATGCGGAATTCCTTAGATATTCTTGAGCGATGTGCAAAGCGCTAAATGTACTAGAATCTCATTTACCTGACCAGACCTCTAAGCATTTGAGAAGCTGCTGCGTATGCGTGGAAGACCAGTGAAGCTACTCACAGTTGCTCCAGATTTACGAGCTCCTTGAAAACATCACTGTCGATGTGGTGGATCCTGTTGCGGTAGAGGTAGAGGTACTTCAGACGGCGAAGGCCGTGGAAGACGCCCGCCTGCAACGCCTTCAGCTGGTTGTCGTTGAGCAGCAGCGAGCGCAGCTGGTGAAGGTGGCTCAACCCGCCCGGGACCAGTTCGCGGATCTTGTTAAACCGAAGATCCCTGGGCAAAAGAAATGTACCTTAAAATTATGAATCCTTGCAACGTAATTATATCTTGATGTTAAAATTGCAGAATTGTGGTTAGCTCATAAAAATATTGATCAATTTATAAACCACCGCCCATGACAGCTTTTTTAAATCGCTTCCTTACTCGCTCATTAATCACACATCTCCCTACCGTAATTGTATTACCGTTTGTTTATAACATGGTCAAGCGCGGCCGCTTCAGAACAGACGGAGGAGCCAAAGCCAATCCTTAACCAGAATAACTTAATAGTAGGTCTGTCTGTACACTAGTTCCGAACGAAAATAGAGACGCGACTGAGTGATTTCGTAAACGATAATAACCTTTATTCTGATGAACATAATTGCTTATTCTTAAAAGCATTATTATTTTAATAAGCACTTAGCTATGCCCGCGACTTCGTTGGATTTAACTGTAGCACAGAATTAATAATATCTTGTAACTGTGGTAAGATTATATTTGAGTGTACGTAAATAAATGAATGCCATGTAGCGGAATTCTTAGATAATATCGTCTATCTAATGTTAGCTATATATCAAGTTTCCGGTAATGTCCGAACAAGTATACAGACAAACAGACACAAATTGCAAAAGCTGCATTTTGTATTCAGTTACATTTGTTATACTCCTCCAATACTTCTAATATTTTCAATGGTAATTCTATAGTTTTATTAGAAGCTATTATAAAAGTTGATAAATAATATATTTATCTATGCTCTGCAACGTCCAATATATACATAATTATACAACATGAGACTAACTTGGGCAGGAGAATTCTATGCTACGCCACTGTAAGTTACTTATAACTGTGAAACAGTAGGTACATCATATATTTTATTTTATTTATGAGACGAGCAAGTCGTTCGCCTGATGGTAAGTGCCACGCCTGCCCATAACTATTGCAGTGCCACCCAGAACTTTTAATACCATAAAAAGCACTAAATTGCGCTCCTCACCCCGACACTTTAGATATTAAGTCTCAATGCCCAGTCATTTCGCTGGCTACAATGCCCTTAAAACCGGAATACAGTAATGCTTGAGCAGAATAACTGGCAAAGCTGTGGTACCTACCCAGACGGCCTCCCGCATACGAGAGACCTACCACGAGTCATATTGGTTCTTCGAAATCCGGTAAAAAAAACTGCGCCTGAATGTACGGTTATTTTACAAGGATTGTACAAAGAGCTTCCATATTTTTCATCAAGTTGCTATTCTTTTACCAAAAATGATTCCTATATGTATGTAATTTACATTCAAAATTGTGCTTCAGAGTTAGTAATCCCGCGAAGTAGCAGAGTGCAACATAAACTTTACGTCAAAGCTCTAAAAGGCTTTACAAAGAAGCACATCGCCTTTATGACCGGTACGGGCCGGTATGACCGGTATCCACCAAAGCGGCGACAGGCGAAGAGAAGAGAAGCTGCGCTGCTCGTTGTTCGCCACACACCGCTCACTTTTCTCGTCTCCACTGCACCCCGTTTTATATTATTTGCTAACGTCAACTGTCCACTGGAGCCAAGCGAAGAGGAGATATGAGAATAACGATTTCCTGTTGGTTATTTACAAAATATCTCCTCTCCTCTCCGCCTATCTCCGCTTTGGTGGATAGCGGCTCTATTCTTATTAACGTTCTGACTGTCAAAGGACAAACCAGTATCAGGTCAAATGCACAAAGGATATGAAGGCATAATATTTGTGTACGGACGTATAGCTGTACCTATGTAGACCTGCTCTGTATTTGTGTACGGCCGTAGACGTGTTTCACCGTCTGCACGAGGCCCCATCACTGTTTCGTCTCGCCGAACGCTGGAACGAGAGACTCTCGTTCCAGCGTTCGGCGAGTCGAAACAGTGATGGGGCCTGTTTAGGGCAATTTCGTATACTTTATACGGCAGCCCATGTTTAAGCACGAGAAATACGAGAACAAATCGTCAAACACGTGCTTAACAATTGAAGCGAGTTCGCAAATACCGAATCATGATAGATTCGGAAATAATCATAACAGCGCAACCGAATACTTTTCTTACTTGCGACACATCAAACTCTACGCGGGCGAATCCGCGGGGCACAGCTAGTAGTTAATATTCTTTGGCTGTAGCGAGAACAAATACACACGTATTGCTTGTCACCTCGACGTGTGTGGATCAGACATAAAATTGTTGAATCTGAAGTGATGAAGTGAAGGAATATAGATCTATGCGACAGGTAGGTAGAGTCTAGTTTTATCAAAGAGCTTTATGACGTAGATTTTCATTTATTATGTTCACTTCACTTTGCTCAAATTACACACATGTTCATGTCTTTAGACACTTTCTTAAACAATATATCAATGGAAATAAAAATTAACAACACAGGGAAAGGTGAGTAAGTATATTATACTATTGCTGTAGTAAATATTCTATGTAACTAATTGGCAGTTCTTATATGTGCAGTCACTGAGAAACGAAGTCAATTTATCTAATAAAATTTTCTAGCAGATATATGGATAAATGGATAAAGCCCAATAAAAGTAAACAAGTACATAAGTATGTATAGAAGAAAACATAATGTACTTATTATAGCTAAGCCAACTCTACCCGCGAATAAAAAGTCGCCTCCATACAAGATGCTCTCTTTGTATAAGACCTTGTACGTATTCATTCACCACTCATATGACAACGGCTTTGAACCGACGCGACGTGATGAGATGAGATGCAAAAGGAAGGCTTCCTTTTCTACGTTCAGTTTCTAAAAATATTTAATAAAAATTACTTATTCACTCGAAAACATGTGCAAGAATCGATAAATAAATACCCCAGTAGGTAAGTATTAGTTTCTTTGCAAAATATTGGAATAATTTTAATTCGTGAACTAACTACCCTCTCTTGACATCGAATCGACAAATGCATTAAACCATCATCCAGGTGTTTAATATCTCAGTGCCAATTCTAGACACTGGATATGTACACTATCAACAGCGAAAATACGTATAAATATATAAAAACATGGTAAAAATCCCGTTTCTAAACTTAATTCTGGTAGAGTCTTTGTAACAATTAATTGCGTTCATAAGTGCGTCTGTGATGCCAAAAAACTTGAAGTCTACTTTAACTCAAGCCTAAATTCTAATATTGCTACCTTATTGACTATAAACGTAATTTTACGTGGACCGAGTCGTGGTTATCGGCTAGTTGAGAATAAGGAACAATACGTATGTACGTAGATGATACTTCAATAACTTATAGAGCACAGAAGTGCTCTCACCAAGTCGAACCATTCTTTTGTGTAAGCATTTATAAGTACACTACCATTGTATATTTTACCATGTTTATTATTTGTTTTGAGTATATGGTAAATATCCCGTTAATAATATACAATAGAAGTGTTAGTGATTAGTGACCATGATAGTTTAAAATCTTATATTTATAAGTATCTACACTTTAACATTCACGATTTTTCGTGTAGATTTACTATTGGTAATTTAATTTAATTACAAGAAATATGGTACAATAATACTTAATATAATATAACAAAAGGCTTAATAATTTAAAAACTAAATAAAACTAAACTAAAAGATAGTACATGCCAGGTATCGGTTGAGCCAACTGAATGGCCTACAGATAATTCAACCGATACCCGTCGTCCGACAACGTGCCCAAAATGCTGGCGGCGTCGCCTCGCTGAATTGCGAGGCTGATTCTTTGGCCAAAATACACGCCAGCATTTTGATCACGTGTGGATTCCACCAGCCGCCCCGCCAAATCCTTATAAATCTCTAGTGCTCCTGGTCCCCACGGGCCCAACGTCTATTTACTATTTAATTATATTATCTGAATATGTTGAAGTGCTCCAATCTTAGATTATACATAATTATATATACTCTAAGGCTCCAATGCTTCATGTCACTTCACCTTCGTTTCATCTTCCCTTTCCCTGACTCAATCAACACTTACATATTGTATAAGAATTTAAATAATTAGGAAGATGAAAAATGATATTGCTCGGACAGGGATCGAATCTGCGTCTTCGGAATGCCGTCCCGATGCCTTAACCACTGGGCAACCGAGCCAGCTGCTCGAGCAAACAAATTTCTTCTATCCTTCTTATATCGTCTTACGGGGACGATTCTACGTCATCTGAACAAGTCTAAAATTACAATTAACAACATGTTCTGATAACGCAAGCCTTACCAAATTGTACAGTATAAACCCGAAATATTTCTGGTGGTCCCAGAAAACTGCACCCAACTTGTACCTATAGTACTTACATAAATCTCTACTGAAGCACAGTTTAGTAATATGATTTACTAGACTGTGACTGAAAGATAGAACTACTACTGATATAGGTACTGAGTGAGAAGCCGGCAAAGTTCCAGTTATGTCTCCCTATTTTATGAACTTACTAAACTTCCTCCTGCATATGGGAGTTATGGGGTTGTGTGCTTTTGTGGTACAACTTTGTAAGTGATTTTAGATTAGCGATAGTAAAAGCGAACTTGATGGATAGTTAGGTAGGTATATATATTCAATTTCAGAAAATCTGGCCTCTGTTAATTAACAAAAAACGCACCTCTGATTGACTGCTTTCTAAAACGTTATTTATTAATTTTATCTTTATTATATAATAATCTATACTTATAATAAAACTGTAACAAAGCGATTACTGTACATTAAAGATATTTTTGAAAATCTTTTTTTAAGAGTATATGGTAGCAACAGAACCTAAAAATACAGCTTTTAAATATTTGTCTGTCTGTCCGGGATAAACTCAGAAACGAAGGCACGAATTTGAATGCAATTTTTTTGAAATATGTTCTATGGAGTCCGGCGCTACACATAGGCTTTGTTTCATCAAAATCGGTCCAGTAATATTGAAGTTATGACGCAATTTAGGAAAAAAATATACTTGTCCACTATAAGTTGAACCACGGAACATACCGGACACTTTGTGCACATGGCTCAGCTTAAACTGGTTTAATACTTACCTTGAGAGTTTGTAGAATTAAGGGATGGGTTGATAAGATGGCATTCTAAAAAATGTTTTGTGGAGTCCTAGGCTACATAACAAACTGTTTTATAAATATCGGTTTACGAAAACTGGAGTTATTACGCCATTTAACAACGTTGAGTACCGTGGCAAGGCAAATTAGTTTAAATCGAGGCACCTATAGATAGCACGTCTTATCAAGGGGCGTTTTTCTGACTCACGGTGACGGGTTTTATGGACATGGCACTGGAACTGCACCGGACCTTCTTTTTTAAACAGTTTGCAAAAAGCTTTTTTGCTGATGCGATTATGTCGCCTTGGAAATTGGTAGAGGAATTTTACCTTATATAATGTCTGCTAATCGCGTCTATCAACAAGCGCCGGAGCTGGACCGGTGCCTCACCGCAAAGTCGTATAGACGAGACCGGCCGCGGCGGCCGGCGTGGCGCCGCGGCGCACCGTCACCGTCAGTTTTGCGTACGAATCATAAAGGATCCATGGCAGTTCCCCCCGATGGCAATCCCACCCGTGTTATTTCCACCCGGCCTCCGTGGCCCCGTAATATGTTTTTTTAAACTAAACGATGACATTTGATACGTAACTCGGTCAAAGAAATTATAACACATGTTTCACCAATTTTAAACATCCCTAAAAGAACTTGCTAAAATGTATATCTACAAATAAATAAATAATCCACTCCCTCGCACACACACACACACACACCACCACACACACACATCACACCTCGAAAACCAAAAACCTATGAAGCTGTTTGGCATGTAAGTTCTATAAAGGGATCATTACATCAGATCAGAGAGCGGATAAAAGGAATGAGAATTTATGTTTTTAATGATAGGGCTATCAACTTTGGTAATTAGGATTGGGAGCGGAACGGGATGATAACGGGATAAGAAGGGCATGGTAATGGGATAAGAGCGGGATAGTTACAGGATAGGAGCGTAATGGTAACGAGATAGGAGCGGGACTGGAGCAGGAGCGGAGCGGTACGGTAACGGGATAGTAGAGGGCGGTAACGGTATAGGAGAAGGACAGGATCAGGACCAGAACGCGGCGGTTACGAAATACAACCAAGACGATAACAGGATAGGAGTGGGAAGGTAACAAAATAGAAGCGGTATGGTAATGAGAAAAGAGCAGGACGGGAGCTGAAACGGGAGTATGGTGGGACGGAAAATGGTCGGAAGCATGATGAATTACTACTACACTACGCGTACGAAGTCGCGGGCATCAGCTAGTACTGTATATAGGTACACTTTCCTACCTATTTGATAACTTTGATATTATGTTCAGAGAAGACTACAGGGCTTTATTTTAACAAATTAGCTGCCAAGTTTCAAATTCCTAATAGGTAGATTTAAGCTTTAAAGTAAGTAAAGTGAATTTGAGCTATTTAAATAATTTATGTAAACCCAGTTTGACCCTATTTTATGTAGGTAGATATAAAATGAAGTAAAAGTTAGAAAAGATAAACAACGTCATCGCATCGTTTGATAAGTGAAATCTAAGTATTAAGTAAGGATGCCTAAAAAAAGAAAAGCTCTAAAACAATAACAAAGATTTTAAATAATTAGGAAGAAGAAATATGATATTGCTCGATTTTGGTTGCTCGAGCAGTTGGCTCGGTGGCCCAGCGGTTAAGGCGTCGGGACGGTATTCCGAAGACGCAAGTTCGATCCCTGTCCGAGCAATATAATTTATCTTCTTCCTAATTATTTAAAATCTTAGGATTTTCGCCTAGCATGCGCTATTGAACTTTTATACAACAATTACAAAGATATTCCAATATTTTAGCGCTAGAAGGTAAAATCAATACAAAAATTAGCATTTTCAAATACAATAATGTTTGTGGCATCTTGGGTACGCTGCCAACTGGTAGTGGGTTGGAGCATTTGAGCTATCTATAGGCCTTTTATGGTTTATGGGATGTCCAATTGCTTCTCCTTGTAAGTAGTTAGTTTAATTTTAGTAAGTAGAGTGTAGTTTGTTTTCAGTAATAAAGGCCCGTAAAAAAAATATTTATGTTGGGCGTAACATTTGATAGCACTGCATTTCCTGGCTATGCTACCAACTTATGCTAATCTTAAATCGACGTGGATCATTGAGGGAGAAAAACCACAATTGCTTATTATACTCAGCGGACATGGTTGAAGGTGCTGATGATATTGAATCTTCAGTTGCGGTTTTTGCGATCATTGTGTCCCATAAAGCGGTTTCTGGTCCTATGTCTATGCCACAATTACCTACTGGAATTTATATCTGCGTGTGATGCAGGTCGCCACACCATGCTGCAGGCAGACCAATGACTCCCGCAGGATACCGCGAATAGGTGCCTTAAAAGATGATGCAAGCAGCAAACGGCGCAAATCAAACGTGTCAATGCCAATGGTGCGGAGATCATTGTGGCAGATTCCCGGCAATGGGCGCGCCGCCAGTCGCTCCCAGCTTTAGTCCTACCTATCGAATCAAGTTTTAGCTTTCAAGGTTACCTGCAACCAGTGAACCGTGAGTTACCTATTGAGTATGTGCGTATATACTTACCTACTTTTCATGTGACAACGCTGAAATATTTGCACAAGTACGTACCTAGAGGCACAGAATAAAATAATAATCTAGAGGCAAAATGAGGCCTATTTATTATAACGTCATGCAGCGATATAATATTATATATTATGTACCTACACTAAGATATTTTATTTGTTACTTAAAATGAGATATATTTTTAATAGGATTTTACCGTCACTCTACAACACTATATATTCGTTATTCTAGTGTCGTTCAAAGTACAAAGGTTCTTTTTTTAATTTTGGCAGCACAGACGCACAAACGTCAATTATTACAATGAATTGTAAAGTGACGACAAATTTCAATCCTTGTCCAAAAACATTTCAGATTACTCTAATCCGTAAAAATCTGTAAATCTGTTTTCTGAGAACCTCACTATGTTTTACATTAGTAGCGCTCGTAACGTAGTTCGCCTAGCCAATAAAGCTATTCGCAAATGATCTACTGAGGCGCAGTTTTTGTTTCCTAAGATCAGTCCCCTACCCATATGTCCCTCAAGCGTTAATCGTATATCGTGTTGCTGCTTGAGGGGCATATGGGTACGGGGGCTGAACTCTGTTTTGTAAACATTTTTGACAGATAAGTTTGAATAACAATGATCAGTTAAAAATTTGTCGCGGTTTTATTGAGAAAGAATTGCGTGAGATAGTTTTTTTTAGTAATAAATGAGATGATTTGCAATAAAGGTTTACAGATAAAAATCAATATACAAATGTTGCACTAATTTCAAAACCTGTGTGTTTTGACTGTTTCAATACCTTCCTCCAAACTAAGTATAAAAACTTGTTCAATAAATTAAGTTTAGACCTGTAACTTTTCAAGTTCCCGAATTGTAACAAATTCCGATAAAATAACCTACTTACATGAGTGTTCACTTTGCAAATGTATCGTAGGTAAGTTAATTACGTAAGTGCTAACTCAGTATTAACAGGTAACTTACATGTAAACTTACTTAAGAGCGGTTTAAGCCATGTCAGAAGCTTTTGAGCGGCTTGTATAACTCCGACACCAGGATCAACCGTGTGCTCGTATATGTAGTTAGCGGACTCACCAACGAATTGGGTGGTTTTAGCTATCCCAACATATAATGGTGTCTTAATAATTTTATTTAATTTTTATTTCAGGCAACATTTAAATAAGTTACAGATGTTATTTACCTTTTCTACGGCCCATATAAATATATACCTTAGAACTAACATACATATCTATAATTTATATTTAAATATTTATGTTACACGTTTTGTCGGCGACGTGTGACGAAATTGCGCCCAATAATAATAATAATTGTAACTATAAACTTCTGTTTCCTGGTTTGGTGATCAATAAAGTATTATTGTATTGTATTGTATAGAGATTTAGGTAAGTAGCTAAATAATGTTTTATTTCTATTGATAACTTTAAATGCAAAACAATATGTTAAACTGTAGACGTAAGTATACTAAATAATGAACCTACCTTACGTTTCCGCTGTAAAGATAAATCAAATACTACAAACAATAGAAAACCTTTTTTTTTCCAATGACACGCTCAATAATTCCGCCCGCAATCGATGTTGATATAACATTCATTTCGTTGGAACAGAAATTTATTCGCGTATTTTGAGTTCGTTTTGTTTCAGACCGTAAAAATATTATCTAAAAATAAAAAAATAAAAAAAATTTACAATCGAACAGAGAACCTTCTCCTTTTTTGAAGTCGGTTAAAAATGGAAGCAAAATTAATGAACAACAAGACAACATGATATTATGCTGTTTGAAAACAATTACTTAATACTTACCTATCTAATAATAAGACACAAGTACCTAAATTGAACACAAGTAGAGAATCATAAAACTTCACTTCACAAACTACCCGAGTCCCAGCCGTTTTTAGTATTTTATTTTATTTAAGCAGACACAGCTTGTTTACACTTAAAAAGTTAGCTGTTTGCTTGTATAAAAAAAATTTACTCCATTTTGTTTCATTTTTATACATCTATTAGAACATTTCTGTACAGTTATGTTTGTGTGGTTGTCAAACATAAATCTCCAAAAACAAACACTATTCACTTTCAGTTAAAACCTCAACGATGCATTATTGGACGTAATATTCGACTAAGCACGTTTCGATTAGGGAAAACCATTGACATATATTCTACACATATATATCACTGGGGAAAACAACTCGTAACATTACGTTTTATTGACGGAGATGGCGGGATGACCTGGACTCCTTCATGAAAGACAATGGCGAAGAGCCGTGAAACGTGGAAGAATGAAAGGGAGGCCTTTGCCCTGCAGTGGGACACTTTAGGCTTAAAATAATAATAATAAAAATTACGTTTTATTATGCCTTCATCTCGTAATCATGTTTCCGACCGGGTGTCTTTGCCAGCTGACAAGATAACTCGAACCGACCTATTTCTCTTTATCTTATACTAATATGTTATCAAAGTATTTCCAGATTCCAAGATCCAGGTTCCAGGTTTTTGGGTGTCGAGACATCTACGTTTGGTTGTAAGACTATATATTCTTAACATCAAAGATAACGCCTTACCAGCCTCTTTGTTTTCCGATTCTTATAAACTAGGTGTCTTCAAGTTTTGATTTAGTCGGTATATACATATATCTGGTCTCTATGGTATCTCTATCTCTTCTATGCAGCATGGATGAATTATCGTCGATCGCGCCTTCTGCGTCGTCACTTTCCATCAATATTGAGAGATTGAGATAAAATAGTGGCCTAATCGGTTATAAAAAATATATAACATAAGCTGGGTACATATGGTGGGGATATATGTCGCAGCCAACTAGCTTAATCAGCCGTTCAAACAACAGCCTAGCCTCTTCACTAAACAGCGCCGTTCAACTAGCTTCCTGAATGATATTCAGCCATTTGATCAAACAGCTAGGCAAATGACTTGGTTCGATGACGTTTAAATACTTGCCTGGCCTGTTCATTTAAAAGCCTGTTTTCCAAAGTTTAATGAAAAATAGTACAATGAAAGAGTGCAGTGACACTAATAATGTGAATATAGCTGCAGCCCTCGGTAGGTTAGGGTGCGGCGGGGGTGGCCCTTAAGCCACCCCAACGCCACATGTATGTTAGATATAATATACTGTAAGTAAATTATAATCAACCGAAAAATAATATGACGGTTCACAATATTTCGACAGTTTACAATCTCGCGTAGGATACATCTAACCGTACGAATGGCCTAAGCATTAGCCAGCCAGTTTATTAAATGTTGTAACAGACACTATGGCTGAATATCATTCAGGAAGCTAGTTGAACGGCGCTGTTTAGTAAAGAGGCTAGGCTGTCGATTGAACGGCTAGTTTAGCTAGTTGGCTGCGACATATACCTATATCACAATAAAATCAATACAATATGATATATTAGATACTTGAATACTAGGTTATGTTCAGCGCTAAACTTATAAAACAATATTTTTTATTTATTTATTAATGTGCGGCAAATCTACCCGGAACTTCCTTTTGTATTCCGTGCCGGAACTTTCATTTTCTAAAATCGTCATCCTTTCGCGATGATAGCTAGACACCGCGAGCGAGGCGGACAAAGTGTTCCTTTTTTACTATGTACCACAAAACATATCGTACACGTTCCAAAGCTGGAATATCGGTTTCAAATTGTTAATTGGTTTTCAGGTACACGCCTGTCGCCGGTCGGTGCCGATTCCGGCAGGCTCGCCGGTTGCTGACAGGAGCGCTACCTGCATAACATCGACAGCGTAGCGCTCAATGCCGTTTCCAGCTGTACCTACACTATTGAAAAGATGTATACGTGGGCTGTACCTATTTGTACTGGTATTGGTTTAACTTATGTTCAACCAAGCAAGCAAGAAGCTATGTATGAAAATGACAACAAACGTAGTGGTGCAAACACACATTCATACACATTCACCCTATACAGTACACACCCTCACATACACCTTCACACGTCCTCCTCCTACCCCTTCACACAAAACCAAAGAAAACTTCCCTCCTGTAACCCAAACACATGAAATCGTAAGTTTTTAAGAAAACCAAAAACCTTCCTCCATACTTTTTTAACTGATGCCCAGTCATAAGAATAAATTTATTCTTATGACTGAGCATCAGTATCGTTCTGCTATCCACACAAAATGACAAACTCTGATTAAACAGAGATATAATCTTAACATAGAATTAATTCTTGAATTAAATATTTTATGTTAGGAACAATAATTGGTAGCAGTTGGCTTTGTAAGGTTTTATAGAGATCTATATATGGTCTTCGGACGTTATTTATTATTATTATATTTCACTTTGCACGTATAGTCTGTTGATCCGTTATTAAACGAATTGGGTTTACAAGAAGTTTTGGTGTTTATATTTTTTAAATTGAATCTTGTCATCTGTTGATACGTTTTGTAAAGGATTGGCTCTGCAAGATGGTTTATGGCAATCAAAATCCTCGGCGTGATAGAGTTATAGTGGTTATATAGAGACATCACACAAGAGACTGCTAATGAACGCGGATTGGAGTTGCGGCTTTGTCATTATTCCTACATCATTACAAAGACGTTAGTTCCAATTTTGATTTTGTTCATGAATATCCTTTTCGCACTATAGCAAGTGGGCAGTCGTCGCCGTCGGCCTTGTCACCGCAAAACATAACTCAAAACAAAATACAGTCTCTCAAACTTTCTCAAACTCGTGACTTCACAAAGAGCTGGCAAAAGTAGTCTAAAGTTTTAGTTCGGTGTGACTTAGAGAGCATCACATTAATAAGTACCTAATTATTTATAGAGAGAACAAGCTTACACAATCTCAATGATAACTATCATTGAGAATAGGTAACTCTAGAATTCTAGAGTAGAAAATTCTACTCTATAATACTTTGCTCTAGATTTAAAAAAGCGCCCTCGTCGATTTAATATTATTTTGCTGCCTGTGAATGTTATAGAAATGATACAGCGATAAATTCTACTTTATTGGATGAAAATCCGCGTTTGTGCTTCGCTTCCGCATTTTCTATTTCACCATCTGGCATCGCTGTACCGTACGTTTACAGGAAAGCGAAAGAAATCTTCACTGCTGCTCATTTCAGTCGTTTATACCCATTACCCATGTTTACAGATTCACACTTCTACAGATTCGCATTTTCGAAGGAATCCCAATTCTATAGATTCCTATTTCTAAAGCTTCCCCGTTCTACAGGCTCCTATGTCTACAGTTTCTTATGTCTATACAGCTTGCCATGTCTACTTTGTGACCAAAATGCTGAACCCTCGAGATCGCGAATTCCCAAATGTTCAATCAAATGTTTATTAGATAGATACGTTGTAAATATGTCATTCTGTCTATAATCTATAATCTTGAAGAAAATAACGGATAATCTACAGAGGTTTTTGAGATTCAAACACATCCGTTAACTGGATTAATCTTAAAACAATAAACCGACACCAAATCAGATGTAGAAATAATTTTAACGACGAAACAAAAATTACCTAAAGAGATCTCCTCAGTGCATAAGAACTTCGCTTAATTTTTCGAGCGTCGAATCGGCAGGTCACCAATCTGTCCTGAAGTTTTTTCGACAGATAAACTATCTATAAGAAAAGGTAAATGTGTCATTTTGTCCGCCTATGTCTTTTTGTACATATATCTCTTAATGTTCCTACATCAATTTCACAGCATAATTTGTTCAGATAAAATCATTTACAGATATCATTGCCCAGATTTATGAGTTTCCTGAATTGTAGCATCGACACTAATGTTATTGCAACAAGTGAAATACCCTCCTATCATTGTAAAATGATCTCAGCTACATTGTATTGTTTTATACTTTATCATCTCGGGACGGGTACCTAATACACTAGGTTGATACTGCCGAAGCCTCAGGGAGTCGATTTGCATGGAATGAACGGAATCCGAGCACGAACCCCAAACGCGTGTCGCTGGACCAAATGAATAGACACACAAAAAAAGCGGCAAAACTACCTACCGAAAATTTTTCTATAGTTATAGCTATGCACTGGCACAAAGCCACAAAGTATTACGTGGTATTACATTCAGGCAATGATATGGCATTTTCACATGTAAATAGGTTAAGGTGGCGAAATAACGCTTTCCGTTGATCTAAGGTTGATCAAATTGACTACGGATGACGAAAATGGATGGAAAATATTTGGTTTCACAAGCAGATGTTCAGGGCCAAGTTGGTTAAGGCGTCGAAACGAATTTCGAAGATGCAAGTTCGAATCCTGCCAACAATTGTACTTTTCTACTTTAAAAAAAATCTTATACTAGTCTAGTTATACTAAAGAAGATATAAAGAAGTGGCATTCTTTAGTATCGGAGACCAAAACATTCTTCTTTGGGTCGATGCGCCAGCATACAAAGATAAATAGTCTAGTTGATAGCATTATGTAAATATAGGTACTTAAATACGGTTTTCAAAGTGAATCCTCCACAGGTCTTACTAAAATAACCGCATAAGCTGAAAACCGTGTAGCCAGACGAGGAGATCCCGTCCATTTCACCACAGATAATTGCTTTGCATTGTATGTAATTACATTAGGATTGTTTGTTGACTTTCTTCAATAGTATTTCTTCAATAGTATAGATATCTGTCAGTAATCGAAAAAAAAACTAAAATGCATGTAGTTAGTACGAATGTTTTTCGAACCCGAAAGATCATTAAATCAATATTTTTGTAATATAATAATGATTTATTATATTTTTAAATTAATCAACTTATAGATCTTTTAATCCACGTATTCTATTCTATGAATTAAATAGTAAATACCTACTTGGTATAAACAGCGTAAGGACCAACTCTTTACAGTTTTTAGTTATTTACTCATACAATCTTATTAGGTTTGCTTACATTATTTCGATATTTCATTTTTATTTGCTGCTATAAAACTCAGTAAGCAATAATAGAAGGTTGGGGGTAAGACGATCCATTTAGTAGCCGTAAGAGCAACTCGAGGGCGGTTATAAGTAGTTCGAGAGTTAAATGGATTTTACCCCCCAGTTAAATACTCTGTTTTACACTTTAAGTAGCGAGGATATCAAAACATAATAATATTAGTTTATCTATGTGCGAACATTTTGTATGTGGTAAATTTTAGTTCACTTTTGTTTTTAATAAATACATGTGAATACACAAGATTTAAACGCCAATTAAATTTATGCCCTGTAATTTTAGCGCGCTTGCACGTAGCATACTTACCTAGGTAAGCATGACATAATTTACGAAAAATTAAAACATTACCAATTTGTATAGATTCATTTTACATGTCATTACTCGTACCTCCAGAATATCGAGGATGCATTGCGGTTTTATTTGATAAACCTCACCTGCGTTCAATGAATAGTTTATTTCATTTCATATTTTAATTGTTCACAGTGCAAACATGGTAAACTATTACGGAACTGGGATATAGAATTGATATTTATCTACGCACGTGCACTGTTTGTTTGTTTTGTTACCCTATTTTGATTAAATTCGACAGAAACGAGGCGAAAGCTCTAACCTACGCAAAGTCGAACTTTTTCATGCCATTGGTTTGAAAATAGCAGCAGTACAATGCTGCTTTTTCAAACAGCCTCGTTTTGCTTTTTAATATAATACGTAAAGTATACGCAAAGTATTTTGTAATAATACAAAATACTTTGCGTATACTTTACGTATTATTACGAGATTTTAATATTTTATATTTTTAATATAAATTAAAAATATAAAATATTAAAATCTCTCATTATGAGCCAGGATTTACGTAATATAGATAGAGGGACCCAGAAATTCAATTCGAAAACGAGCCTAGCCGCCAAGAATATACCTATTGTACTGTTCGTGGAAATACGATAAATGATGCAAAATGATAAATCCCGCGAAATTAATCCGTTTTCATTCCCTAGTTGATCCATATCTGAGGTTAATCAAACTGGGACTGAGTTATATGTGGTTATATGTCATATGCGATTAAAATTGATCAGATACTCGTGCGTTTGCAACGGATCAACTAGTGCAGAGTAATAGGATTTAAGTTTGCGTAATAAGCCAATTAACTTTAATTATTATAGAAGGATAAGGATAATATATATATATATATATATATATTATATTATATATATATATATATATATATAATGTATATAATATAAGCTTATGGTTAATTGTTAGTTAAATTCATAGAACTAATAAATAAATATAAAAACGGGACTTAATCGCATTAAAAACATTTGTTTTATTTACCTCGACGTTGCGACCAAGTTGCATTGGCCGTGGTCACGAGAAGGTCTTCTCGTGAAATAAAACAAATGTTTTTAGCGCGATTAAGTCCCGTTTATTATCATAAACTACGTGTTCGAATCGTGAAATTTTAAGGATTTATGTACCTTTGTGATCGTTGGGAGTTACCTCAAATACTCTTTCAGGAATTTAATTAAAGATTATTGGTGCAATCGAATATATCGGTGCAAGGTCCACTTGCAATTATACGCTTGTATAGTGGCTCTAGCACAAAAGTCTGAACTTTTAGAGACATTTTTATTCTTGACGACCTATTTCGTCACCTATGATTTTATCCAGATTTTAAATTAAGTAGCTTCATGAGGATTTGTAAGGATCCAAGTTTTAGTAAGTATCCTTAAAGATAAAGATTGGTAGAGTTGTGAAATAGTGCGATAGAGAATATCTCTATTATGGACCTCTTCAAAGAAAATACACGGTTGTCTGGATCTTAATTGAAGCTTTCTTGTATATGTTTAAGGTTTAGTTCGATTTGTATAGAACGGGTACAACGGGAACGGGATAGAAATACATTCCTTGCAGAGTTGCAATTTCAAGAGAGTAGAGTTGAGGCGAGTAGAAGGCGTTTTGCATAAAAATCCGTCGAAGTGAATTTACGAGTATAAAGTTAGCAGTCAACTAAGGGTTGAGGCTAAACAAAAAATAATATAGAAAAAATAATAATAATAGTAATAGTATAAAAAATAATAGTAGAAGTTTGTATACACATTTCTACTATTTCTCTTTTTTCGGCGCCAACTTTTTGTAGTGTGTATATATTTTTTTAAATGTAAATAAAATTATATGTAGGTAACCCTATACCTACATATAATTTTATTTAACCGGATTTTTTTGTAATAAAAATACTTACGCTACTATAAAGTTAAAAGACTAAATAATTGAATACTACATTTATTTGAGTTTCAAATTTTAAAAAATATATAGATGATCAATAGTTTTCGTGCGCTGCTTCGAGTTATCAAATTTCACAGCGTTTTAAAACCTTATTATAACTTATAACGTGTTATAACTCAGTAGAGATTCCTATAGGTACATATAGTACAAGGTACAGTAGAAAAGTTTCAAACGCATTTCAGCACCTAACCTTTTTAAATACATGTTCCTACACATGTACATGTCCACAACTGTAACATAATAGGGGATCGGACAACTTTTCAGAAAGCGTTTAAAGTTAACCATGATGTAGATAAATTATAATAATATTTCAATTAAATAAAGTCCTAAAAGTACCTAAAACAATGTTTAAATTCTATGTTTCAAATTTTGCCGCGCAAATGGTCACTTCAGCAGAACGTATGACTTCATATGAAGGCGAACAAAACGACATCTACGAAAACAAACAATGCAAAGTGATTTAGGTAGGTATACGTTTTTGTGAAGTTTAAGGACTTTATGGTCGTCATGGAATGAAAAACATATCGTTTTGATTTAGATAAAAAGCAAAAAATCCAATATTATAAATGCTTAAGTTTGTTAGTATGGATTTATCGATGTTTGTTAGGTACTCCATAACGCATTAACTACTGAACGGATTTTGATGAAATTTGGTATATAGGTACTTGAGGTCTTGGAAAAAGACATAGACTACTTTGTATCCCGGGAAACCGCGGTTGAAACCGCGGGGCGCAGCTAGTATGAAATAAACACAAGCTTCGCACACGGTATTTACTTTCAAATGACGTCATGCACTGTGATTGGTGTTTCGTTTGATATAAAGAACTGATAAAAATGTCAGAGTTACTAGATTTAATTTTTTGATTTAAAAATATAAAGCATTTTACAAAAATATTGAATGATCTTTCGGATTGGACACACATTCGTTCTAACTACATTTTAGTTTTTTTTTCGATTGCTATCGGATCCCTATATATTATAGTTCTAAATGGAGTCCGTATTGTATAGCGAAGTTATTATCTCGTGAAAGAAGAATAGGTGTTCCCACACGGAAATGTTTCCGACGCTGTGAATGAATTTAACGTCCAACTAGACGGCCATCGCCCGCGACTGACAAAGCGGACAGGGCTGATAGGGCGGAGAGGCGACGCCAGGGAAACTATAGGGAGAGCAATACAAAACCCTACAAAAAATACTGGATGTATATAAAAAAATATCTTCGCTTGGTAAACATGTTCAAGGCCTGAAACAGCGGGCACAAAACAGATACTGTTTTGTGGTTTAGGTACATAAACTGCCTGCACATATTTCAAAGCCACGAGTAACTCCTTTAGAATTGAGTTAAAATAGCGGCTAGTAACAACCGGTAAGAAAATAACAGCATCTTGGCTTATCTAATAACCATACCCCTATGATAAAACTGTGGAAGGGCTTAAAACGAAATATTTTTTGAAAATTATACCATAAAGACGATAACAGTCTGAGCTCTTGCGGGATAGAGGATGAAACACTGAAAGTTAAGTCAACAATAAACTCTTCATTTTATAATTAATGGTGTTGGTGAATAATGAATAATCAGTTAACAATTCATCAAACATTCAAATAACGAGTGATGATAAATATTGAAATGTTCGAATCCCTGATTAAACGTTATTTAATAATGGTAAATGTTAAATGAAGCAGTTGGTTATTCGTGGAAATACTTATATTTTTTTACTATTCGTCCGTCGACCGCTTTTATCAAACGTGTGTTTATTTTATTTTTTGGTCAGTGTGCCACCTTTTATTCGTTTCGTATTACCATCAGTTATAGCAAACTTGTCTATTTAATGTATTATACTCGTGTTTTCTCAAATTTCCTTGAGTTGTTGGGTGTTGTAGGTACTTAGGCGTAACGATTTATGTAACTGTCCGTATACTTTAGCCACAGTTTTACAGTGCTTTATCTCGCTTGTGTAATAACTAATAAGGTCGGGCTCTTGCGAATGTATTTCTAAATGTACAAAACAAATGGATTTGCTTCGTGAAGTCCCAACGCAACTAAGTTATGTCCGGAGCGGTCGGAGGCTGGACCGTGACAACCATGACATCACGCGTGCCGCTGATAAGATAGGAAAAGATTCGCATGGCCCCATGTTATTGTTTTGTTACACAATTCACAAGTTGAGATTTAGTGAGCAACCAAAAACTGATATTAATTGAACAATATTTTTAGAGTTGTCTTTATTGGGTTTTAGAGTTTACAATTACTCAAAATTTAGAATTTACCGTGTACATTTGATGGATATTTTTATTACGTTTTCACGTATATGCCTACCTATTTTACAGTCAATCTTTAAAGGCATCTTCAGGAATAGGACTGCGAAATAAGCAGTCATCTTTATTTCCAAGTATTGAGGAGCTAACTAGGAACTGGTAGAGACATCGACGCAGCATTCTGCAGTGAGTGAGTAATGAAGCCTTATCAAATACTTATTAACAATACAACCCGCGCCGCGGCTGCGACCCGCCGCGCCCCGCTTGTGTCATGCTCAAGCTCATGCGCACACGCTAGGTATTATCCTCGCCAAGTCGTTCACAAAAAATCTCCATTATTGAGCCATACCTTATTATAAAACAAGTAAATTAGAGTAAGATTCTCTCTCACACTCGGATATTTTACTTGAATAATGATATAAAGTTTTTAGGTGACCTATAATTATAATCAGTCAAAGATAATACCAGATAGGAAGATAGCGATGCTGAGGAATTTGTTGTTACTAAAACGTAGTGAGCGTGCAAGTGCGGCTGGTTAAAATTAGCCCGGCTACTTGTGAACATACAATTTTACTACCTACTTCAAAAATATTTGTGAGATTTGTGATTGTGTTTCATACAGAACAACAACAGTCGCTATGCCGACCTCTTCGCAAATTCGTGAGTCCGTCACCGTTGGTGACGGAAGTTTTATATAAGGTAAGCTAAAACAGACGCTTTTATAACAATAACATCTCGCTATCGGCGGCAAGCTCGCCTCACTCATAAACACATTTATTTATAAACTTCGGCAACCCAACTCCTTGCTATGAGGCGCTGGTTGAGATTCCTATGTGTAACTTAATTAAGTTTAATAATAAAAATAAAATTTGCACTTACAGGGTGAAGGTGTCAACCGGCGTAGAGGGCACCGTCAACAGGTCCTGGTGCAGGCACCCAACTTTGTTCCGTACACATGTACATTTCGGCGGGCAGAACTTAGCGGCAGCAAAAACATAAAAAAAGTTGCAGAGAAGCAAAACTTTATAGAATTTATTCGGCTTCATATTGTTTGTGTTATTCTGAGAAGTCCGATATATTAATTCAAAAGTATTCGGTAGATCGTCGCGGGATGCCGCTGCCGCGGGCGGCTGGATGCGAATGCCGAGCTGCCGAGAGACAAGACGACTGGAGAAGTGGACGCGGAGAGACGGCGGCAGCGGCGGCGCGGCGGCGCGGCGCGGCGGCGGGCGCGGTGGAAGCAGCGAGCGCGGCGCGAGTCATGGGTGCCGGGCTTCCGCGCCCGCCTCCGCTTCATGCTCCCGGCAACGCGCGCACTCCCGTATAATGGCTTTACCATACAACACGATAATGCACTACATCGCTCCACAACCACAACTTGTCTTTCCTATTGAATTTGACCCGACGACCCCAGACTAAATGAAGTCGGTTAAAAATGGCTCTAAAGAAGCTGCGATGCGACTGCGAAACTGATTAACGCAAATCCAGGCATTTATTCCGACGCTGTGTCCCAGAAAACAAGAGCCAAGAACCCATTTTGAATCTTAAAATTCGTATCTTCGTGGTCGCTTAGAACTTTCATAAGCTACGGCGGTTTAAAGCTCTTTTAGAAGATTCATGAATGTTTAATCGTTTGGCACTTAGTTAAAGAGGGTTAAGAGGACTTTATCGCTATATAAATTCCTTTTTGTAGTAAAACGTTTGTTCTAATAGTATGGTAGGCATATATGATCATTGATATATATGTACTCGGTGGAATACCTATATATCAATAATGGTAGGTTGGTAGGATAAACGATTAAACTCTTAGACGCTGACGAAACTTTTTAATATAGACAATAATAAAATATAATAAATTAGACCATACATCCATATTCATTGTTTTGTTCAGCTCAATCATAAACCCTTCGCTACAGACTTGATAAAGACCTACCTGCGTGTACCTGTGCCAGCCACCAGGTAGGTCTTGTACATGGTCACATTTCACATAGTACCATATGGCTCTTAAATAAGACGATTCTCAAACTGGAGCGAATGTGGCTCAGTGAGAGAAACGAGTTAGAATCGCGCAGATTTCGTGATAATAATATATTGTCCGGAATGAACATTCACTCTAAACACGATAAAGGTAAACATTGTGAGGAAACCGGCATGTCCCTCACAAAGTTCTAGAACATGTGACATTTGCCAACTCGTACTTGGCCAGCGTGGTGGGTTATGGCCCCATACTACGCTCTCTTTGAGACAAGGCCAGTGTCACAGCAGTGGCAGCATAATGGGCTGATGGTAATGATCGTTTAACTGAGGATGCATTCCGTGCCTTCAATTCGTGTTATAAATTCAATAACGCTCTGAATGATTTCTTTGCCATCCCTAATATAGTATATGCAGTTAATAACAAGAAAATATATTCCTTCCTATGAAAAAGAGTTTATTTTCCTTTTTCATAATTGACAGATAGATCGTTTTTGAAAAAAGTACATACATTAATTTGATATATAAAAAAAATCGCGGCCCACTAATCACTGTATTTAAAGTGGTCAAGCAGGTGTCATGATGACACGTGTAAGGTAGGGTGCCGTATGAAAAGCAATAGCTACACATTCCTATTAGCTAAGTACTATGATAGATACATGATAAATATTATGTATATAGTAAGTACTACTTGTAGGTAGTATTTATCTACTACCTTTTAGACTTGGCTGGCACCGACTTCAAATATATGAGTGGGTAGAGCTTATGATAATTATATTAATTTATTTTTACTTTTGAGTGCTATTTGTGGTTTTGAAGTCGGTTTAGTTTTTTTTGAAAAATAATTTATTTTACCCTTTTTAGTGAAAAACAAGTTTTAATTAAATTAATTCAAAAAGTTTTTAAAGACAAGCTTTTATGATCTAGAAGCCACATCATGACGAAGTTTAAAACGGGCTATCACAATTAAATGCATGTACAAAAAAATTTCATGTCTGTCCTATTCTCTGTTGAGGAGTTCCCTCGCCGGAAGTCAATCCTGGGTGTATCTGCCATGTCATGATGGAATTTAGAACAGGCTATTATGGTTAAATCCATTTACGAAATGTTGTGTCTGTACTATTCACCGTTCAGGAGTTCCCTCACCGGAAGTCAACCCTGGGTGAAGCAGGTGAAGCAGTCGAATACAAACCTCCACCTTTAGAAAGTTGGTAACGAAAAAACAAGAACCGACTTGAAGATTAAACTTATATTTTTTGTTTTTGCTATTTTTTTCAAAAACTACTAAATGAATTTCGATAAAAGTTATATGGGACCACCTTTGAAGCCTACCAATCAAAAAAAGAATCATCGAAATCAATGCATAATTGGCGGAGTAATCGCGTAACAAACTTACAAAAAAAAAAAATACCGTCGAATTGTAAACCTCCGTTTTGAAGTCGGTTAAAAACCGAAAATATACTAATTACAGGCAACTTTCTGCTATTTTCCTATCCACACAATATATTAACTCGCTTTTCAATGCAACGTTCAGATAAAACAGCAATACATTGAAGTTGTAGTCAATTAAAGATTCATAAATTTAAAATTAAGATTATACTACAATAATACCTAAGCGACTATTATTATGAATTCTGTTGTTTTAACTGAGCAGTTCCTTCGCCTATTTTTGTAAACAATTAAATTCAACGCTTTAAATTATGCTTTTGAATAGTAAAGTCCGCTTTTCATAAATTTAAATCTGTTAAATGTTGGAACAGGGCGATACTAGTATACTGCAATTACACTTTTCTACAAAGTAGACTGTTCAAGTACTATACCGTTATATTATTAAAATTGCATCTAATGGGACTTGTATTCTTCCTCGATGATATCCCATCCGGTTGTTAGTCGAATGGTTCTCTACAAGTCACGTGGCAGGTATTTTAGTACGAGGAACTCGTTGAGCCTGATGCAGTAAATGCTTTTATGCCCGGTCTTCATTCTTGATCGGCGTCGACCGGTCGCTTCTACGCGTGGTCTCTATGCCGTAGGTATATATAGGAATACACTTGTTTATTCCTGTCTATGCCTGAAGCCTATGCACTGAATTCGTGACATGATTTTACTGGTGGTAAGTTTCTCGTATGCGAGAGGCCGTCTGGGTGGGTACCACCGCTTTGTCAGTTATTCAACCGCCAAGCAGTAGTGCGCAAGCATTACTGTGTTCCAGCTTGAACGGCATAGTAGCCAGCGAAATGACTGGGCATTATGAGACTCTACAGCTAATTTTCTCAGGATGACGAGCGCAGTGCAGTGCAGTGCAGCGCCGTGCAGGATTTTGCAAAACAACGTTCTGGGTGGTGCTGTTATTGTTATGGGCTGTCGTATTGCTTACCATCAGGCAAACGACCATCGTCTCGTCATTCAGTTACATAAAAAAAAGATCATTGTAGTTACTAGTTTAAGCGTTAATCGGTATTCGAAAGTGAATTCGACGATTCCGTGCTTCTATCTCACAACAGTTATCTGTGATTAGATCTATTCTGGAAAGTACGCATTATGCAATACAAAAAATCTTTATTGTATATACCAATAACATAAAAAACTACTACAGATAAACTAGAGTAATACAATAGGCGGTCTTATCACTTAGAGCGATCTCTTCCAGACAACCTTTGGATGGACAGTAGGTATCGGAAGAAAAAGAGTTAACTCTTTTTCTTCCGATACTGTGGTGTAGGTACAATAATAATTCAGAAATAAATAATACTATTAAACCATTAGATACATTATAAATATAAATTCTAATATATAAATATATTGTAATATATATATTCATAATAAAATAGTTTTATGATAGCATTAGGAAGCAATGTGGGAAAGGTAGAAAATGTTGACAATGTTTTTGAAAATTAACCCATTTTCGTCGTATATTGTACAGTAATTATTAATTTATGTTTTAGTTTTCAGCAGTTACGTTACGCGCACATCGGCCTTTGCGTGGGAAAAGTCAATGTTATCTGTAGGTCGCGGCAAGGGTTATCTTATTTTACAAATACCACAGAACAAATACTTATACTTATCTACTAAAATCCGATCACAAAGTATTTTAGATGGAACTATACAATACCACTACTCCACGAGTTATAAAACGTTATCATATACATATACGAGTATGTACGAGGCGGCGAAATAAATCAAAATAAAATACTTAAATAATAATAATAATAATAACGCCATCATAAATATACATAAATAAAAACTGCATACTTGACCTTTTTGAAAAAGTTACAGTGAGGCGGAAAAATGAAATTTCTCAATAAAAACAACATAGGCTTTCGACCCTATTTCCCATCATGTTTCCCTCAAAGTAAACCATCAAAGTAAATCCGAAATTTTTGTCCAAAATGTTGCATTTTACACTGGTGCTGATATCGTTCTACCAGTTAGACATTATGACAAACTGTAACAATACCCAAATATACCTACTGTTTTTTTTTTTTTTGGAAAACGCAACCGATCTTTCCTGAACAAAACTTCGACACTGCATAAGAAAAGGTAGCTAGTTATATATAAAAATCAGCTTTTATATTATAGCGTAAGTAGAATTACTTATAATTTCATGAACTTTAACGGTGTCTGGCAAGGGTTTGCCACCATGTTAAGTGTCTGGCAATGAATGAAGTGATTTTTAATAATATTTCATTGATATGTTGTAATATTCTAGGGGTAATACCAAAAAATCACACTTTATTATTTGACGAAATTAGATCGGTATTTTACACAACTTAAGTACCGTTTACCTGCCAAAGCCACCGTAGCTCTAACTTCATAATGGTCCATCGTTCTTACCTGAGTTGGGAGCATGCGCTGACAAACTTTCAGGTTTTATAAAATAACGAAGGTCTGAGGTTCACGGGCTCTTGCTCTATAAGCTTAACAAAATGTATTTAAATTAATGAAAATTTCTTTAATACGTTTTGAACGACGATAAATATTTTTCCTTAGTGCCTAATGTCATTGTTTTCTTGATATTTATGATTTTTAAAGCACCAAACATTGCACGTATTCCTAAAACTAACGATATAAAACTAATTTCAGGCTAGTATGCATGCGCGCTATACCATGACGTCCGTGACATGCCTTCATGCGATCTCACCCGCCCAACGCCGCAGTCGTCGCGTCGCCGCCGCCGCTCGCCGCGTGCAGTCACCGCCCGCCCTCCAATGTCCAGTAATGCAATTTCATCGAATATTCGAGTAATGTTTCGTGCTCTGTTGCTTGTACTGGCTCTTCGGCATCGATATTGGGACTCTTAAGCGAATTAAAGATGATATAAGTTGTTTCACATTTCTTCGTATGTCTAAATATATTGGAGACAGCTTTCTTATTATTAAAGTTTCGGGTTCGTGTCTCGTTAAGCGACTTATTTAAAATTTGTTGCGTTGTTTCTGTATCTACGTAATAATACGTATGATAAAAACACTAGCGGATAGTGTTTTTATCATACGTATTAATCGTCACTAGCCCATTAAAATATTAGAATTTATAATATTCCCAATGTATCAGGGTCTAAGAGTAGGAGGACTTCCTAAGTAGGTAGGTAAGGTACTTATTATCCATGTTCATTGTCCCTAATTCTAATGCTGCATTCTCTGAACCTAATTTGCATTAAGTTAGAGTTAGATATGTCAAACACAATTTCGTATTCTGACGCGTACGCTGTCTCTAAACTTCACTTATTTTTAGAGAATCCGCTCGAATATCAAATTGTCACTTTTGACGAAAGTATATTCGTAAGAAAAAAGAACTTAAATTTAGCGCCGTCAAACGTAATTTAAATTTAGAGAATGCGGAAACTAGAATACCAAATATATTAATTTTAAATAATGTATACTTAAGTTTAGGTTTGAAGAGTGCAACTCAGAATGGACCCGTACAGTCTTCAGCGCGATATAGAGCGAGTGTGGCTATGTGGGAGCTCGTGCGACTTTTGATCCGACGCACCCGAGTTCGAATCCCGCTGACCCCGCACCACTGACTTTCTTAAGCTATATGCGGATTTAACACTCGCTGTAAAACGGTGAAGGAAAACATAGTGAGGAAACCGGCATATCCAAGACTTTTTCCCAAAAAGTCAAGGACATGTGACATTCACCAACCCGCACTGGGCCAGCGTAGTGGATTATGGCCCATTCTCTCTCTATGAGAGAAGGCCCGTGTCCCAGCAGTGGGAACGTGATGGGCTGATGATGATTTTTATTACCTGATAGGCAGGCGTTTCACCGCAGTCTCACCTGATAGAAAATGATGCCGCAGTCGATGATGGGTTGCTTCCACTACTCAGGACTTTAACACACCTACCTAGATTATAAGAATCAGGAAACAGAGACGCTGGTAAAGGATTCCATTCCTTAGCTGTTCGCATTATGAAAGTTGAAGCGAAACGCTTCGTTCTGGCAGGAGTAATGTTAACTATAAACGGATGCCGAGTTTCCGTACTTTTTGTAGTCCAATGGTACAAAAGAGATGGAGGAATTAAATCATATAATTCCATCGCACACTCCGCGAAAGAAAGGTCCGCATAAAATCGCTGCAGAGTTTTATAGGAGTCGTTCCCGCCTCCCTCCGGGCCATGATAACGTGACTCATGATATGAATTAATTGTTTCTTTTTTATACGAATATAAAATGGTCTCACCGTCGTGTGTGGCTCACTTGGTTCGTTATCTTCATTCCTGGAAGCGTAAGATAAGAAACATAAATCGGGCGCGTGTAGCAACTAGCGTCTTATATAAAAAATGAAGAGTTTACTCAAGGATCGTAGACAATACAATACAACACATTAACACTTTATTGCACACCAAATTACATATACACAATTATGAAAAATAAAATATACACAAAATACATCGTAGTTTTGACGTACAATGGGCGGTCTTATCGCGTAGAGCGATTTCTTCCAGACAACCTTTGGATGGATAGAACAGATATAAGATCTAATGCGGTTTGGTGGTGTACATAATAAACAAATAAAATAGTCACAAGTAACTTATATAAATTATATGTGCATACGAAAAAGAAACATACAAATAAAAATAAACATGAAACAACGATGTACGTAATACTTACTTGTCAGTTACATTATTGCAGAGTTTACACGAGCTTTATAACTATCGCTTACCTACTACCTAATAGGCAAGCGTTAGTTATGCCAGGAACCCTCGCGAGCGAACAGATCAGAAGTTCAAAATCGGATCAATAGTTTAGGATTGCATAGAGGACACACATACAATAAACATTCATTTTTTTCGTTTATATCATCATCATCAGCCTATTTACGTTCCCACTGCTGGGACACGGGCCTTCTCTCAATTTATTATATTTATTGATTGATTAATGTTATTAAACATTAATCCCAATAGTTTCTTTATACAAAAAATTCCCTTCTTTAATATTGACAGCTTCATAAAAGCCTTGGAAAGTTCCAGTTATGTACTGAAGCTTGCTATGCATTTTCTTTAAAACCTACATCCTAATAAATCTTTAAAAACTAAAACCTAAGGTTTCCATATAAAACTTTAAGCCTCTTGAAACCTGAATTTGATTTCTACACGAAGGCGACGCGACGCATTCCGCCGCAAGATTGTGCCGATGCCCGAAGTTTCCGAAAGTTTGGTACGGCATTACGTTTGCGAGTGTTGTTGCCGTTGTTGGACCGTTCATACCTGAACTCTGACCTGCATTCCTTGAACAGAACACTGAGCGGTTTGATTCGTAATCACATTATATGCACTTTCAAACTATTTTGTACCTAAGAACTCGCAAATTTCTATCTATTCTATGAATACATTAAATTAATTATTATCATCATTATTCTGTCCCTAGACAGAGACAGTAAGAGAGAGAAAGAAGAAGACAGTGAGATCTCACTTACTATAAATTTGTACCAATAGTAACCCGAATACCTATACCTAAAAGACTCACTCAGTAATTGGTATAGGTAAGTAGTTCATATCTTTGGTTATGCACTGTATTTGTAGGTGACTGTACGACCACCCAATTACCCACTTCAAATTTTGCGCTGAAAAATGACAGGGTTTTAGGGGAAGCGCTGTTGTCGTTTCGCCACTTCGAATATATGATCGAAGTTTCGCCACATCGAATTATCTCAAATATTGAATTTTTAAGCTGTGCCTATGCCCACTTTAGACGAGCCCTAGTAATATTCATTATGTCAATATTAAAGAAAGGGGAGAAATAGTGCCTTTATTTCTTGCATAACCTCTGCTTAGTGACAAGTTACAGTATCTGTTTACACCTTGGTATAATTAATGGTAGACACGACCGATATCTTAGCATTCGATAGCACGATATACCTACATATTATATCGCTGACGTCCACGATAATATTATGGAGATCCACTTTATAGGTACCTATAGTGAAATAACTAATATATAATATCATCTAAACATAGAATAATAACGCTCGCCCATCCACTCGCACTGGCAGTGTTAACTAATACCTACCACCTAATACCATGAACCAAATACAGGGTCCATGCTAGTATTAAGCAGTACTATTATCTATTCTGTTCATACATCGCACGGTATAGTGCAGGTGACATGCCAGTACCTACGAAGCATTAGTTACGAAGCTTGTGCGAACTCTGCATTAATGTTAGTTGAGAAACAATCTCTCTAACTCTTGATAGATTTAAAAATAGCATCATAAAGCTTTATTAAGCTAGGTACTTACGTAACGGCAGCCTGCTACTCGGAAGTTCTGTTTATCTGTTTAACACTGTTTATTATCTCACTATAGACTTAATATAGTATGATGACTAAATAAGTATAAATATATATATATATATATATATATATATATATATATATATATATATTTATACTTATTTATCTATTTTATTATATATATGTTTACTTTATTATGACATGTACTTTTCTTTTTTTCTGGTACCTAACCTATATTATAATTATATTTACTTATATATTATTATATTATTACGATTATATAGACTGTATATGATATTATTATTTTATGCTCATACTGGTTAGTTTGTTTATACACAACACCACCGTCCCTTACAGTTTCTTTGGGTCCTCTCCATCCAAAGGTTGTCTGGAAGAGATCGCTATAAGCGATAAGACCGCCCATTGTAACACTTTTAGCGTTAAGTATTGTTTTGTAATTTATTTCTTGTTTTTGTGTAACAATAAAACGTTATCTAATCTAATCTAATTCGCGGGTCCGTAGCGAGAAGCGGTACGAAGAGCTAGCCAACCTGCTCAACCACTACACCAGAGCACAGAGACAGCCTGTGTAATAGAATTTAATAAACTAAACGCCTGCGCAGACGAGGCACGTTTGTCCGCGTACTTTTTTGTCCTTCAAAATATATCCCTTACAACTGGCCCCTTACCCATATGTCCGTCAAGCGCCAATCGTATATACTGTTGAGTTCAAATAAAGGTATAGCTTATCTGCGACTAATGAGATACGGTCTAATTATTGTCGATTCAGGCAAGAAATCGAATTAATCGCATTCATTTATACAAAAATGCGATAGCTACAAGTTGAGATTAATTTAATGGGATAACATATGGCATCATAAGACATTGCCGCAGTGTGTCTACACCTAAATTTGAGCTCAACACGATATACGATTGACGCTTTAGGGACATATGGGTACGGGCGCTGTATTGAATAACGCACACGATAGATCAAAAGTACCGCGTACGAAAAGTCCCAGGAACAACCGAGGACATCGATAGACCGGACTAGAAAAAACTACGCGGGAGTCGCCGAAAAATAGAACTAACGTGACTAGGCGTAGCACCGCACACAACGAACTTTAGTCCGCATTGATTAATCGAGCCGTAATTAAGGGATGAACCCAATATTCTCTTTTAAAACGTTTACTCTTTTTCAGAAAAACTTCAAGTAAATAACAACGCAACGTAATCTGAGAATTTTTGCTTCTATAGCGTGCGCTTCACTAATGAGTAACAAATGTTCGCACGCCGTGTGCGTTGAGTCCGCAGCAAGTCCTCGGCGTACATTTTATCCCTCGTCCCTCGTCCCTCGTCTGGACATTGTTCTTTCTAGGTCTATTATAGGTTCATTCCATAGTAGTCAGTACTTCGGTTGTACGAAGCAGGGATGTTGCGAATATTCGCATCCGCATCCGCAAATGCAGGGTTTCCGCATATATTTGGACATCTGCATCCGCAATAATCAATGCGGAGTTTCATGCGGATGAGAATGTAATACTATTTGCGACAAGAAAGAAATTGGGCAGGGCCGGCCAATGGCGCGTGCCGTTCGCACGTGACAATGACCATTGGGAGCGAAAAAATTGGTGACAAGATCCGACGCGTTTGTTGTGGTGCATCATGTGTTTCTTGTAATTAAATCATTACGTGTTTGTTTGCGCTGTTTTACTTATCATTTTTTGATTTTATTCATTCATTCATTTTTAGATTACTTATCGTATAGATATATTTTGAGTGTTATGGTGATACAGTGATCATTGTGTGTAAATAATTGTTTGTTGGGAATCTTTTTTTACATTAGTCTTAGCTCTGTTTATTAAATTAAAATCGCCAGGTAAATGCCATTATGTTACACCGGTAGGTAATACGTATTATTGTAGGTAAAGTTTATCGTTTTATAACAATATTCTTTATTTTTCCAGCGAGGTTCCCGTTTCCCGTTATTGATAGATTATCTAACAAGTTAGTTAACAATGTCACCACCGACACAAAGTAATTTATTAAATTCTTCATTCATATACTATATTTATATCATCCGAATCCGCGGATGTGAGCCTTAAAAAATCCGTTGTTGTGAAAAAATGGGCATCCGCAACATCCCTGGTAGGAAGTGTCAACTTCTATGGTTCTTACATACTCCTGCTAATGAAATGAAAAGCGACCTCTTTTGAGAGTAGTTGTAACTAGGACATCGATAATATTCAGCGCTTAAGAAGTAGGTTACTGCGTTGCAACTGTTGCAAGGGTGCCCCATTTGTGGAATACTGATGCTTTAATTGTTCATTATATCGATAGATGGCAGCATGAGCACCTTTGCTATAAAAAAGGCTTTTCTGGCCCTCTGTAATTTTTCTGCCTCCATAGCTTTTTCAGTTTATACAAAATACTGTGGTGTTTTGTTTCTATAGGCTTAGTGCGAGATTTACTATAAGTTACCTCGCGCCTTCTACCACCGTGACCGCGTGTATAACAGCTATGCACAAACGTATATATTTAAAAAAGACTATATTATAAGGTATGGTGCTTGGTTACAGGTAAAATAAGAAAAACAAACCCTGTTCAGAGATTCGACGTGAAGAGAAATCTTTCTCTTTATGGCGAAACCCGTCACAGCTTTAATTTTTGTAGATTATATACTTTAATGATGACAGAATATTACACTGAAATCCTTATGAACATTACATTTTAAACTGAACTATCAGTTGGTACGACATTTATGGCGACTTAACTATTTGGATTATACTTAATATAATTATGAATATATTGACACAATAATTGAAAACCACAATTTGATTATGTGACTGAATTACATTGATTACATGAAATTAAACTAACATAGACAATACAACTCAAATTCCCTTAAATTAAAATTTCTACGTTTCTATATAATATAAACATAGTCAAAATACTTATAACTACAATACGGTAAGTAGTATTAAGTTACGTTAAAATTTTGTAAAATAGTACTAACTTACAAAAACGCAAGTGGAGTCAAAATGTCATGTTGAAAGTACATATTCAATTTATATACCTACTATCTTCACGTAGAGCCAATAAAAAACCGCTTTCAACAACGTTCGCTCACTATTCGGTTACTAGTACCGCTTATCCTTGGGTGTTCGCTTACATTTTCCTTCCTATTTTAATTCTATACTACTGTATACCTAACAATAATTATGTTATATCTTATTAGCCAATGCCAAAGTTCGCTTTCTAGCAATTTTGTATACCTATTTTATTTACGTAAGTCGTTTAACTACGTTACGGACCACTTTACGGGTAATAAATACGCTATCATAACTATATGGGGGGTGTTACTTCCAGCACATGTCAACTCCGTGTCAACTTGGCAAAACACTGAAACAGGCTTTACTTATGAGATAGTCGGTTTCGATAGCCATCCTAGTTCCACAAAAAGCATTAGATGTTACGCCGATGCAATACTACCCGCGTGTCGATGACATCCAATGAATGACGTGCGTACTACATACTCCATTTCTTAACATATTAACATTTTCCTTATACTTAACGTTTCTTATCTGGCAGTGATTAGTGCGGTTGTCGCTAGCGACGTTGGCCTCGGCCGTCTGCAAGTTGAGCCGGCCGGCTAGCGGCTGTCGGCTCCCGGACCGGTCTGACGCGACATGCCCTAACCTATGGAAATTATGTATGTTTCCAAAGGGTGTGGTATTCGAAGCGCTTATCCACCGACCAAGTTCAACGTGCTTACGTACGGGCCGTCGTCTAGCAAAAAACGTGAACTGAAATTCATACGACAAACCAAAATGCTGATCTACCTTACGTAACATGTCCATTATTATATTATTTTTATCACCTAGGAGCGAATCTGACTTTCGGGTCTAGCTGCTCTCACTACTCTAACCAAACTTCTCGACTCAATAACTGATATTATACTCCTCATTTAATATTACAATATCCACTTATGTGACACGTATATCGGTCCTAAAAGATCCTTATCCTAACATACCGAGATTGAAACACTGAGAATTTTGAGAAAGGTAATGAATGATTTACCAGTGGTCATTTAAACATTAAAACACCGACCTACATAATTATATAGGTTCCTTAACATACAACTATTGAGAAAACGCGAAGATGGTAAGCAGATTAAACTGGAATGTACTTAATTTACCAGCTAAGTGTGTAACATTAAGCCTGTTTCAGTGACGAACGCCGTACTCAGCCTTAACCTTTTAGAAAACGTCACGAAGTAGATATTTTTCTACTTGAATCAGTCGGTAACAAACAGCCGTAATAATAACGTAGAATGCTAGATCAAAACGTGACGGTCACCGAAGATACGTAAGATACGTATCTATATACATTAATGTAAAGGAATGATGTATAAGAATGTAAATTTCCCTACTGAAGCTCGACAGGCACTCCGGGCGCCGGTGTGAGTACGTCTCCTGTACTCTCACCTACTACAACGTTAGATAATTATAATTAAATGGACATAATAATAAATTTAGAATAATTTTGAGAAATTTCGTTCCTAAACCTTAACAATAATACAATATCAAAATTTTATGGACTATGAATTATTAATAACATGAAAAAACAGTCTTCCAGGCATTTTTGACTATCAAAAATTTGTAAAATGTAAATTTTCATTGTAAACCAATAAAGTACACGAATCTCAAAACAGTCTAATTTTCATCAGTTCGATTCAGTTAGGTTGCGAATGAGCTGAATTTTTGAGTAATCAATAAATCTAACTGAAATCAGAATTTTTTGGTATATATCTATAAACACCTAGGTATTTACTTCGTCGCATACACATATATACGTAAAGTGGCGCTATTTGAGTACACGTCTACTTTACACGTGGCTTGTATTTAATCTTGCCTAAACTAAAACGACAAACTAAGAAGTCAATTGCATAAATCTAAACCTGACTGTAATAACAAGTACAGATTAGATTTGTTGGGCGTGTCCATCTACGAATCTAAATCAAGAATGTGCGCGTTATTTAGAACTTATTTAGTAACGCGACCGTCATTAAAGCTTGCGCGCTTAAATATTTATCCAAATTATATTAAACTCGTAAATGCAAGGTATCAAGTACTTTAAGTTTAAAAACATTAAAAGCAACACACATTTTGAGCGTTTTGTCTCCGGAACAGAACGGGAATGTTACAAACGTTGCTTTGTTGTAATTCATAGTGAATAGCAGGTAGAACACGCCTATTAAGGCTTAATATGAGATTATCGTATACTTAACTAGGTTCAATATCCATAATGCGAATATTCAAGTCACTACATTTAGTTATGTGAACAAATCATTATCGAATACAGCAAACATCTAAACATATACTTAGCATAGCAGATATTACCATTAACTCCACATACTTATATATTGAAGTTAAATCAAATGAGAAGTTTCTAAGCCTTCGGGGACCTATGTCGGTTGTAATCTTATATATTGAAGTTAAATCAAATGAGAAGTTTCTAAGCCTTCGGGGACCTATGTCGGTTGTAATCATCTCTAACAATTTAAATATCCATTCACAACACTACATCAAGCGTTTCTTAATCAATTAAAAAAATCAAATTTTAACATAACGTTGTGTCTTATCATTACGACGCATGCGCGTCTCCTCAACTGAAAGAAATGGGAAAGACAAATGGATTTACACGCTTATATGATACAGATAGTATTACGAGTGTGACTCTTGTGTGCGATGATGTTATGCGAGTCGTGTGAATTTTGTCGTGCTCTCATTTACTTCTCGGTCTCGTTGTCCTTCTGCTTCTTATCTTCTTGTTCCTTCTCCTGCTCCTTCTCCTTTTCGTCGCCCTGGAATATATTCAAATAATTTATTTCCAAAACACAGACATTCCATTAGGTACCCAATACAATAGGGGATCGGACAGCAATCGAGAAAAAATCTAAAATGTAGTAAGAACGAATGTTTGTCGAACCAGAAAGATCATTCAATCAATATTTTTGTGTAATAATAATGATTTATATTTTTAAATCAATAAATAAAATCTAATAATTCTGTCATTTTTAATCTGTTCTTCATCTCAAACGAAACAACAATCACAGCGCATGACGTCATTTTTAGGCAAATGTCATGAGTTAAGCTTGTGTTTATTTTACTTTTTTGCTTTTCATAAAATGTATTTTTGCTAATTTTTTTGTTCCATTACTACAATATAGTCCCCAAACTTCACAAAACGTATTAGAATCTCTTTGCAAGATTTATTTCGAAGAGTTTGTCGTTTTCTACCTACATATGACATCATAAGTTTTGAGGTGACCTTTTGCGCGGCAATATTTGAAACATAATATTTAAACATAGTTTTAAGTACTTTTAGAGCGTTATTTAATTCAAATAGTATTTTTCAGGGCTATATATATTCATTGTAGTTAATTCAAAACACTTTCTGAAAAGTTCTCCGATCCCCTATTGACACTAGGGATCTTAACTAAGCTGGGCTTGTAATGTATTACATTAATTGGAGCGCAGAACTTACACTAAGAATTAACTTGTGTCGTAGGTATCTGTAGGTAGCTCTTCCATTGCACAGTCAGAGAATTTGGAATGGTAAGTGTTTACAAGTATAATTTATTAATTTTAGTCTTAAAATAAAATTGAGTTTAAGCTTATTGCTATATAGACTTAAGTGTTTGGTGTTTATATGCGTGTGTATCAAAGGATGTGTGTGCGTGAAAGGTTGTGTATGTGCGTGTTACGCTGAGTGAGTGAGAGTGTGTGCTGTGTAGATAGGTTTTAACCGTGTATTATGTTATCTTATATCGTCTTTAATAATACAAACATGTAGATAAACTCTTGTTCAAATACCATACCGCTGAAATACATTGCTTTATGAATAAGTGAATGTGAGATTATGTGTATCACACTTTACGTGTCATGTTACTACATAAGATCAACTTGCACTTGTGAAATCCCAAGAATTAGGTGTCAATGTTTGTACAAAAAAATAAGTTTACCCTCGATTTCGCGTTGGCGTATGTGGCACAGTCGTATGTCAGAAAGTTAGTATCACGATAGGATATAAAAACGAGATTACATCTGCTTGTCAGCTATATTTTTTTAGATATAATTAAAAATTAAATGCCGTTCGTTGGTAAGCGCATTACTTCAGAGAAAGGACCGATTCGGCAATATTTTTTAATCGTAGTCCGTGTTAGGTTTTATGCAAAATACGGAAATTCGAAAAAAAAGAGTGCTTTTTTTCTATTAAATTTTTTATGAACAGGACATATGTCATATGTGTGGGTATGACATTTGTTAAATGTAGCATTATTTATAAAAAGTATGTTTTGTTCTACTGATAATATTTAGTTAGTAGTTCCCAATAAATAAATAAATGTGTCAGGTCAGCTGGTTTGAAATATAAGCACGTACGTTTAGTGTTCTAAACAAGCCATAAACATGTTGTAAGTGCTTACGTTGCCTTTCTCCGGCTCATCTGGCAGCGGTTGCTTCTCAGCGGGCGCGGCGGACTCCTTGTCCTTTGCGTCTTTGTCCTTGGCGGGTTTGGGCTGCGGCGCGGCGGGCTCGGCCGCGGCGCAAACCTCGTCCCAGTCTGGGAAGGCTCGCTCCTTGACGCGCGTCACCAGCCCCACGAGGTTCGGGAACGACTCGTTCATCGCATCTCGCAGCGGGTGCTCTACTTCCTTAGCGATGAAGTGCAGCTGAGCGAGATTTGCGAACGCGACCACGTCCAGCTGAAATGTCAGGTTTCTCAATGAGTGACCGAGCGAAACGAGGCCTCAGTCTACTATACTCTATCTATATAATAGACACAAGCGAATTTCAGTAAACTAAAATTTAAACAACGGCAGAACCGATTTTGATAAAACATGTCTAACAACCACCGCTAGAAAATCTGCTTTTAAATAAAAGAACCGCATCCAAATCGGTTCACCCTTTTAAGATCTACGGTGCCACAGACACTTTTTGCGCAGAGGGTAAAAACAGCGTATGTGTACTGTTTGTTTCATGATAACTTGCTTTGATCAATAAAGATAATAAAAACAAAATTTTTATAACTTTGTAAATACTTGACGTATTCGATCTGAAAATTATTGTACTTACAATAATAGCTTACGTTTATTTACAGATTTTCACACTCATTGTAATTTTTAAATGATGGCCGAGCTCTGAGTCACTCATTTTACCATGTTTTTATTAAGTCCCTTTCTTGTTTGTCTGTCTGTTGGTCTGTCGTTCTGGGTGCAATCTTGCAACTCAAATTTCGAGCACTTCCCGATTAGCTATCCGGCTGAAACTTTCAGTCTAGCTCACAAATCGATGACAATGCATTCTTAATTCATAAAAACGTAAATTTTAGATTAACTTTTTTATCTATTACGGGTTTTCGTTTGTTTTTACAGACAAAGACTCACTTTTTACACATTAGCTTAGGTGGACAGGCACTCTAAAACGGTAACTATAATAAACAACTAAACTATCCACAGTATCAACACGTGGTGAAGATAATATAGATAAATATTATGACACTTACAATAGTGGGATCGTTGCCGAAAATGAAAGGCTTGTCGCTCAACAGATCGGAAAGAACGCGCAGGTCGCCCTTGCCCAACTCGATTATCTCCTCTTGGGAGTGAACCCCAATGCCGTGAGCCTTGGCTTTTTTCATTCCCTGAAAATAATTTAATACTGTTAAGTAAATCGCTTTTTTTTAGTTCTTTTTTTAACCGTTGTGTCGGTCGTTCTCTCGGTCTCTTCGTCTTAGGACAACAATCGTTAGGCCATGTTGGAGGTCTTCGGGCGATCTAAAATCTCCCGACAGGGTTGGCCACACACCCACACGAGAGAAGAAGATTTAATAGAACATCAAACAAAGAAACCTATCTTATAAATCAAACGCAACTGTTAATTAAAAGAACAGAAAATATCCTCACTCTGAACACTTTTTTTAACATCATGTCATTACTACTTTGTAAGCATCAACGAACATAAAAAATACAATATATTGTTGAGATAGATTATGCAATTGCAAATCATGTCATAAAACGATGTTTCCTTAGTTTCCTTTTTACTGGTGGTAGCTTTCCCGTATGCGAGAGGCCGTCTGGGTGGGTACCACTGCATTGCCAGTTATTCTGCCGCCAAGCAGTAGCGCGCAAGCATTACTATGTTCCGGTTTGAGGGGCATTGTAGCCAGCGAAATTACTGGGCATTATGAGACTTAACAGTTAATTGTCTCAGTGACGAGCGCAGTGCAGCGGCGCACAGATTTGGCAAAACAAAATTCTTGGTGGTGCTGTTACTGTTATGGGCAGGTGTATTGCTTACCATCAGGCGAACGACCAGCTCCTCTCGTCATTAAATTAAAAAGCCTATATTCACTTACCTGTAATACAGGTCTTTTAGACCTACATCAGGCACCAGTCTCCCACAAAACAGGTTTTCAAAGTTCTACTGTAAATTCTAGCCATAAGTATACTGTAAACCTTTGTGGGAGAAATAAATAAAATGTTACCTATGTTAAATAAATACATAATTGTTATGTTAACTTTCTGCACATACCTTGCGGCCCGAGGTGAGCTTGTAACAGAAGTTGAGGATCGGGTTGGGCAGGCGGGTGTTGAGCGCGCTCTGCAGGTTCACTTGGTAGCCCTTAATCACGCTCTCGGGGTACTTGGCGCGCCACCAGAGCACCACCCACGAAAAGTGATTCTCGATCATGGAGCCCATCGCATGCGCGATCATACGTTGCTCCGGCGTCAGAGCTACAACAAACGAATGAGCTGAATCAAATCTAGGGCTCTGGGACTCGTGGAATGCACATGCGCGATGGCACACTTTGTTTTCTTTTAGGGCACCTAGATGCAGGTCGTTTACCCCTCCAATGTGTTAATATACATAAATCATTAAACAACCCCCAAAAGTTACATAAAGCGCGTCATTATTATAAGACACCACATCCGCTACTCGTGGTGGATCTCTCGTTCGCAAGAGGTCTTTTGGGTAGGCCACTTTGCCAGTCATTCTGCCGCTTTGCCAGTTATTCTGCCGCCAACTAGTAGTGCGCAAGCATTACTATTCATCGGCATTGTTCCGGTTGGAAGAGCAGTGCAGCCAGCGAAATTACTAGGCATATGAGACTTAATATCTATTGTCTCGGGGTGATGAGCGCAAGGCAAGGCTACGCAGTGCTTTTTATGGTACTAAAAGTTCTGGGAAGCACTGCAATTGTTACGGGCAGGCGTGGTGCTTACCATCAGGCGAACGACTTGCTCATCTCATCACTCAGTTCTTAAGTCTCAGTTGTTAAGAACTTTGATAAAAACCCCATATACATATATTAAAAACATTAAGGTGAAACTTACCTACCTCTTTATAGTCGGTGTATCTACTAATATTATAAATGTGAAAGTTTGTGAGGATGGATGGATGGATGTTTGTTACTCAATTAGGCATAAAATACTGAAGAGATTTTGATGAAAGTGCATATGTAGATTCTTTAGGTCCTGGAGAAGGACATGGACTACTTTTTATCCTAAGAAACCGCGGGTGAAACCGCGGGCGCAACTAGTCTACTATAAAACTGTGACTTTAGTATGTGTGCGGTAGCTAAAGTTTCAACTTGAAATCTGAGGTATGTTCCAGTACAATCACGTTGTGAAATTGAAATGCTGAGATATCTTTACATAAGCATACGAAGACGCGGTGAATAAGTAGTCCATACTATACTAATAAAGAGGTAACATTTTATGTAGGTATGCAAGTCTTCGGCTTAAATACCTACATAAAATTAGTACTCGAACGAAACCAGCCAGTAATGTCTACAACAAATACTAAAGAAGAGAATGATGTTATGTCTTAATTGGTCTTCGATTCCAAACTAGACGTCAAACAATAATAAATCATACTTAGCATTATAGCTCGACGACATATAAAATTACAGTGTAATGACACGTTTGTGACATGATCGCAATATCCGAGTATGAATACAGCCTAACGAGGTGATCTGTGTGACTATTAGCTATTAACTTCGGACCCTGTGCTATTAATGCATTAGTGTCCAATATACCGGGCAACTATAGCTAAAGGCACTTAGAACAAAAGAGCGTAAGAATGATCAGTTGTTTATCTTTTTTATAATACGACAGTTTATCAAATTATGAAAGCTATCACGCCCATCAATTCTGTAAAATGTGGATGGGTGACCGTTGGTTCGGTTAAGCCGTCGGTCTTCGCCGTCTTAGCCGTTGTAGGATTACAATCCTTAGACCATTTCGGACGCCTTCGAATGGTCTTTTATTAACCAGTCTATAACCTATACCAGGTTTACCAGGTTTATATATACAGGTAAACCCTCAGCGGGGAAGAAAGAAGGACGGGTGAATTGTGAAAGGCATTTGATATTACTTACAAGCATCAAGATCTTTGTCGAACTTCTCAGACAGCTCCTTGATGATGAAGGCGCTGTCGGCAATCTCCTCACCGTTCAGTTCCACGAAAGGCAGCTGCCCCTTCTTGGAACGGAACTTGGCTTTGTGATCCACGTTCTGAAACAATGGAAATTTAACGTGATTATTAAATTTTGTAGGCGGCAAGCCCGGACAGAATGCTAAAAAGACTCTGGGTAAAGAAAGGCGGGCGGTGAGGACATTTTACGGAATATAAATATGATAAATAATACATAAGAAAAACAATAAACTTTAACCCCTTGAATCCGTCGTGAATTCACTTTTCAAATGCAATGCATTATTCAGAAGTAAGCTTAGAAAATTGCATCAGCTTTATATATACGAGAATTATATGTAACATAATTTATTGCACTCTTAGCTACTACCATAATCTTGTGATTATGCAATAATATAATTATGTATTATTTTTCAGACAAACGGACCAGCAGTGGTACAACCAATGCTGGTTCGTTTGACTGAAAAATTAAATTATTTCTTACAACACATGTTGTATAAATAACTCTTGAGCCCAAACCCATCACGAGCTTTTAATCTTAAGTACGACTATCGCTATTATCGCTAGAGCAAGGAGATAAGGCATTCGCTTTTGCATTCTGCAGTTAAACGTACGTCGCAACTACTCGAGCAACAGCCATTAGCGCTTACAAGTACAGAATAACTGACACAAGTAGATTGTAAATATATGTATGTCAAATTAAATGTTATACAGACTATAAAGTGAATATCGTTGTCATGACATCAGAAAATTGTAAACAAGAAACACAGATAATCGTGATTCTGGAACTTGGAAGATTCTGGAGCTTATCAACTCGACCAATACTGTATTTTCATGTAATAAATTCAAATGTTGAGTAAAAATTTTAGTATTCATTTTTATCAATGAGTTGAGATAAAATAACAATAGATATAAACCTACATGTTTCAGTAATTAAATAAATAACATTTGCGCTACGCCAATGCTGCTAGTGCAAGTGGCCAAATACTAACATCATTTTTTTATGTATTTTGAGCGGATGACGTTATAAAATTCGTTCTGGTCACATGTGATAGCCATTAATAGCGCGGTCTTTTGTGCTAACTAACAGCTAGGTATAGTAGATTCAAAATAATATTTTTGCGAAATATTATAATATTTTGATTCTAGAGAAGAATATTTTGAATGATTTAGGTGCCTTGCAATAGGATCTGCTTTTCATCTCTGAGAAACGTAAATGAAGGAATTTATTAGTTCGCGCGTTTTCATTTCTTTCTAATTCACCCGTCGACCGGCCTGACATAGAAAAATATTCTCGGCAGACTGTTTACTTATTTTTTAATTAGGTACATTTACTTATTAAGTAGAAGACGATTCAAAATGAGGTAAGTTGGTAGTATGCCTAAGTCTGGGTGGCTTAAACCTATTCATTATATGATTAGAAATGTCTTCAAGCAAGGATATAATTTATTTTTATACTCGTTATTGGAACATAGCCGTAAAAACAACAGGTTGCCCCCCCTCTAATTGGGCATCATGGCAACAAAGAAAGAACAGATAAGTGTTGCTAAGGGATCAGGAATTGGGAGGATTGGGTGGAGTCGAGGCCTAGCTTCACGCGGGGGTGATACGCGAGGGTGTAACTGCGGCGGGCGGCGGCGGCGGGCGTCCCGGCAATGAGCTAGGAATATCTGCTCGCGTTACCATAGCGACCGGGTCCAGACGAGCGCAGACTCAGAGCGCGGCGATAGCAGCTGTATTGATTTCGACGGAGGTTCACCGGCCGGACATCACGCCCCGCGCGTCTCATGCGCCCCTCCCGCAGCCTAGGCCCTACGATTGTCCTTCATCTCATTGCATAAATTGCTCCTATTACAATTATAATATGACATCACAATGCCATATACAGGCTGAAATATTTTTAAAAATTTAATTGTTTAAAAACAAAACGTTTTCACTGCAAAGGGAACCTTCCCTGAAGATCCCAAAATGTTGCCACACCTGTATATGTATTGTCTCAGGATGACGAGCGCAGTGCAGTGCCGCGTAGGATTTGCAAAACAAAATTCTGGGTGGTGCTGCAACTGTTATGGGCGATTGTAAGGTATATTGCTTACAATCAGGCGAACGACCCGCTCGTCTCTATAATATAAAAAACATGTTGATGTTTGTCCCTGACCGTGGGAAGACCCGGGATGATAAAGGTAAAAAATGTATTTTTACTTGAGACATCCACAAAACAAAGGTTCGCGCTTGGTTCTACATGGGCTTATTATTCCAGCATTGGAAGGACTGATGATAATGAGAAAAGGTTGATTAGCCTAATCAACGTGAATGCAAGGATCTGAAAATCATTATTTATATCCCAACTGCAAAGCTATTGAACATTGCGTTTGACCAGCCCCAATCCTCGCTACGGCCCATGTGGCAGTATCATAGTCTATATGGTATCGAATTCTAAACATAGCTCAGTTAAACGTTCGACTTACACGTCACAGGTCCGAAAATAATCTTAACAACCAGTAAACTGGAGTAAAACTGATCTGAAATCAAATCCAATAAATTAACAAGCCTCCTCACCTAAGCAGGGCAAAAAATCTTTTCAATCATAGTCTCGACAACAATATCACCATTGCGTCACTGTTATCGTTAACTCAACAATTTAATATTTTAATCACATTCATTGAAATGAGTTATCTTAATTTGGGTCAGCATAAATTGAAATGTAAAGCTCTTTGTCGTCTACTGTTATGATAAAAAGTGCGAACTATTACAATGGCTTTGTTTACAAAGTATATCATTGCATAGTGTCGCAGCTTCCTGGACGTTTGTTTTTGTTTATTTAAAAGGGTAAGCACAAAAGTTAATTTGTTTAATTTATTAGAAATACAAAGGACAGGTGGCTAAAATAGATATTTAAATTGACATGCGTTTAAACTTTATTGGCTTTGTTTACAAAGTATATCATTGCATAGTGTCGCAGCTTCCTGGACGTTTGTTTTTGTTTATTTAAAAGGGTAAGCACAAAAGTTAATTTGTTTAATTTATTAGAAATACAAAGGACAGGTGGCTAAAATAGATATTTAAATTGACATGCGTTTAAACTTTATTGTTTCATTTTTTAATTGCTGAATCGAAAAAATAAGTGTACGGCATACACCTCTCGGGTACGGCTTAACAAGGAACGACCAAAACCGATTTGTAACTCTCGTAATTTCGTGATATCGGTTCCTTACTGCGCTCGAAAACAGCACCTACAAACAACAAGAGCAGTCAACGTAAATGAGCGCACAATAAGAAGAGGAATGTAGGAACGGGACTTGCGTGCGTAAAGACCAAGGTCCAGAACTACTCGCACTATCGCGTAGCTCGACTTCGGTTCGCTCGCGTTCACGCAAATTGGACTCACGAGTGGTGGAGTAAAGTTCTGTGGACGGACGAGAGTGGCCAAGCTCGAGATAGCCCCGAACGTGTTTGGAGAAGGAGGGGAAAGGTTTCTGCCAATCTCCACCAGGCTGTCAATTTTCATCATGGTTAACCCATTATGATTTGGGATCAGTTCAGACGCACGTACCGAGTTGGCGGTAGATGAAGGTGCGGCAACGGCAGTGCGATACCTTTAAGACATCCTCTAGGACAAGATAATGCACGACCTCACACAGGACGATACGTGGATGATTACCTTTAGGAGGTGAGAATTTGAAAATTGGAGTGGCCATCCTGGAGCCCAGACACGAATCCTATAGGACATGTTTAAAAGACACATCCGATCCAGTCTTAGCCCTCCAGAGACTCTCAGTCAATTGAAAATAAAAACCGCTTTAGCGGCTGCCTGGGAAGAAATACCCCAAGTGGACATTAAAATAATCCACAGCATGCCTGATCGCATGCAGGCGGTTATTAGGGCCAAAGATGGGGAAATACCCGCTATTTTAATTTCAGGTCCGTAACTTTTTTATCCTTAGATCTCAACGTTTGTAAGTGTTTTTATAAATAGTTATTATATTTCGCATATCTTAGGGCGATATGTATAATTAGGTATTCTGTGTCCAAAAGCGTAAATCGTTATCATTATTTCAATTATTTAAAATTTGTAAAGGTGGAAGAGTAATTGACTAAATTACGTGCGTCTGTGATGTCTAAATTGAATAAAGAACGTTTTAATATTAACATTATTGTCTAAAAAAATAATTAACCCCAGTTGAATCTTTGTACACAACATTCTAGCAATAAAGAAATTTTGAATTTTTTGAATTTTGAAATGCGCTCTCTAATGCGATGCGTAGTGCGCTCGCTATAAGTACTGGGACAGGATGAAATATTTTGAGTGATTACTATTTATAGCTATAATTTTTAAGTCATAAATGCATAATACAATAATTTAATAATAGGTCATAATTTATATTTTTTTGTTTTACTATAATTTTAGTACAGTCATGATCAATAATAGGGAATGTGCATGTATTTTTTAATGCACGAATAGATTTATTATTGAATACTATTAATAAAAATTTTTTTTAAAGTTTTGGAGCATCATCCGTCAATAACATAATTAAATGAAAATTTGAATCAATTAAAATCAACATAAACACGCCATTTGCGTGTGACGTCAAAATGTGGTGACCTAGGATTTCCTTATTGGTCTATCTATGCTACATATGTGCGTATGCCAATAATTTACCAATAGGGCGGGCTCTATGTCAAAAATTTACTAATAAGCAGCGACCCGCGTGACGTCAAAATGTGGTTGCACGTACTCAAGCGTTTTGCGATTACGTTCCGTTTCTCCAAAAACAAAGATAGAAATACAAAAAACTACGCAATTAAATCTTTCGCAAGCAAATATATCTTTCGGTATTATTTTTTATAGCCTGTGAAAAGTAAAATGTTTTAGAAAAATATGTAAGTACATCATTATTTTATAAAATATTGTATGATATACATAATTTATACGTAGTCTTGGAAAATTATAATAATAGGTATACGTATAAAATTAAGTACTCGTGAGAAAGAGCGTCATACTAATATGATGTGTATATTGAAATTATAATGGCTAAAATTAAAGAGGTTCTAAGAAATAGAGCGTAAGTATCCTCGAGCGATTTAGCATAGTGGTAAACTTTCGTATGATGACCGTGTTATACCACCGACATGATAATTATATGTAATATGTTGAGTTTAGAGCTGCTAGTGTTAGTGTGAGGGTGGCGGCACTGGCGGCACGTGGCGACGGATGGTGGCGGGCGCACCCCGAGTCTCGAGGGGTGCGGGGTTGGTCGATGCCGGGCGGGGCCGCGCACGCGCTCCCACTACGCGGGTCGAAGCCCTCGCGGTTGCCGACCCCCGACATCGAGGCGTTAGCAATGATGCCCTGTTCCCAATAATAGATCATCGGCTCCCGAAATGATTTTCATTAAGACTCTTTACTTGAGTTGAGACCCGCATTGCTTGCCTCATTAGCATTTTTGGTAAAATGTAGATATTTCCAGTAACATTACTCTCCCCTTTATTTATATGTATTGCTCAAACTCAATGTGATTGTTATGTTGTAAATGATAATCAAATGTTCGTAAAAATATATATATACAAACGATAAACGTTTGAATATATTTTCACAAAAATTCCCCTTATTGCCTTTAAATCTCTATCCCCTAATCACGCCAAATAAAGCACGCTTGTCTATAAGTTTCAGTAGGTAGGTAGATGCTTATATTTTGTAGATAAGATAAGCCCGGCTTTTAAACGGACTATAAGATCTACGAGTCTTGCCCGTCAGTCGTGACCTCATCCATTTCATAAATATAATGATACTCAGAGCTTTGTTGCTGCTCTTCAGTATATTTTCGCTAAATATGAGGATACATACAACTCTATGTAAAAAGATAAAATGTTCATTGAATCCGAGCTAATTTGAGTGTAAACACGGCAACTTCACACAATGTGCTGCCGTTAGTTAAACAGTAGCATTCGAGGAATCCTCACCATTGTGTTGAATTTCAGAGTTTGAGCCTATTGATGTAATCACGTCGAGCAAGACACATTGTTATTACGAACATCTCCGCTGCTATAAATACAGCTGTCATGGATACTTAACGAGGTTAGATTACAAAGCTGGCGCTATCTCGAGCAATGAGCAAATAGACTATTTGATACCTCGACATTAATTGAAATCATGCTCACACATCAACATGCTCAGTACTCACTACGAGTAACCAATTTTGTTTAGCTACCTGCGAAAATTATTCCTCAAAAATAAATATGTGTCAATGGTAAGCGATCAGCTGGTCAGAATAGCATTTATGGAGAAATCAGTTCAACCGCGAGTCCAAAGTAGTGAAATTTACTTACATCATCAGAAAACCTGACGTATTCTGAGATACTGGCAGTCATAGTTTGGTAGTAAATAGTGACCAAGGTCAGACGGTGGAGCCGAAAGTGGTAATAGAAAATTAACAACACACTTCATGAATCAATTACGCTCTTTGGACTTGTATCGATGAGTTTTTACTTTTTAGTTATAACTGGCGACTCCGGTGATCACCAAGAAAGTTGTATTATTATTGTAAAGTGTAAGTATCTAAAGAGAACTTAACAAACAAGTGAAAATCTTTTTAAAAACAAGCTCTATTATTAACAGAAAAAAAGTAACAGACAAAAATCACAGACACACAAAAAATACACTGCTTTTGAATAAAACACTCTTCTTATGTCTCGTAAAATATTAATTTTAGAACATTTCAAAAGTGCTTAATTTTAAAAACGTTTTTTACATATTAGTTATAGATATATGTTTGGCCGCTATCTCATTTGTTGAAGCTCGTCGTCGTTCGTAAAATTTATGGAATTGCTTAATTGTGTCGTCGTGATGACTAATTCCAGAAGCATTCGTCAAACAGCGTCTATTTCACAACCACAAGACTTGACTATTATTACGCATTAGGGAAAAGTTATTAATAATTTCTATTTTTTTTTTTTTTTTTTTAATATTTATTTATCATTTTAAAATAACATTACAATAGTAAGTTGCATGGCATTTGTAAACCACTGAGGTTTGTGTTCAATACCATAATTAATCTACATCGATATTAGGTACACAATCATCTAATAACTCTATCTATGAAGATAGAATATTGGTAAGTACATTTCTTAGTAATCTTAACATTCAATGTGTTTCAAGAAGTAAGCCTTAAGTTTAACTTTAATATTTAGTGGTGTGAGATCATTAACCAAATCCGGAGGTAGACTGTTAATTAGTCGAGGAACCAGGTAAGACGATGTCCGCTCGCCGTATGCATTGTTCGCACCTATTGTACAAAGCCGGTTTCGAGCGACGGCCCGCGTGTATACAGTATGTTGGATTTCTTTCTTTAACTCCTCTGTAAAAAATTGTTCTTTAAGCAATGTATATTTAAATTGTGTATGAATAGGTAGGATTTTGCAATGATCAAACAACCGAGAGTCATCATTTCGAAATTGTTCTTTAATTTTATTGGATACAATATTTTTAAGTATTTTTAATTGGAGTTTATATATTTGATTGAGATAGGATTTATATGTGCGACCGTAACTGGTAAGTCCATATTGTATATAAGATTCTGCTAGGGAGTTATACAGCATTAATTTGACTTTATATGGGATGCGATTCTTGAGAATTATAATATTAGCTAGGAACTGTCTCAATTTGTTACAGACTTGCTCAACATGCTTGCTCCAGTTAAATTTACTATCGATGTCTAGTCCTAGGTATTTTTGTGATTTTACTACTTCTATGTGAGGGCATTTACATATTATCCCACTGTGCAAGCAGCTGTGGTTATGCGCCACTATATTTACAGTTGGAGAGTGCTTCACGTACGGAGATTTAATCGTAAGGAGTTTTGTTTTATTAGAGTTGAGCACTAGGCCGGCATCATGGCACCATCTCAGCAAAGAATCCAAGTCAGATTGCAAAAGTTCATAAGCTTTTTGAGGATCCTTATCACTTATTACCAGGCAAGTATCATCAGCAAATTGATAACAAGTGCAATGGTTGATGCAGTTAATCATGTCGTTCACATAGGACAGAAAGTGAAGGGGACCAAGGACTGATCCTTGGGCCGTACCCTCCGTCACTTCAACCAGTTCACTTAAGGAATTACTGATCTTAACAGTAAATTTTCGGTTTTGTAGGTAGTTCCTACACCAGTTAAGCAACGGGCCACGTATTCCACTAAGTTCCAGTTTATTGGTTAGTTGTTTGTGGTCCAGGGTGTCAAAAGCGCGTGAAAAGTCGATAAATAAGGCAAGTACAAGTCTTTTCTGGTTAAGGTGTTCATTGACCTCATCAGTAAATTTCGTGAGCAGGTCTGATGTACCTTTTCCCGTTTGAAAACCGAATTGATTCGAGTAAATAACCTCATGTTTTTTATAGAATGAATGAATTTGTTTACATACATATTTTTCTACTATTTTATCAATGGAAGAAAGCAATGTAATAGGGCGATAATTTGAATACTCATCTCTTTTACCCTTTTTATAAACTGGCCTGACACAACCTAATTTTAGTTCGTCGGGATATAAGCCAGATTTCACACTGCAGTTGATTAAGTTAGCAATGACTTTTGATATGTCAGGACCTATAATTTTAATATCTGACACCTTAATGTTGTCTGGTCCTGGAGCCTTATTTGAGTTTAAATTGTTTATAATTTTATATATTTTATCACTAGAAGCTTTTTGAAAGTATAAACTAGAATCAATTGGTTTACAAGAACATCTCGAGTCTGATAATTTTATATTACAGTTCGGAATGATATCTTTTACTGCTTGGTTAAATCCGTTTGCAAAGTTATCGGCAATATTTTTAGTGGTGAGGCCCTGTGCATCAAATGCTTTGATGATCCCTGCATCGATTGATGACGTCATTCGTCCTAGCATTTGGTTTACAATTTGATAAATTTTTTTGGTATTTTTAAAGTTTTTATTAATTTGGTTCTTATAGTACGAGTTCCTTCGACTTTCTATTATTTTGTGAAGCTTATTACGGGTTTTATTATATTCAGGTTTTATTATTATTACAACATTATTAACCTAATTGTTCGCCTTGATTCAATATGGATATTTACACAACTAGAAATATTCATTAGATACACATATAGTAGTAACTAGTACTTAAAACCAAGTTAATAGATACTAGAATAGGTAGGTACTTATGGTTTAAAAAGGTATGAATTTTACTTTACAATTTTTTTTAGTTTAGTTATAAGAATGTATTTAATATTTATACTCTTATACTTATACAGATGTAAAGAACATAGACAGTGGTATTGGTATGAGTTGCTGAACCTTCCTGCACGTGCGGACATACTTACGCAAATACCATAAACATCGGCAGCGCAGACATCAAGAGGAATTCTAAATAGATGAAACATGTTCTACCGCCGTTATTATATGTAATTTTATCGGGTTGTTCTGTCTTAGACATAGTACGAACTTCTTTTCCCAATAAATCAATATTTTAAATAATGAAAAATCGCACATTTAACCTTATTAAGCCCCAGAACTCTCTTTGAGAAAAGGAACCAGCAGTGGGAACGTGATGGGCTGATGGTGAAGCCCCAGACGTAGGCTGTTCCATAAATTGTTAGTGAAATGAAAACAAGTTTTAAGAAAAAAGAGATTGTATTTATTCTGTGGCTAACAATTTTCGGAACAACTTAGGTACATGGTGAATGCAGTGACTTTTTTAACAGGGATTTCTATTTTCCTATCCTATGGCAACTACTAATTTATGTTTCTTTGGAAGAAAAATTCCTACTGCGAATTAGAGTCGATGGAGGTCAACTTAGTTTTATTAAAGAGATCTCGATTTTCCGTATATTCTCAGTAACCACTACCAGCTGCGCCGCCACTGGTGGCAATTAAGAAAAAAAATCCCAATTGCCACTAGTTATTGCTATCCCAGAATTTCAAAATTTTTATCCCCAGTAATTGTTCTAACTGAGGCAGAACGTCATTTTATATAGTTGGGACGAATATAATCTCACCTATGCCACTAAGGACACCTAGGATTTTGGTAGCCCTAGGCATATGGAATTTGTAAAAATTTTAATTGATTAACATAATCATCAGTACCCTAATCAGTACATATTTTCCTAGGACCAGAAATGACGCCCTAAAATTTGTGTGCTATTCTGTATAGTTTGATTTCGCAACCAGAGAAATGGAGATAACGTTAGAATGGTGGTCAACACATTTATGTAGGAAAACCAGTGTCTCCAAATAAAACATCTATATAAAAATTATTCAATGCACCTATTTCACGTCATTTGTCACATTTATTACTTGTTTGAATAGTTTAAACGCCATTCATAAAATGTTAAAATTATACCTTACTAACATTTTACTGGGACTTCGTCCGCGTGAACGACCAAGAAAGCCTATATTCGTATTTTTTCCAAAAGACCATCTTAGCAAGATATCCCCAGATTCCCCTGTATATGAGAGCGTACTACAAAGAGGTCATGCTATATCTTCGTCGACACCCTACCTATTTTGATGTAACATACTCTATTATCTAAGTTGAGACTAATGCTACCAAACGCTGAAGACCTCACGAAAATCCGCAGTTTCCGTACAACATAAAAACAAAAAAAAACTAAATTTCGTGGATTCGTGTCAAGTTCCCTCTAAATAATAGAAACCAGTTGGTTTTTCAAATTAGCTCAGTTTCATTTCTTTAATATTAGTAAATAAATAAATTGTAAGGCATACGAATTGATTATTGAATCAGTTATGAAATGGTTACGAGTATGACACTAAACTGCATTCGGCAGATATAACCGGGTGTCCCAAAATTATCGCAATACTTGAATGTGCCGCCTTTTGTGCAGTATATTGTTGGCAACCTTGAAAAAAAACCAATTTGACAGCTGAGAGTTTAGGGTTAGTAAAAATGGAGCCTTACACGATTCAACAACGTGCTTTCATTATTGAAATTTTTTTGATGTTCTGAAATTTTCACCAACACTCTCACGCACTGCTTCGATATTGACATTGGAACAAATATGCAGCTTTTTTTTTTAATCTTTAAAAGGAAGTTTAAAAGGAGTTTGATCAGACATGATCATGACACTCCCATCGTATGCATCTACCGACTAACCTCGGCGTTTAATGGCGATGTTCACTATTTTGTATAGCCTTCTCGCTCCCTCTGAAAGAGGGATATATGCAGCTTTCGTATAAAATAGGTTTTTTTAACCTATTTGATCCTATTGTTAAGCAAAGGTCTATTCTATTTTCTATGGGTCTCTCAGTTATTCCGGAAAGCGTCTAATCATCCATAATTATATCTTTTAATGTAAATGAGTGACGAGACGAGCAAGTCTTTTGCCTGATAAAAAGCAACGCGTGTGACCATAACATTGCAGCACCGCGTAGAGCATTGTCTAGCAAAATTTTGTGTAGCACTGCACTGCCCTCGTCACCCTGAGATAATAGCTCTCAAGTCACATAATGCCCAGTAATGTTTGCGCACTACTGCTAATAAATATTTGATTGTATTTTCTATATGCATAGAAGTATTAAATTCGTCCATGTTAACAGAACGCTAAGATACCGGCTCTTGTGTAGTAAGTGCCAAGTTGCCCGGAACTTGAGAAAGTGCAGTCGGCATACCGTGGCCGCATGATTTCATAGCTCAGTGGCTAACTCGCTGCTGCGGTTTCTCGATCACATTGCAACATACATATGTGTTACAAAAGTAAGTTACTTTTAATCGCAAGTTTCCTTATATAAGAAAACGTAATTTCTCGAACACACCAACTTAAAGAATACAATATTTATTTAGGAAAAAAACCGCATACCAGATTAATTAGCTTCAATTTCTCTTCTACTCGCACGTCGATGAATATTAATATAATTGTTGTATCATACGCAATAGACGTTCACAAATTAGGCCATCATAAAAATGGTGTTCTCCTAACCTGGCTAACGTTGCAATAGCGTTAATGAAGGACAGCCTAAGCCTAACGGTGCGGGTGCTGATTATATTATTATTATATTATACTAAGGAGCTACTCTGAATACGAATCAACGGGTTTGCAAAGGAACGTTGAAGGCGCATCGCATTTCCGTCCCAGGCTGGTCGAGTGCTCGATTAGCGAGGCTCACTGCCTCACCGCGCCAGCCGGCGAGGGCTGACTGCTCGACCCGCATTCCACCACCAAATACGTCGCGCGAAACACACGCTCCCAGTCTGAATAATAAACGCATGGTTGCTGATGCTCACAGACTCACAGACAAAGCGAAATCGATTATACATAATAATACTGAACGCGCTCTGCCACTTTATTGCATACCAGACGGTACACTCTCTATAAATATATTTTGCAAATGTTTAACAAACTAAAAACAGAAACCTTTACCGTGGTTTTTAAAGACCTAAGTTAGTAAGTAAAAGATCCAGCTAGCTTATAAATGTAGAAAACGAACAACTATTTCTCTAGTTAAAATTGAATACAAATATCGATATGTGATAAAAATAAAATTAATATTTTTAGTATTAATTTACTTTTTCCTAGCTTTTTCTTGCGACTTCGTCTGCGTAGACGACAGAGGAAGCCCATAGTTAGTCTTATTTCCAAGGCCAGTTTAGCAAGACCTGCCTAATATACAAAAGCGTGGACTACGAACAGGTCAAGCTGTATAGTCTAAGTTAAGAGACATAACCTACCAAACCCTGAAAACCACATTAAAATCCCTCCAAAAGATTTCGAGTCTATAGATAATAAAAATACAAACAAACAGATATTGGATTCATGTTCAGTACCCTCTAAATAGACGATTCTATATGGTTTTTCAAAAATATCTTCAATGTACAGAATTGGCTCAGTTCCATTTTAATAACATTAAATTCTCGTAGATAGATAACATGCTTTTTATTACTGAACTTATGGAGGGTTTACCGAGCACGACTAGGCAAATAATATTTAGCTAATGTAAATAACAATTTAATTCAAGAATTACATTGAATGTGATCCCCTTACGTGAATTACACGCAATTCCTTTGTTAATATCATTGGCCAAATAAATACTCATTTAATAAATTAGTAAAAGCATTCCGTCATAATTCGTTACCACGCCTATGCGTGGCAATGAAGAAGCCAGACCATAAAAGGAAATGTAATAGGGCCCTCTTCTCTCCCGAAGGAGATTTTAAATAATGTTGAACACGCCACCCAAATTATCAATTTCGAGGTCACCAAAATGGGAAAACAAAGGCGTTACGAGGGAACAAAGCTTTTTTAGTCTTCTCCGATATAAAGCAATATAATAATATAGATCCAAGTTTGTATCAGTATTGCAATCCAAAATGGCAATACTGCCAGCGTCATAGGTTCCTTCGCTGCCACCTGGCTGGATCATTTGGGCTACTAATTACTAACGGTATAGTATGTTTTATCCATTAGAATAGTTTTCAATTGAATTTACTTACTGTAAGCTTCGCTATACATTTCGGTATTTTATTATTACAAATTATACATTAAAAATTAATACGCTGGACTTTGCTGCTCTGTCCTGCACCATCATCGGACACTGATCACCTATCTATAACTTATCCATTGAGAGATTGTAACCAATCCAATGTGCCTAAACACAAAATTCATAAAGCCAGAATTTCATATTTTAATTACCTGGAATTATTAGCTATATTTTTGGGTTTGAAATGTTGACACTTTATCAATAATACTCTATATAAATATAAAAAAAAACAAAGAAGCAGATGAAGAATCTCGCAAAAAGAACCCGGATATAGAATAGTTATCGAACGATGAATATCGGGATCCTAAGATATCACTAGGCGGTAGGTAGGTTTCTCGTATGCGATACGCCTTCTACGGGTCTTCTACGGGTTGGTATCACTGTTTTGCCAGTTATTCTAGCAGTAGTGCGCAAGCATTAATGTGTTCCGATGTAAAGAGCATTGTAGTAAGCGAAATCACTGGGCTATTCACTAATCACTCGAAAGCTATTGTCTCAGGGAGACGACCGACCGTAGTCTTTCCGCTTAGGATTTTGCAGAACAAAGTACTGGATAGCGCTGCTACTGTTATGGACAGGAGTGTTGTTTATCATCAAGAACTACATTGTAACTTGTGAAGTTCGTTAATTTTATTTATATTATAAACGCATGCAATAACTGTGAAGAAACGTACTTTTTGCCGATGACACACTTCAGAGTTAGAAAGCTTAACTTTTCTAAGTTTCTAACTCACAGCTTTCTTGGTTAGAACTTAATGCGAACGATCAGACGAAAGTATGTCGCAAGCCGCGTGCGGAAAACTGTTTTACAACGAGGTACAGCCGAAGGCACACATAATTCTAGAGTAGATTAGAGTAAGTATTTCTAGCTAATATAACGGCCCGGTGTAGGCTTTAAAGAAAACATCAAGATTATCACGCACTATATGACTACGTAAGTAGACGTTACGTTACTACGTTAGTTTTCTTTGATATGACTAACTCTTCTCGACTTTGCCCATACAATTAATTGTCTCAATTTATACGACAATCCTCTTTGACAAAGTATTTCTTGATGCATGGCATGCGCTGCGTAATAGCCAAGTATCGCATTCTACTTACTGCAACATGAATATAAATTAACTTATGTATGAGCGATGCGTAATTGAATTGCATGCGCACGGGCATTCTAGAGAACCACACAAACAAGCTATTTACGACTGCTTACTATTTTTTTTGTTGATATTGTACCCGATAAGATAAATTCCGATAGACTAGCTTTTTTCGCGACTTCGTCCGACTGATCGACAGAGGAAGCCCATATTTGTATTTCTCTAAGATCATCTTAACAAGACCTCCATATGAGCGCGTACTGCGAAGAGGTCAAGTTGTATCTTTGTAGTCACCCAACCGATTTTGTTGTAACATACCCTATAATCTAAGTTGGGACTAATGCTACCAAACCCTGAAAACCGTATTAAAATCTGTTCAGCAGTTTCAGAATCGATAGATAATAAACATACATACAAACAAACAGGCAAAAAATCTAAAAACCGTGGATTCATGTTCAGTACTCTCTAAATAGCCGATCTCAGTTGGTTTTTCAAAAATATCTTCAATGTACAGAATTGGCTCAGTTCCATTTTTATAATAGTAGGTATATATGAATATTTAAGTATTTATTCATCGGATTAGATTATTCATGATCTGATTAATGATTATCCCACAACTTAGACCCATCTCAAATATTCTCCTAAGATATGCCATATTGTATGGTACAGTGCATGGTTAGGTAATTGGGTACCATTCAAGAATGTGACGCGGATCAGGTACCTGCTCATAAGGTTCGTTTGTAATTTTGCTAATCGGCGGAAAGTTAAGCTTAAAGGGTTCAATCATACTGGCACAAACTTTATGGGTTATACCATACCAGCACATTTAATTTACAGCGTTTAACATACCTATTAAATAATTAAAACTATAAAAATAGTTGGGTAAATGAACATGTAACAACCTTTAAAGCGACTTTAAATGTGTAACAGCTCCGAGTATCTTAGAAATTAATGATTGTAAGCCGGGAGCCACTATTTGTTAAATTACCGCCCATCCGAGCTTGGAGGTCGACGACCGCCGCGCCGGCGCCGCCGCGCCGCACCGCGCCGTGTTCCTATCCGACTTCCAAGTGAGACTATGAGCGTCGCAACCCGCAACTCATAGACTATCTAGTATCTCTTTGAACAAGAGGCGTTTATACTGTCGTCATGATGCTATCGCTAGCCGGTCAAGTACCACCTACGGCGACCCAGCCAGGACAGAGGCGGGACGAATGCATGTTCTATTCTGGCACCAATAAAATTGATTACAGATCCACACTCAAGATTATGTCAGCATATTGAATAACAAAAGGGTTAAAGTTTACGTACTGTATACAAACTTGCCCTAATTGATTTATATCTATATAGCTAATATAATCAGAGGTCCGACCTTGAGGTCTGCGAGCGAGGTATTGAGCGCAATGTTCTTGGCGTAAAGCTTACTGATTGTAAAAGAAACAACATACTGCGCTCCAGTACTCAGCAGATGTGACCAAAAAAGCAGCAGCACTCAAATGGAACTGGGCTGGACCTGTCTGCCGCGTGTTGGATGATCTCTAGGTCAAAACCACTAACCAGTGGACCATATGTGGAGTGTTGCTCACTATCAGGTGAACGACCCGTTCGTCTCATCACTCAATCACATAATAATAAAGAATAGCGATTTTTAACAATACCACGCTTCGAATGACAATGCAGTGCAAAAGTAGAGACTATTTGTATTGTATCGTGACAACGATATGGTCAATTTCATCTTCCGCAGTGTAATTAGTTGTCCTCGAACAGTCTGTATTTTAAACAGGTGTATATAGCATATACATGTTATAGGAGGTAGTTGTGTATAGAGTCAAGTAGAGTTTAGTGGACTGTTTTGGTTGGTTAGTCGATTTATTTACATGGTGTAATTTATGGTTACTCTACAATAGAGTAGGTAGAGATACCAACTTAGCTCGGTCAAAGTAAATCATCAGTATCACATAAGTTGTGGTTCTGCCAATTAGGCCCACTGCGCCCTGCGGTTTCACCTGCGTAGTCAACTTTCGTGAATAAATATTACCCACTTCCTAGGTATTCCAGGATCTAAGGTAACTCTTTACAAAAATCGTTTGCGTGATTTACTTTATAAACATCCAATACCAAACTTTGTTTATCACGCAACAACTGATGAACTGATTTTGTAAGTAGGTTCTTTAGATACTGGAATAGTACATAGAATACTACGGGTAAAACCGCGTGGCGCAGCTAATAAGTATTAGTAGATGCTAGAGCTATTCATGCCAACAAATTCAAAATATTATTGACTATCAAAAAATCAAAAGCTCAGCTGCTTTGCAGCTATTGCAACAGACAAGTTTGCCAGCGATATCCCAATATGGTAATAAATAATAATATAGGTTACGAAATAGAGATAGTACGAGTAACATGATTTATTAATTCCCATCGGTATCATTAATGGGTGCAAACCTATTAAGCATTTAATTGTATGTGCAGGTATTTTAATCATACGAATTCTAGGATAATACGAAAGAGCAATGGCCTCCAGCGGATACCGAACATCCTACACCCTGCGAGAAGATCTAACCGCGAAAAATATGTCAATTGCCTATAGTTATTACTAGTAATATTTAGCAATTCCAACCCACAATTACGCCTCATTATCAAGCAGTGCAGTAATGAAGATAAAAGGTCGATGCTCATCATTTATAATTTTAGAATTCTACTGAAATTTTGGTTATAACTGTGGTTATAATATAGTTTATTATGAATAGACAGTATACGTATAGTTCAATTTGCACTCATCACCGCACAGTTATGAAGAAATTATGATAATAATGTAAAAATCAAAACAATATTTTTATGGTACCGAAACACTAATTACTCAAACTTGCACTTGAGCGGTTATTATTACATGAGGATGTTTGGTTTTACCACAGAATAATTTTATTAAGGTTTTACAAGATATATTTTAAGGTGTATGTAGCCCAGCGCGGTTGCACCATTGACTCCATTTTAGAATAGACACAAGTCTCTTTTGTCCCTGCCAACCAGTCATCACTAAGTTATGTCTCGTTCAAATAAATATGTATAGTAATGTGTTTGAAGTAGACCTTATTGATTAAGCAGTGCGTAATGTGTATGTATTTGCACTTAGTACGCGTGCTTCAAATATTTAATGAGTAAGGCCCTTGATGGCGCAATTGAATTGCTTCAAGAATACACGCAAGCCTCCGTAAAGCCAAGAATTTATCATGGTCAAGCCCGTCTTATTTACCTACGCCGCGCGCTGCGAGACCCTTATATTAAGGCTATAGGCTTCGATCATATATAGGTCATAATACGACTGATGCAACAAGTGATCCTTAGAAGTCGATATTGATATATAACTGATTTCGAGTTGCATCAAATTGGTTTTGTTTTGCATTTTCGTACCGGCACACTGGCCGTTTTATTTTCTTAGTATGGTGCCATAGTAATTTTTATTACAATCTAGCCAATTGATTAGGTTAATAAGTAATTTAAATATCATTTAGACTGTCAATAAATGCTAGCGTACCACAAGGGCCTGGGCTGTCACCGACTCTGTTCATACTGCATATCAATGACATGTTGCAAATTAGCAATATTCATTGTCATACGGATGACAGCACTGGTGACGCCCATTATGCAGGCCGCACAAATTTCCCTCAATCCGAAGTGGATGAGAGCAGAATAAGACTTGTGTCTGACACAGAGTGCTCCTTAAAGCAAGTCTCGGAGTGGGGACGACTTAACCTGGTCCAATTCAATCACACTAAGACACAAGTCTGCGCATTTACCACCAAAAAAGCCCCGTTTTCCATAGCTCCCCAGTTCCATGGCTTCCCCTAACCATCTCGGAGAGTCTCGGGATCCTTGGCGTCGATATATCTAGTGAGGTCCAGTTTAGGGGTCATTTGGAGAGTAAAGCTGGTCTCGCTTTTAAGAAATTGGATGTACTTAACAGAGAGAAGCGGTACTTCACACCGGGCCAATGCCTAACGCTTTATAAAGCGCAGGTTCGGCCCCATATGGAGTACTGCTCCCATCCCTGGAACGGTGCACCAAAGTACCAGCTTCAGCCACTTGACTCCTTACAAAGGCGAACCATTAGACTTGTCGGCGGTACAGAGCTCACAAAGGATTTGGAACCACTGAGTCAACGTCGAGACATCGGCGCACTCAGTGTGTTCTATAAAATCTAATGGGGAATGTTCTGAAGAACTATTTGAATTTTGATCTTATTCCTCCATCACGGTTTTATCACCGCACTGCCCAACATCGTGCGAAAGCCCATCCACATATCATAGATCTATGGAAATCGCATACTATCCGATTCTCCAGATCTTTCTTGCCGCACACCTGCAAGATATGGAATGGGCTACCGCCCGAAGTTTTCCCGCGGACCTATAACATGGGATACTTTAAAAGAATGGTGAAAAGTAATGCCCCGAGTGTTGCAGGTGTCCATAGGCGACGGTAACCGCTTACCATCTAGGTGGGGCCGTCTGCTTGTTTGTCTATATAACATATAAAAAAAACTGAAAGGTAACAAAACTGGCCGAATGAAATGAAGAAAACTTACCTACCCATAGAAAGTAAAAGATTTATTCTCTAAGTTATTAAATATGGGACTCCTTCATGTGTAATTAAGGGAACTTGGGGTTTTCAGTTGGCTCCCCAAGTAGCTCCATCTCTAAACGCCGATATCCTGAACTATTGGCGATGCTTCGTGTTTGAGCTTAAATGAAAGGGCTCAATGAGTTAAAAACTAATAATTGGTAACAAACGATTCTCTCTAACAAACTATTTTGAACCTTAGTGACATTTTGTAAAAGTACTAATATTTCTTATTTTATTTGAAATTAGCAAATGTCATTTTATATCAAACATTTTGTCGTTATGGTCAATAATAGCTTTGCAGGATCTTTACCAATTATTATTTGTATACTACTCATCGAGCCCTTTCATTTGAGACCAAACACGAAGGATATCTGGCCAATAGTTTCGGAGATAGATATTTCTGGCAAATTACACGAAGGTGCCTTATCTGAAAACGTAGTGATTACTTTAGACTTGGACGTTGAAATTGATTAAATTATTGATTTCGGTTTGAATTAGATTTATAAAATAGACTCAAGTCAAGAATCAAAACCAAAAAAAATCCCAAGGTCCAAACACCAAATCCAGCACAATACATAAAAACCAACGAATTATGTTGCGACATACCATTCTATTACGTACTAGCGTCGCTGCGTGGTTTACCCCGCGTAGAATTCGGTTTATATTCCCTCAATAACTGTTCATTTTCCGAGATGAAAAGAAAATATATATTATACTAGTTGCACCACGCGGTAGCACCCAGTTTTCCGGAATAAAAAGTATTTTATGTATTTTTCCACGATCTAAAACACATACCAAATTTCATTAAAATCTGTACAGTCTTTATGGGGTTTAAGTGCTGAGAAACACACACGCACACATAGACTTTCGCATTTATAATATTAGTAGGATAGTAAGATTTAAGTTACGCGCAGAATGTTTGGGACGATTTCTATAGATTTTACATCTCTATTATTAAATCAAACAAAATTAAAAAAACTAAACGTTAACTTCTCTTCATAAAAAACATCGTTTATGGTTTCGACATTTCATATCCATCACGCGCGTAAATTGCATTTTGATGTTAGACTAGCTGTTGCCCGCGACTTGGTACGTGTAGTGAAGTATTCTAACCTGTCCCCGACAATTTTCCATCCTACCCTAATCCCGCTCCTGCTCCCGCTTCGCTCCTATCCCAATCCCGTCCCCGTCCTGTCCCTTCACTGTCCTGCTCCTGTTTTCATCCCGCTCCTATCCAGATTAAATCTTTTTCCTTTACCATTACCGTTCAGCTTCTACTCGTATTCCCGTTATATCCCGTTACCGACCCCTCTTAACCCGGAACCGTCCCCCTCATATCTTGTTTCCATCACCCTCTGGTATTCCGTTACCATCCCACTCCTATCCCGTTACCGCTCCGCTCCTATCACGTTACCATCCTCCTCCTTTCCTGTTACCTACCCTTTCCAATCCCGTTAACGTCGCTCTCGTATCCCGTAATCGTCGCGCTCCTGTCTCGATTCCGTCTTATCTCGTAGCCTAGGACTCAACACAACATTTTTTTAGAAAACAGCCTAACCTAGTCAACCCATCCTTTACTTGTCAAGGTAAGCTAAACCAGTTTAAGCTGAGCTTTGCTCACTGAGGGTCCGGTATGTACCGGGGTTCAACTTATATTGGAAATATATAGTTTTGCCTAAAATGCATCATAACTTCAATATTCCTGGACCGATTTGGATGAAACAATGCCTATGTGTAGCGCCGGACTCAAAGAACATTTTCCAAAGAACTGCATTTCAATTCGTGCCTTCGTTTCTGAGTTTATCCCAGACAGACAGACAAAAAACTGTATTTAGGTTCTGTTGCTCCCAAATACTCGTAAAAAATAGATTTACAAAAATATCTTCAATGTACAGTAGCCGCCTCTTTACAGTTTTATTATAAGTATAGCTGGATAATTTATATAACCATATATTATTCTATATATAAAACGATATAATATTCGATGTAATTTCGAGAATTGGCTGATGAATTCCCTGGTTGATGCGACGCGTGAGCTAAATGCTGGAACTAATTTGGCTTTTTGTTGTACTTTAATATTGCCTGAAATAAATAAATTGCAATGCAATCCAATGGGGCAAACCAGCATCTTGGGTACGCTGCCAACTGGTAGTGGGCTGGAGCATTTGGGCTAGCTGTAGGCTTTTAATTGTTATTGACTATGATTGTTCAACACCGGTTGTCCAATTGTTTCATCTTGTAAAGATAGTAGTGTACTTGTACTAATTAATTAGTCTGTGCTAGCAAACTATCATTAATTCTGTGGTCACCACCACAGAATAAATAATAGTTCACTACCACTATAGAACTGTTTTTAGTAATATTAGTAGTCATTTGGTTCCAAAAATAGTGGTTACTTGGAAATTTTCGGGAGTTTAGAAAATAGGTAATTTTATAGATTTTGATGTGCTCTTTCCGAATTTCAACTTTGCCACCTCGTATTTTTGCCGCTCGCACCACCAAATTGAAAAATGGCGCGTAAAAGCAGTTTTAGCAGTTGACAATACCTCCTTTCCAAATTATTTTACGATAAAAAGTTATATACAAAATGACAATTACCTAATGTATCTACCTTTTTTCATAAAGTCAATAGTTTTGGCGTACGAGCGCCGAGTGTACTCCAACGCGCGCGCGCAAAAATACGAGGTGGCAAAGTTGAAATTCGGAAAGAGCACATCAAAATCTATAACATTACCAATTTTCAAAACTCCCGGAAAACTTTCCAGGTAAAACTATCAAATGACTCGACTATACAGGCATTCGTTCATTTTATTAAAAAATAAAATAGGATTGGGCGGTAGAGGTCACTTTCTCACCAAAAATCATTTGAGTGTTGAGTTAAGCTATTATAATGATAATATGTCAATTAATTTTGTCTTATTCGTTCGTAAATTGGTATGCTCGAAAAATATAAAAATATACAGTTGGACTTTGACTTACGATAGACGGAGTCTTACGCGAATCCGGAGATACGCGATTTTAAAAGGGGAAAAATTTAATGACCATCAAAATAATCTATATCATAATATTCTGTGAGATTCCATACTATATTTACCCATGACCATTTCCCATACACTTCTATCAACATATTGTATAGGCAGATCAAATTTAGTAAATGCCCTCCAAATTCAAATTGGCACACCTCACTCTTCTGTGGTCCAACTCGCTATTATCCCTAGAGTGTATATAAAAAGCGCGGAGCTAGAAGCTCGCGAAGGAGGTCCTAAATGAAGCGAACCTACGAGGCCGAGTGGAGCGAAGGGGAGAGGTGGCGAGCAAAGCGAGCCGGCAACTTCTACAGTGGAGCGAAGGTCTAGTAGGGCATGAAGAGGTGACGAGTGAGACTTATGGAGAGTGAGCCTACTTTACACCCGTGGTGTGTACAAAAAAAGTGGAGTTCATTTACTATATTTTGGTAAACAATGATTTATTTAGAGTTAGTTACTTAAGTAGGATAACTAGATGGTAAATATTAAGAGATCAATGTAAATTAAAATGGAGGTTTAATTTTGGCGATCATTTACATTTGACTAGATCTGGTGGTCAGTGAACCATAAGCCATTTTAAAATCTCGTCTTGATTCGTCTTTTGTTTTGTGCGTATCTCTATTTTCCACTTCTTCATCACTAGCACAGTGATACAAGGGACTGATACGGCAGATCAACAGTTCATAATATCAACAATGCTAAATCAACAGTTTCTTATAGCAACAGCTTACTATGTCAATGGTTATATGGTTCACGAGATCAACACTTTCTTATGTCAAGAAATTACTAAAATTAACAGTTTATATGACAAACAGTTTACTAGGAATAACCCATTAAAATATCAGTATCCGGCGACTACAACTATGTAGATCTGGCGTATCAGTCCCGTGATACAATGCGTACACGGACCTAATGTTCAGCTTACAACAACTTCCAATTACTAGTTTCAAATAGCTTCGAGAAAAATTCGCGTGAAGAAAAAGTCTTAAGATTCGACAGATGAATTTGTTATATTTTATGAATCCTTTTACGTCGTAATAACTTCGGTTTATGTTTTTGCAATTAATCATTACTTACTATTATATAAGATTGTACTATTATATAAGATTATATAAAAAACTTCTAAATTAATGTTTTCTTCTACAGTGTTGTTCGTGAGTATGTTTATCTAGGGCAGACGCTCCAACTACGTAAAATCAACTATGAGAGAGAAGCCAACAGAATAATTAAGAAAACTTTGTCGGGTCTTCTCCCCCAGTGCCTAAAGACGAAAATCTTTAATTAGTGCGTCCTACCTGTCATGACATAAGAAGCGGAGACGTGGACACTCACGGTACGACTAGTCCACAAAATGAAAGTTTCTCAGCGAGCTACGGAAAGAGCTATGCTCGGTATTACATATTTAGTTTTCTTTGGTATTACTCCGAGGGATCGAATCCGGAACGAAATTATTCGCTAGAGAACTAAAGTTACCGACATAGCTCAGCGGATTAGCAAGCTAAAGTGGCAGTGGGCTGGACATATTTGCCGCAGAACCGATAACCGCTGGGGTAGACGTGTTCAAGAGTGGAGCCCGCGAATCGGCAAACGTAGTGAAGGACGTCCTGCGACTAGTTGGAGCGACAATATACGCAGGGTTGCTGGTAGCGGTTGGAGAAGGAAAGCTCGGGCTCAGTGGTGTGCTGTGGGTAGTCTCTAGTCCCATTTAAACACAATTTGTATGTATTTTTAACGCAAAATTGTACCCTGTCTTACACGAATTCGGTTTTCCACGAATGAGGTACATTAATTAAATCACAGATCACAATCAAAGAGAGTAGGTACAATAATCAAGAAACGGTAATATTACTCGTTCCCACGATCGCGTAAGTTCGGAGTACTACTGTATATCGAAATACTTGGCTAAGCTTCGTACGAGTATTTATAAATATGAATTGATTCACGTTTGATCTGAGATCACCTGATCTCGACTTGCGTTTTGATTCCAATCTTTTAGCCTCCATCAATTTTTTAAATCAAATCAAACCTTAATCACCTGATTCTGTAATCTAGTTCAAAATCCAAGTCAAACTCACCTGATTTCATAATCTCTATTGTCTAGAGTAGCGTTTCGAATAGAGAAAATGTTAGACGCGGGCGCATATTAGGGTATTCGGAACTATCCATAGAATCTAAAAGAGTTACAAGTCGAGACTTAATTATCACTATATAGTATAAAACAAAGTCGCTTTCTCTGTCCCTATATCCCTATGTATGCTTAAATCATTAAAACTACGCAACGGATTTTGATGCGGTTTTTTTAATAGATAGAGTGATTTAAGAGGAATGTTTATATGTATAATAACCGTGCGAGGCCGGGGCGGGTCGCTAGTTGTTTATAGACTAGACTAGGTGATTGTGAGTGACGTTCTGAGTAACTTTTATAAATCTGAAAACTGAATTGAGATCGTTTTTTTTATGGTACTGAAAGATGAGACGAGCAAATCGTTCGCCTGATGACAAGCGCCACGCCTACCCCTAACAATTGCGGTGCCACCAAGAACTTTAAATACCATAAAAAGAACTGCGTAGCACTAGATTGCGCTCATCAAACCGAGACATAAGATATTAAGTCTCATATGCCCAGTAATTTTGCTGACTACAATGCCCTTCAAACCGGAACACAGTAATGCTTGCGCACTACTGCTTGGTGGCAGAATAACCTGCAACGCTGTGGTACCTACCCAGACGAACTTCCGCATACGAGAGACCTACCACAAGTAAACGTTTGACTTTTAATTGTGTGATTATTGATTCATGAATCTAGTTTTAAGTTATGTTTATCGAACAAAACTTGATTTGAAACTCTGACTAGACTCAGTTCTGATTTTAGTTTATAAATTCGATCCTTAGTAATGCAGTAATGACAGCACCCAATCAGAACTTTACATTAAATTTAATGCATGCTTGCAAATATAAAGTTCCGATTGGTAGCTGTGCCTTCCTTTGCCAATTGGAAATGACATTCTATTTCCCAGAAGACATTGTTTTTATCTCCAAACGGAATATAAAATAATAATATATAGTATAATAAAATAGGAACTATGCGTCTACGAGTATGTGTAGTCTAGGTAGGGAGCAGATACTTGCCTATGACATTGCTGTGTCAAAGTTTCCCATACTTACCCAAGTTTCCAAATGCATTTGCATATCATAATTTGTTGAGAATAGGTCTGATACCTAATTCAATAAATCATTTCTTTATTGATATAAGATTGGGTACTATAAAGAGAAAAACAACATATTTGTCCTTAGGAATTTCCTACATCTAGGATATAAAAAAATGCTTATAACTTTTAATTCTGATGTAATGAATGTAAAGATATTTATTTTCAGCTCAAAACTATATAGAGGATAAAGAAACTTCCTTAAGCAAGCTTGGGGTTCTGAGCAACCAACCCAACAAGGATATTATAAAGTATCTCAAACATTCACATAATAATTATATCAATACTGACAAGAAAGTTTAATTATGAACTTGCAAAATCAGCAGAATATTTATGGATATCTCTGTATGATGGTTTGATTACCTAATCAACCTACTACCAGTCAAACGGGAGAACGTAAGCAATAATAGGTTGTTGCACTAGCGGGTGTGCATAACACTTGGGGGGTTAAATGAAAATAGCTTAAGCCAGGTGATAAGTACTAAATAAAAAATACAGGAGCTTCAGGATCTGGTAGTCATTATCAAAATAGGTACACAGAACACACCTACACCTAAATGACCACCAGACCAATAACACTATATCAAAATTTCGATTATAATAGGTACAATTATAATCCTCACTCCATTAAAAATCAAAACAAGTGTAATTTTTGTATTTAGTAACCTAGTTAGATAGGTACGTACATAAGAAAGAGTATTTGTAACTGAGGTTTATTAAACATAGAATCGAACCTGTTAATTTACCAACATGATATTCATGTAGATAATTATAGCAAAATTTATACTTACTGTTAACTATCCTATCTTCAATGCAGCTCATAGCTTATATCTACATTAGAAATAAAATGAGGTAAAGTTCTTTATAGGTTTGTAAGAGGTAATCTCTGGAACTATCTATTGTGAAAACTCTTTCACTGATAAAATGCTACACTAACCCTGAGTTACATAAACTTGTATTTTATTGTATCAACTCAAATTATGTAGTTGGTCATGCTAGTTTCTATTAATAATATTTGCAACTTTCTAAATGAAACCTATTTCTATCATATATTCAAAACCTTTTGTTCAAATGATAGTAACAAAGATATATAATGTAAAACATCCTCATGATCATTCAGTGTTTATAATAATGCATACTTAGCTTGCATACTGCATCACATTCATTTATACAAAGTAACAATAAACCACGACATGCACAACATAAAAAACTTGCAATTGCAGGGCGAGAAAAATAATTCGCGGAAATAAATTTCATATAATTCAATGGATAACAAAGTTACTTTTTTATTAATACAAGTAGAAAGTATGTATATTTCTATGTGTATTACTAATTCCTATCCAATGTCAATCAATGCTGGTAGAAAATGATAAAAGTGTTGCAGTTTGTATGTAGTGAAAGCAAGTCCTATGATGTTCGAATTTCAAAAATCATTCCATCCTTTCTCTTTGTACTAGCTCGCACTTTCAAGCACATATTTTTACTTACGATTAATTTAAATAAACGCAAGCATTTAGCACGTAAATAAGGAGAATTAATTCACTTACCTCGTATTTGATGCCGGCGAGACGAAGCCATGTTTCTACTTTCAAACAGTAGGGCGAAGTCGATGGCAACAAAGGCGTTCGCGAGAACTGGTACAGATAAACGAGGTCTTTCTCAAAATTAGTTTTATGAACAGTCAGTTTAGGTGCAGGTGGTTCGGCTTTTTTCTCTTCTGCCTTTTCATCAACTTTTTCGTCGGTAGCCGGGGCTTCTTCTTTGGACTGGCCGTTGTCTGCCGGCGGATCCTCTTTCAGTTCTTTCTCCTTCTCTGCGTTGTCTGGCACATTATTTTTCTCTTCAGTGGTCATTGTAGTAAATGTCTTTTACAACAGTGGTAAAATAATCATGCACAAAATCACTCAACCGTCTAGCGAGCCAGGAATAAAATGTTAGTTATCGCCGCTTGGGTAAAGTGCGTATCGCAACTATGCCGTCGAGTAAAAACCAGTCAACTGCCGGCCGCGGTCTGCGCGGAGTGCGCCGTCACCACACCAGCGCCACCTCTCTTTGCATTTTGCAATAGCATTTCCGCTAGGTTAGTCAACTGAACGACTGGTTGCCAAGCAACGCCTTACGCTTTCCTTTTTCCTGTCTGATTACAAAATGGCCGCCATCGAAGCAGTAGAGCCAAAACCAATACTTTTTAAAGTTATATGTTGTTTCAAACTAATCATCTAAATAAACAAACTTACAAAAATAAACTTTATAATTTGATTCAATAAAACTATTGGATATTATCATATTTTAATATTAAGGTATTTGAAATAAATAGCATGGACTTTCTATAGCGGTATTATCAAAAGCGCGCGAAATATAAAATTGATTTGGCTACTTCCTGTTCGGTAAAGCTGGCGGGCGTCAACACTGTTGACAATCTATACATATAATAAAATCGTAGAACCCAAAAAATCTGTACATGGAAGATATTCGAAAAAAAATCAAGCATGGCGACTTAAAATAAGTAACTAAACATATCGCACGTTCGGTGCAACAAAGTCACAAATAGCCAAAACTGCAAAATTGAGTTAAGTATGCCAAATTGTCCTAGAGCCATGCCTATATCGGGGCAACAAAAACACCCGCGAAAGTATCGCAAAAATCTACTAAATAGCGCGACTGCCTTTGTGGTTATTGGTGCATTTTTCCATTCGTTTTGCGCCAACAAAGTTTGATTAGACAGTTGTGCCCCCGCGCCTGCGAGATTATGACGTGCGTTGGAGCTAAAGCGACACAAATGATGTAGACGAGTGCAAAGAGCCTGTCTGAAATGCCTAAATAATAAGGCATAACTCATTTAACTAAATAATTCCTGGTGCAACAAAGTCACAATTCAGGACACTTTTTTTGTTTTGCGTTTTATTAGAATAATTTTAGTAATTTGAATTAAACTTTTGACATGAAACTATAGAAAACACAATAAAGCATCAATTTTATAAAGATTTTAAACCTACTACAATTAGACATCCAGTAATAAGGCAACAAATGCGAAAAAAATCTTCAACGTCCTCTCCTGTAAAATTCAAAACTGAGCTGTTGTGACTTTGTAGCACCGAAGGTGCGATATAAAAACAGTTTTTAAAATTTTTGTTTGTTTACATGTATGGACTTCTATAACTTAAGAACTGAACGATTTTGATGGTGTTTCCACGAATATGCTTAACTGAACCTTGATTCTAATATAGGCTATCAAAATTTTGAAAAACCTACTTATGGGGGGGATTAATGGGGGGTGAAGTTTGTATGGAAAAAAGTTATTAGATTGTCTTAGAACCTTGAAACTCAGATTGAATACTTATGATGACAATTTAATAAATACGGCTTCGAGCATTTTTCAAAATTCAGCTTCTTTAAGCGATGACGACAAAAAATAGATAAAATTAGTCTGACTTTCAAACGCTGTGTAGACTCCGAAAATGAATGAAATACATAGGTGTAACATTATAATTACATAGAAATATATCATGGTAGAAAAATAATTTCAGCGTTTTGAGGATATCTTACAAAATAACTTGGAATGTTTACACGAAAGAAACTAATTATTTCAACACTTGAAAATTAGTTTATGCAATAGAAAGTAGATGGCGTTAAAAGTATAATTACATGGAAAAATATCATGGTAGATATATAATTTCAGCGTTTTTTTTTTCAACACTAAACTTGAAAATTTGTTTATGCATCAGAAAGTAGATGGCGGTAAAATTAAAACTCGCCATCAGTAATTTTATGGAATGCACCAGACCAGTGAATAATGTTAAAATATTTTTGTTTTCCAATTCGCTTAGGTCGACGTTACCTGATTTATGGTTGGTATATCAGTAGGTACCTCTAAAGCGGTGGCGGTGTGGCGAATTTTGGCTTCAACCGTCCGGCTCAAACCGGCTCAAACCGTCCAAAAGCGTTTTAAAACCCTCTCCAGACTGTGGTCTGTGGTATGTGTGTCCCAAAAGTGCTTCTGGCGTTTTTAAGGTTTTGTCAAGAGGATGATTCTGCAGAAACTTTAATGTACGACAAAGTGCTTTTGTTCAACGACAAACAAATTGATCTATCTAACAGATGACGCGATATGGTGGGGGCACCAAGTGTCTTTAAGAAGCATGCTTTAGGCAATGTCCTGTCAATACCAGTAACAAAGAATACTACTATTTACAGCTGCTAACACACGATTTCTGTCAGCGGCGCTACTTCATTTGCGTTCCTCAGAACAGTAGATAGTGTTGAACGCCGTACGTTCCATGCAGCCTGCAGATTAAGGCTCCTCCTGAATGACGACCAAATTTGGGATGAAATTCTAGCAAATGCAGTCGTGATACTTCACGACGTATGCGCCATTTGTTTGCTGGGTGTTGGTGTTTTATGGGCTTTCGAGCTTCGTGCAACTATGGGAGAAGTCTCTACACCATCTTGCCGAAGATATCCCGCCTATATGCTCTGAGGAACTTTGAAAAGGACGTGGACGTATCAGACGAGAGGGAGATAAGGTGTTGTCTTACTATGCTATAAAATGTTGTTATTGCTATCAGTGGCGAAGTAGTCGACGCGAACGAAGTAGGGACATTTCTCTCTACAAGAAAAGACTCTACATCAGCGTTAATCCACGTGAACGAAGTCGCGGGCAACAGCTAGTCAGGAAATAAAGTTTCGTTTGTTCAGTGTTGACCAACGCATTGTTTGTTCGTTTGTTTTCCTAAATCATAAAATGTATTTATCATATTATAATTATCACGCATTTTTTCATACAAATCTCTTGGATGAACTTTAATAAATATTAGGTAGAGCACTAGTGCGGTTATATATATTATGCTGCTTTATACAGCGCAAGAGCCACTTTACGAGCAAGTACCTATGTTGCTGCCTTGTTGTATTATAATTTGACAAATGCCAGAGAAATATCGATCCATTTCATTACATGTACTTGCTGCAACCGACCTCTATACAGGGTTAAGTTAAATAAAATAATCGCTTCATTAAAATACTTTATTATCAACTTAGCTGTAATTATTTAGGTTGTCATTAAATTACATGTAAGTAGTAGGTATACATTCCTTATAAATTATTTATAAACCGTTACATTTTCCCGATTTCAAAATAGTGCGAAGTTCATTCTAAAACCGCGTCCCCTGTATATTATGTCGCAGATAGATTGTAGGTATAATCAGCTATTTTACTAAAACGCTACTTGTTTTACAATACATACACACAGTTGCGCAGTGTATGTAAAACAGCTACACAACATTCAGCCGTTTTGCGAATTCTGTTAAAATATAAGTTTCTTGTCAAATTACCCGGGGTACAACGTAGGGGTATTCGACAAATTTCCCCTACACCCCAGGGTGTAGGGGAAATTTGTCGAATGTAACGCAAAAACAATCTAGCTGAACGTTCTTTAGTTGTTTTACATAACAATGAAAATGTACCTACATATTGGTAAGACCAATGTATGTACTACGTACGTAGTATGTATTTTACTGTAAAAGTCCGTATATTGGTAAATCTTAGGATTAACCAACATGGGTTGGTAAATGAAAGGATTTTATAAAAAAGAGACCATTTTTCGGGCTATTACCATTAGCGTTTGGAACACGCTAAGTTTTACCAATGACGGTTGGTAAATGTTGGTTTTGGGAATAAAACAATGAGTATTATTTTTGTCACAACTAGAATTTACTACTGATCTAAGATGAATATCAGTTAAAATTAAGTCAATCTATGTAGATAAAACGCGTTTTAACAAAATGTAAATTCTTCTTCTGGCGCTTCGCCAGTCGCGAAATTAACGATGATAGCAGAACATTTCGGACTTCTACCAAAAAGAGTTTGTAAATCTTACTTTTTAATGGAAGAGCTTAGGATTTACCATACTTCTAGCTTTTACAGTATCAAACATATCCCTTGGTCTAATTACGTACGTGGTACATATATACATTGGTCTTACCAAATTAATTAATACACATAAATTCGGGCATGATTCATTTGATTGAATTCAATGCTAATTAAGTCAAAATTGTTAGTCACCCGGAAAAACTGGCACCGCTTAGTAAGGAAGCGACTTCGCAGCAGCTGCAGTCAAGAAGATCGCATGGATTTAGGTGTGCTAATAACAGGTAAAAGTGAGCGAGTTCTCAATCAAGGCAAGGTTTAGGTACATCGTCCAATTACGCAGTATGTGTTAATTCGTGCATGTTTCAAACAATGCATTACTTGACTGTGTTCTACCAGCTACTGTTGCCACCGCTGCACAATAGAGTTCTAACGATGCCGCTCGTCCGACAAACTAGAACTATAAATACTATTTACCTAATACTTATGGACTAGTTTGTATTTATATCGAATTGTAAATGTCCTATAAATTACCAAACAAATTAAAAAATGGATATCTTCATTAAAAAAACAATGTGATGTTCTAAATAAACAATGACAATAGATTGTATAAATGACAATACTATTATTTAATTAATTTGTATATTATAATTTAAATTATTGTTATTTATTTTACAAAATATTAAAGCAATCAAACACAACACAACTCTCAAATTTGATCATAATAACTATAAGTGATGATTTTATAAAATACAGTGTCAATTAATATTTAATATCTAATATATAAAATTCTCGTGTCACAGTTTTCGTTGCCATACTCCTCCGAAACGGCTTGACCGATTTTGATGAAATTTTTTGTGCTTATCCTTATCTATGAGAATCGGCCAACATCTATTTTTTTTTTTATATTTTTTTTTAATTTATATGGCAAAAGTTTGCCGGGTCAGCTAGTAATGAATATATAAGGCTTTTTCAGTCTAAATAACAAGTAGGTACCTTACCTATTACTCAATCATTTATTACATTTAATAGTTAAGTAGCTTTATTCATTTGCAGTTTCCGATATCAGTTAGATTTTTCAGGTTGTGAGTTTGTACCAAATTATAAAATTATATTATCATAATGTAAACTAAGTTATAATAATATAATATGTATAAAATTATATTGCAGTTTAGTTAGTAAAATCTGCAAATAAGAGTTCACTAATACATTAACAGTAACTCAGAGTACGACTGCATTGAGTGGAGTACCCTAATATACATTTGATGAATGAAAATCTAAATCAACAGGAAATAAGATGACTAACTAAGAAATAGCATGACTAACTTTTATGACTCAAGTCAAGGAAAAACGAGCCTTACTTTTCGAGATAACGATAACCGAGAACAATAACCGGCGAACAGCATATTGAATTAACCGATTTGAAATAGCTTATGAATAAGTTTTTATATTAGTTTACAAATGGTCAAAACAAAGGTCCGTTTCACCAACTCGTCTATAACTGTTAGCCAAATGTGATGCTTCACCACATATCAATAGTGTTTGTTGGCAGGATGAATAGTGATAATTTATAGATTGTTAATAAAGAATTGAATGATTGAATATAATAATTAAATGTCAAGGTTGAATAAAATGCCCCATAAAAATGCATAATATCGACACCTGCAAGGAATACCATGGAAATTCACTTTTAACAACATTATTATGTTATACTTACAAATTGTTTGAATGTATACTGATTGTATTTTTTTACGCGTAATATTAATAATGACTAGCGTAAACAATTTTCTCAGTGGATCGTAACTTATAACGTTTTACACCTTACAAATCTATAACGTGAATAAATGTAGATACGGGGATGAGATAGAAAAAGCTACATTTTTTAAACATGAATATGATTGTAACTAAACATAGCCAAAAACTGAGTAACAATGTTATTTCTTGCAGATGTAAAAAATAATTTTATACCATATATACAACGCACAGATATATACAGACGAATTTTGGGCAAAAAGTACCACCGACTGGGTCCTCCAAAATCGCAAAAGAGGTCGCGGCAGGCCCAGAAAAAGAAGGCGGGACGAACTTGATTCCTACTGGAATGATTGGCCTGTTAGAGCCCTAAACCGCGAAGATTGGAAGGAGAGGCCTTTGCCCTGCAGTGGGACATTAATGGCTTATAATAATAATAATAATAAAATATATACAACGTTATATTATAACTACTTACTTAGCTATACACAACCTATTGTGGTATGAAAAATATCTTCATTAGATACATTAAAAATATATATAATCTTATTAAAAAAACTGATTTGTACGTATTGAATAGTTATGATGTTATTATTATTGCAACATTTGCTTTAGTTGACAGAGTAACCATCATTTGCAAATATGACCTCTTTATTTTCATGGAATATAAAATGTGAAACTGTTGACTGACTAGTTTTCTTTTACAATACATAAGACTGACCGACCGCTAGTATGAATAGCATTATAAAATTGAACTAAATACTTACTATAGTTAATAATAGCGAGGATTACCAATAGTCAAGTAAAACATACATAACATGGAAAACTTACAGTAAGGACCAGACGCTAAAAGGTAGATTTAGTATTCTAGAAAAGAGCTGGAGATACTATGAATTAGAAGTCATCAAAACTACAGAATGATCACAGAGAACACATAAGTGAATAATAATTAATCTGAAGACTGTTGATGTAAGAGGCCTACAAAACAATCAATTAATACAGTTTCATGGCGTACAATTTTATTATAACTCCCGCCAAACTTTATGGCCGCTGACTGACGCACCATGTGGCCTGCGCAGATACATTTTTTTGTCTATTTGTTCTATAGCGCAGGTCACGTGATTCGTCGGTCTGAGGCCGTATTTTGGCGCAAGTTACACTTCATCAGCTTTTTATAAGCCGTTGTAAAATGTACTTGTTGTAAATATTTGATCATGAATAATATAACAACGACAACAATGTGTAATATAGGTTTTTTGTTGATCAATTTTCTATATCACGGTTATTTTATTTCTGTTATAATCTTATTTATCTAATTAAACATGAGTTATAAAAAAGCTGTTATAATCACTTATTCGACACATCAGCCACTGACAGATTTCGATACAAAAAAATGCAGTATGCAAAGACGTCTGTTGCACGCCAAGTTACCTACTGTATGCGATAGAACTAAGTATTTCTGTATTGTAACTCGTCATACTCGCAATATGTCACAGAATTTCTCAGAACGCATAGAAATTTCACAGAATGTCACAGACTACTCTCGTCGGCGCTTAAAATATCGCTACTGTTATTCAATTACTCTACAATAATTTCACATTTGTAAAAATATTAAACCATAATCGTAGAAGGCATTTTTTCCAAACATATTTTAGTATACAATATCGTTAACACTAATCAATAATCAATCAATTAACAAGTTCAAAAAACATATATATTATATTAACATATATATTGTTATCTATATCCTTACTCTACATTACACTAAATTGTGATTATAATATACTTATTGCATTGAATAATGCTTTTTTTGCATTGGAGATATTTTAGATACGATACTAAAGCTATACTAAAATGCAGCGTTACTAAATTTCAACAGTGAAGTGCGTGTAAAAATATAAAATTTCCAGCTACTTTGTTCTAGTTTCTTCAATAGCAATGCCGATTACAGAAAACAAGTTTTTTTTTGTAAATATGTTCTTTGTACAGACTTCGTTGCCTATATATTGCTTTATTATGAGTTTAGTATAGAAGGTGATGATAAGACCTAGATATTACGAGATAATAAGAAGTGCCTTCATTCATGCAATAATAGCGAAAAATAACTATATATTTACATTTTTAACATTGCTTTATCACTAACATTAGAATCACATACCAATTCAGGAATACAGAGCCGTTCTGTCTCAGCCAATCTGTAATTTATAAATCCTGCTGTCCAATGGAATTGGTCGCTTCATTTTCGTATAAAATGTAGGTCAAATACACGTGATGGTCACGTGTGGTTATTACACGTGACTCGTGATGTTGATATTATCCTTATAAGAAATATTTGACAAGTTTTATTTACTGCAAGACTATATAAATATTTAACTGCTATAATGATTTGTGATTAAATAGATAGTAATGGCATAAGCGACTTTAGAGGAGCACGATATTTCTGCCGAGTGTACGAGTTTGTTTTAATACGCGCAACTATCACTTTCATAGTTCCTGGGCCCTTACTAGGTTTCACTGTATCTAGGGAACCAGGAACATGTCCGCGGAAATCGAACCCGCAACCTCAGTGGTGTATGACATTTGAGCCAACCTGCCCAACTACTACACAACAGAGGCTGTCCAGAGTATATCGGTGTCATGTTTAGTATTCCTCACATCTATAATACAACGTCGTTTACAGCCCAGCTATATTACAAAACGTACTACGAGTTATGTCGCGATGTTCTAATAATAATATAACACGATCCTCCAAGTTTGGCTATCGAAGGCGGAGAATCGAACACGTAGCGAACGTTTAACCCTCGATACCTTGCGCACCTGACAAGTAATGTTACACAATTTATTGTTTTCTCTTGTTGATTAGTATTGTTGAAGTACTTTAAAATTAACGAAAAAATTTTAAGTCGTGGTTACATATGTCGAAACTTACTACGAGATATTGATGTTGACTACGTTTTATATGTTTTTATTTATTTGAGAACCCTATATTTCAGCACTGTGTCCAAAGTTCAAAAGTTCTTTATTGAATTTTGGCATCAAATGCAGAATTATGTTACTCTGCTTATTATTTCTCTCGTGAAGACTTGTGGTAGGTCTCTCGTATGCGGGAGGGTAGGTAAAACACCTTGCCAGTTATTCTGCCGCCATGCAGTAGTGCGCAAGCATTACTTTGAGCCGGTTTGAAGGACATTGTAGCCAGCGAAATTACTGGGTATATGAGACTTAACGTTTGATGTCTCGTGGTGATTGTTATGGGCAGGCGTGGCGCTTACCATCAGGCTGCTCGTCTCATCACTCAGTTACTTAAAAAAAGTTTCACTTTTTACACTAGCGTGGGTTCCAGGGATCATTAATATTGTTATTATATTATAATGCAACAACCATTGTTCTATCTCCGATGTATCCAAACTTGTTTTCGACCGAATAAAGACATTATTATTATTACAATAATTTTTACACAAAGCAGTCTCACATCTTAACACGCCATGATTGATCTTTGTAATCTCGATACGTTTATGTTACGGACTGTCGCGTTATATTCGTGCTCATTCAATAGGTTACTTTCATTATCTAAAGGTCAGTAACCACTGCACCCGAGTAGTGCGGATAGGTAATGGTAGAGAAATGAGCATAAATGTGTCACAGATAATCTTGTACAAAACCGTCATGCTACTTTGACTTGTTCGTGACCTCACTTTCTGTGCGTGTCTGCGCGACAACACAACCCTCGGCATGCGACGTTTTATTAACGAACATTTAAGAGCGCATTAATGCGAGAGACCTACCACAAGTAATAATCAAGTATTAACAAAGGAATGCCGTATCTTAAAACTAAGGGGCGTTCAGAAATCACCCAGTGTATGCGCAATAGGGGATCGGACAGTTATCGACAAAAAATCTAAAATGTAGTTAGAACGAATGTTCGTCGAACCAGAAAGATCATTCAATCAATATTTTTGTTATTTAAACATAGTTTTAGGTACTTTAGAGCGTTATTTAATTAAAATAGTATTTTTCATGGCTATATATATTAATTGTAGTTAATATAAAACACTTTCTGAAAAGTTGTCCGATCCCCTATTATTACCGTAATGCCCTTCAGAAATCACTCAGGTAAACTTTGACACCGGTGTTTTTTTACTCTGAGCCGTTCAGAAAACCAATTAGGGACAGTGATTCACCTGACAGTTGAAAAAATTCACCGATGAAAAAGCGGGTCACGATTCTCACCTGTCAGTTACTAGCTGTCAGTTGTAATTTTCCATTACATTTTGCAATATTATGCACTGATGTTTTCTACACAAAATAAGAATTTCGTGTATTTGAAGTAAAATGGAAGACAAAATTCCAATATTAAACAAAATAACACATTAAAATTTGAAAAACAAGCGCGGGAAATTTTAATTTTGATAATGACTAGTACTCGATGCCCGTTCAGAAATGCGTTCATATTTAACTTGACATTTCACTGCGATTAACTGACAAGTGTTCACTGGTGAACATCTGCCGATATCTGAACGCCCCCTTAGTAAATATATTTGCTTTGAAAATTGCCACCGTTTGTGCGATTATGTTCTCTATTATGGACTCGCAAAAGGTTCGTACTCACTCCAATGAAGAAGTGTATGCAGTAATGTAATAGAATCAGTTATGACGTTGCAGAAATTTATCTCAAAACCGAAACTCAATGAAAATTTGTAGTGTAACCCCGCTGAATATTAGAACGAGATTACACCACATATTTTCATTGCGTTTCAGAAGTGTATGCAATTTATAAAATAAATGCGCACACAATTAAATACACTTCACGTTACACTGACCCAGTTTCATATGATTTGTCCGCCATTTTGAGCTACTGACAGCTGTTGAGTGGCGGCAAACCTAAAGTCCCGTTAGCACAGAAACTCTAGTAACAGTTGTCCATGAAAACATTGCGCGTCTGGGCGCGGATACTACAGCTAGACCTTCATTCCGAGCTGGAGCTGGAACTAGAGGGCGTGTAGCTGTAGTAGTCGTTCTGCTAGGCGGTGTTGATCTGCTCCACGTTAAGGTGCGTGATAAACCGCAGCCGCATCTGCAGCGCCGGCCGCAGCTTGCGGATCACGCTCTCAACTTCGTTCTTCATTGTGTCACCAACGAACATGTACTTTATGTGGTAGCTGTTGGACGCTTAGGAATTTATCTTTGTACTGACCCGTTGTTGCAGAACTACGTCGCTATGGGAAGCAAAGATTGTAAGAACGTTGAAAATATGAAGATGCAAATAGGAACTTAATATTACAAGCGAGAAGAGCACGAGTGTGGCTCAGCGGGAGCACATGCGACTTTTGATCCCAAGCACCCTGGTTCGAATCCCGCTGGCCCCGCACCATCACTGACTTTCTTAAATTATGTGCGGATTTAACACTCGCTCTAAAAACGGTGAAGGAAAACATCGTGAGGAAACCGGCATGTTCAAGAATTTATCATAAAAGTTCAAGGACATGTGACATCCATCAACCCGCACTGGGCCAGTGTGGTGGAATATGGCCCAAACTTTCTCTATGAGAGAAGGCCCGTATCACAGCAGTGGGAACGTAATGGGCTGATGATGAAGAGTCAGCAGTGTGAGAGTGTGTGAGTGTAAGAAAATCACAGGCTGAACTTGGAATTTTAATTCGATCTAACACTTTCCAAATGTCAAAACGAAAACGTGTAATAAATGTTACCACACCTATACTCTGATTATTAAATGAACAGTAAATCAATCACTCAACTAGCTCAATTTCTTATTTAGTTAGCGCAATTAAATTATTTGTTGAACTACAATCATTTAATCAGTCAATTGACTCTATCAATGAGTGATTCATCAGTTCACCAATTTGACTAAACAATATCAGTTGCTCATTTTTCCAGATCACTATTTTTTTCCTCAAAATGTCGCAGCCCAGTGACTGTCAAGTCGTGAATTTGATATAATTCGTAGTATAGTGATGAACATACGAAACTTTAAAAGGATACAGCAAGTCACATATCGGATCGATGTACTGCAGATGTGGCTGCGACTTGTCGATATGAGCCAGAAGCTCGTACAATGATATCGTGATGTCCATCACAGCTCGCGACAGGTCCGAATTGAACCTTTGCAGGAACGGGCCTACGAGGTGGCACAGGAACAGTAGCTGCGTCTCCGTATGGATTTCTGACGCTAGCTTTTCTTTCACGAACCTGGAATGACAAGGGATAGAAATTTAATATTTAAAAGTAAAATAGTTTATTAAGTTTTTAAACTACCATAATTGATTGCTTCTATTATATTTCTATCATATTCTATTTATAATATAATAATATATAATTCTGTGACATTTATTATTATTGTTATTATTAATTATATATAACAAACCTAACAATTGCAAATTGTTCCACATCTCCGATATGTATTAAAATTGTTAATTGTTACCTGGCAAAATAAATAAATAAATTATTATATTATATTATTATTATATTATTTGTTATTTATTTGTATGTTTGTTCTTATTTAATTGGATTCATTGCAATAATAACAATTGTATATGATCTTTTTATTGAAATAAATGAAATTGAATTGAATTGCTTCAGACTAAAGTCGCCCAAATGTCACTCAAATCCGTTCATCCGTTGCGGCGTGAAGAGGGAACAAACACACTAATACACAAACACGTACACACTTTCGAATTTATAATATTAGTGAAGGGCATTGTAGTCAGTGAAATTACTAAGCTTTTCATGGTATTTTAAGCTCTGGGTGGCACTGCAATTGTTATGGGCAGGCGTGGAGCTTACTATCAGGCGAACGACCTGCTCGTCTCATCATTCAGTTTAATTAAAAAAAAACCAGAGGGTGCAAGAAAGTGAGGGGCATTTGTTATAACTTGTTATAATATGTTTGTTTTTAAAAATAATATTTTGTCTTTAGTTGGCTCCTTGGCAGATGCGGAGTGTTCTTACTATCAGGCGAACGACTTGCTCGTCTCATCATTCAGTTCCATAAAAAAATTACATGTACTTACACCGGCACTTGCATTATCTGGCCTGCCCCTGCGTGGTACCAAACAGCATGAGCCAGCGCCAAAGTCAAGCTGTACTTGTTCTCCAGCATCGCTTCATTCGTCGTATTCAAGTTAAACAGCTGGAAGGGCGTGTACGGATACGTCCATTCCGTTATATCAGGGTTAACAATCATTTCCATTATTCGGTCGTGCAGAACCGTCCAGTACGGGTCAGGCAGCGCTGCCATTATCAACCCTATCGCGTTGATCCAGAGCTGAATCTTGAGTGGCGGGATAACGACGAATCCCTTCGCGATGACGTCTAGTAGACTGTTACCGACGGCGTTTGGAGCCATTGGTAGTGCCATCAGTTCTACGCAGGTCACGTAGAGAGAGTGCGCGGAAGGATTCGGGTACTCGTTAAAACGCCAGTCCGTGTTTGGAAACGTAGATATTCCAGCCATTGCTGGGAGAATGGGTTAAGGAACTTATTGCTTCAGTGCACTATTCAAATAATAAATATGAACTTAATACATACATAGCACATAAATTAAAAATTTTGAATAGCCCCTGACATAATAAAACCACCGCTAGAAAACCTGCTTTCAAATAAAAAAACCGTAAAAACTGCAAAGCCCCCGACATAATAAAACCACCGCTAGAAAACCTGCTTTCAAATAAAAAAAACCGTCAAAACTGTAAAGCCCCCGACATAATAAAACCACCGCTAGAAAACCTGCTTTCAAATAAAAAAAACCGTAAAAACTGTAAAGCCCCCGACATAATAAAACCACCGCTAGAAAACCTGCTTTCAAATAAAAAAACCGTAAAAACTGTAAAGCCCCTGACATAATAAAACCACAGCCAGAAAACCTGCTTTCAAATAAAAAAAACCGTAAAAACTGTAAAGCCCCCGACATAATAAAACCACCGCTAGAAAACCTACTTTCAAATAAAATAAACCGTAAGAACTGTAAAGCCCCCGACATAATTAAACCACAGCTAGAAAACCTGCTTTCAAATAAAAAGAACCGTAAAAACTGTAAAAGTGTGAACTGCTAAGGCAGTGTGAGTTTACACTTTTCTTGCAGGAAACGCGTCAAACATTTTCATCGATTACGGATCATGCAAATAAATGTTTTAACCCTTTATGTGAAGACCTCTGCTTCAATCTAATTTAAATGTAAATGTACAATGAACGCAATAAATAAATGAATTGTGAATGTTTAGGTTTGACTATTATGTGTGTCTGTCTGTGGCACCGTAGCTCTTATACGGGTGAACCGATTTGGATGCGTTTTTTTTTATATTTAAAGCAGGTTTTCTAGCGGTGGATCTTAGACATGTTTTATCAAAATCAGTTCATCCGTTTTTATCTTTTTATAGGTGTTATGTGTCAGGGGATATTTAAATGTCAGTTTACTTGATAGCGTAAAAGGATACTGTCGACCATCCTGCCGACCAAGCTGACGTAGTAGTTCAGGTCTGGGGTCCAGCCTGTCGCATCGGCTTCCGGCTTGTTCAGGTAAGCGTGGAATATCTCCGTGGTGGCCCAGCCGGCGGGGCGCACGTCCTTCAGCGACCCTAGGACTGCGTTCACCAGCTTCCGTTTGAGGAGAGGCTTGTCACGCAGCTTCGACTCGTAGTAGTGAAGCGTATTGTATAGGAAGGTCACCGGCCGGTCTGGAATGATGGTGATTATTTTTTAATTATTAAAAACTGATGATTATTTTGATAAAAACTGTTTGATAAAAAATTATATTAGAGTAATATTTTAGTACCTACGTACATAAATAAAATATTTTGTCACTTTTTGAATTCATAATCATAATTTCACGATATTAATATGAGTGAAGGTAATAGAAGTTATAATATCAATGTAAGACTCACCATGGAACTTGTAAAGGTATCCCAGATGCTCCAACAGCTGCTCCAGATTTTTGCTGACCTGCGGAATCTCAAGATAGCGATGCACCACGATATCCAAGACGGGAATGAACCGCAGACACACGTTGCTGAGGTACACAGGTATAGGGCCGCCGTACGCACCGCTCGCTTCTTCTGGCGCGAACTTCTCGGGGTACTTGCGGTGAAACGTCAGGTGCTTATCGTACCTGCGGAGTGATTGGTACAATAGGTCTTTACCAACAGTTCTACTATTTGTTCTACCAATAGAACAACTAAACTATTTGACAAAAAAAATCAACAGCGTGGGTGTCCCTCTGAACTTTACAGTTCTTTATTTCGACACGACACTTCGACAAAATATAGTTCTACAAGTCATTGTTTCGACTGAACATAATTCGACAAGTATTAGTTCGACAAAAAATTGTGAAAACAGTATTCACTGTCGTTTAGAGATTATTTACGGAAGATTAATATGTACAATACATTCTAAGTTTATGTATTGCAGAAAAAAAATCTATCAAAATCCGTTGCGTGGTATAGAAGTCAGCGGAGAAACAGAAATGAGGACGCGGATAACGACTTTCTTTTATATTTTTGTATTTATAGAAGTGCGTTGAAAAACACGAGGTCAGAGTTAGTGTACGTACCAATTGTTTTGTTTCCAGTGCTCGGGCGAGTTTTCCTTGACGAAGTCCTGCGCTCGGTTCCGAAGCTCTGAGCCCTTGAGCAGCAACAGCTGTATTATGTAAAGGCACACCTGGCTTTCGTTGCCGTCGGGATTGGGGCGTAGTACCTGACGACAACACTCAAATTACGCATTTTGATAAATAAGGGCGAAGTACCGGTTAACCCACGAGTTAGGAGCCAAATAGGGGATCGGACAATTTTTCAGAAAGTCTTTTAAATAAACTACAATGAATATATATAGCCATGAAAAATACTATTTTAATTAAATAACGCTCTTAAAGTACCTAAAACTATGTTTATATATTATGTTTCAAATATTGCCGCGCAAAAGGTCACCTCAAAACTTGTGATGTCATATGTAGGTAGAAAACGACAAACTCTTCGAAATAAAACTTGCAAAGAGATTCTAATACGTTTTGTAAAGTTTGGGGACTATATTGTAGTAATGGAACGAAAAAATTAGCAAACATATATTTTATGAAAAGCAAAAACGTAAAATAAACACAAGCTTGACTCATGGCACTTGCCTACAAATGACGTCATGCGCTGTGATTGTTGTTTCGTTTAAGATGAAGAACAGATTAAAAATGTCAGAATTATTTATTGATTTCAAAATATAAATCATTATTATTTCATAAAAATATTGATTGACTGATCTTTCTGGTTCGACGAACATTCGTTCTAACTACATTTTAGATTTTTTTCTCGATTACTGTCCGATCCCCTATTATAGCAAAAAAACCGACTTCAATTCTGATTTATCTTCGAAGTCCAAAGTCGAATATCGACAGGCCTATCACACTCCGCACTTTAGGTACGAAGCTACAAGTACATAGGCGAGCCCGGCCGGCCGGGCCGTGCAGGGGGTTGCCGCTCAGTCCGTTATTCCTTTACCTATTCGGCGCTGTTCCCTATTGCATAGTTTACTTACTAAACACAAGACTAGCTTGTCGATGGTCACGATGTTGTACTTCCAGATGATGTCGTTGATGGCGTCCACACACTTGTTGATGTGTGGCCCGCCGGCGGGGTTCGTCACTTCTAGCACTAGGTAGTCGCAGAACTTGCGCAGGTGTGCTGACAGAGCGCGGGCGCCTATGCGCTCTAATATCCTGAAAAATATCATTAATTAATTTGAATCAGTGGAGAAGATTTTTGTATAAGTTCCACACAGATTCAAGACCGAGCAGAATGAAATGGGAAACAATATATAATTAAGATCTGATACAGACTAAAAATAAATAAATATTCCAATAGCTTTATTAGCTTGCCACTGTCATCCACATTTTGCAAAATCACCTGGCTCTAAACTAGTTCTCGTAAAAAACTGAAATTATTTTGAACTAGTCGCTCCCAGCGGTTCCACCCGCGGTTTCTTGGATAAAAGTATTCTATGTAAAGGACATATAATACTCACAAGGATCACAAGTACCTAATACTTAATTTCATCAAAATCCGTTAGAAAGTTTTTGCGAGCTTGAGTAACAAACATCCATCCATCCACACAAACTTTCGCATTTATAATAATAATAATGGCCAGGGGCGACTTTGTGGCGAGTCAATTGTGCGTGGCGACACTGAGCCTACCCCGAGCCTCTCCCTGGGGCTAAATGAGACCCCTGGCCCCCGGCTTATCTTAACTGGTCGTCCAGGGGTGGAGATGCAAGAGCCAAGAACTAAGATCCAAGGGAGGAAGTGTTAAAGGGCGTAGCGTTTAAGTGAAACTGCAACACACCTCTCGACACCCTGTAGCCACCCACACCAGCGTTGCCCCTCTCGTCGCCAATAAACGGCGACCCGTAAAGGGGGCCCGTTTAGTGGATTCACCACCTGCCTAAATATTTTCTTATGAGGCAGAACTGGCCGGTGCCACAGTCTCATATCATAGACCCGTTCTCATCCATTAAAAATTCACCTCAATAGCCTAATCATAAGTACTTTCCATATCTCCACAAATAGTCCTCGCACTTATCGGGCTGTCTTTGATTGTATCTTCTTAATGATGTACTTAGAGACTGTCCCCGATAAGTGTTGCCCATTACATATCTAAACTAAATGCTCTAAGAGTGTTGGACTCATGTCCCCGCGCATCCTTGACAAAGGACCGGGTGACCCGTGAGAAAGAGCGACATAATAATAATAATAACGCCCAACGATCACCTACATAGTTCATTATTATTATAATATTATATCAATAAATACTTGAACGCAATAGGGTTGATCCTGTTGGTCTCAAAGATCATCTTCCACAGAAGGCACAGGAACAGCGGCGTCCCCGGCACGGAGAAGTGCGATATAATATCGTTGTCGTTCGCCATCGACGTCCACTTGCGGTACTCCTCCTCAACGGACTTCTTCAGCACCTGCTTGTTCTCTTGCGGCGCCGGGTTCTGGAAGTTTCCATACTGAATCTTGAAATTATGACGTATCCGATAAAAGCATTGAAGACGCAATTTATCGGATTTGGATTTCGCCATCAAGTTGTGAAAAGCTGCTGGATGATAATAAAGACGCACGGTTCGCACGCCTCGTCATATAAATTCTACACAACCAATATTTGCTCTTTAGAAGCTTTTATTTAACTTGCAATATTTGAGTCATATCTTGCAAGTTGAATCAGAACCAATTCCTCTTATCCTACGGGGTTGAAATTTTGTATATTTGTCAAAGTCTGATGACAACTTATTATATGGTGAACAGCTGATCTGATGATGGAGACGGAAGGTGGACAATGGAAGTATTTGACGGATAATCGTAGACTGCTAGTGTTTGGGCTCATTTTAATCAGCTCAAGGTTCCGATTACGAATTTGTAAAAAGCTTGTCCTAAAAAAAAAATTTAAACAAAAATCTTTTTTAAAACGTCATGATTATTGATTTTTGTAATCTGGATACAGATACCTAGCTCACTGTCGAACAGTTCGTGCTCACCCCACAGTGGTTTTATAGTACTAACTGCTCCCCGCGGTTTCACCTGCGGTTCACCACAATCTACATACTTTCATCAAAATCCGTTCAGTAGTTTATGCATAATTGAGTAACAAACATCTATCCATCTATCGATCCTCACAAACTTTCGCATTCATAATATATATTGTATATATTGTTTAGGGGAAAGTAGGCAAAAACAATAGTTGTGTAGTAGCGTAATAAAATACTTAGCTATTGTGTTATATTTTGTATATATGTTAGTCTGTAAGGTATAATTATATTCTATGGGCCTCTGTTAATTTTACTTTGTTGTACTTTAATACTGCCTGAAATAAAAAAAATATAAAGAAATTAAATAGTATTGTGTAGGTAACAAACATCCAATCATCTATCCATCCATCCATTCTCACAAACTTTCACTAGGACTACGGCATCAGAACTAACAAACCTGTGAGAAAAACTCGACCAGCACCGGCGGGAAGCATTGCAGCGTGTGCTGCGACCACATGTGCGGGGTATTCGTCATTATAGTGGTCAGCAGCTCTTTCACCGCCGCACAGTCGCTGCCTGGAAAACAACAAATGTTCCATTTACCTTTTTCTAGTCTAACAAGTCTGGTCTTGAAGAGGATAGTTTCCGATGATTGGCTGAGCTTTTGTGAATAGACTTCCAGAAAGGAAGAAACGCCGATCACGGCATAAGTGTGTTCCGGTTGGCGTCTTACCTTGGTAGGTACAATCCATGAAACGTAAGACGGTTCCGTTGGGAGTAGTGTTTTTGGGATTAGGTCACATTTAAAAAAAAGTGTGTTTCGTTTTTGGGTTTCGTTGGGAGCCACTCAGTAATTTTTGCACGCTTTTGACTTATGGTTGAATATCAGGTAAGTGTGGTAATTTCTAACATAGACCCTTGCTGAAGAGGCGTACCACTTCAAAACTATCTTGTTTCTACGCTTCAGTTAAGGATCGGGATCGGACCGGGATCGTGCTGAGGCGTGCAGTTGGAGAGGCTGATATCCAGCAGCGGACAGGGTGATGATGATTTTATTCAGGATTTCATGAATTCTGTGTAATGTTGTGTGTTGTCATTATTATTTTCTTTCGTTTTTTCTTCTATGACCTTGAAGGATCGGGAGAGCAGTTTCTGCATGTTTGCAATCCAATTCCTTGTCTTTGTGTACTGTGATTTTGGTACATAGCTCGTAATATTTACCAGCGCCAGTCATGTAGATGCCCCGTGCTAGAGTAAGCACGAGCACTCGGTTGAGCTCCTCACTTTCCGAAGACACGAGGGACTTCGGCTCCGAGACTACACGAGACATCTGCAGCTGCACGCCTGAGCTGCCCAGGCTCGTGATCAGACGGAGCGCTGTGCTTTCAAAACTGTAAATAAATGGTTCTGGTTAACTGAAATATTTATTTATAGTACCACACCTTTGCTAGAATGACATTCAACCGCCAAGCAGTAGTGTGCAAACATTACTGTGTTCTGATACTGGGTACTGTTTGAGGATACCGGGATGACGTTTTGTGAACCATCAGAGAGAGAGAGATGTTGGAGCAGTCGCTCAACTGACGCTTTTATTTATCTTCGGCCACAACGTGTCTTAACATCAGGTGATATAGTGGCTAAACAGCGATTCAAAATCGACTGTAAGCCACAGCAGTGTGCATGTAATTGGCGTGAGGTCGTATGACGGATGAAGAAGGCCTACATTTGCATAGCAAGCTCAACAAGGCTACATAAACATACACCATAAGCTCGCGCCAATCTTAACTACGCAAACATACCGCGTAATTTAAGCAGTATACGAGTTTGCATCATTTTTGAGCAGGTCACGTCACGTGGTGCACCGGTCTGCAGCCATAGTTTGACGCGAGTAATACCTAGCTCAGTACGTCAACATCCTTATTGAACTATGCTAAAGAGGCGCGAGTTTTACTTACCACAACTGCAACTGTGTCTGATTCGCTTGCGGATAGGCAGCCAGCGAATGTATGTTTGAGAGGAGGGTCACCCTGTAGTGCGGCTGAATGTGGTGGATCCGGTATGAGAACATGTCTAGTAGGTTGTGCAGAATGCCCCACGCGTGGGACTTGAAAACGTTTGGTAGTAATTGGTCTAAAAAATCAAAATAAATATTGTTACAACCTTTTGATCGCCACGCTATAGAAGCAAAGCCACGACGCACTACCCAATTTTCATACGATTCAGTCGGCTCAAGCCGACCTCGCCGTAGAGAACACTTTTTCGTATGTCGTAAACTGCAGACTTCTTTGGCGGTCAAAGGCTTATAAAAAAATATAGTAATATAAAAAATTGTAAATGAAATCAAGACATACATTAACGAAACTTGTAAAAAATTAAGTGAAGCTTTCAATAAAGTTATCATAGATATTTCGGCATTACGGATTACTTTATTGTTTTAGTTTGCATCACAATTTGTTTGATGTCTAAAAGATTTCAAATTTGACAGTTTGTATGGTTTGTATGGACCTTGTCTGGAATTTAATAATAATATAACAACAATACATTCCACTCACTGATAAATCCTTTGATTCCCAGCGACTCAATCTCAGTGTAAACCAGTAGCCGGCTGTATGTCTCAACCAAAGCCGGGGCCATCATACTACTTCCAGGTATATTTGTTTTATTCTGGGCCAGCTTGGCCACGTGGGTCACAATCGAATGTATCAATGACATCTTGCAGTGTAGCGTCAAACTGTCCAGTATACACATTGATAATGGCGCAGTGGGTAATGGAGTTCCCGGATTCCCGTTTGGTACAGCTTTCTGGCTACCGAACAGAGTTTCTATGATGATGCCCATGGGTCGCGCGTAATACTCTTGGTTTGTTGAGTAAGCATTGCAGAGTAAGGCGATGCGAAAGTCCGAGCCCATCAGTGTTGGCGTGTTGTTGGATGTCATCAAATGTTGAAGGCACCTGTTGAGAAAGTAAAAATGATAACCAAATTCTGTATGAACGCAGTACATGTTCAATTACAATTTGTTGTGACTCTAGCGACCAAACTAGGTGTTGACACACCTGTATCTTGGAAGTTAGATAAAAACTGTATGAACTTTAAAAACTTAAATAGGAATGACTTACTCATATTGTACTTTCAAATTTTGCGGCATAGTCATAGTTTTATGCTCAGTTTCTGCTTTTTTCAACAAATGCATCCATATACAGACTACAGCCATTTGATGAGTACAATGTGCTTTAGTGCAGTCAGGCACTGGCAGTGGCTCCTTCTCTGGGTACAACAGCTCATGCAGCTTGATTATAGGCAGGAAATTCGACAGCGGATTCCTCTGAATACTACCCGATATAAACTGCAGGAGCACCCACATCAAATGGTCTCTGCCTTTCTTCATATCATGTCCAATCAATTTATTGTGAAGGCCCATTACTATATTGGGAAATGAAGCAAATCCGATCAGTATTAGATAAATAACTTGTGATGATAAATGTAACCAACACCAGTGTGTAGAGGACATTTCGTCTTCTTCAGTTTCCTGCTCGCTTTTCTCCATCGGCAGTATCATCAACTCTACCAGTTGATCTTCCAATGCTATACATCTCTGTTTGTGCTGCTTTTGCAATCCGAGCATTGAGCACATCATGTCTCTTGAATAAGGTTGCTGCAGAACATGACGCAGTAAAGATATTTGCGGCTTTAGCAAGTCTTCATGGTAAGGCAGGTTCCCTTTGAGTGAAAACTTCAGAGTGGAAGGATCCAATCTCCAAGGATTTACAAGATGATCAGCATATCCAGAAAACTCTACGACCGGCAACATTTCTGAGTGCCCAATTATAGAAACCATCTGAGCACATGGTCTGAAACTTTCGACGAAAGTTGTCAACAGCTTGGCCAATTGCTAGAAAACAAATCAAAAACATAAAATAAAATATTGTTATGATTGATTCATTGTGTCATTGTGAATTAATAGATGATTATATTCTTGGAGACAAACATATTAGAGATTTCTTACCCAATGAGGCCAATGGTTGTTGTCAGGATAGTCTTTTTGTATTTCTGTAACTATAAAATAAGCAGGCAATAATGAAGCATTACGATCAAAAATATATTCTATAACATTATATAAGGCTTTCAGTTGCGGCATTGTACTCGAATTTAGTCTAACTGGCAGTGTGTGAGCTTTTTCTCTGCATCCCTGCAAACAAACAAATGAAATATTAAGAAGTCATTTATAGTTTTCATTCTCTAACAAATGATAAGGTGAAAAATTGGGAATTACTATTTCTTTGTCAAGAGAAGTACACACATAAAAGTGCTAAAATGATAAGTTTACATGGCCAATCAGATATTCCATCACTAGCAACAGCTACAACAGTAGAGCAATACTCATTTAACTAATTTCCAAGAGCCTGCAGAACCATCACTCCACATGCGCACTTGTTATTTCCTGACTGTTTTTCTAGCTGGTTCCTTATTTTCTCGTTATCTACAGTGCTGTGGGACTATGACCTTATTAAACAGAAACTACTTACTTTCATTATTTCCCTGACGCCTTTATAATCAACTCCACCAATAACCCTTCTGATTAAATTAAAGGATTCTATCCAGAAATCAGCATTTTGATATGTGAGTTTTTCGTTTGTCAGTATGGAATCACATAGCATCCTGTGAACAAAGTGTATTTGTACTTTTAAACTCATATGAATTATTTTTGAATTCATTTAAAATTTTTCATGGGAAGGTTTAATAAATCTAGTTGTTATAACATGTTAACACTCTTGACTTGTTTACATACCGGTCAGTAATTGTGTCCGTCACCAGCTAATCAACTAAAAAATAATTTGAATATGTCGAAGAAAGAGTAGCTTTTCATGTCATTCTTTGTACCTATATGCTATGGACATTTGTAGTAATGAAATAATTGGTATTGCAAAATTTTGGGACTATTACAGTAGGTGCCTTTCCCTTGCAGTGAGGAAGTTTTCTTTTTAGGAAACATCAGTTGCATTTTGGAGAAACAAAAAATTGATATTTGGATTTTTGATAAAATGTACAGTCAGGCTCAAAAATGTAATTTCTGTATATCCCTAACAATCACTCCCCTAGCTTGCTCAATCACCAACACATGTGGCTTATCAATAAGATGTTGTGTCAAATAAAAGTACTCAATTGGTATACTTGTCTAGAACAGGTTGCTACTAAGCAATAAGACCGCCAATTGTACTTTATCTATCTTCTATCTCAATTATAATGACACCATAATTATGAATACCTTGCTTGTAGAATGTTTGTGTTGATCAAATTCTCCAACAGTGTCAAAAGTTGTCTCATCTTATATCTGTTAGTTAAAACTGCAGTCAATGTCAAATACTGCCGGATGGCAGACTCCTGCATTTCCACACTCAGTGTGCTCATGATTCCACATAGCTTTTTCTGGTATATCGCCAACCTTTCATTTTCTTGCTCAGGTTTGTATACAAGGAAGCAGCTAAATGCTTCCTCCACTGCCTCCACCCTCTGTTAAAGACAAAATAGAACATTGGGTAAAGTTGTTTATTATTTATTAATATCCCATTGACATCCACATAATACCATACATTATTGTAAGAAATTCGACCTTGTGATGCCGATGGGTAAAATTAATGAATGAGTTGATTTGGAATACATAATCTAGCTTACTATTAGTATGTAATACATAATAATTTATGATAATTCTAATGCTTGTTACAACACAAGAAATAATTATTAAAGAGTAATATAATTGCAATAATATAATAACAATGCAACACCTGAAGATAATATTAATAGATTGCTGGCCCGTAACTATGATTTTTTTAATCTACGGAGCTAGGAATTACGAGGGCCAACATGGTCTTGTTAATGCCACCACAACACCAAGACACAAAATATATTGCATTGTTCTTTCTGTGCACAAATATTTGTTCACTTGTGGGAATCATATTTACGACATCCATGGAGTATGAGAAATATGAGTCGACTTGACCAACCACTTAAACACAAAAGCTGTATAAGTATGTACTTAATAGTAGTAATAGTTTTATAATATAATAAACATAAGTAGTAAATTATTTCAGTCAATTTTCACTTACCAAAATCTCATGAACTATGTTTGCAACCTGTGTGTCACCCATTTTTATATATTTTGTTTTGTGTAGATTTTCTGCACTATTATATTGACATTAAATATACTGTAAGCTTGTTTGTGATGTTGAGTGTTGTAAATATAAGGATAAGTTTATTATGGCCAAGAATACTATATAATTGCATGAAACCTGTTGTTTTTATTGTACTTGAAAGTAAAGTTCAACTTCAAGTCTAGATTAGTGAACTTTGTGGACGAGACAACAATGTCCCGTGTAAAGTTGTATGTAGGAAGTGACCACCAAAAAATAAGTTCTTATAACTTTACAATAATAATAATCCAAAATGTCTGTCTTCTGTTCTGTACTTATTTCGAGGCGCGTGCCGCGCCTCTTAATCACAGGGAAATTTGTTTATTAGAAGACTTGGCGTGCATTTGGAAGCACATATTAACTGTTTCATTGCATATTAACACGGAAGCATTTCGTAAATTCATAAATTTCGGAATCCACGGTAGCCAGTCAAGAGCACAGAACAATAATATTCCTAATTTCCTACGGAGGTCAAGAGCTAGGTAAATTCACTGGCAACTCTGGAACGTTTTTTTTTTTTATTTTTCGCCCGTTTGGGCAGGCTGAAGTCTCTAGGACTATACCGCCTTGTCTTAAGTAGTTTTTAATTGATAGTTTGAAAAAGTACAATAATTTCTTTCGTTCTTATATAGAACTATGATCCGAGTCAAATCAGATTTATTTTATTGGTTTTTAAGAGTCATGTCCATGTTTCAGTTTAAATTACCAAATTAGTAGTAACCGTCATTGTTGTCATTGTCAAGTCGTGACTCGACTCATTGAGGTAGTGTCATTCCTCAATGACTCGACTTGACTTGACTTGACTTCTTGTTTTATGAAGTCGTGACTCTGGCGCAAAGACGAATTATATAGGTCATTGAGGAAGTATTCTATACTAAATCTTTGGCTAGTCCATTGAGGAATGACACTAGACCAATTTTTATCTAGGCACTAGACCTCAATGAGCTAGTCCTATGCACCAAAGACAATTATAGTAGACAGATAATCTGTCTTGTGCATTGAGGTCTCACATTCCTCAATGGTCTTGTGTATTATACTTTATCTTTGCTATGCACAGACTGTCACTTCGTCAGAACATCGGGCACTCAATAAGAAAATAAATAAACTGGTACGACGTGACCTCCGGTGCTCCAACACACGCTCTATAGAACGAGCGATCGAGCAGAACCGGGGGTCAAAAGTGTTCGTCCAGTCTCTAGGGAGAAGCCACCTGACGAAGTTGGCCACAACTAGTGGAAAAGTCGTCGTATCGAAGCCGGAGATTCTTGCGGAAGTGGAACATTTCTACGGCCAGCTATACGCCTCACATGCGTCTCGACCTGATCCCGAAAATGAGGATTGCAGAGCCACACTGACCCGCCACTTCACCGAAGACCTGCCTGAAGTTAGCCTAGATGAGATTGTGTTGGCTCTTAGACAGCTTAAAAATGGAAAAGCCCCAGGCGAGGACGGAATTACCACGGAGCTTCTGAAAGCTGGAGGTACTCCGGTGCTGAAGGAGTTCCGGGAGATTTTTAACTCTGTCCTCTTTTCTGGGAGAACTCCAGAGGCATGGAGAAGGAGTGTGGTCGTCTTGTTCTTCAAAAAAGGCGACAAGACCCTATTGAAGAACTACCGACCCATTTCGCTCCTGAGCCATGTATATAAGCTGTTTTCAAGAGTCATCACAAATCGTCTCGCGCGAAGACTCGACGAGTTCCAGCCACCGGAACAGGCCGGGTTTCGAGGAGGATATAGCACCATAGACCACATCCACACAGTGCGCCAGATTATACAGAAGTCCGAAGAGTATAATCGGCCACTGTGCTTAGCATTTGTGGACTATGAGAAGGCTTTTGACTCCATCGAAATCTGGTCAGTTCTAGAGTCTCTGCAACGATGTCAAGTTGATTGGCGATATATCCAAGTGTTGAGATGTCTATATGACGCCGCAACAATGACCGTCCAAATCCAGAATAGTCAGACTGAGCATATCCACCTGCGTCGAGGGGTAAGACAAGGGGACGTTATTTCCCCCAAATTGTTTAGCAACGCACTGGAGGATATGTTTAAGACGCTAGACTGGAAAGGGCGAGGCATAAATATAAACGGCGAGTACATCTCACACTTGCGATTTGCAGACGATATCGTCATTATAACTGAGTCGTTGCAAGACTTGCAGCAGATGCTGGACGGCCTAGCTGATTCTTCCCAACGCGTCGGTCTCCGGATGAACTTAGATAAAACTAAGATAATGTTCAATGAACATGTGTCTCCGGAACCGATTGCTGTCAATGGCCTCACTCTTGAAGTTGTTAAGGAATATGTTTACCTTGGGCAAACAATGCAGTTGGGTAAAAACAACTTCGAAAGAGAGGCCAACAGAAGAATACAGTTGGGCTGGGCAGCATTTGGGAAATTACGTCGAGTATTTTCGTCGCCTATTCCACAAAGCCTAAAGACAAAAGTCTTCAATCAGTGCGTCCTACCTGTCATGACCTACGGCGCCGAGACGTGGACACTCACGGTACGGCTGATCCACAAATTTAAAGTCGCTCAGCGGGCTATGGAAAGGGCTATGCTTGGAGTTTCTCTGAAGGATCGTATCCGGAACGAAGTAATTCGACAGAGAACTAAAGTCACCGACATAGCTCACAGGATTAGCCAGCTGAAGTGGCAGTGGGCCGGCCATATTAGCCGTAGAACCGATAACCGTTGGGGTAGACGCTTTCTAGAGTGGAGACCACGAATTGGCAAACGTAGTGTAGGACGCCCTCAGGCTAGGTGGAGCGATGATCTTCGCAGGGTAGCTGGTAGCAGCTGGATGAGAGTAGCCGGGGATCGTGCTCAATGGCGTGCAATTGGAGAGGCCTATGTCCAGCAGTGGACTGCGATAGGCTGATGATGATGATGATGATGATGATGATGCACAGACTTCCTTGTCTGTAGTTTGACTGGTTTGACACACAATAAAAGATTTATGATCTGTGGAGTGAATAGCGATGCCAGATGTACGATAATTATCGTACATGTGAGACAATTGGGATTGGGACACCGCACCAGTACGATACTATATGTATTATCGTACGCCAAAGTACGATAATTTCGAACCCTCCTCCGAAGTGGGGTGAACACACATCCAGTGCCTTAAAATCATCTAAAAATACAAAATAATGTCCATCGTCGGGATTTCCCCTCGAATCTATAAAACCAACGAACGAATGACAATGATAGTTCATTTATTCTTATTCCTTACATTCAAAGTTGAGTTCGCGAGTAAGTGTAACTATGTTTAAACTTGTTGTTGGTAGGTTCTAAATTACTCTAATTATCGTATTTTCTCGAATATCTCGAATTACTTCAGCAGTCTTTTATTCAAAAACGGCTGGCGCTGCTGCAGAGGAAGAAGTATATAGTGATTCCGATGATCCCACTTATTTATAAAAAAAATGAGTTTTAATAATTTCTGTCTTATTTGAAAACTTTCTACAATTCTTATCCTCTTGCTTGTCTTGGGTGTTTTGTGCGGTTCTGGCAGTTGTACGATAATTTTTTATTTGGTACGATAATTTTCGAATATTGATACGATAATTCACTCGCGCTCGTCTGGCAACCCTGGGAGTGATTGACTTACGAGAAAATCGCAATGTATGTTCTTCGTTTTTTATTAGTTACATTTTAATCACGTCCTTTCTATGTTGTTGGCGACTAATAATTAAATATCGTCGCTGCTGGGGTTATGGAGTCTCCTCCTTTCTCAACACATTCTGAAGCTCCACCGTTGAGTGAAGACAGTGGTTTACTGATCACAAGTGGCTCATTCTCAAGTGATTCCGCGAGTGGATGGCATCACGTCGCATCAGAGGTATGCTTCAGCAATTCCCTAAAAATATCCTACTCAGTCTTTGATTTCGGTTATAAGCCGCATACAAGACTTTTCTTTGTGCAGGAATGCAGTGTCTGTAAATTTAATATCTCGTTAATAATGTCAATCTGCAATTGATCATTTAACCTGAGAAAGTGCCATAAATATTATTATTAATTTTATTAGATTGCTATAAAGTTTGCATTCAGGCTGCAAAAGAAGTGTCCTGCCTGCATATAAAATTAATGTTTGTAATACATTTACTTGGTTCTGTGGCTGCCCCTCTCACATTATTTGTCAGAAGCTATAGGAAGTTGCAAACTTTATGAAGTTTGGAATCTCCGCCTCAAATGTTTGTACTCAATTAGATGTAGTACATTGTTTCTAGTTAAGCTTGCCACTGGACTGCCTCTATTTCTGTAGTTAAAATTATTAACAATCATGAGTTTCAAGAGGTATTTAATACTGTGAAATATTATATGATGATACTGTATGCTATATGATGTTACAGCATTACTTAATTAGTTCATTTTGCGAATGATTCAAACTTCTTTGTGTCCTTGCTGGCAGAACTTCACTATAATAAGTAATTGAAATATTTGCCTTTTATTTTGGTAAAAGTATGATGATCTGCCAAAAATAATCTTTCACTGAGCGAGTTCAATCTAGAGCTGTGTGATCTTATGGTTTCATAATTGAACGATCGATATAATGGTAGAGTCATTGTAATAATTGACATTCATAAGTGGGTCTGTGATGCAAAATCTGAATAAAGAACAACTTTGAATTTTGAACCCATCATCACAAACATGAAGTCCTTACAGGAATGTGTGTAGCGGCAATGTTAATAGGTTAATAATAAATATATATCTTTCAATAGACAGCCATTGCAATTTTATTTAAAAATATGTAGCTAAAGCTTGAAAAACATGTTATTTTCCTTGTACACACCAATCATTCAATGGTTATGCTAAATATAGTTTATGAAGCTACCAATACAGTAAATGTTTGACATCATACCTACTCGGTAACTTATAATTGAAACGGAACTAGTCACTTCCATTCTAGCCCTGTGCAATAACAAAGTCGACCAACCTACTGACATCCGCACCATAAATACGCTCAATGATCACATACATAGACCCTGACCCCTAACTAGGCTTCCCTGTATCTAGGAATTGAGGAACTATCCCACAACACTCAGACAAGAAACAAATGCTTACGCTTTTTTCTTTACACAAACATTTGTCCCGTCGCGGGAATCGAACCCGCAACCTCAGTGGTGTATGAGGTTTAAGCCAACCTGCCCAACCACTACACCACAGAGGTTGTCAATATTATAGTAAGCACACATGATGCAGATGGGTTAAGTGTAACTTTTACTTATTGCTATGACATGTACCTGCCATTGTTGAATATATCTTATAGTTAAATAGATTTACTTATGGGATTTGTCAGTTAACCTTAATGAAAAAATATTAGTTAAATATGTCATTTATTTGTTAAAAAGTTTGTAAAAAACAGCTCAACCACAGCTCTTATCTATGGTATTTGAAATATTTTATATTAACTAAAGATAAAATGCCTTGGCCTTTAATGGTCTATGGGTTGTCCAATTGCTTCTCCTTGTATGTAGTTAGTAGAGTGTAGTTTGTTTTGAGTAATAAAGGCATTCGCCCATATTAAAAAAAAAAACTAAAGATAACAGAGACATATGTAATTCATTTCAAGTTTGTAAAGCGATGACTAAATCAGTGGTATTACATTTAATATAAATTATAAAAAACAATACAACACTGTTATTATTACATATCTTGAACCTAAAGACTTGTTTTTAAAAGATAATTATTTATGTACCTTGTATTTTAATAGTACCATAAATATGTACCAATCAGAAGTATCAAACAATATATTTTATTCATGTAAACATTCACTTTCCGATTGTTCTTATCAGCAATGCATTTCACATTATTAATTGCTACAATCTGTCTGATAACATGACACCTACAAAAAAATCCTATTTCATACTATTGTTATAAATGAAAAAGGAGGATGGATGGACATTTCTCATTTTTTGTCACATCATCACGCAAAAACGACAAAATTTCAGCAATAGCAGTCAAATGCTTGTGATTAAAAAGCTCAAGCAGTTGTTTCGTGTCTGGGTGTCGTCTAGAGGAACCAATGTCCGCGTAGCTCCTGATTCCGAATTTGGCATCATAGTTTGGATGTAGATCCTGATTCCCTAGAACTAGATTTATAATACATCTATGTGTACATGTGATTGTTGTTCTCAGGGAGATACAAGTAGTATGTATATAAGCCATTATTCATCTTCCTCATATGATAAGTTGGTAGTATGTGCTTAAATATGGGATGGATAACATATAGGTATATGTTTTCAACGCTATGCATTTTCCATGATTTTGTCAGCCTCATGTTGTTTCCTCATAGTTTCCTCTTACACGCGAGTTGTAAATCTGTTCTCAAATAGTCGTAAAGTGGTACTACCATTTTTAATTCTAAGAGATGAATAAAGCTGTGCGTTTTGGTCACAACTGTAATCACATCAAGCTTTTGAATAATATATATAGTTTTTTATTGGGAAATGGGCATGCGTTTGACGATACCTCGCCTGATGGAAAGTGAAGAAGCGACCTAAGGTGGACCACGCTTGCCAAATAAATAAAAAAGTCTCATAAACATGCAGTGTACAGAAGTTTATTAGCAATGATGGTGAAATAAATAGACTTATTATCTACTTTCTCTCTCTCTCTCTCGTGTGATTGTGTGGCCAACCCTGGTGTCGGAATTATAAACCGCCCAAAGGCCTCCATTAAATGCTTATCTGATAAATGTTTTTAATTATTATTTTTGCCATTGCAACTGTTGCTATGCCTATGTTGTTCTATTTATCTGATTTAAGGTTAATGTGAAAATGTTTAAGTAATTTTAACAAATGTTATATGAGATTTATTTATAGGGTTAAGAACCTTTAAAAAATATACATACAATATATATTTTTATATAGTCACTTTGTTACGGTATTTTTTTATTTTTTTATATTACTAAATAGTTAGATTAGGTAGATCGATTTAAGTTTAAAAGGTCAAGGCTTTATTTCCGTCAGTCTAGGCTACTTACTCTTATTCACCATTTTATTATAAAGCACACATGTAAATGATTCCGTGACATGTGTATGATGTTGGTTTAAAGTGTGATGCTAAAAGGCTACGAAACCTTTGAAGTTATTTGTGACTAGATCTTTGAAGTCACGTAATGAATGGCATCCGCCCCTCAAAGCAGATCGCGGGGCCTTTGAGAGCGCAACGCAAATCTCATTAATGTATATCGTTTGTGCAGTTACAGGAAAGCGACTTCGATGAAAGGTCCCTCTCGCTTTGTGAGTCGACAGAAGCTTCGGAACGCATGTGCGGAGATTTTTTCAATACGGTAAAGAAAGGCCCGGCGAAGATCATCTTGACGACTATAGAGCCACCACCAGAGTTTCAAGTACGTAACAATGATTATATTATTGTTTTTTAAGTTCAGCATTACAATTCCTATAATATTCTACCTTGTGATTAAGAAGTGGTCATCAGAGTTGTGTCGACTATTTTCATTAAGACATCTAATCTTGGGACAGCTTCAGGTACATTGTATACTAAAATTAATGATATGTACTTATATTTAATTTATAGAAAATTACTTGCATTCCAGGATACCCCTGCAACTACAGACTGCACGAATGTAATCGTGCCTCCGTCGGTGGTTTTAACGATAGATTCCCCAGTAAATAAGTCTAACACGTCAAGTTTAGATGTGATAGCGAGTACAAAACATGTTTCTCCTATGTATCCCAGAAAGTTGAAACCAGAAACTTTGTACGAACGTCGACAATGTTTGAACCACCGATTCGCGAGTCCCCGGCTGCTCCACCTGAGCCCATGCCGTGCCAACCGGCCCTCGTCGCGCAACTCGCTGTCGTCGCGCCTCTCCAGTAGCCACAACTCGCTCGTCACTCAGTTCCAAGCAGACGACTCCAGTTTTATCACGCAGGCTATATCACACGACACACTGACCGCCAAAACGTCCGACATTACGGACATGTACAATGTCCCCTTCGACAGCGACATATACGCGGTGCCAATTGACATGGTGCGTTCCACACACGTTAACGTAAGAAACAAAGGAAAGAAACCGCCCAGAAGCAAGAAGCGCGCCAAGAGTACGCAACAATCGACATGTACGAATGTTATTCCGTCTGAAAAAAATCACAAGCCAAAGGAAATTAATAAACATAAAGACGCAAAAACCAAGAGGCACAGCTTGCCGAGTTCTTCCTGTAAGAAAAACGCCACAGATTCTGACACAGATTCCCTTCATTTGACTCTACGTGAAATGAGAAAATATTTGCATACGCTTTATTCTAGCTCTAGTGATTCGGAGTGCAAAGCTACTATTAAGAAAAATAATACTATAGTGACTAGCGTCGGTGTCCACGCCAGGCAGGCCAGCAAAGAAGGCAATACGGCTGTATTTTTGAAAGAGAGCAATGAGAATTCTAAATCCGTCGAGACTAATAATAATCATAGAAAAACAAGCAAGAATTCGTTCGGCATGAATGCGAAAAATAAGAAACATAAAGAGAATATTCCGAAGGATAATGTGGAGGCAGAGAAAGGCGATAAGGCTATGAAGAAGGTGTCTAGCCAGAGTCAGAAGGCTAAGATGTCGCCGGTGCGGATTTTGTCTTTAAACTTAAAGCAGAGTTTTTGTAATCTGTTCCGTTGGAAGCGGCAGTCTGTGGTGGAAGGCGCGGAGGCGGAGCGCGTCCCTGGCGGGCGGGAGTCGCCCGCGCCGCCGCCCGCCGTGCGCCGCGCGCTGCCGCCGCTGCCGCAGAGCCCGCGGGCTCCTCAAGCCGCCGCCGCCGCCGCCGGCCGGAGGCCCAACGAAGACGAAACAGTCACTGACTTTGCAACTTCTATACAGAAAGTCAAAGATGTAAGTCATTGTCGCGTATGCATTGAGCCATTTTTATAAATCGACATCTTGTCTCCGGGACCCGGTCATGCTTGCATGATCAAGATACGTACATGACTGCATGCATGAACGTGTCCACACTTGCAGGCTTATCATGCAAGTGTGGACACGTTCATGTCTATCTACGTCTTACCGTGAGAAAAACGCCGCAGATTCTGACACAGATTTCCTTCATTTGGCTCTATGTGAAATCAGAAAATATTGTGATGCTTGTGGTAGGTCTCTCGTATGCGGGACCGAGGCTAGTCAAAGAGATCAAATAGAAAAACCCCTTTATAGCCCCAATATTGATTCGTCCTGGGGCCCTACTCTGATTCGTAATTTCGAATTTCGTTGGATGAAAGAGACAGCGCTGTGCAACAGGCATAATAAAGTATCTTTTATCCCCACGAATGATTCAAGATTCATTTATTTGTATAAAATACAGGTACCAAGGAGATGTTAATTACAATGAGATGCAAAAACTTAACCGTACTTTGCCAATCTAGGCGTGCAAATAGTATAAAATTAATACAATTAAACACATTATATAATTATATTAATACAATTAAAGAGGGTATGTATTTGCCAAAAGATTAATAAATAAATTATTGTTCATATTATTTCATTTAAAAATGTCAAATTAATGTAAATAGATATAAATTAAATTATATTTTCATTTACAATGTCATGAATAAATTTCACATGTCAACAATTTGATAAGTTATATTTGAACAAACGAACAATAACTACTCAGAGTAGGCCCTCAGGTCGTGTTTCTATTCTAACTACACATTTCTATTATTACAAGTGTTATGATAATAATGATGATGTTGTATTTTAATAACATTCCTATATTTTGTTTCAGTATGGCTGGTACTGGGGCCCCATATCCGTAGAGGCAGCGGAGAAGATCTTGTCAAACGAACCCGACGGCTCGTTCATAGTTCGCGACAGTAGCGATGACCATTATATTTTTACACTTACCTTTAAGTTGAACGGGCTTAGGCATGTTAGGATAGAGCATGATCAGGGTAAGTCATTCAACGCTTTTGTAAAATACCTACTTAAAAAAATACAATTTAAGCGGTATCTCATCCCAAAGTCAGTCCCATCCTTCATATAAATATTCACTCTTCTTTGAATATTTATTTTTTGTACATTCCTTTCTGTTTTTTTTTACTTTATCCAGGTGCAATGCTAAAAGTTTTGACTATAAAAATAAAAGAATTATTTTTTTTTCAAATAACAGTTACTGTTGCAGAGAACTGCTGCTGCTGCTGGCGTTTTGCTTACCATCAGGCAAACGACCAGCTCGGCTCGTCAGTCAGTTACATAAACAAAAAAACTTCTCTCAGATGCATATTTATGCTATAATATAGAAATTTAAAGGTCATGTTTTGAAGCACGCCACTGAGCTCGATCTTCGGCTGACCCTTCTCCAGCAACTACCAGGCTACCCTGCGTATATCATCGCTCCATTAGGCGCTCTTACTTCTAAGTTGCGTGAATCAGGAGAGGCTTATGTCTAGCAGTTGATTCCTTAGGTACTACATGCTGACGATGATAATGTTGTATTCATATTCATTTAATGATGTTTACATGTAATGTACCAGACAGGTGTTAGAAATGTCTTGTAGAATAAATACATGTGCCCTGTAAGGGCGTTGCACAAGTTTTGAGTGGAGTTAGTTATGTATTAGCCTAGTCTAAATTAATTATTATTAACAAAATTATCACATTGATAATTAGGGCTTGTCTACGTTAAATTCACATTATAAATTACTTTTAATAATATACAAAACTAAATTATTACAATTTTCATTCAAATTATTGTATGTATTGAAGTTCTTAGCATTTGAAGCCCCACCTCAAATTCCAGGTAACTTCTGCTTCGGTGGGTGCACGATGTTCAAAGCGCAGACCATAGTGGAGTTCATAGAGAACGCTGTGGAGACGTCACGCAGCGGGCGGTACCTGTTCTTCCTGAACCTGAGGCCCGTGCTAGGTCCCGTGCGAGTTCAACTTTTGTACCCCGTGTCTCGGTTCAAGCGCGTACAGAGCTTGCAGCACATGTGCAGGTGAGATGAGTGGTGTGATGTCACGTGGGTATACCAGCACGTAAGTCTGTTGCAAACGTTGCATGTTGCGAACCTACGTGCAATTCAATCGATAAAATGCGATCACGTAACTTTGTCTCGATTTAGATGTATGTGTTCCTATCAATAACTTTGAAGGTGAACCGAAGTTAACCCGACAATTTTACTAAGCGAGAATGTGCTATGAGTCGTTATGTATACGCCCTATCAATTTAATTTTACTGTGTAATACGGCTCTTTTGTCATAGTTTTGATTGAAATACAGAAAACCAGCGAATTGAAGTATATTGTACTTGACTACAATTGTTGCTGTCATTTAAATTGAAACCAAATTACATAATAGCAATTTTATGGGAATTGTTGATATCGATATAAACTTTGATTGTCAAAACTTATTTTTATTTAAATGGAGCTTTCATTGTCGTTTGCAACGAATGAGTTACGAGGTCGCAAAACCATCATCGAAACCATTGAAACTGGTTTCTTATTGAAATTGATTAAAATAAAAGATACATGATCGCCCTGCTGTTCTTATTGCTCGCGCGTAATGTCGGTCGGAGAATAAGCGAAATCACACTAATATTTTAAGTGCGAAAGTTGGTGCGTTAGTGTGTTTGTTACTTCTTCACGCTGTAACAACTCAACAGATTTGAGTGAAATTGGGAATTGATATAGCTTATAACCTAAAATTAACACAGGTTTTTAAAAGCAAGACTGTCACTAGAAATCGATGATTAAAGTCACATTCATAAAAGTTACAGTCTTTATTCGCAATAAATTAATTTGAATTGAATTGAATTTATTAAATCTCAAGACTTCGTACTACAGCGTAGACCTTTCGCAAAACTGATTAACAATGTCACACATACGCTGAGCGTGTAGCGTTTAGTTAGAGCGATTAGTTCGGTCGTAGTTTGTATCTCTTTAATGAAAACCTTGATTCGTGAATTATTCAACTTTAAATGCATCGCTGGCTTTACATTCACGCTCCTTTAAACACGACAAGGCCTACTGAATACCGTCACTGAGTTAATAGTAGAGCCGGATTCACACTATTAGAAAGAAAGAAAGAAACAAAGAAAGAAAGAAAGAAAATATGTACATTTATTCAGGACGTCACTCAACATTACACTGAACATACAAAAATAAAGACAAAACAAAAGCAATAAATATACAACACAGTGAAATGTTGCGCGATGTCAGGAAAAGGTTCCGACTCAGCATAGCCTAAAGTATTTTTAAGTACCTTAGCACCGACTATTATTAACACGTGTCGTGTCGTGATGCATCATTAGGTACATCAGAAGCCGATCGGAGTCATTATGTTTTGTATAGAGGCGTGCACTCTATTCGACGTCATGCGCTGTTCGCACGCCTACTGATGCATCACGACACGACACGTGTTCCGTGTCACGTGTGAATACGGCTTTATTGTTTGTATACTATGTAGGTAATACTTTTATCTTGGCTTGACATTTTGATTAGTAAATATGGGTCCACAAATCCCCATGCATTCATGGGGATATTTTTCTTCCACAAATTCCATTAAAGCCATGATGGAGTTAATCCAACTCAATGATTTATTGCAATCATTTATGTCCATTTAACAAAGTCTTATAAAAGGGTCAGTAAACATATGTATATAACCCTAACAGGGTATGGCTATAGAAGCTATAGCGAGCGGACCAATCCATTAAATAAATATATCTTATTATAATTATTAATAGATACATAAAAATAATTAACTGATTTTTAATTATTTATCAATGAAAATATTGCCTAAATTATAATAGCATTTTTCAATTAGATGTTGTTTTAACATTTTTAAGAAGGGAATATTACGGGCTTGATGTCTATTTGTGGATAAAAGTTCAGAAATCACCATCATATTTCCCCATTTATCTTCTACTATTAAAATTAGAGTTAGAGTGAATATCTAATAGTGAATAGAGTGAGTACAACTTCACCCAATTTGGTCCCAATTCTATTAACATACAAATTATCCAAGATTGCTGCACCATATTGTGCAAATTTTATTTATTTTATTTTATTTGGAAAATATACAGTGATACATTACTCAAGTTAAAATACATCTAGACACCATTTAGACGTTTTCGCATATTGAATCTAATCTTAATTTGTTTGCCATACACTGAGTTAAGGGGAATGTACTAAGTAAGTAAATAGATTTGTGACTTGTGTGACATATTTATTTTATCCGTTTCCAGATTTGTGATATTAAAGTATGTGCGACGCGATCTCATCAGCGGACTGCCGTTGCCCCGCCGTTTGGTAGACTATCTGAGCGCAACGCACTACTACTCGGAGCTACTTGCCGACATATAGACACTTGCTTCACTGTCGGACACTTGCCGGACACCGGTCGGACACCGGTTGGACGCTGTTGGACACTTGCCGGTTAGCGCCCTGAACATTATTTATTTTACGTCTTCCTAACATATTTATTTAATTAGGGTCTTATGATTACACTTGTAATGTTGTTTTTTTTATTAATAGTGCACTTTCAAGATATCCAATCGTAACTAGGTATGAAGGAAGCAATAATAATTGTAATTAATTTGTAGATAGAAACATTATGTAGCCCAGACGAGTGAGAGGGTAACCAGTGAATTTTATGTCGAGTTGATTAGTGAGTAATTTAGTTTAATTGTTGTAAGTAACATACCATCTAGTTTATATTTTATGCGTTGATAGTTAACACACTCTTACGCGTCCCGATATCTCTTCAAAGTAGAAGTTTAAACAAAAGAGATACTATGATAAGTCTTAAAGGCTCACGGTAAACGTCGAAATTACTCCGACCAGGTTTCGAACATTTTAGAAGTCCTTCTTCTAGGAAAATGTCCGAAACCTGGTCGGAGTGATTTCGACATCTACCGTGAGTCTTAGCCGTTTTATATCAATTATGAATAACATTCGCGAAACTTTTCAAAATCTAAGTCTTGAAGAGTCAATGCTCAGATTAAGAATAAATTCAAAAACATGCTCTTGATTTCTCTCATGCGAGTTTGGTTAAGAGCCTAACCTGCCGACCTACCCACTAGTCCCTCAAACGCCAATCGTATATCGTGTTGAGCTCAAATTAAGCTGTAGATTCAGTGCGATAATATCTTGTCCCATGAAAGTTTTTATCTCAAGTTGTGGTTATCGTATTTTGGTGTAAATGAATGAGATTAATTCGATTTCTTGCCTGAATCGACAATTATTGGGCCGTATTTCATTGGTCGCAGTGAAGCTGCACCTTAATTTGAGCTCAATACTATATACCATTGGCGCCTGAGGGACCAGTGGGTAGACCGGCTGAGTCTCAGCGGAGTCGTAAAAATTTAAGATCAGAAAAGCTACTTTCACTTCCTACAAGCTTATTCACAAGCTGGTACGACTCTTTCTTGTAATATTATGTACACAATATCTTGAAAGCATGCTATTAATATTGCGTCTTTTATCACGATGTCGGTCGGTAAAGACCTTCCAATTAACATGTTATTGCCGCATAATAATCTTAATATATTTATTTCAATATCCAATATTGAGTTTTGCATAATGTCTGTGATCTCTATTTGTATAAGGAAGGATGCAATATATCACGTGGTATGGGCATTTTCATTAATATATCGCGCAATATTGATTGATTGATAACACTTTATTGTATACCAATAACGAAACAAAATCAAATAAAATTTAAATAAAATTCATTGAAATAGTACTTAAAAAATTTTACAGTATAATGGGCGGTCTTATCGTTTATAGGCGATCTCCTCCAGACAATTTTTGATGAAGAGGATTTGTGATTCGACAAAAGACCACTTTATTTTTTATTGTCCATTGAAATAAGAAAACTTATCAATGGTGGCCCGGTACAAATCGATATTTTACAAAGATTTGATTGTCTCGCTGCTGATTTACCTTAGGGCACTTTCAGTTGAATTGGTTGACGCACAAATATGTTTATCTATAATTATTTGAGGTAAATGTGTAAGTATGTTTGTAGGAGGTAATCTCTCGAAAATACTGACTCGATTCTGAAAATTATTTCATTCTTTTATTTCTCTTTAATTCTTTCCTTTTCTTTCTTTCACTATCCCTGATTAACATGATATTTTATGAGGTCGAGTGAAGGGCCTTCAAGACAAAAAAAAACCTCAAGCATTTCTTTCGTTTCTGGGTGTTGTGGGACCGTGCTCCTCGTAGTTCTTGGTTCTCTAGATACAGGGAATCCTAGTTAGGGGCCAGGATTTACGTTTGTTATCATTTAAAAAATAAATATAAATACATGGCTCATACACTTTCTACAGCGTTGTATTACATTGTGGCGAACAAGAGTGTATGCGAGTGACTATTATTTTTATTACACTTATAGAAGAATTACAATAAATTCTTAAATGGTGTAAGATCTATCAAATAATTGGTGTAAGATTTAAATGGTGGTGGATCTATGTATGTAGATAGTTGAGCGAAAAAAAAAGTGCGACGATGTAGACGCATAATCAGTGATTTAACATTTAAATATTGATGAAAATGTCCGCCCAAACATGAAGTTAATATCGATATTGTCAACTTTTTAATCGATACCATTTAACTAAAACAATATTAAGGAGATGAATTACTCTAATAAAGGATTGGTCCATGAATTAAATAAAGAAGAGCAATGTGTACAAAATATTGAAACTAAGTTGTGACTACGAACAGCGATAATGGAGTCTTGTTATGTACAAAATTAATGCAAACATGTTATAATATACATTTTTTGAGTATTTTTATTAAGATAGTAGTCTTGTGCAGTATACACCTAGATGTCTCTTATAGATTTCTTTTTGCCATGCTTAATGTTATTAAGAGCTTGATTTTTCACGTCCTAGATAAGCGTATTTGTGAGTTAGTCAAATGTCAATTTTAAGAGTACTTTCACGATTGAATGCATGGCAATTATGCACTAATTCTAAATTATATAATTACGCTGATGAAATACTATTGGGATTGCTGACAACTCCAATACCTTAGACTATAAGTATAGAGACGATGTTGTATTATGACTGCAGGACTAGTTTATAATGAGTACTAACGCGAAGACAATATTATACTACACATGTATTTTGAAAAGTCTTACTGACTGATCATTTACTACCTCACGTATCGACCCTTATGGAATAGCTACATTATAATTCAAGCCAACATAATAATAACGTTTATCAGCAAAAAGTGAATCATGCTCTTAATAATACAGAATACAATGTAATTAGTAGATGCCTTAAAACATAAACACTTGATGAAATTTATATCTTGTTTCTTCTGATTTCTGCATAATGTTGACAAATAAAATCTTTTTTTAAGATATTCTGTAAGAGATATATTTATGTAGATAATAGAACCAGATAAAGTTTATGCATAGTTAAGTAATTACTTTTACATTGTTTAATGCAATAATATTCATAATATATTTACTAAACTGTACTAATAATTTCCATGTCACCAAAGATAAATAAGCAAGCACTTACGTAATAATTGTATGCAGTTAAGCTGTGCTTGTGAGCTCCATTTCTTTCTATGTGCTTCCAAGCTATCGACACAGAAGTTGTATCGCTAGAAATGGCTAGTTTAAAACGAAGGGCTGATTTATTATTACCTTGCTACAATATACTGTAGCATAATCAGAAATACTTAAATACTAGAGGTGGATATTTTACCTTACCAACCATTTCAGACTTCTCACATAACAAACATACAATATTTGTCATTGCATTGTTTTATGTTTATTTTTATAGATATCCAATAAAAGACCCAACGATTTCATATAGCAATTTTGTGCGATACATCCTTAAAGACCACCGCGATTATTTAAGTAAGATTATTTAATTAAGAACTTAACAAATAAAACAACATATCAACAATATATTATTAGTGTTGAAAAGTATTTTATTGGAAATTAAATAACGTGATGTAATTATATTTAATATGACATTTTGTGATTATATGATTTAGTATGTTTATTTTGCATTTTATTTTTTATTTTATATCATCGTTGCAGTTATTAGGTAATTGAAGTCTTGGCTAATTTGATGAGAATGAAATCGTAAAAATCACAAGCCACATTTTAGTGTACGAAAAACGTTAACAGGACGCTTAAAACCAATGAAGAGGGTAATTTGGAAACAAACCCAGATAATGCAATCGTTTCGATCTTGGTCTGCTACAGAATACAAATTGACCACGACGCTTGGAATAATACGCAAAAGCCTATCGAGTACCTATTTTTTTTACTCTTGATTGTTAATCTTGACGTATCGATATGAAAATGTGGTAAGGATTGTGGCATTAAAGAAGCAAATTATTAGTTTTGTTATAATTGAGTAATCGGACCGAATCCAACACAATGCGGGTGTATAATTATTAGGAACGCTCTTTTTAATAAACACATAAGAAAGTCACCTAAGTTTGTCTTCTTTTTTTATATTAACTAAACGTCTTTTTTTTAAATTAATTTATGAACTATCTTTATCCGCAGGCCTCTAATGCTGAAGTGTGGTTTCTGTAAAGAGTAATTTGAAGTAATCTTGTTTCGTAGTGGTGTCAGATATGTTCTCAAATGGTGATGTGTTGTACGCTGTCAGCAGTTACTCTAAATAGTCCTTTTCCCGAATGCATATATAAAAAAATTGCCTATGTGGTAAATTATACCTATCCTTCTCTAAAGGTGGTACGATATTGTAACAGGATGGATACCTAAATTCTAATATCTGTATCTGTCTAGTGGATTTGTAAATCAGTGTAATTCCAATGATCCTCTCCTAGTGGTGATATTGTAACGACAGATGTTGAAATTTTAAAAGAAACACTGATTTTTAATTAATCATTCTATATAAATATTATATATGAATTAGTAGATGTGTAAGAATATTGATTTTATATTAACTGAACGTAATTATTTTTTTCTAGTTATTGTACGACCTATCTTTATACATCATCATCATCAGCCCATCACGTTCCCATTGCTGGGACACGGGCCTTGTCCCATAGAGAGAGAGAATTATCTATAATCCACCACGCTGACCTAGTGCGGGTTGGCGGATGTCACTTGACCTTAATTTTTTTTTTACTTTATACGCATATCTTATATAATCATTGTATGATGTTACAAGTACCTTATTAACCAAATATGGATTTTACCGAAGTCTGAATTAAATGATTTTATTATTATTATTATTAATGCTAAAGTGTAGATACATACTTTGCTGTATCGTCCTTTTTTGCTCGCTTTATATTATAATATAATCATTGTATGGATGTTAGTATTATTGAACGTTTGGACCGCCAAGGTCGGCTATACACGACACGGCTGCATACGAAATAGTGCTCTCTGCGCCGGGGTGGCGCTCAAAAGGTTAAGGACAGTACTTATCTCAGTAACAGTTATCTTTGTTCTACGTTTGCAAGTTCTCGCAATCTCAAACAACTCGACATTCTCAACAAGTTCAAACTTACTTACGTCTATGAGTAAAAATTTTATGAAATTCCATTAATTCCATTAATTTTCCTAGATATCTTTATAAACTAAATTTGTACCTAATTCATTGAGTTGTTCATTGTTAATTTAATAACAATGTTAGATACATATTAATGTCAAGAATTCAACCTGCCAATATACGTAGCATGAGAATGTTCAGAATCAACTCTTTAACATCAGTAAAAAGTATTCTTTTTAAATAACACATATTTCATAATTAAAAGTTATTTATTTCATGATAGTACAATTATAATTGGTTGTAATTCTAGCCACCAATATAGGTGTTGACACACCTTGGCTGTTAGCTTCTTCCCATAGTCTTGCCATAAATGCATACCTATACCTACATGGTGGAAGACCTGAGCCATAGTAGACCATCATCTCGAGCAATTAACGTAGAAAATAATGACATGTGCAGTTAAAATTGTAAGTAAAAGTATCATTATTTTTAAATAGTACAATGTCAATTAGATTCTTTCTTTTCTTTCATACGGCTTGCATTGATTGATCGTGAAAATGGAAGCTGAATTCAAATTATTCACGACAAGCGCGACTGCGGCGCTGCAGTGCAGTAATAAAAACGAACGGCCTGTTTCACTTTTCCAGTCGTCCGATTTGAATAAACAAAACTACTCCAATAAGGATACAGCAGCGCGGCCGCAGCGCTTTGCTATAGCTACCATGGTCTGTGGATTGAACCATGGTTCAGCTAATTTAGTATCACGCCTTTACAAATATCCACCTTGTATATGTAACTATGCGTTAATTATGTATTAACACATAACACTACAGAGTCAATAGGTTTACATATATTCTAACTAGCTTTGGTAAAATTATATATACATACTCGTATTAGGCAGTTATGTAGATCGTAGCTATATATGTATCGCAATATTATACTTACATTAGACTGTGACCTCTTACCTATTATTTCTTATTATATTTTGAATACCAACCAAACTAGCTGGCAACTATATTCTAACAAATAGCGTGATGTGATGTTTTAGATTATATAAATAAGCATAATATAAATATAGTGGCTGTGGATAAGCGATATGGTTAAATCATAAGAATATTGTAGGTAGGTACCAACTTAAGATCACTTGCAGTTCTAATCGAATGCGACACAAATTAATCATTCGACTTATTTTGCTACCATGAAGATGAATCAATGTATTCTAAACTAATAATAAATTAATGAAGCTAATGCTATAATCTTAGTAAAATGTACCATCTTACTCTACACTACACTATAACCACAGTAGAGATTTTTGGGAAATTTATAACACCAAATACAATAAAATTTATACAGTATTACATATAATAAGATAAATGTAGGAAATTGCGTGTAAGATTGGTAGTTACATAAAATATAAATACAAAAACATTAATATGAGCAATAATATCAAATTCAAGTGCAAAGTACATTTTAAGCGCGTAAAGTGATATTCAATTAAATATAATAATATGACTATATTGCGCCCCTTGATAGGCCTAGGATTACTTACTTATAACTAAAAAGCCTTGAATATAAGTAAAACATACAACTTCGTAATGTTGATGGGCAGTATATTTTGTTACTTGTAACAAGCCGGAGCTGAGTCTTACAGCGACTTTGCACATAGACTAACATTATTTTTGCATATTTGATAAAAACTTGTCTTTATAAACAAAGGCAATGCTACGGCAATCAGTTCCTGAGACATACCATACCATAACACAGTTTAGTAGTAAGGCAATCATAAGGGTATAACACATTTTTTCATGTTCACAAGCAACAAATGATTCATCACAATGTTTAAACTTGTATATTTTTCTGTATCGGTAGGTATCTACTTAAATTAAAATAACCCGGTGGAGTATTTGTACATGTGGAATATAAGTCGTTGCCACTTGCCAGGTCTTCCTTGGTAATGGTGTAAGCTGCCTGTAATTCTAAATTATATTAAGTAATCTTGATTACTGTTAAATAAAATGTGACCCTAATTTTGATGTTGTAAAGTGTGAGAACTCAGAACTAATTTCATACACTTAATCTCATTCATGATAAATGTAATATACATCAATATTATTCATACCAGATGATTAAATTACGGTTAAGTTGTAAATTGTTTGGTGTGGTGTAAATATGTTTCTGTAAAGTATCAGGAGTTATTTGAAATAATGCTATTTAGTACTGGGAAGGTTTCTTTAAGGTGTCAAAAATCATTTGCATTCTCTTCTGCAAAGGTGTTTCTGTAACGTGTACAGTAGTCATCTTCATGTAATCTTCTTCAGTAAATGTATTTCTGTACGGAGTCAAGAGTAATTTGAAGTAATCTTTCGTAGTGGTGTCAGATATAATGTTCTCAAATGGTGATGTGTTTGTGCACCGTCAGCCGTTACTCTAAATAGTCCCTTTCCCGAATGCCTATATAAAAATGCCCTATGTGTGATACCTATCCTTCTCTAAAGGCGGTACGATATAGTATCAGGATAGATACCTAAATTCTAAATCTGTACCTATCTCTAGTGGTGGATTTGTAAATCAGTGTAATTTCAATGATCCTCTCTCCTAATAGTGATATTGTAACGATAGATGTTGAAATTTTAAAAGAAACACTATGATTTTATGTAATCATTATATATAAATACAAATATAATATATACGAATTAGTAGATGTGTAAGAATATTGGTAAGCGTAGTGTTTGGTACGTTGTGATGTTAAGCTATGTAAATGTATTGAATCAAAGTATACTGCTTTTACGTATTTGTATTGATCTAAAAACGGCGAAGGTATATAGCGTTAGCGACCAGACGACCACACAATATTGTCAATAAATGTGTCCATTAAAGGTAACTGCTATTGCCATTTACGAGTATACGTTGTCCATTTAAGATGTGTATTGGAATGGTATAATTTTTATGGTAATATAAATTCATATCAACTCATGAATGCAATCGCACCATTAACACATTTTTGGGAGATGTTCCGATCAGTTGCGTAGTATCGTGTTAGATGTAAGGATTACAAAAAGTATGTAGAATACGTCTGTTATCGTGATTTCGTATATAATACAATGGCGCCAGAACGCGCTACGACTGAATAGTATCGTAATACCAGGATTGATTAAGTATAGGGCACAATAAGTCCTCCTGTTCAAAGGTAGGCGACGTACAAAACGAAATATGTGATTCTAAAACATGTGCATTGATCGACAGTACTGTAGCAATACGAAAGTAACGTAGCACGTTAGCGCCATGTGGCACTATTGAAATTTAAATGGCTGTTTATGTATGTACCTATATCCTTATAAATTAATTAGATTGTAAGGACTCGCCGGGCCGGGGAATACACGCACCGCGCATGGTTTCGAATTTAGCTGCTACTTAAATTGTACAAAGTCCATGCAGCTTATAGGCGTATACATTTTGTTATGTAACATAAGTTGCTCGTGCGCATGCATCTGATAAGTCAATGACGATCAAATATTTTTATATTGAATTGTCCAAACAATTATAGGTAATACTTTTAATTTTTTGTCCGTCTGGCTGGACGGTGATGTTTCAATGACCGAAAAACCGCAGTCTTGAACAATAACCCATCTCGAGTACGTTGTAGATACCAATTTTCAGAATGAAGAATAAACCATGAAATTATAAGCGACTTCTGCCCAATTACATCTCAGTTTTCTGTGAAATTAAGGAGCAAAATATGCTCATAGAAATTCTGAAACCCGGGCAAACGAACTTGAAGATTCCTCACCTAAACCAGTAGGTACAATTTGCTGATCTCGTCATAGATTTCTCTTAAGAAAATGCGATTGATCAGTCAGGATGTGGCTTAAATGATAGTACAAACATTTTACTGAACGCGTAATTGGAATATGTATTTTTTTGATGAATAAAATTCATGTTGTTCGAGTTGCATGTTTAGCGCGCTACGATTTTATAAATGGGGTGGGTTTGGTGCCACAATTGCGCACTGTAGTATGTCCTAGCATTAACTTACTCTTCGATGTGTGATAATATATTATATTCGGCTTCGTTTTGGTGTGGGCATTCTTAATGCGTGAGCCACAGTCGGACACTATGGATACAGGAACATAATTGCATCTGTAGGAAACCAATTAATATATTCTGTATAAACTATCCGTATTTTATAATACAGTTATGATATTTAATAATAATTTATATGAATATGAGCACGTTATTGTATAAATGGAATTTGTGTGCGGTAGAATTTAGTGTATATTGTGAGTTCATTTTATGATGAGTTGATGAGACATCCCTGTTGATTTGTTGAAATGTTGTCAAAGCACTTATTAGTTTAATGTTACGCTTCTCAGTTAATCTCTATACTTAACTAACGTTGATTAACTGTGTATGTATTTGTTATGTTAAATGAATATAATATTAGGTTAACTTAACGCATGTAATGCACTTTTGTGTAATTCTCTAAATGTAAGTAAGTTAGTGCATTTGTTTTATAAAAACTGGGAATAAATAGGTTCCGTTCCATAAATGTTTTAATAATTCTCCTCCGTTAATACCCAGCAAGTTTTATTTCGTGAGAGTGTGGCTAAGTGGGAGAACATGCGGCTTTCGATCCGACGCACCCGAGTTTGAATCCCGCTGGCCTATGTATATATGTAGGGGATCTAACACTCCATTTAAAAAAACTGTGATAAATAACATCGTGAGGAAACTGGCATGTCGAAGTCTCGTCGAAGCACGTCAAAAATTCAAGGTCATGTGACATCCACCAACCCGCACTGGGCCAGCGTGGTAGGTTATGGCCCATACATCAATCCCATACATATAAGAGAAGACGCGAGTCTCAGCAGTAGGAATGTGATGGGCTGATGATGATGAAGTTTTATTTAAAATTATGATCAAGATACATTTTATTACCTACACAACACGATTTCCTACTAAAACACGATATGAAAGTGTCAAAAAACTTGATAGTTGATGCGCGTAAAGGAAGGCTAACTAGAGATTTCGAGATATTAGGTACTTTTCTACCATTACATAGAAATTAAGTCTAGATAACAATGGCTCTTTCACTATACTATATACCATATACTCTTTCACTATATCTGTTCCTGGCTCCTGAGTTTTGGCCCGAAGGCATAGTATTCCGGCGCTACAGGGAGGCGAAGCCGAAGTTAATTCCCTAATCGTAGCTTTAATGTTTAAATTGTATATATTAATGCTAGTCTGTAAGGTATATATTTTATGGGCCTCTGGTACTTTTAATTTATGAACTGTATTACTGCTTGAAATAAATAAATGTATTTATTATTATTATTATTATATAAGTATGTATAGCAAACACAAGTCGAGTGTGGACGAACAGGCACCTACACATCCGTTCACTGCCTACATACTCCTATCTATCCTATAAAATATTAAAAAAAACAATAGAAATTCGCGTAGATGGAAATTAAAAGTAGAGTATGAATGGTCAGCCTCTGTGTAGTGATTGGGCAGGTTGACTCAAATCTCATACACCACTGAGGTTGCGGGTTCGATTCCCACGACGGGACAAATGTACCTACAAAGAGCAAAAAAGCGCAAGCATTTGTTTCGTGTCTGGGTGTTTTAGGACCACGATCCTCGTATTTCCTGGTTCCCTAGATACAGAGGGAATCCTAGTTAGGGGCCAGTACCTATCGTGTATATGTGATCGCATAGTGTAATTTTTTTTTGTAGAGTCTCCTCGTCTCTTATATTCTACATACTTAGGTACTTGATGGATTTTCCATCGTCACTAAGAAATCTAAGGAGGAAGGTACGCGATGATGAATACCATTCTTCATTCTTTTAATTACCTACATTATTTACATTGTATTATTTACATGTGTAGGTATATTATTTTAATCATGCAGAGAAATAAATAAATAATCATCAGATTCTAGTCACATTTCTTTTGTAGTTATAGCTATAGTACCTAATTGGCTTGTCGATTTAGTCCAATATAATATCCTAATCGGAGAAAACACAACATTTTTTTTATACTGTCATAGGTATTGCATTTGTATTTTGTTTGTCTGGTGTAATCTTCTCAAAAATAGTATTAAATAGGATAACAGCAACCTTAGATGAAAACCAGCCACCCGAACAAGCGAGATTCAGGAAAAAGTTCTCCACTATTGATCACATACAGGTTGTCACTCAAATCATTAAAAAATGGAGAGAATTTAATAAGATTTTGTACATTGGATTCATAGACTTTACGAAAGCCTTTGACTCGCTTGAACGCAATGCTATAAGGCAAGCACTACAGACACAAGGAGTCGAAGAAGGGTACGTAAATCTCCTTCACGATATTTACCTACTCGAAAAGCTCGGCCAGGATACGTCTGGAAAGTGACGGACCAGGATTTCCTATTCGGAAAGGAGTGCGTCAAGGAGACCCACTCTCGCCAAAAATATTTTGCTCGGTTTTAGAAATGTTCTTCCGGAACTTGGACTGGCAACACGAAGGAATCATGATAAATGGTGAATATCTTAGCCATCTAAGGTTCGCCGATGACATCATGATTTTCGCCAAAACACACTTCGCACTTGAAAATATGCTGAGAACCCTATCAAAGGAAAGTAAGAAAGTTGGACTTTCCCTAAATGCTTCTAAGACCAAAACAATAACAAACGGAGACGAACAAGACGTGACAGTGGACAAAGAAAAAATTGAATATTTGAAAGAGTATACCTACCTACCTTGGCCAATCAATATCCTTCAAGGACCATACTGAAAAGGAAATAAGTAGATATTTGGAATAGCATAGCATATATGAATTGGAATAGCATGGAAAAAATATTAGGGACTAAAGGAAATCATGAAAAGTGTTGATATCTTTGATATCAACACAAAAAATTAAACCAAAGTATACGAAGTGGCCATATTACCATGCTTAATATATGGTTTCCAGACATGGGCGTTAAGGAAAGAAGGAGAGAAGTATGCTGGGATTAAAACTTAAAGATCAATTAAACAGCAAAACAATACGCCAGAAAACCAAAGTCAGAGACATCTTAAAAACTATAAGAGCGTTAAAATGGAACTGGGCAGGCCACATATGGAAGGCCGAAAAATCGCTGGGAAAAACATACAACGGAGCGGTACAGAGTGGATGAGAAAAGCAAGAGACAGGAAGATTTGGCTAGAACTGGGGGAGGCCTACGCCAAAGAGGTGACTACTAAGGAAAATAAAGAAGGATGCAAACAAGATACAGAAAAAAATTAATGAATAAAATAGTAATAATAATATTAATGCATAATAATAATAAAATAATTATTAATAATAATATGTTATTAATAATAATCCTTGTATAATAATACAAAATAATAACAATAAATTCATATAATATAGTAAATAGGTAATACAATTAAATATTACAAAAATTAAAATATTCAATGTGCATGAAGTAATAAAAAAAAAATTGTATTAGTATAAAATACCTATGTATAAAATATAATTTTGTATAAGTAGTAGAATAAAGGGCTTTTTTACTTTTTTACATATTGCATTTATAGACCGAGGTGCCTGGGATACATTACAACACCTACCTACCTAAGCAGTGATTTGAAATTTTATGATACCGATTTTTTTCTGCACGAAGATTAACAATCGCAACCTGCGGCTTTCTCTTTATAAAATCTTAAAACAAATTACCACAGAACACCACCAAACTTAAGCATTTCCAGCTAAGTACTCTGGCAACGCTGACCATGTCCTCACAGCACCTGTTCCAGAATAAATAATGAAGTGGGAGGTTCTGGCCCGCCCCGCGGCGGTCGTCCAATGAAGGGCAAGCAGCAGGGGGTAGGAGTCCCGCCCCACGCCCACCCATTCTGACCCCGCTGCTCTGGAAGTCGGCAGGACATGATCATTTGCTGCTGACTAGTTGCGGTGCCCAGGAATACTGGCGAAGAGTTCAATACATAAGCGGTATGTCAACTTTCTTTCTTTGCATGCTTGCTGGCGTTGATTATTTTGTGGAAATAAGGACGTTCACATGGAGCCTACCTACTTATGTAGTAACGCCAAATATTATTCCTGACTGATGAATTTTGGGTTGTTTTCTAAAATCATTAATCCGCGATTTTGTACGCTTATGTATAGAATCCGATTTATGTTATCTTCTGATGTCACAGCGCGATATAGGTAACAATTATAACAGGGCTTCCCAAATTTTTATTAACTGTGATGCCCTTGGCCATTTGCCATTTTTTTTGCGATTTTGTTTATGCTATCAGAATGTATTATTTTAATGCTACACAAAACGTTATCTTGTAGATAATCGAATCCATATATTATAGTTTATGATTATCATCATTCACTTTATTGTGCAGGGGTGGTTGGGTCAGATACTAACAGTTTTTATAAGTTTTTATTTAACCTGCAATGTTTGTTTGTTTCGGTCAAATCTTGCAAGATTGAATCAGAACCACTTCCTCTTATCTTACGGAGTTGAAATTATGCATACTTGTGAAAGTCCGATGACAATGCATTATTGTGGTGACAGCCAGCTGATCTGATGGAGACCACAGAATACTAAGGGATGTGGAGACGGAAGGTGGGGCAATGGGACTCCTTGGCGGATAATCGTAAACTACTAGTGTTTGGACTTATTTTAATCTGTTCGCGGTTCCAATTACGAATTTGTGAAAAGCTTGTCTTGAAAAATATATTTTGCAACAAACATCTTATTAAAAGTAGATAATAGTCGCGACGTGAAGGCGCGGTGCGGCGGCCGGCGCCGGTGCGGCGGCAAGCGACAGACGCCTAGTCCCGCCGGCTGCGTTTATTCAATTAGATGAATAGGTGCCCTTTAGTTTGTTTTAAATAGTACACAGTTACATTGTTTGGGAACAATATTATGTAATAATAGGTTTATTTATATTTCGCTTTAGTAGAAGTCGGTTAAACTGACGGACGCCGACCGACGCCGACGCGACGGCCCATTTCACTGGCGGCACATTTACTTTTCACATTCTATTTTATACTTTATCTTTGCTTGCTGACTTCGCTGCAACACATTGGTATTAGCTTTTAAATAAGTAAATGTCTAAGTTAATTAAAATACACGTACATTTTATAACAAAAAAAGCCGACTTCAAAATTCTGATGTATCTTCGAAGTCCAAGGTTGAATATAGATGAAATTTATATGGGACCACCTTGAAGCTATACTGAAATATAATTAAAAGAGATATGAATCGTCTTCAAAACTAATTAGTTGCAGCCAAAACCTGTGGGCGTTGTTCCTAAAATGCTGGCAGCAATTCCACGTTTAATGGCAATGCTACATTTTGGCCAAAATATACTTGCGTGTTGTTTCGACTACAGAGGTTCTTGCTCGGTAGAGTGTCTATATAAACTCTACGAGCCCGCGGTCTTCACTGTCCTGTATTTACCGTCTTGATCAGAAACATGTAGCTACTTACCTACACTCACGGTTACCAACAGAAGACATACAATATATTTTGATTTCATTGATCTATATAGTCCCGTGGTAGAGTTAGGTATACTCTGGTTTTCAGACAAATACAACAGAATATTCGGGTCTCTGTATCCGTATCTGCCGCTGTATAAGAAATATATATAGTACACTCGAGAGCAATGAATCCGGGTCACTTAAAGAATCCTAAAAATCTCGGAAACTAAAAATGCTAGGTTAATGCAATAAATTGTATTTAATAGACAATGTAATACTCCTTAAATGAAGGTATTAAAACTTCTTAGTTATTGTAAAGTTATATCATAAAAAAATCAAATTTGAAAAAGGGCCACTTTCGAAGATGGAACTACGAAATTACAGCATTTGGTTTTGCTTTTGTTTGTAATCTGTCATTTATGTGGGTACATAAACCATGTTGATAGTGCTCTATATTCATTATCCAAGCTGAAATTATGTCGCTTACGCCTGAAGAATGCACCAGAATACTTACAATGCTCGAAACCGGCCGGAGTCAGCGCGATACAGCCAGGACTGTGGGTGTGTCGCTGTCAACAGTACAAAGAGTTCTCCGACGTTACGAAGAAACTGGTTCTAACCTACGCAGACCAGGAACGGGCAGAACCAGGTGTACCACAGCACGAGAAGACCGATACTTGGTGAACACCATGCTTCGAAATCGCTTTCTCACAGGAACTGAACTCACCAATCAGTTTCGACGCCTCGGAGGAAGTAACCCAAGTGCATGGACAGTAAGACGTCGGCTTGCTGAATCTAACTTAAAACCCCTTAGACCTGCAAACGGCCCTAAACTGGAGCGTGGGCATCGTATTTCGAGACTAAGATATGCCCAGAGCCACGTAAATTGGAGTATTGAAGATTGGTCAAAAGTTATGTTCTCCGACGAATCAAAATTTATGCTCTACAAGCACGATGGAAGACACAGAGTGTATCGAAGACCAGGGGAAAGATTCAAGCAAGCATGCATCGAAGAAAAAGTAGCCTACGGTGGTGGGTCTGTACTTGTGTGGGCCGGAATTTCTTCTGAAAGTCGCACAGAGCTGGTGATCATAGAAAACGGCTCTTTAACTAGCGTAAGATATGTGGAAGAAATCCTCAATGATCACGTTGGTCCATTTATGGTCAATTTAGGTGAGGATGCTATATTTATGCATGACAATGCCCGACCTCATACAGGTAGGATTGTGAATGACTACCTTCAAGAGATGAACATTACTCGTATGGAGTGGCCAGCGCGCAGCCCGGATATCAACCCGATCGAGCATGCTTGGGACGAGCTAGGCAGATGCGTAAAACAACGAAACCCTTCCCCAATCACGCTTCGTGAGCTCAAAATTGCTCTCACAGAGGAATGGGAGAATATTCCCCAAAATCGTATAAGGAACTTGGTGTACAGCATGCCAAACCGCGTAAACGCAGTAATGGAAGCACGAGGAGGCAATACGAAGTATTAAAATTCAAGAAAATCGTAATAAAGTTCAAAAATTTCATGTTTCCTATTTTTGTTTTAAGGAGAGATCAGCAGTTTTTTTCTTTATGTAATTTTGTGTTAATAAAATGTATGGTGACTCATATTTTTTTTACTTTCATTTAAGGAGTATTACATTGTCTATTAAATACAATTTATTGCATTAACCTATCATTTTTAGTTTCCGAGATTTTTAACATTCTTTAAGTGACCCGGATTCATTGCTCTCGAGTGTATATGGTATACCTATACCATACCCTCTCTCGTACCGGTATCGTATATTATAGAAGGCGGTTTGAAATGTGTGGTATAAGGACTGAGTTTTATTTCCTGAAGGCCGCCTGGCCCGCGCCTCCCTGATCTACCATGCACTCTCCTGTAAAAGTGTGTTCATGAAATGTCAATTTACTTAAATTGACGTGTTTCGGCACTGGTGGAAAAAGCCAGCCCTTCTCCCCTTGTCCTACTTTCGCTTTTCTTTCTTATACGGTTGGCAACTCATCGGCAATGCTTCTGGTGAGTGGTGATGCAGATGTCATAGGCATTCCATCAGGCTAAATGTATGAAAGACTAGCTGCGCCCTGCGGTTTCACCCGCGTTTTCCCGGGATAAAAGTAGCATATGTGTTATTCTGTTGTGTAACCTATATTATTGTAAAGTTTCATCAAAATCCATTCAGTATTTCTTGCGTGAAAGAGTAACAAACATACATCCATACATTCTTACAAACTTTCGTATTTATAATATTAGTAGGATAGAAAGGAAGAAAGTGAGTTTTATTGCCAACAAAAAAACGCATATTATTTACTTAGACAGTTTAGAAAATAATTAATTTGTCAATAAGAGGTACCTATACCTAAGCTGAGCGTCATTCTGTGTAAACTCACAAGAGTTAACACAGGGCTGGTTTTCAGCGTATCCCTTTGCTTGATCTCATCTCAAATGTATTTTTTTCGCTATCCTTTTACGTAAAAAACCTCATGTAGGTAGGTAAGGTATACCTCATTGTTTAGTGTTATATTTTTAGACATTTAAAAGATTTAAAAAAAGAGACCGCCCCGCAGAGTTTCTTGGTGTATCTTCTCTAGCGGGCGCATTTCCGAAGCATTGTTAGAGTCAGCTTTCGCATTTCTTTTCTGGGCCCGTATTTCAATTTGATTATGGGCACAGAATACTGGGAAAGAAATGGGTAGACACGCTTACCTTCTTTTAAAAAGTCACAATATGATAGGTTACAATTTTTAATGTAATTTTATTGATATTGTTATAAAAGTATTATGTGTATATGACGTTTAAAAGTGCATTTATTTTATATTTTTTGTCAATTTAATAAATATCTTTTGACTTATATATGTTACGGCTAAAAGCCGAAGTGCGGCTACACCTAGTTTTAGCCGGTTACAACTAGGTGCAGCCGGTTACATGCGGTTAAACTTAGATATATCCTACTTATCTTCGGTTAGAACTAGGTTTAGCCTTCATCATATCGGCTAGAACTAGGTGCAGCCGCACACAAATCAAACGTATAAGGGGCAGCCCTCGGTAGGTTAGGGTGCGGCGGGGGTGGCCCTTGGGCCACCCCAACGCCGCGAACATGTATATTAGATATAATATAATGTACATAGATTACAATCTTTCGACAGTTTACAATCTCGCATAAGATACATCTAAGTTTAACCGCATGTAGCCGGCTGCTTCTAGTTGTAGCCGGCTAAAACTAGGTGTAGCCGCACTTCGGCTATCAGCCGTAACATATACACGATATATAATTAATAATCTTCCAAATCTGAATGAAATTATAATAACAGACATAAGGAATCGTGAGTATAGCTATCAAATATCACCAATATGTGACAACCTGAACCACGTAGATGGTGTGTGAACCAGGCGCGAGGTCGGGGTTCAAATGTCACAAGCACCCTCGACGGCACACGCAACGAAACAAGTGTAATTACGTCATTTAATAATAACGACAATATGCTTGTTGTTGGCACGCGCCCTTACCGCAGGACATTCCGTCAACATGTTCCGTTATAGAAATATGTCATATAAATGATAATTGATAACATACTGATAAAAGAATTGATAATTGAATGCATTAGCGCATGACTTATTTTAGTTGATCCTTCTATCTCCAGTAATCTCTTCTCGATCAATTATAAACTAGTTGACCCGGCGAACTTCGTACCACCATGTTAAAAAAAATCTGTTCTTATTAAATTTTATTTTACAAACCTTGTCCTGACAATAACGAATACAAAAAAATATATGCAATATACGAGTATAGATATAAATTATCAAATAGAATTATCCAATTTGGTGCAGTCGTTCGGAAGCTAATAGTGCCGAAATGTTTGTACGCGCATGCGTATAAACATTTCGGCGATTCATTTTTATTTATACAGATAGTCCGTGTTTGTCTGTTAAAGGATCTTGATGGATTTGATGCGGTTTTTACCATCATTTAGATAAGTTATTTTAGAAGGTATAATTATATGTATAGGTACCTACATTCACAGAAATATAACTAAAAAGGTTTTATTCACATTTTTGTGGGTACTTTCATAATTTTACACTCTTGCGGAGCGGGGTTGTTTGTGGATAGATAGATAGATGAACGCTTTATTACAAACATTAAATTAAAACATAACATAAAAACAATTAAAGAAAGTGATACAATGGGCGGCCTTATCGGTAAAAGTGATCTCTTCCAGGGAACCTTTGAATGGAGAGGAATAGGTTAGGTGTACTATCGATTTGAAGATACATTATACGTTAGTCTAATAAATTAGACCTTTACTAGTTCACGAGGCCATCATTGTCTCAATTACCAAATTAATTGGAACACATAAGTAGGTAAGTATCTAATAGCTACTAACATGAAAATTGTTTCCATACTTCATAAGTAGGTATAAAGTTATTGTAATGAAGCACGTGCTGTTTCTTACTAATTATTAATTGTTCGATATTTCTTTATTAATTAGTAATTAATAAAGAAATATCTAACTATGATAACATGAGTTACTTATTTAGCTTAGGTACACAGATAGAAAGATAATAGATAGATCAATGAGCTCATTAAAATAATTAAAGAGTGTTACAATGGGCGGCCTTATCGCTAAAAGCGATCTTTTCCAGGGAAAGTTTGGATGGAGAGAGTGTGAGGTTCGGTTAACATTTTTAGGTAGGTTATTTTACTTGCAAGAAGGAGGAAGGTAGGGAGGCCTTTGCCCAGGAGTGGGACAAACCAGGCTGAATAATAATAATAATAATATTTTACTTGCAACTGCCCGCGATTTCGTTAACGTCGACATAATAAAATAAGTACCTATAGCCTATGCTACTACACATAAATACACAATATGCATATAAAATTTGGTAAAAATCAGTAAAGCCGTTTCGGAGGAGTAAGGTAACTACACTAACATTGTGACACGAGAATTTTATATATAAGATAAAAGTATAATGATACCTATCATTTCAAATTCAAAATGTGTTAGCTGATGCGTGCGTTATCTTATTATCAATTTCAGATAAATCAAATCAGGTATTTTACGTAGGTAGATAAATATTTCTCAATCTATTGAGCATAGGTAATAAACGGGATATAAATTGAAGTAAGATGCGAGAAGAAAGGTAACATAGTTCAGTACACAGCGGTTAAATAATATTTATTTAATGATAGAAAAGCATAGAAAAGCGAAGGAAAGAACTTACCTTTAATTATTCTTGCTGCACAATATAGCTGTAAAAAAGTAAGATAAAAAGCTTAAAACGCTTCAAAAGCTAAGCTAAGATTAAGATAGCTTTAAGCCTTTTTGCTTCTTCTAGCATTTTTAACCGACCTCAAAAAAGGAGAAGGTTCTCTATTCGATTGTATTTTTTTTTAATGTTTGTTACCTGAGAACTCCGTCCCGAACCGATTTGGAAAATTATTTTTGCGTTGGGTTCAGTATAGCTACGAAGTGGTCCCATATAAATTTCATCGATATGTGACCTTGGACTTCGAAGATACATTGAAGTCGGTTTTTTTGTTTGATAAAACGTATACATGATCAGGTTTATTTAAAAAATAAGTTATGATTTTATTTTAGAGATGTAAATACGTAGGTATTTTAGCAAATTGAAATAACAAGTTAAGGCCATGAGCGATCATAGACAATAAATATTAAATTAATTACATAATAGGCTTCTCTAATCACTGCGACCATTTAAAGACAACAAACATGTTTGATATTTTATACACAAGACCCAATACAAAGTCAATCGTTTTGACACGAACATGGCAATTAAAGCGTAGGCCACAATCGGAACCTGTAACATTTACCATTAATAGATAATTGTACGGGCCCGCAGCCCCGTCATTGTCGCGCCTCGCACATACGGTGTAATTGAGGCCCGCCACGATTACAAAAACATGTCAGTGTTTTGCCTGTAATTAGGAACGTTCGATTTTATTGCGTCATTGGTTTGATGTTAGGATTTACAGAATTGAGTATGAGTCGTAATTTTAGTGGTAGCATAGCCTTGGATTATGTAGTTTTTTTTAATCATTAAATGGTCTCACGTTTGACAACAACACCTGACGGCTCAGCTGATGGTACGCGTAGTTGCGGTCTAAGGTGGAGCACGTTTGCCCATGAGGTGCCTATTCACCCTTGTCTTAAAGAGACCCAGTTTGTAATTGGAAGGAAATAAGTATTCTGGTAGAGAATTCCACTCCTTAGCAGTACGTACAATGAAAGAGTCAGCGAAGCGCTTTGGTAGTATGTGGTACATGCCTACCTGAAGTAGGGTTACCGTGATATAATCATAGTACAGTAGAGTGTGAGTTGATATGTGTTTAGTTCCCTACTGGGCTACTGGTTACCTATGTCTGTCACTGGTGGTAGGTTTCTCGTATGCGAGAGGCCGTCTGGGTGGGTACATTACCGTGTTCTGGTTTGAAGGGCATTGTAGCCAGCGAAGTTACTGGGCATTATGAGACTCGACAGCTAATGGTCTCAGGGTGACGAGCGCAGTGCAGCGCCGCGCAGGATTTTGCAAAATAAAGTTCTGGATGGTGCTGTTGTTGTTATGGGTTGGCGTATTGCTTACCATCAGGCAAACGACCAGCTCGTCTCGTCATACAGTAATATAAAAAAATAAATTCTTCTTAACTCTTTATGTTGTGGTTACCAGACTCGTATGATTTTAGGTAGGTAGGGTAGGGCCATACGTATAGAAACTTGAGGTACATATGGTAGGGCTAAAAAATCTATTAAGTAGGTACTTTTCATTGAAAACCATTTCTCAATACCGTCTGTGAATATGTACCTGTTTAGGTCCTAAAGCGCTAAAAGTAAACTATAGTCTAAACATAAGTAGGTGTAAGATAAAGCAACCTTACAATTATCTATAATGTTAAATAAGTAAAAACATTTTTCTTCTAATAGGCTATACTTTTGAACTGTCATACTCTTAAGGAAGAATACCTATGGCTCTTTGATAATATACTAGAGCTACTCTATAAATAATAGCGACAGCCTCTGTGGTATAGTGGTTGAGCAGGTTGGCTCAAATCTCACACTGAGGTTGCGGGTTCGAGTCCCGTGACGGGACAAATGATTGTGCACAGAAAAAAAAAACGCAAGTATTTGTTTCTTGTCTGGGTGTTGTCCTCGTAGTTCCTGGTTCCGTATTCCGTATTCTGGTCCAGGATCTAAGTATTATGTCATCGTTGGGCGTTATTATTATTATCACAATAGAGCTTAAATTTCAGGAAATCATTATGTATAGGTAAAAGAAACGCCTGAAAAATTACTTAGCGAAGTCGTCAGGCATAATGTAATGGTAGCGTCTCAGGGACGGGTAAGTCACCCTTCCCGGAGCCCCGTGGGACCGCCACCATACGCCAGCCGCTAGACGACAATTATCGACCATTATGTCGAAGCTGACACGAGTCACGTTATGACACAACCACCGACACAATGAATATGATAGCCTTAAGAAAACTATGAATAGTTTTCTAATTCCATGGACAGTCAATACTGATAGACAATCTTTTGGTTTTACCAATGGAAATATACCGAATTATAGATTTCTCTTCGTTAGATAGTCGACTCTACTTTGCTGCTGCTTTATTTTCGTAATAAAGCACTTTAACTCGCAAATTAGGTAATTCTACTATATCTATCAACTTACATGTCAAACAATACCGAAAGCTAAGGTGCGTCTGCCAAGAAGCGAAAATATCGCGGTTTACGGCAATTATGTTAATCCCAAAAACTGACATGAAACTGTCGTTGGGTTAAACTTTATATTGAACTGTATTTTTTAACATTTTATTATATGACAGTATGATACGAAGGGTGGCTTTCGCTAGGTAACTTATTTGAATAATCAATCGATCTTTAATGCCAATGCTCGTGACGCAGCAACATCATTTTGTTCAATATCTCGGCATGTAACACAGGGCTTTGGTGACAATTTGATTGCCCTATTGTAAAAAGTTTACTTAGCATATTGAAAGCATTTGACAAAATATGGTTATTCTCATTGTAAGTTGCATGTTCGATGGCATAATTATATTGGGATGACATTTAAAAGAATCCCCGCTAATCAACCACCATTACCATAGATATTAAATAATGTAATGATTAATACCTTGCAATACCTAGCACTACCTTACCATGCATTACATAATCTAACTAGTTTTTTGTTTACTTTACTCTCTTTATTATGAACAGTTATTCTCCGATGAGGAAGTCATGGAAGGCGGCAAGCCGGAGTCCCTGTGCCGAGTGTGCGGAGACAAGGCGTCGGGGAAGCACTACGGGGTGCCGTCGTGCGACGGCTGCCGAGGGTTCTTCAAACGGAGCATTCGCCGGTAACGATTGTATTTGTGCTTACCTGCCTAATTACCTATTATACTTATCTAAGATGGAAAGTACTTTCCAAAATGTACCTATAACGGAGCTCACAGAAAGTAAATTCAAATTACGCGAAAGACTATTCTAATAAGAAAAGCATACTATACACTGTTCGTAATTATGTAGAAGACAAAGATGCTTAGAACATTCCACCACTGCAAAGTAGCCAAGTACATAAGAAACATGACATTGTAGAAAACCAAAAAATCTTAACAAAATCTCTAAAAACATGCTCTCCAGTTTCTTGCCGTATCTTCTGAGTAGTGGTTATTTTTCCGATGCGGTGGTAGTCATGGTGATAAATTGACATTCATAAGTGCGTGTGATGCCAAAAATGAATAAAGACCTTTTGAACTTTGAACAAACATAGATCTTTATGCGAGAGAATAAGAGTACCTACCTATCTGAAACAAAATTAACAATGATCATAAAATAGTCATCTCTAAATAGTATAAAACAAAGTCGCTGTCCACGTCCTCATTTCTATTTTCCGCTTACTTCTCCTAAACCACGCAACAGACTTTGATACGATTTTCTCTGTCATTTTTTTAACTAATGTACAATACATTCTATTTGAATTTTTAATTATTTTTTTGTATTGTATTGTTCGCGGGCCGAACCTGGACACGAATGGCGCAGACACGAGGCAAATGGCATGATATGAGAGAGGCCTATACCCAGCAGTGGGATGTAAAGGGCTGTGGATGATGATGATGATGATGATGATTGTAATGACACCACATTTAGTAAATTGCAAAGCCGGGGCAGGTCGCTACTAGCGATTATAAATTGGTTTTCCAAATAAATGTGCATGAATATAATAACTTAATACGTAATACAATAAAATTCATAACATTAGATAACAATTACTTACCTATATAAGCCCTATAAACTGTAGGCCTGTACTGTACCTATAAAATGTAGGCTATATAAAGTAGGAGTCTATATTGACTTGTTGCTTCTCCCGACTTTATACCTATTTAGCAGTGTTTTTTGCTGCGTCATTAAAAGCGTTGGGTTATTGTTTATTTTTTCGATTACTTTTAACCAAAGTAAAATTGTTTATTTTCGTAATGACAAATTCTGATGTATCAAGTTATTACAATAATTTATTAAGCTTGTCATATACCTACTTACATTTATTATCAAAATCCTCGGCAGAAATATCTGTAAGTAATATATATATATATATATATATATATATATATATATATATATATATATATATATATATATATATTTATTTTACGCTTAATAGGTCCATGTTTGGCCACTATCTCGCCTGATGTGAAGCGATGATGTGGCCTAAGATGAAGCACATAGATCTAGAGAGAGACGGCAGTTGAGCGGCTGCTCAGACCCGTCTCCCCGATGGTTCACTGAACATCATCCCGAATCACGACTAGGTCGCTTGTACGGCATAGCTTTGTTATAGCATATGTATATAAATCTTCAAGTTTACCTACTCTAAATTTATTTCTACTCTTAGGTTTTATACCTACCTAAAATATAATACTAAATATAAAATATAATATAATTCTAAAGCATAATTAAACAAAATCATCTTCGTATAGGTACATTCATTATATTTGTGCATAACCAGCATTTGTGAAGAACATAATACCTATGTCTAATTTTCTCCAAGCAGAAACCTAGACTACGTTTGCAAGGAGAACGGCAGATGCGTAGTGGACGTCACCCGGAGGAACCAATGCCAGGCCTGCCGCTTTTCCAAATGTCTCAAGGTCAACATGAAGAAAGATGGTAAGCATTTACAAATCTGTAATTATATATACACTTACCTAAATTATATGTATTGTGTTTCTACTACTGTATGTAAAATACAGGAGAATGCAGGATAGCAAAGATAACTATCCCAATAGATATAAAACAAAATCGCTAGGCGGGTTCTCTATTCTGTTTCTACGCTTACTTCTTCTAAACCACGCAACGGATTTTGATACAGCTATACAGTTTTCTCTGTCATTTGGAATTTTTTTACGGAAGGTTAAGGTCATCGGAGTAAGGTTTGCCTAACAAAAAATATATTTAACTAAAATTATATTGAAAAATACTTAAACTTAGAATTACAAAGAATTAAGAACGAGCGCGGTTTATAACATAGAAAAATCGAGTTCAGTTTTCCCTGAAGTATCTCATCCGTAGAAATAATCTCTACTCTAACGCAATTATAGGCAAGCGTAGCGCTGTTAGCGTAGCGCGGATGGACGATCTATCGTCCAATTCTAACCGGACTGAGGCAAACGTAGGTAAGATCTGTGGGCACAAAACAAAGCCGACCCGCAATTATGTGACTATACTCGTGGTAGGTCTCTTCACTCATGGTAGGTCTCTCGTATGCGGAAGGCCGTCTGGGAGGTACGACAGCTTTGCCAGTTATTCTGCCGCCAAGCCGCAGGCGTGGCGCTTATCATCAGGCGAACGACTTTCTTATCTCATCGCTCAGTAAAACAAAAAAACAACTACGAAAGAAAAGGGAGCTTAGATGGGCAAGCCGGGTATCACAGAAAGTTGTAGTTGTAGCAGATCGGTTACGAACGCCTACGGAAGCTACGCTACGAGTACTAGCGCCACGCTTGCCTATGCCTTGCCATCACCCCCCTCAACCATATTGGAGGGAAGGGAGTGACCCGACACTCAGAGTTGCCGCAAGCAAAAACATTTGAGTGAGTATTACTGTAAAACCTAGTCACTTCCAAGTCAAATACAATTTTTATAGCTTTATTTGAATGACTAACTAAATTAGACATCTCACATAGCATTGTACAATCCAAGAAGAAATAAAATATAAATATCATGCACCCACTTATGTGTTAATCTTTATCATCATGGGGCTTAGGGCATACAGGTCATGCATTTTTGTCATTAACATTTTCATTTATTGAGTAGTATGCTTTTTTCATAAGGTTTATTTTGATAAATGATTTAAATCTACGCATTGGTAATTTGTCAATGCCCGCAGGTAGTTTATTATAAAAGCGTATACAGTAGAGACTATCTCTACAGATGAGAGATACCACAGGGAATACTCAACTCGATTTTTCTATGAAATAAGAACATATATACCATGGTTTCATTCTGAATATTATGTAGATATTAGACTTTTTTGAAACACAAACAATTCTAGATATTTTTGGCGGCGTGCATTTAATACCGTAACAGTTGAAGAGTCCTGTTAAAGAAGAATAGCATGAAAGTTGAAGAAGAATGCAAATATATACCTAGTAGTCTCGTTATAAGACATATTATACTTTTTGAATTTATTGGCAACTGGATACAAAGTGCTTAATGCCGTTATAAAATAAAATCTAGCGTACTTTTGAGTTTTCTTACAATACAACAAATAGATATAACTATGTTATTTAAAACTAGCTGTTGCCCGCGACTTCGTACGCGTAGTGTAGTAGTAATTCATCATGCTTCCGACCATTTTCTGTCCCAAAATACTCCCGTTCCAGCTCCCATCCTGCTCCTTTCTCATTACCGTACCACTTCTATTCTGTTACCTTCCCACTCGTATCCTGTTATCGTCCTGGTTGTATTCCGTAACCGCCGCGTTCTGGACTGATCCTGTCCTTCTCCTATACCGTTACCGCTCCCTACTATCCCGTTACCGTACCGCTCCGCTCCTGCTCCAGTCCCGCTCCTATATCGTTACCATTACGCTCCTATCCTGTAACTCTCGCGCTTATCCCATTTCCATGCCCATCTTATCCCGTTATCATCCCGTTCCGCTCCCAATCTTAATTACCAAAGTTGATAGCCCTATCTTTAAAAACATAAACTCTCATTCCTTTTGTCCGCTCTCGTAATGATCCCCTTATAGAACTTACATACCAAACAGCTTCATAGGTTTTTGGTTTTCGAGGTGTGATGTGTGTGTGTGTGTCTGTGTCTGAGGGAATGGATTATTTTATATTTAGATATATACATTTTAGCAAGTTCTTTTAGGTATGTTTAAAAATTGGTGAAAAATGTGTTATAGTTTCTTTGACCGAGTATACGTATCAAATGTCATCGTTCAGTTTAAAAAACATATTACGGGACCACGGAGGCCGGGTTGAAATAACACGGGTGGGATTGCCATCGGGGGGAAATGCCATGGACCCTTTACGATTCGTACGCAAAACTGACGGTGACGGTGCGCCGCGGTGCCACGCTAGCCGCCGCGGCCGTTCCGGGCCCGGTACGGTGTTGCTATGCTTTTTGTTCGTCTATACCAGCAGTTACTAATAGTTGTTCAACGGAACCCTAGGGTTCCGAGAATTGCCGACGCTGGCCAGCATTTTTATCGATATACTGACCCGCGCAAAAGTGCTGAATCAATTTCGATAAAATTTAAATGGGACCACCTCTGAAGTATGACCTACCAAACAAAAAAAGAATCATCAAAATCAAATTATAATTGGCGGAGTAATCGCGTAACAAACATAGAAAAAAAACAGAACCTCCTCCTTTTTAAAGTCGGTTACAAATATGAGTTGGGGTTCCGCCGAAATTAGGTACATAATTTAGTGTTCCATAGCTAAAAAACATTGGGAACCGCTAGGTAAAATTCCTCTACTACTTTCCAAGGCGACATAATCGCATCAGCAAAAAAGCGTTTTGCAAACTGATCAAAAAAAAAGCTCCAGGGCAGGTCCAGCGCCATGTCCATAAAACACGTCACCGCGAGTCAGAAAAACGCCCTTTGATAAGACGTGCTATCTATGGGTGGCTCGATTTAAACAGCTAATTTGCCTTGCAACGGTACTCAACGTTATACCACTACACCAGCCACCGCCACCGGCACCGCCAATAGTCGCCGCGATCTCGCAGTGTAAACTCGCCCCTGATGAAGAGCATCGGACATGCTCGAAACCTAGGTCGACTAATTTGACAAACTACGTGAGTCCTAGCCGTTTTATTAAATATTTATAATTACAATGAATCAAACTCACGAAAACTTTCATACTAAAATTGCTAATCGGTAGGTACTCAACGTTGTTAAATTGCGTAATAATTCCAGTTTTCGTAAACCGATATTTATAAAACAAAGTTTGTTATGTAGCCTAGGACTCCACAAAGCATTTTTTAGAATACCATCATGTGAACCAATACCTTAGTTCTACAAACTCTGAAGGTAAGTAATAAACCAGTATAAGCTGAGCCATGTGCACAAAGGGTCCGGTATGTTCCGTGGTTCAACTTATAGTGGACGCCTATATTTTTTCCTAAATTCCGTCATAACTTCAATATTACTGGACCGATTTTGATGAAACAAAGCTTATGTGTAGCGCCGGACTCCACAGAATATATTTCAAAAAACTGCATTCAAATTCGTGCCCTAGTTTCTGAGTTTATCCCGGACAGACAGACAGACAGACAAAAATTTTAAAAATTGTATTTTTGGGTTCTGTTGCTACCATATACTCCTAAAAAAAATGATTTTCAAAAATATCTTCAATGTACAGTAACCGCTTCGTTACAGTTTTATTATAAGTATACATATATATATATATATATATTTGCGTAATAATTCCAGTTTTCGTAAACCGATATTTATAAAACAAAGTTTGTTATGTAGCCTAGGACTCCACAAAACATTTTTTAGAATACCATCATGTGAACCAATACCTTAGTTCTACAAACTCTGAAGGTAAGTAATAAACCAGTATATATATATATATATATATATATATATATACAACGTGTAACATTAATGTGTAGTAATAATTAAACCACGCATATAGAAGCTTATTAATAATTCAAGTCCAAGTGCAAATCACCAGAAACTTTTTAAAATCACAAGATATGATAATTTAAACATTTCTGGTAATCAAGTTCATTTCAACCCTAACAATCAGCTGATAAAGAGCAATGAACTTGTGACAAAGAATATTAGTGCGCCGCGTGTACAGATCTGACAAACAAATTTTATCTTCAGTTAGCAAAGCCAGCTGTCCTACCAACCTTACTTTACAACTACCTTTCAAGCAAACTGCTTTTTACGCGGCTCCCCAAAAAAGAATGTAATGTTTTCGGGGTTAATGTATGTGCGTTTTTTTATTACACAATAAATGCCTCAACAGATTTGGATGTATGGGGTATCCTCGGAATCCTTAAATCATCCCAAGTGACAGGCTATAATGTTTTTGGCAGGGTATTTTTTTTATTTTTCTTAATGCTTACTTGTTAATTACAGCATTAAACATCATCGCTCCAATTAACATTCAGGAATAAGGATCTAATCATCGTGTAAACGCCTAATAAGAGCGAGCATGGCTGATGTTCTTAAAAAATACGTGAGGTCACCAACCACCGTAGGAATAGGATGTAAAAAACATCATGCATGAATTTCAACAGTAGGAATGTTAATAATAAATAATGTTAATGTTAATGTTAATGTTAATAATGTTAGGCTGATAATGATGGTTAAGAAATTTCCAACATTTGATTTCATTGCATAGTAAAAGAGTGTTCGTAAGTCAGTAATCAATAAAGCGTCTTTACTTAGTCAGTTTTCAGAAATAAACCTGTTTAATCTTTGACAAAACGCGGCTAACACTAAAGCTATCAAACATTCGCCGCCGCTTCATGATTCGCTAGCCTTGTTTCGTATTGCACCAATCATAAAGATGTAATCCTAATAAATAATAGCCGCTGCTCCTCATTGGTCGAGCGGCACAAACAAAGTTACCTTCTAACGCCGCCCCATAAAACTCCACCGAAAAGGACCGTTTTCGTTTCGGAAATTCTTTTTAGGTTATTTCTGAATATGAATTCTAAGACGTCAAGTAGGATAAAAAGTTGAAACTGATCAAGGCAAGGCCAAGTCGGGTACGTTAAGGCATAGATTAAAAGTACCGTTCGCGGAGATTTTTTTGTATACCGGTTCCGGAACATGCAAAAAAACTATGGTAAAAAAACTTAAACCTATGTTTTTATTATGGTTTTAATGCATTCAAATCTGTCCAGGCAATAAGAAGTAATGGTGGAATAAATAAATACATACATACGTAAACCCTGAAATACTCCTTTTTGGGCAGTCGTGTAAAAATGTGGAAATACCTTTTTTTACGAGTGGGTTCCGGAACGGAACCGACCGAGTCCGAAGATCCGTTCAGTTTGAAATTCCGGTATTTGAGACTCGAAATCAAGCCCTTGTAAAAAGTTCGGCGTTTTCAAAGACAGAGCGCCTAGGCCACAAAACAGATAAATACAGAAGTTAATCTCATGTATGTACTTTTCATACCTTTCATACCGGACGACGCAGGAAGTTTTTGGGAGGAAAATTGATTGATTTAAAAAAAATAACTGTACAAGATATCGACATATTTTTTTCGCAGTTACTATTATAACTGAATAAAGTTTTTTTGAAGACAAAACAAATGCGATTAGTTTACATTAACATCTTCCTCATTAGATTATTGAACACAAGGCTAACACAGCTTATACTACAATAAATATCTAATTTTAAATTGTAAAAATATGACAAGGCCACAAAGTCATGTTCGCTTGTTCGGCGCAGGGCCGGGGGCCGGGGCGCTTACCTACCTACCTAACTATTTTGTCTTACGTGAAAACGAACCATCGAAATACAAGCAAATACCTACTTACCTCTCTGAAACAACTGGTAGCTTAAAAAACGACAATTCACCGTTTAATGTTGAATTTAAACAACCGTCCACCGAACAGTTATAATAACCTATTTTTCGTTGCTCCATTTTTGCACAAAAATGTTCACAGACGCGTGTCTCAAGCGGATGGCACTCGCGCTCGCATCCCAACTGTGCCCAGATATCGTGTCGGTGAGCGGTGTCTATGTATGCGTTGCTCGAGCGCACTTTGTATGTAGATTGATTTCTGTACTTATCTGTTTTGTGCCTAGGCACAAAGTACCTCGGTCAGTGACCCGTACTACCTCGACTAGGCCACAGCTTGTTAGGATTGTCCAAAATAATCCAAATAAATAATTTTTAAACTTTGTATGGAAAATATAATAGTGTTTTTTTGGTTGTATATTCTGGCCGATGATTCATGACTAGATACCCATACACACCTTTCAGTATTACTACACATTAATGTTATTCCCTGTATATATATATATATATATTTGCGTAATAATTCCAGTTTTCGTAAACCGATATTTATAAAACAAAGTTTGTTATGTAGCCTAGGACTCCACAAAACATTTTTTAGAATACCATCATGTGAACCAATACCTTAGTTCTACAAACTCTGAAGGTAAGTAATAAACCAGTATAAGCTGAGCCATGTGCACAAAGGGTCCGGTATGTTCCGTGGTTCAACTTATAGTGGACGCCTATATTTTTTTCTAAATTCCGTCATAACTTCAATATTACTGGACCGATTTTGATGAAACAAAGCTTATGTGTAGCGCCGGACTCCACAGAATATATTTCAAGAAACTGCATTCAAATTCGTGCCCTAGTTTCTGAGTTTATCCCGGACAGACAGACAGACAGACAAAAATTTTAAAAATTGTATTTTTGGGTTCTGTTGCTACCATATACTCCTAAAAAAAATGATTTTCAAAAATATCTTCAATGTACAGTAACCGCTTCGTTACAGTTTTATTATAAGTATAGATAAATCGATGGATCTCCCAATAAAACGGGAGATTTAGGAACAGTGTTGCTAACCGAAAAACAGTAAGCATAAAACTTTACTAAACGGCAATCGATAGAGAACACGACCGGGCACTTGTCGTCAATAAAGTATTTATTCAGTATCTCCGCGCAGCATGTCTTTTCCATTAAGAGACAGTGAAGTATTTGCGGTGTACAAGTGTTACTAAGTGGTAGATAAAAACGCAGGGGCTAGGCCGAGGTCTTCCCTTCGTGACATGTTCGAGTTCTCACAGGATTGTGCCTTCAAGATCATTTTGTGTTTGTACTTGTATTGAAAGTTGCATGTTTTCTGTGCAAATGGAATAATATAAAACAAGAGATGTATAGCTGTCTCTTAGTTTTCTATACTTGTTACCTACTTAGGTAGGCATTCTGGAAGTCTATTTAATTTAATTATGAAGTTTAAAACTAAACTATATATTTTTTGAAGTTGCTCTATTTTTAGAGTATTTTTATTCATTTACTTAACATATAGTTTTAATGTACCAATAATATGAAGACGTTGAAATGTATATAAATGTTAAACTGTGTTATTAATATGTGCAAATCAAATTATAATTGCATATTATGGTAAATGCCAGTACAAGAAACTAACTCATTAAGAAACTAAATCGTCTTATTGTTTTTTTATGGAACTGATTAATGAGTCGAGCACGTCGTTTGATGTAAGCGTCACGCCTGCCCATAATAATTGCAGTGCCACCCAGAACTTTTAAAAAAGTGCTACGTAACTCTGCATTGGGTTCATTACTCTGAGACATTAGATATTAAGTCCCATATGCCCAGTAATTCCGCTGGCCAGTAATTTATTGTACCTAAGTATAAAAGAAAATACCTAAGTATCTTAAATGCGTATAAAATAGTGTGTGAACGGTATGTGGAAACAATCGCTCAATGAAAACAATCCATTTCGTAAGATTTATAGAGGAATCAGAACGATGATTTAAATACCAGGGAATTGGCAGGCAGACGTGCTTTTTATTATTCGCATCGATATAACATTGTTTAAACACGCTGCGATGAAAAACAATCTCATAATTCCAAAATTATTAAAGCATCTGTTTATTTATTCGTTTTTACTTGCGGATTGCTGCGTTGTCTTCTAACCAGAAGACAACGATACCATTACTGCCACTCTTCCCATTCCTGAAATGGTTTATTTACCTACCTACACCTAGTAACCTAAAAGCACCGATGCTCACCGGGTAGATGGAGCGAGAACCTGCAAAAGGGGGCCGGAGGAAACTGGATGAGAAGAGCCTTGACCGGGCTCAGTGGCGTTCATTAGGAAAGGCCTATGTCGAGCAATCGATGACCACAGGCTGATGATGATTCATGCCTAAGTAGTTTTTGTTTAACTGTATATAGATCACTATGATCTATTAATTGGGAGCACGTGCGACTTTCGATCCGACGCATCCGAGTTCGAAGCCCTCTGGCCCCGCACCACTGACTTTCTTAAGTTATGTGCGGATTTAACACACCCTCTAAAAATGGTGAACGAATACATCGTGAGGAACCCAGCATGTCAGGATTGGTGACATCAACCAACCAACCTGCACTGGGCCAGCGTAGTGGATAATGGCTATATGAGAGAAGGCCCGTGTCCCAGCATTGGGAACGTAATGGGCTGATGATGATGATGATGATGATGATGATGATGATGATGATCTATTTTTTGCCTTATTTGTATATCCTGTATATAATGTACGTCCTATACCATTTTGTAACGCTGTTGATTGCCTTAATAAATAAATAAATGTTGGGTCAAACTATACCTGCCAATACCACAGTGAGTCCACACATTACTTTTTATACATAGGTGTGAGTCCATCAGAATTGATAACGTCTTCGTTTTCGTCGAGGCCAACGGGGTCGAGGAAAAGACTGTTTGTATATGGCACTTCGGTTAACCTTACCCAAGATTGTAAATTGTAATGCTGATGAGTTTGGCAGCGACTCCATTTGTCTGGGTGATCGTTTGGCAGCGACTCCATTTGTCTGGGTGATCGTTTGGCAGCGACTCCATTTGTCTGGGTGGTCGTGTATTCAAACATTAACATCTGTACTAATATTATAAATACGGAAGTAACTGGACTATTTTTATTTTTATTGTTTTATATGTTACCTTTTCACGAAAAAACTGCTAAGCCGTACTAGATGAAAATTTTAAATAATTAAGAAGAAGTATGATTCATTTTATAACAAAAAAACGACTTTAATTCTGATGTATCTTCGAAGTCCAAGGTCGAATATCGATGAATTCTTTATAGGATCACCTTATAGCTATACAATTATAACATTAAACTGAGCTCAAACCTTTTCTGGCAACACTGTACACGGCTGCTATCTACGTACACGGACGCATTATAATTTTATTATTGTATACATTGTTTCTTGTTGAAGGGCCTGTGTATTTGCGTGTTGTTGTGTGCAGTTTTGTGACAATAAATTATTTTCTTTTTCTTTCTTTATATTTTTTTTGTAGCTATACTGAACCCAACACAAAAAATTTACAAAACGCTTTATATATGACGGAGTTCTGAGGTAACAAACAAATAAAATTGAATAGAGAACCTCCTTTTAACGAAGTCGGCTAATAATGAAAAGGGATCCAACCTGCGTCTTCGGAATAACCACTGGGCGGGGCCACCGAGACGATTGCTTGAGCAACCTTTCTTCTCTATCCTTCAAAATCGTCTTACGAGAACAATCATGATGAAGTTCGGCACAGAGATAGCCCGCACAAATATGTATGTAATTTAACACTTGATGTCCGTGCGATATGAACCAAATCTCATGCACACGAAGTCGCGGGCAGCAACTAGTTTTATATATGTACCGTGCACGCCGGTAAAATTGGATTGTGCATCGCCCTCGACCCAGATGCCACTCGATCCCACCACTGGGAAACTCCTCAGTGAGAGTGCAGTTATGAGTGATAATAGTAGATTGTATCATAAGGGAGCAAAATAATATTTTTACGGCGAGGGCGCTTTTTTAGAGAATCCTTAGTAGAATCCTGAACGTAGCGAGGGATTCAAAGTACGTCGCCCGAGCCAAAAATATATTTTGCGCCCGAGTGATACACTCTACTTTTCATCACCCACTATGAGAAAATAAAAGCGCCTCATATTTTATTGTAATATTATTATTTAATAAAACATAGAGTAACAACTAAATTGAAATTAAATAGTATCCTTTATTAAAACAACTAAAAACTTATATTTACATTTGAGACATTTTCGCAATTATGAAAATTTATTGTTATGGGCCGTCGTACCAGCCAGTCTTTATTCAAACAATATTTGCGTTCGATTTCTTTGGTGCTGAACACTAAGATGTTCCAAATTCAAAAAGTGCGCGGCAAAGATAATTGCGGCGCACTTATAAAGAGGATTAAAAACTCATTACTGCCTGCTAAAAGTTTCTTATAGAAAACACCACCTTTGGGTGCACATAAAGGCAAACCAAGTCGTCCTTTTCGAATAGATGGGATGAAAATAGCTTTTAGTTCTCTTGCGAGCTAAAAGCATCTAGAAACTGTATTTATTACGTATACTGGGTCATATCATAAAATAATTTCTGTACTGCCTACACTATCTACTCGCAGTAGACTTGAAGGAGTCCTCATGAAATTGTCCCTATGTTTGAAACAATATGAACTTGTGCTTTTTAACCGACTTAAAAAAAACTGAAGGTTCTCTATTCGATTGAATATTTTTTTATTTTTATGTTCCTTACCACAGATCTCCGTCCGCAGAACACAGGTCCCGCGATTTCCTATAAAAAAATTAGAGATCACACATGTAGTAGGAATATTCTAGGTATATTCGAATGTATTTACCGCGGCGGGAATTACGCCAAGAGCCCACTTCACCTCCGAAAGCCGGAGGAAAGAAGAACAGTCGCTTTAAATTGTACCCTTACAATTATGAGATTTCTTAGCTTTATGAAAAGGAAATGCATTTCCGAAGATTATTTTAAAGCCACTTGACTGCGTATTTGCATGCCAAGCCCTCTCTAATAATAATGTAATATCTCATATAGGTATCACCCCGGGTAATACGGGGCATATAAAACTTAATATCGGGAGTGACGAGCGCAATGCAGTGCTACGTGCTTTTTATGATATTAAAAGTTCAGGGTGGCACTGCCATTGTTATGGGCAGTCGTGGCGCTTACCATCAGGCGAACGACAAGCTAACCCTATCACTCAGTTTCATAAAAAAAAAATTAGTACCATAAAAAGCACTGCGTAGTACTGCATTACGCTCATCATCCCGAGACATCAGATATTAAGTCTCATATGACCGGCGAATAGATGATGTCGCTAATAACATTACAAAGTGGTTTACTATCCATTTCATCACTATGAAGCTATCTGTAAATAATAGCTAGCATTTTATTGCCGACATCTGGTAAACAATTGACCATCCCGACAGCTCCTCGCGACGGCGATGTGCTAACATTTTAAACGCATTTTACACTTGACGAGTGATGAATGTTCACCAAATACAAGCGGTTTATTGATGCAATTATTATTGGGAAAAAAAATATAATGACCATCAAAATAAGCATTGAGATCCCATATACTTCTATCCAAATATTGTATCGGCAGATCAAATGTAGTAAATGCCCACCAAATTTAATAAATGACCCCGAATCTTAGCCGATTGCCGCACTTTACTCTTCCGTGGTCAAATTCGCTCTTACCCCTAGAGTATATATAAAAAGCGCGGATCCAGAAGCTCGCAAAGGAGGTCTTGAATGAAGCGAGCCTACGAGGCCGAGTCACAAAATATAGACTAGTACAGAAATCAATCAACATAGTAAAGTGCGCTCGAGCAACGCACACATAGACTTCGCTCACGGACACGATATCTCATAAATGTAAATTAAATTAATTGCATTTTTTGTCTTCAAAAAAAACTTTATCCAATTATAATAAATCAAACAACTAGATACGAGTGCCACTACTACGATAGTTTTTTGTGCATAAGCCAAAGTTGACAACCCTAGCGCAACTGCCTCGGCAGTTGCGTAGGTATGAAAAGTACATACATGAGATTGCCTTCTGTACTAGTCTATATTTTGTGGCCGAGTGGACCGAAGAGGGCGAGCAAAGCGAGCCGGCGACTTCCGCAGCGGAGCGAAGCTCAAGTAGGGAAAGCGACATGAAGGAGTGACGAGCGAGTCTTCTGGTGGAGCCTACTGTGGTGATCATTTACTACTTTTGAGAATATCAAGTGACCTTTTGCCGTTACATTTTACTATATCTGACGGTCAGTTAAATATAAGCCATTATTATTTATGCTGTGCTATTTATTTCACTCACCACTTTATTGAATGAGGAAGAATGATTTCTTGGTTATCGGACCTCCTTTGTCCAGACATTTCTCATGCGATTGTTTGAATGACGGATGGTGTAACTATATTATTATTATATTAGAAATTATACCTATCTACACAAACTTTTATCTCAAAGTAACCAAGGAAGTAAGTAGCAAAATTACTAGGCATATGAGACTTAATATCCGATGTTTTGGGGCGATGAGCGCAATGCAGTGCTACGCAGTGGTGTTATGGTATTAAAAGTAAGTAGATATATTTTAAAAAACTGCATTTCAATTCGTACCTTAGTTTCTGAGTTTATCCCGGACAGTCAGACAGACAAAAATTTTAAAATATGTATTTTTGGGTTCTGTTGCTCCCAAATACGTACGCATAAAAAATAAATTTTCAAAAATATCTTCAATGTACAGTAGTCATCTCGTTACAGTTTTATTATAGGTAAGTACCTATAGATATAGATGTATATCTAAATTTGATATCAAACAATATGTATTTCAATATTATTATAATAAAGATCAAAAATATCTTCAATGTACAGTAGTCGCCTCGTTACAGTTTTATTTTATTTATTTATTTATTTATTTATTTTGTTTTGTTTTGTTTTGTTTTGTTTTGTTTTGTTTTGTTTTGTTTTGTTTTGTTTTGTTTTGTTTTGTTTTATTTTATTTTATTTTATTTTAATTTATTTTATTTATTTTATTTTATTTTATTTTATTTTAATTTGTTTTATTTTATTTTATTTTATTTTATTTTATTTTATTTTATTTTATTTTATTTTATTTTATTTTATTCTATTCTATTCTATTTTATTCTATTTTATTCTATTTTATTCTATTTTATTTTATTTTATTTTATTTTATTTTACAATTTTAGGAAAACTTACATCTAGGTCTAATAACTAGGATAATATAGGTATTATAGGAATATTATAGGTAATTACCTATAGATATAGATTTATATCTAAATTTGATATCAAAGAATATGTATTTCAATATTATTATAATTGTCGTTTAACCCATTGAATGCCAAATACGAATATTATACGTATTTTAGTTGGAGTCTATTCAAGATCAATTATTTCGCTATGACAGTTTTAGGTAATTATGGGCCGCTGAACAAATCGCACCTTCGGTGCAACAAAGTCACAAATAGCCATAACTGCAACATTGAGTTAAGTATGCCAAATTGTCTTAGAGCCATGCCTATATCGGGGCAACAAAAACACCCGTGAAAGTATCGCAAAAATCTACTAAATGGCGCGAGTGCCTTTGTGGTTATTGGTGCATTTTTCCATTCGTTTTGGGCCAACAAAGTTTGATTAGACAGTTGTGCCCCCGCGCCTGCGAGATTATGACGTGCGTTGGAGCTAAAGCGACACAAATGATGTAGACGAGTGCAAAAAGCCTGTCTGAAATGCCTAAATAATAAGGCATAACTCATTTAACTAAATAATTCCTGGTGCAACAAAGTCACAATTCAGGACACTTTTTTGTTTTGCGTTTTATTAGAATAATTTTAGTAATTTGAATTAAAATTTTGACATGAAACTATAGAAAACACAATAAAGCATCAATTTTATAAAGATTTTAAACCTACTACAATTAGACATCCAGTAATAAGGCAATAAATGCGAAAAAAATCTTCAAAGTCCCCTCCTCTCCTGTAAAATTCAAAACTGAGCTGTTGTGACTTTGTAGCACCGAAGGTGCGAAATGCGAAACCGAGAATTTAAATCTTGCCGCCTAAGTATGGTCTGCAGAGAATTTTGTCACCGCGATGCAGGAATTGGCTTTTACGACACTAACGACATCTAGTTTAAAGGTAACTAAACACTTATTCATTTTTACAACTACAAAATTTATACACAAACATTCAAACATTTTCACAAACGTTTGCATTTATAATATAAGAATTAATAAATATAGAAAAAAGTGGTAATGTAGAAAATCAAACTTAATATACATAAAAAAATATATTATTTAAAACTAGTTAAAAAATAATTTTTCTAAGTGGCATGGATCTTGTTTTTCTGGGGTCTTACATTTCGGGTAGAACACATTCCGGTAATATAACAACAACCTACATAATATTCAGCGGGATTACACAATATATTTTCATTGCGTTTCAGTTTAGAACACATTTAATTTGTTTAGTTTTGGAAACATTTTTTAGCTCCAAAACCTATCATCTTTTGTTATTTTCGTCACCTTCATTGGAAGTTCTAAACCCGTCCATACAGCAAACAAACAAATATTTTTGTTTGTTACGTTTGTCCCTGAATTTGATAATACCAGTCATGGTTAATGTCCGGGGTCATTTGGTTGCTGTGAAATTTGAAACACTTAACTTATTTGTAATATTTTTTTTTTTTTTTTTTTTTATTTATCTCACAAATATATTGCTGTATTTGCATCCATACCGTAGCATGTAAGTGGACATTTAATTTATACTATTCCTTTTTCATATATTCCGTCTGGTGAAGCTACCAAAAAGCAGTGGTTCACCAATGAAGAGTCCACATTTTTGTATCTTAATATTTTCTTGTCGGCTAACTTGTTCAATCGCCTTGTCTTCGTTTTATTTACCATGTTTGATTGCAGTTACATGATCTAGTGAATAACAATATAATAATACATTATTGCAAAGGCCGTGAAATAGGCAATTGCAGGTCGAGTATGAGTTTGTAGGCCAAGCCGTAGGCGAGGACTTCACTAATACGAGACAGGCAATTGCCACTTCCGCGGAGGTATATATAGTGCTTTTCTTAAAAGAATGCAGAGAAATAAAACATACTTTTTATATTATACATTTAATTTATATTTATTAAGTATGTAAATAACAAATCAAGACGAATTTTTAGCTTTGCTGCCAATTTTCTATTTATCATATGTGCCGAAAGGCAAACATTAGCATTTATGGCTATACAGCCACGTGAACGCAATTTGTACTAAGCAAAGAGACTTACTTTGGTATGCCAAGAATGATAAAACAGATGCAATCAAGAGTATTTAATTACCCAGCAAGCCGTTTCATACAACATTGCTGGAGCGTTGTAATGTTCCAAATTCAAAAAATGCTCCTGCAATGGATTTGATTTTCTTTGTCCGTAAATTGGATACTACGCGTGCTCTTTATTCGAAAATGATGACAATATTTCCATGCATGTTTGAGAAAAATACTTTTTACCATGTTTCTAAAAAATAATCATTTTTTTAATGGCAGTGTACATTACAAAAGATGAAACATAATACATACATAATATACTAGCTGTTGCCCGCGACTTCGTACGCGTAGTAAAGTTATCTAACCCGCAGCGCAAGTACGGTTCTTACCGATCGATATAAATAATTGACTTTATAACGATAACATGTTGTTTCAATGACGTCAAGAAAATGAAATGAATGAAATGAACGAAATGAATGAAATAAAGTTTATGATCGCCTGGTACTAAGTATTATCTATCACGTTTACTCCTAGAAGTTTATGATCGCCTGGTACCTTAACATGTGTATACTCATGACATCGCTATTACCTGGTAGTCCTGGTACTAAGTATCGTCAAATGAAGGGAGATTTTGTTTGATGATTGTATAGGTACTCCTACAAGTTTATGATCGCCTGGTACCAATTGTTATCTATCACGTTTACTCTTAGAAGTTCATGATCTCCTGGTACCTTCTTGTGTATAATACTCTTGGCAAAACACCTCCTCCTCCTCCTGATTTTATATTTCTACAAGTTTATGATTGCCTGGTACCAAGTATAGGCCAAATAATGAATTTTGTAGCCAAATTTTTGCTACTTTGGGTTACATTATTTCAATTTTCTTAAGGATCTCTTTATTTAAAATAAATTATAGCCTATTTTGCTTCCTGATAATATCTTTCTATTGGTGAAAAAATGGTTAAAATCGGTCCAGTAGTTTCGGACCCTATTCGGTACAAACAAACAAAAAAAAATCTTTTCTTTTTATTATATAGTAGTTTTTATATAGTATATATTATTATATTCGAACAACCTATACAAAATTAATAATTCATGCTCTATACAATATTTTAACCGTACCTACAAATTAAGTCTTCGCTTTACATCAGGTGAAAGTGAAACGTGCCTATTCAAATATTCGAAATAAGAATGTATATATTAAATTATTTTCAAATTATTGATATATGACGCCGACGTACAGATATATACCTACTTTGCAATTGGTCTTATATTCCTTAAGTGCTCAAGCATTTCCTTTTTTCGTGATCTAATCATTCCCTTAAAAGGTCCAATATTTTTTTTAGCTGTACGACCCATATTCAAGAAACAATTATTTTTTTTACAAATCAATACATAGGTACATATAATATTTACTATAATAAACATCTTTTAATTACAAACATAATCATCAAACATTTCATTACTTACGAGTATCAAAATTACTTCGTCGTAGTTAATAGCACTGTTTACGCACACAAATGCTCTAAACATCGATAGCGGGCGGCGCGGGCGGCGACAGGATGGGAACAAAAGCGACACAGGTCCTTCCCGTACAAAGCCTCGGCTGGTCGGCTGGTTTCCGTATATACAATTTTTAATCTAGAGCTGGTACTAAGGTGCCCGCGTCGGCGCGCTGTGTTGAAAATTATCTATATACGTGTATGAATAAATACGGAGCACTGGCACCCCTACTTATATTTTTTAACTGGCGCCAGATTACGTATATATCCGTAGATAGACAAATGTATGGTGATAAACAATAAACAACTTCAGCTGTGTAAAAACTATGTATAATATACGGCATATAATCGGTTAAGTAATTAAGAAGTAATTTAAGAAAGACTGTCTGTCACATTATTCGCTGCTCACGGACCAAGGTCCACCTTCTGCCACCAAGCAGTAGTGCGCAAGCATTACTGTGTTCCGGTTTGAAGGGCATTGTAGCCAGCGAAATTATTGGGCATTGATGTCTCGGGGTGACGAGCGCAGTGCAGAGCCACGCAGTGCTTTTTTTGGTATTAAAGGTTCTGGGTGGCACTGCAATTGTTATGAGCAGGCGTGGCGCTTACCATCAGACAAACAACATGCTCGTCTCATCACTCAGTTCCATAAAAAAAAACCTACACTGCGTACATAGTCTAGGCTACGTGTACAGTCAGAATTGGTCAGTATCATAAATAACACCATGTTAAAAAAATATTATAAGTTGTGTCAGGCCTAGCGCACTCCGCACTGTAGGTACGAAGCTACAAGTACATAGCCGGACACCGGCGGCGGGTCGCGCGTCTTTACACGTGCCGCGTCAGATGAGATAAGAGCTATGCGATAGAAAGAGAGGTGCTCTGTAGGTTAATATGACTGGTAAGTATGCAGCGCTACGCGAGCTGAATTGAATCTTATTGCGTCATAGCAAGAGTCGCTATTTGTTTAAATTTCTTTGCGGAGTGATGCTTCTGTCCCTTAGTATTCTGTGGTTGTGTTGAGTACATCTGGTGGGTGCGATCATTACGACGCCGTAAAATGAAATTCACGTCCTCGGTTCCCGATCTTCTATTAATGAAGTAAACATAACCAAAACGTTCCTGTTACTCGTACTTCAATGATATTGCAACACCTGATGCTGTAGCATAACCTGGAATCTGCAGGATACCCAACTCTTCATCAACTTACAGCAGAGGTAACGTGTTTGGGCTCTATGGTATTGTAAATGGTCTCAATGAATAGGTCATAGATATATATGTATATATATAGATATATATATATATATATATATATATATATATATATATATATAGATAGGTGATCAGAGCCTGATGATGGAGCAGAAAAGAGTAGGTAAGGACGACGATTTTATTTGTTTATATATTACTTGTTAAATAGCACAAATTTCCTCTCTCATTTTGTCGATTAATACAAGTCTACTGTCGATTAATTTTGACCGTTCAGTCCTGATTTAACGCTCACGGAGGCACGGTTATCAACTAGTATCTAGATAGTACTAGGTCGCGTTCAGAAATCACCTAGTTAATGTAATTATTAACCTAACGCCCTTCAGAAATACTCAGGTGAACTTTGACATTGACCCTGAGCCGTTCAGAAAACCAATTAGGGGAGTAAAAGTTCACCTGATAGGTGAAAATATTCACCGATATAAAAGCGCGTTACGATTCTCACCTGTCAGGTAATAGTTGTCAGTTGTCATTTTCCTTTACATTTTGCAATATTTTTGCATTGATTTTTTGTACATACAAATTCACATTCACTCGTGAACATTTACCCATTTCTGAACGCGGCCCTAGTAAATTTGGAGTGGGCCGATTATTAAAATATTATTACCTGTACCTACATAGTTGTAAAGTTAAAAATGAAGGGGTTAACTACGCTTGACTCCCGGGTCTCGCGACTTCACCTCGACGTGGAATTAGTTCTAATTTCTGACTGTGTTCTCTCAGATGCTTGTCAGATTATAGAATCAATGTGGCAAAGGCTGATAACTCTAGTAAATAAATAGGTTGTTTCTACAACAAATACCACCAATAACTTTGCTAAAAACTTTCACAGTTTCACCAAATCGATCTTTTTTAATCCAACTTGCACTAAATGAAACTAGATGGCGTTAGGCTCGAGTTAGCTCGCGGTGGTGTTTCATTCGTGAGACGAAGTTACCAGACGAAATCTACGTTCATACATAATCACGCCGGTGGTTTATTAGTTTTTTGAAGGGTCATTTAGTGGTTTACTAGTAAGTACTGCTAAAGCGACCTAATAGAAATGTGCATGAGTTTGTTTGAAGTTTCCACATCAAGAATGTTGATATACTTATACCTACACGGCCAAAAAAATTAAAATATAGGTATTTATATATATATACTCATAAGGTATGAGTCACACAATTTTTTAATTTTTATAGGTTTTTATAAAGCTGCCGGCTTAAAGTGGGACTGTGCTGGACACATTTGCCGCATGCCGAACGAACTTTGGGCCAAAATAACAACAGAGTGGTCCCCTAACAACGGCCGACGGCCCCGCGGCAGGCCACGACGGAGATGGCGGGATGACCTGGACTCCTTCATGAAAGACTGGACAACAATTGCGAAGAGCCGTGAAACGTGGAAGAATGAAAGGGAGGCCTTTGTCCTGCAGTGGGACATTTCAGGCCCTAAATAATAATAATAATAGGGTTTTTGTGTCGGGGGTTTTTAAATTATTGTTATCTTAAAGAATTAATGATTTCTTTCTTTTAATAAATAATGTCTTTCTTTCTTTCTTTCTTTCTTTCAATTGTTAATTCAAAATGATTGCATCACAATAATTTTTGATTAACAAACCATTTGGCCGTTGAAACGAATATGAAGCGTCCTTCAATAGTAACAAAATATATTTGTAACCACTGAAACGAGCAGACTGTAAGTAACTCGATAGGTGCGCGCCGCGTACTTACGCTGAGGTTACGCGCGTGGCCGAGGGAAAACAACTAGTCAAACGTTTAAATAACCCGTGGAGCTATTGAGAAATGAGTACCAATAGTATTAAAATCTTCAGTGCCTGTGACTGCTTTGATATGAAACCTTAAACGCTCACATAAAAAAAGCTTGAACGAGATCGTTGAACTTCGAGCTGCTGTTTATAAAATAAATATGATTATTAATAATTTACGGGTAACACGTTTATGTTGAAATAGTCCAACTATAGTTTCAATTTCAACCACATCCGGTGATCTTTTTCAAGGCGAGGCACGAAGCGTTCGCGAGCGTTCCGCGCTCGCCTTGAAAAATAATATTATGTAGCTTGTTGTTAGAATAACATATGTATATAAATGCAAAATTAATTTAAATTAAAATATTATAAGTAGTCCCTATGCTCTTAAAAAAATAAATATGTATATTTAATAATAAAAATGGTAATGAGGTAATATTGTAAATAAGAAAAGGTATATAAAGTATTAAGTTAGTAAATAAAAAAAAAGACGTGTGGCACTCGGAGACTGCCGCGGTAAAGCTATTGCATAGCATTCGGAATGGGGGGTGTTAGGTTATTTTCGTTACGGAATTTCTGGATTCGTTCTCCACGCTCAAGGCCCATGATAGAAGCTATGCAATAGCTTAAAAATAAAAGAAAACCCTAACAACAACCTTCTCCTACTTCCGTAGTCGAATTCGTGCAGAAGAGGCATACCCCTAAAAACTATATGATACCAATTAATCAAGTAGGTACACGTAAAAAGTGCATACCTATAAAGAAAACCCTAACAACAACCTTCTCCTACTTCCGTAGTCGAATTCGTGCAGAAGAGGCATACCCCTAAAAACTATATGATACCAATTAATCAAGTAGGTACACGTAAAAAGTGCATACCTATTACACTTACCTACGTATTTGCCGACGTACCATTATGGCAAGGAAATCACACCAAAGTATCCATGATGGAACTGTACAATTAAGTTTCCTCCACCACCCTTGCTGGGTCAAGCCCAGCAGGACTCGTGTAGTGTTAAAATAAACACATCACTCGTGAAGCCGGCTGTCACCGACAGCGGGTTTCGCACACATATTTATTTACATTGTAAAATTGATTGCACCCTGGCTTCTAGCTTCCTTCCGCACCGGGGTTGCATAACCCGTATATTTCTGGTACCGTTATATTATAACGGTATAAATTGGGCCCCAAGTCGCGAAAGGTAGTTTTAGAATATATTATGTATGCTTTTTGCAGTTTTAGTTTACTTAAGCAGTTAATTGTACTTAGATGTTCCACACTTTTTACCAATAGGATAATAAAACTTAGTGAAACAAAACATAGTACTACATTTCCTATTATGTAGGCATAATTAATAGGATTTAAATCAAGGTTGGAAATAGGATAAGTTACATAAGCTAGAAATAACCTATCAGTAGAGCGTTTACACTAGCACTATACTTTATACCGCCTGCACTACGGTATACCGATATAATTTAACCGAAAGCCCTCCTAGCTTCCTCCACCTTGCGGGCGACAGGCCGACACTCGACGCCACGTCTATTATATCACAGTTACGTACCCTCCCTAATGTATAAAGTACTTAACGTAGACTTGTTTGCCAACCGAGCGTCATTTTATCCGCAAGATTTGAGATTGAGATATACAAAAATCGGAATAAATTAAATTTGGAGATAGTGCATATTGCACTATCTCTAAATTTAATTTATATTAGACAATTTTACTGTACCTATATTAGACAATTTTAATAAGTCCCTTTGTTCACAACCTTAATAGTTAATTACTTGAGAATGTAATGTAACTTCCTTATCATGTTTAGGTATAAAGTAGGTATTTATAAAATTAGTAGATGTTACAGTGAGATTTCCTGTTTACAGCAGTGCAACACGAGCGCGCCGCCCGCCCCTCAGTGACCGCCCAACATCAATTAGCCCTACAAAAGCTTGGCTACAGTTTCTCAAGACCACAGACTTTCATACCGTCTCCCGCACCCCTCACCTTCTCCACACTACCCCCTTTACACTCCTACGGCGGGCTAGTGCCCACCTTTTCAGATTCTTTTCCATCTCACAATAATAATTCATTCCTGGATAGAGCAGCGTTTCAAGAATTTTCATCGTCGAGACTTCCCGACGCGTCGGACCCTCAATTGAACCCACTTATCAGCTCTCACGTTAGCCCGCTAAGCTCACTTAGCTCTTTCAAAATACCGCTTTTCTCGACGTCTCTTCACTATCCCGTGCCGCATACCGGATATTTTCCTACAAACATTTTCTACCCTCCAGTGATATCGAGCGACACTCCCACCTCGACAATAGCAAGTGAGTACGTTTTAATGCAGTTGATATTTTTATTTGCTTCTACAATTTAAACGTACTTTTGGAGACTTACTCGTGCGTGGATTCTAGAGTCAACGGTGAACGGGTTAAGTGATGTGCCTTTGCTGTCGTCGCTGCAAAGTGCGGACGTTCCTGAGAAGCCTGACTCACAGCTTTCCGATAAAATAAAAGAAGATGAAGTTTCCAGCTCAGAAGAAGCATTTAAAACGGATAGCTCTGTTAAACACAACGCAGTGGAAGGTAAAATCGACAAAATTAAATACTATATTGATCACTAGGTACACATATTGGGAGATACATATACATACCTATTTGTTTTGGATTCATTTACACAACTGCGAATGCATTATGTCGATTTCAAAATTTATATTTTACCTATTTAGATTTTAAAAAGTTTCGTGAGTGTTATTATTCATAATTGATTTTACCTATTTGCTGTAGCGAATGTGATTCATAGGATATTTAGGTATGTGGGTGACTGTGCCAGCGCCTTTGGTCGTAAGCCAAGCGCACAATATAAATGTTTACATAGCACCTTCGCAAATAAATTGAAACTAAAGCAAAATATCAATTTCTTTATGTGCTACATAAATTCTATACTTTTGGTCATATTTTTTTCTTTGATTGTTCATACCTACTTATAACCTTGTCCGTAAGTATATGTAGGTAATTATTCCCAGATTCAAAGCCAGCCCGTCCATACTCTCCTGTAAGCTTCGAGCCGCCAATCCACGTCGTAACAAAGTCCCCACATTACGACTCCAAAGACTTTGGCATCACGGATAGCAAAGAACGGCAGAAGCCTCACCAAAACAACAAGACCTTAGACGAAAGTGCATACGAAGCAAAATATAAGAAGTATTATGAGCATTGGAGGATAACAGGCGATGGAATCTACGACCCAGCAGCGAAACTCCTAGTGGCTTCCATCAGGTGGCTGCATGGAGTGGGAGCCTTCGTACAAATGAAGGCGTCGGAGCAAACGGCGCTTCTGCACTGCAACTGGAAGGAACTGTTCGTGCTCACGGCAGTGCAGTGCTCATATTATTTTGATGAGGGTATGTGATTTATTATACAACGTGTAACATTAATGTGTAGTAATAATTAAACTACGCATATAGAAGCTTATTAATAATTCAAGTCCAAGTGCAAATCACCAGAAACTTTTTAAAATCACAAAATATGATAATTTAAACATTTCTGGTAATCAAGTTCATTTCAACCCTAACAATCAGCTGATAAAGAGCAATGAACTTGTGACAAAGAATATTAGTGCGCCGCGTGTACAGATCTGACAAACAAATTTTATCTTCAGTTAGCAAAGCCAGCTGTCCTACCAACCTTACTTTACAACTACCTTTCAAGCAAACTGCTTTTTACGCGGCTCCCCAAAAAAGAATGTAATGTTTTCGGGGTTAATGTATGTGCGTTTTTTTATTACACAATAAATGCCTCAACAGATTTGGATGTATGGGGTATCCTCGGAATCCTTAAATCATCCCAAGTGACAGGCTATAATGTTTTTGGCAGGGTATTTTTTTTATTTTTCTTAATGCTACAGCATTAAACATCATCGCTCCAATTAACATTCAGGAATAAGGATCTAATCATCGTGTAAACGCCTAATAAGAGCGAGCATGGCTGATGTTCTTAAAAAATACGTGAGGTCACCAACCACCGTAGGAATAGGATGTAAAAAACATCATGCATGAATTTCAACAGTAGGAATGTTAATAATAATAATGTTAATGTTAATGTTAATAATGTTAGGCTGATAATGATGGTTAAGAAATTTCCAACATTTGATTTCATTGCATAGTAAAAGAGTGTTCGTAAGTCAGTAATCAATAAAGCGTCTTTACTTAGTCAGTTTTCAGAAATAAACCTGTTTAATCTTTGACAAAACGCGGCTAACCCTAAAGCTATCAAACATTCGCCGCCGCTTCATGATTCGCTAGCCTTGTTTCGTATTGCACCAATCATAAAGATGTAATCCTAATAAATAATAGCCGCTGCTCCTCATTGGTCGAGCGGCACAAACAAAGTTACCTTCTAACGCCGCCCCATAAAACTCCACCGAAAAGGACCGTTTTCGTTTCGGAAATTCTTTTTAGGTTATTTCTGAATATGAATTCTAAGACGTCAAGTAGGATAAAAAGTTGAAACTGATCAAGGCAAGGCCAAGTCGGGTACGTTAAGGCATAGATTAAAAGTACCGTTCGCGGAGATTTTTTTGTATACCGGTTCCGGAACATGCAAAAAAACTATGGTAAAAAAACTTAAACCTATGTTTTTATTATGGTTTTAATGCATTCAAATCTGTCCAGGCAATAAGAAGTAATGGTGGAATAAATAAATACATACATACGTAAACCCTGAAATACTCCTTTTTGGGCAGCCGTGTAAAAATGTGGAAATACCTTTTTTTACGAGTGGGTTCCGGAACGGAACCGACCGAGTCCGAAGATCCATTCAGTTTGAAATTCCGGTATTTGAGACTCGAAATCAAGCCCTTGTAAAATGTTCGGCGTTTTCAAAGACAGAGCGCCTAGGCCACAAAACAGATAAATACAGAAGTTAATCTCATGTATATACTTTTCATACCTTTCATACCGGACGGCGCAGGAAGTTTTTGGGAGGAAAATTGATTGATTTAAAAAAAATAACTGTACAAGATATCGACATATTTTTTTCGCAGTTACTATTATAACTGAATAAAGTTTTTTTGAAGACAAAACAAATGCGATTAGTTTACATTAACATCTTCCTCATTAGATTATTGAACACAAGGCTAACACAGCTTATACTACAATAAATATCTAATTTTAAATTGTAAAAATATGACAAGGCCACAAAGTCATGTTCGCTTGTTCGGCGCAGGGCCGGGGGCCGGGGCGCTTACCTACCTACCTAACTATTTTGTCTTACGTGAAAACGAACCATCGAAATACAAGCAAATACCTACTTACCTCTCTGAAACAACTGGTAGCTTAAAAAACGACAATTCACCGTTTAATGTTGAATTTAAACAACCGTCCACCGAACAGTTATAATAACCTATTTTTTGTTGCTCCATTTTTGCACAAAAATGTTCACAGACGCGTGTCTCAATCGGATGGCACTCGCGCTCGCATCCCAACTGTGCCCAGATATCGTGTCTGTGAGCGGTGTCTATGTATGCGTTGCTGGAGCGCACTTTGTATGTAGATTGATTTCTGTACTTATCTGTTTTGTGCCTAGGCACAAAGTACCTCGGTCAGTGACCCGTACTACCTCGACTAGGCCACAGCTTGTTAGGATTGTCCAAAATAATCCAAATAAATATTTTTTAAACTTTGTATGGAAAATATAATAGTGTTTTTTTGGTTGTATATTCTGGCCGATGATTCATGACTAGATACCCATACACACCTTTCAGTATTACTACACATTAATGTTATTCCCTGTATATACACTAGTGGTTTCTCGCAATTTCGTGCGCATGGGATTTGGTTATACGCGATCCGTCGAGAACCACGTCTTAAATTGGGATGAAAATTATTCTAGGTTCTTTCTCCGGGCTACAGGCTATCTCTATGCCAGGACTTGAAGTTTCAAGACATGGCTCGATTTATCGAGTATACGATAGAATAGTCGAGTAGCCGGTAGAGTATATAAACTAGTTTCATTTTTTATTTGAAATTAACGATCGTTAATTTTTTATTATAATTATTAATCATATTTTCCTATAGTTTTGAATAATGACTCTTGTGTTGAAAACTGGACAAATTGTAGAGCAATGTGCTGGTATCAATGCAACGAAAACTAATTGATTAACGCATCGAGTGATTCGAGCTATCGCCATCTGCATCAGCCCTTATAAGCTCGTATAGCCATGCGATAAAATTTGGAATACCGGCCTAATAGTATCTTTATACCACACCCACTCAGAAAGTGTCTTATTACTCGTTCATAAACGGGTTACAAAGTTCGTAATTTCTCCCTTAAAAATGTGCGGCGGGAAAAGTTATATGGAATTTCATTACTGCCCTCCGAAGCAGGGCAGGAATGTTGTATGAAAATCCATTACTGCCCGGCTAGCTTTCTTTTGTTTTTTAGCAGCGAACATAAAAAAAAAAACACAAACGTCAAACCTCACAAAGGTCTTGTATGAAATAATTAGAAAAAAGAGGCGGGAAACATACAAACCTCAAATAGGTTTTATATCAAATAATTAGAGAAAAGAGGCGGTTTTTTTTTTGTTTTCTATTTTTAATGAAATGAGGATGGCAACCTTATTCTGCAATACGAAAAAAAAGCGCAGCAATTTATTTCGTTGCGTTAAATTTTGTTTTAACTAAATTGATAATTTAACAGTACCTAGCTTTTAATTTTCTAAATAATTTTCCAAAATGTTATCTGATAGTGAAAGCGACGATTTTGTAATAATGACGCCACCAGAAATAAAAAATACAGCCCAAGAAGTCATAAATAACTTACTTCATGAGAAGTCTCGAGCCAAATACGACAAAATTTATAATGATTTTATTTTCCTCGTAGGTGTAGTATAAAGCACTATGTATCACTCGGGAGAAAGTTCTATTTCTGTTCTCGAGTTTCCTTTAAGCCCTCCGCTGCGCGTCGGGCTTAAACATACTCTCGAACAGAAATAGATCGTTTTCTCCCCTCGGTGTACAATGTACTATTCATAATTTGGAACCTTTTTAAAAATTCTCACCATTCAGTTTGTCTGGCAGAAATTGCCCTAAGTAACATTTAAGCAAACTTAAAATTTATTTTTTTACAATACTTACTACGTTGTGCAATAATATAATGTAAAAATGAATTCATATCAATACTTAGACTGACATCATCTTTCTATTTTCCTATCTATCTTTACTTGACATCTTCGATACCTTATCTGAGCTGACATGTAGGTTTAACTGATTATTATATTTTTACAGATCACGTAAGTTCAGTAACATCCGCCAAGCGGCCGAACTTCAAAGAGGATCTGATGAAGATAACGTATCTTCTGAAGAGGATATCGCAATGTAGATTGGATAAATCTGAATACGACTGGATTAAGACTGCCTTATTGTTTCGCACCGGTAAGTTCCACTCGCGCGTTTGTTTACTTCTATTTCATTCATAAATGCATTTTTATGTGATGTTTATCAATGAATGTACATAATGTGCGTGAGGGATAAAAGAACTAAGCTAGGTTATCTTGGTGTAGCATTTAGGCTAATGGTGACGGGTTCGAATCCCACTACGATTTCCCACGGAGTGGCAAAATATTTAGTTTATTTGAATTTATTTTGAGGGCCATCACTGATGAGCTGATTGCCTACTTAGCGAAAATCATAAAAGGTATCACGAATCCCATCCATTGTATCTTGCAAAGTACTCTAAATCCATGAGTTGTCTCAATGTTTCTATCCAGATTCGGCTTCATCATCCCACATGGAGATCCTGCAAGAGCAGGCGATAGCATCTCTCGAGGAGCACCCTCTGTCGAAGGACCGGGCGCGCTTCGGCCGCGTCATGCTCCTCGTGGCCAGCCTCAGCTGCCTCGCCAACCGAGGCGTGTTGGAGCAAATGCTCTTCCCTAACTTTACGGCGGGGGATATTAATAGCACGCTCACTCGGATACTTATGTTTTCGTCGTCTTTGTAAATGTAAATGACGTGTCGTGTAACTGAAGTGTCTTTGAAAATGAAGTACGGCAACATGCCACCGTTTTATAGTAGACATTCCTCCTGCGCGCACTAAGCGCTTCGCTTCCACTTTTATTATGCGCACTGCTAACGTGTGGAACTACCTGCCAGAGTCAGTCTTTCTCGATAGCTATATCAAAGAAAACTAAATATGTTATATACAGCCTAGGAATCTTCAAGTCTCGAGTGAAGTTGGCAAGCGTGCTAGATCGTCGACCGCATCGTCGCTTACTATCAGGTGGCATAGTGGTCAAAGGCAAGCCAATACACAATAAAAAAAAAATATTGTTTATATTTTTTTCATGGCATACGATGAATTGTACGTATTTTAGCAAAGGATCGTGCGGAGCCCACTCCGCTCACAGTGGAAACGGGATTTATTCTAGGTATGTAGTAAATTAATAATTGATTGTTTTACAGCTAATTAGGTGTACCTACTTATAACCACTTTTACAATCTAAATAGAGTAGCGGGTAAGAAAATACCCTGACTGATACTTTTTGATTCCTAACTACTAACCCAAGAATAAAATAATATTTTTTTCAACACACTTGCTCATAAAGTGGCTCTATGGTCACCGCAATTAGGCACAGAATGAAACTGTGAGTTTTTCATTGCTATAACTCACTAGTGAGTTATAGTTTTTATTTTTAAATTTTATTGGTTGAGGTGCTTTGTTCTTAAAAAAGTTTTTATTCAAAAAAAGATCGTGTTTAATAGAACAAATAAATTAATGTTCCTATTGCTTGCTCATTTCATACAACTTCTTATTTAAATAGATAATTTTAACTCGTACGTGTTTAATAAATAATACTTTCACTCAAATATAAATTTTGTTTTCTCTGTAATAAAAGAAAACTTTAAATTCCCCATTTCGTACGTGGCAGAATAGGCACAAACCCTATGCGCGAAAAATAAAAAAAAAACCTCATCCCTTTAGTCTGTGGCTGATCGCAATACGCGCGCATAGTAAAACTGATTATTTTTTCCCGCCATAGCGAATCATTTTTCACAACTCGTTTTCACTGTTGAAAATGAGTTTTTATTGTTATTTTATTCACAAGTGTGTTGAAAAACGTCGTATGATACACGTGTGTATTGATGATTACCGTCCTCGGCTCTCTTAAGACCCTCACCTAACGGCTCGGGTCTCAGTGGCGCCTCAGCGGTAATCACCAACATTACACACTAGTACCATAATGTACTAATAACAATATTACGAATCTCCAATTATTGAACTGTAATGTAAGTGTAAGGTTCTTATGATAATGTGTTGTTTGAAACCTTATTCTACAACGTTTGAAATGTTTCCGTGGAGTTATACGTGCTTGAATATAATTAAATGTAGGTAATAAAAGATAAGTAGGTACCTATTTAAAATTACTACATTAACAATAAGATGTACCTACTTATGAAAAAATGTATAAAATATACTAGAGTTACTAATATGTAAGTCATAAAAAGGTACCTAGTCCATTTATATGTATATTATTAATCTAGATAAATAATTAAGGTAATATAATTTATTTTAATTTTAAATGTGTCCCTTACGTCCTAGTCAAGTTGATCTCGTCTTTAATAATCTATTAAGTAATTTAATCATGCCTAAAGATCTGAAAACGCCTAACTACAGGTACTTATTCTTTTTCAGTATTGATAACGTTTTTTTAATAATTTGTTTTGGTCTTTTATTCTTGAATGCCTTTCGTAATGAAGATTTCTTTGAAGTGTGACTTGTATATTTAACTCGTTAAAGTTCTCAGGCAGGTTCTTGTATTATATTAAATACCTACTAATAAGGTAATTTAAGTCCTTCCTTATTAATAGTATCATTGTTATTTACCCCATATCCATGATTAAATATTTTTAATTGTTGTTATTACTTGAGAACAATGCATGGAATAGGGTAGGTAAGTAGGTACCTACATAATTATATTAAGTAAGTGTCCTATCTATTAGTTAATAAAAAAATTAAATATGATTTGTTGTAATTAAATTGTCCTGACACCATGTAAAATAGACGCATATAATATATACAAATATACATAATGCGTCAAACTAAGATATTACTATTTTCGCTGCACTTTTAGGCTCCAGGGGTTAAAGTGAATTAACTTTTTAAACCTACGTAAAACCTACACTAATTCACATAAACATATTGGTATGTAAATGACGCGAATGTAAATTTTTACTCGTATAATATAATTTACTTATATTGATTAAATTTTTTTTCCGATGGATGAGTGGAAACCCTTGCGATGCTCATGCGGTGCGGTTAGCTACCTCCATGTTGCTCCATATCCACAAACTACTATCTACTTACCTATTTTACATGTTTCATACTTTCTCTTAGGTTGAGTTCAGAAAGTAATTAAAACCAAAATGACTATGCAAGCATTATCACGATTGTGTGTATATTTCTCCTAAGACCATTCACAACAGGAAATATAAATACAAAAATACTCAACCAATAAATAATTTGACAAAGCAAGAACAGCAAAGCGAATATTATTTGTTTTGCGTAAACCGCCGACATGGTTATAAATAAAACTAGAACGATATCAATAACTACGTAAATAATGCAAGTCCATAGGTACATGAGTAATAAGTTCTCGTTGTAAGTCAGTGCTGCCACGACGAGAACAACATTTATCGCGCACAATAATATTCCTATCACAGCATATGTGTGCACTATTATTTCTGAAGCGACAGGGTGGACGCCAAGTGTTTGGAAGAAGGTACTTCCGGTTTCGTAAAGCAGTATTAGAGTAATGCTCGGCACCAAGCCAAGTATAGCTATGATGATTGTTCCAACCTTCAGCGATATGCAATGACAACATCCCTTTGCTAGGGGGCAGTTGTTCAAGACTGACTGAGTCATTGTGCCGAGAATCGGGAAGAATCTGAAAATAATGTTTTAATATATTTATTAAATACATTAGTGTACAATAATGTATTTAATATATTTTTATAGCTTTTGTCTAGCGTCGATGTGGCTGAAGATGGAGCACAATATAGATAGATCTAGAGTAGGGATATTCACTTAACATCGATATATCGAATTTACTCGATGTTTGCCATACGATATATCGGATTAATTCGATGGTTTTTATATTTTTTTCGTTTTTGTTTCACCTACAAACGTATATATATACTCGTCTCAGTCATCTCACCACTAACTTAGTAGCACAATTCTATTCAGGTAACACTAATAGAAAATCACTATTTAGTAAAGCTATCAGAGACCACAGTAACATTACTCTGGACTCTAATTCTACATTCGCACATACGAAATGAAGAACCGCAAACTTCTTGCGTTTGACTAGAAAAAGGTCATTTATTAAACTTTTGTGGAAAAAATATCAATGTTTTCAAGTGATATATTGATAAACATCGAAGCTGGGATCCGATGTTTTACGTCGAATATAAATATCGATATATTTTTTAAGTGGACACCCCTAGTCTAGAGGAAGTAGGTTGACAGGCTGCTCAGCTGCCCATCTTCCTCGTCCCTACTCGTCTGGAGAGAGAATTCGTATGAATGATGACGTTTAAATATTCTTTCCACGTCCATACTATGTATGTTATGTATGTATGTTACCGGCAAGGTGCATGTTCAGACTATCTAGTTATTTTGCAGATTATCAAGGCAAGTGGGAACACCTACCTACGTTGTTGTGAGCAAAATAGTTTTGCTTCGCAGATTACCAGCTAGTTATTCTGTTATTCTGTAGATGCCCTGAATAATCTACAGATTAACGACCAAGCATTCGTAAAGAATACTAGCTATAAGTTGCGAATTGCCGCACCCCGCTCCTACGTGGTCGGACTTACTCTTAAAAAACCTAGAAGGATCATGCTTTGAAATATTAAATCTACAAATAGAATTTAAATTTCATTGAAACTAGCAGTTTGCTCAAAACCAACTAAATGTCAAAGCCGTTAAAATACTTGAAGAAATACCGTGACTAAAACCTTAGGTTCTATTAAATCTACTATGGTATAACGTAATCATAATATATTATATTAAAAAAATTTAAATCCATCGAAAATCATCATTTGAAATTGCCACTGAAACTTGCACTTATGACTTTAGTCGAAATGTCATAAACTGACACTGACTTACCGATAAGCGGCATTGACTTCGACATATCAATGGACGGCTGTCATCTAAGATTTAGTAATTATATACTACGTCTTTGGCTGTCATTGACCATAAGATTGAAACTTTATAACTCATTGAGGTTTCCTCAATGTTATAACCATTATTCCTCAATGGTTATAACTACTATTTTATTTTAGCTAAATAGGATTTCGATCATTTAAAAATAGAACAGATTGTATAATTACACAAAATAATATAAAATGGAGTAACATCCGGCCACGGGGGTTCGGAATAGATCATGATTTTTCACAAAGGGGGTGAGGGGGTGTAATGCTATAAACATGTGTATTTTTTTTTGTTGAACTCGCATTTTCTAGACCGAAAAGCGGCGCGTGCTACGAGTACTATAAGCTGAAAGTTAAGCCAGAAATCAGTTACATCACTGCGACTCAAAATGGCCGACCTGGCCGAAAGGCGGAGGTACGTGACGTCAACACAAAAAGTGGCCAATAAACGAAGTAACTATTATCTTTTTATTTAATGAATATATACTGTTTAACAGAGTGCAAAGGACAATATTTTGGTATGGAAGTTTTCGTGAGTTTGAATCATTATAAATATTTATTTTTATAATTAACGCGGCGACCACCGCCCGCCTGAGTGGTTGCCGCGATCTCGCAGCGTAATCACGCGCCTGATGAAGAGCATCGGACATGCTCGAAACTTAGGTCGACTATTTCGACAAACTACCTACGTGATTCCTAGCCGTTTTATTAAATATTTATAAGGTTTTGGTAGTTCAATGTCGATTTGCATCACATTTGTATGACACATAAAATGTATATGTAACTGTAAAAGCCCATATATTGGTAAATCCTAAGATCTTCCAGGAAAACCTAAGATTTAATAACTCTTTATGGTAAAAGTTCGAAATGTTCTGCGATCATCGTTAATTTCCAACATTTACCATCATTCACTCGGTATATCTTAGATTTACCTCCGGTAAACGTTAAAAAAATATTCAAGCCTTGACGTGTCGGCACATCGCCTAGTACTCTCGGGTATCTACTAATCTAAGGCAAAGTCATATATTATTATAAGAGTCAGAAGAATTTTCATTTTGTTAAAATGCATTTTATCTACATAGTTAGACCCAGTTATAGCTGATAATCATCTCAGATCAATAGTTACAAGAATAATACACACACAAACCAACAAATACCAACCGTCATTGGTACAACGTGGCATGTTCCAAACGCTAATGTAAAATTACGAAAAATGGTCTCTTTTTTATAAAACTCTTACATTTACCGACCCAGGTTAGTAAATCCTAAGATTTACTATTAAAACCTAAGATTACCGGGCTTAACTTAATTACCGGGATTAACGGGCTTTTACAGTAACATACAGACGCATGTTAACTCTCTTGTTAATTTATGCTTGTGTCACTCTAGTGTCACTGTCACTTGTAGTTGTGCCGTGGTTGTGCCTCAGAGTAATATACTCTGAGAGTTGTGCAGTGTAAAGTTAACTAAAGTTTGATCTTTTCGTTTCTTTGGTCTTAGGTGTTGTGGCGGCAAGTGTAAAGTAGAAGCACGTGAAAGCAAGAAATAAAATGATTTTGAAATTCCGTTTAAGTAGATCTTTCAGTTTGCTCAACTGATACCCGTGTTTATGTGCCGTGTACGTTATTTATTTTTGTTAAGTTTTTAATTTTTATTTAAGCACGTTTAATCGTACAAAGTTGTGAAAAATTTTTTGTCTTAAAAATTGTTGCAAAGTATAAGTATGGCTTAAAACCAGCACTCTTCATTTCAATTAATTACTTTATAAACGCAATAAACAAGTGAATAAGAAAGTAACACATGCATCAGCTTGAATAAATAATAAATAAAGTGGTTATTGCGCTGAAGTTTCAAAATTTCCAATTTATCGACAATGGAAGTAGAAACAATATCCAAAGAAGAAAAGGTAAGCAAACGTAAAAAAAAAACACTTTTCAAGTTATCGATACTAAGTTATGTTCAGGTTTTGAAAAGTGTTTTTTTTTCCTGTACTTTAGTTTAAATTGTTCGCATATTTGTATTACGAAATCGGTTAATAGTGATATCAAAAGTTATGCAAAAAGACAACACGAACAGTATCTAAAATCTGAAATCATTTGAACTACCTACTCCATTTACATAACAAATATCTTGCAATGCAATATTCAAACGATTCTCATAAACCAGTTCATATGTTGGTCAGTTTATTGGGTATGAAATCATAAATAAGGCACAATAATCAGTACACCAGGTATAATATTCATACTATGATAGTAAGCAGGCTTGAAGGATCATAATTTTAAATTTAATACATCTACATTATAATTATTATAATAATGTACTTGTAATCTTAGTGTGACCTCGAGTAAATTTACTTATCATCTATTCAAAGATGTTACACATATATCTATCTTAAATTATGTATATAATAGTATTATCTCTTATTCCATGTTTATGGTAATTTTTTATTGCACAAGGCGCTGTAAAAATAAGTACTTGTTTATATCTAAATATAGAGTCTAAATTTAAAAAGCACCTTCGAAAAGACAAAAACATTATTATGATTTTTTTTAAACTTAGTTGATTTAATGGGTTACTTTAGGGGAAATGTTTTTGTTGGGCACTATGGTTGATTAAACCCAGTTTTACTTGTCAGAAAACCATATTGATTTTTTAGAAATTATATATTTTGTCCTCACTCCTTTTTTCAAAAACTCAAATACACAGTATTTATTTATTAATAATAATTTACAAGTGACACTCACATTTAAGTTTAAAGACCAACTATTGTTTCAACCTCAACCCGTTGTTGAAACTATAGTTGGACTACTTCAATGTGAGTGTCCCCGGAAATTATACAGTATTTATTTTCTCATAAATGCACTTGATATTTCCTCTGAACAAATCTTCCTCACTGCAAAGGACCTACCCTGAAGGTCCCAAAATTTTGCCACACCCTGTTGTACATAGATATTGAGCTGTGTTTATTTTTTTTCAGTATGAAAGGAAGAAGCCATGGTTCAAACAAATAACGGTAGAGCCTACAATGTTCTTCTACATGATGGCATTCATGATAACCAATGTAATAGAACAGACCTTCTACGTATTCCAAACATGCAGAGTTAACCATGGTTACAGTGAAGAGATTTGTTACAACATTAGTGACTATGAAGATATTAATAAAGAAGTGCAGGTAAGGCCTTACTCTGAAACAGATAAATATAACCTGGTTGTATTCAAATAAAAAAATTAACATACATTTACTTGACTAGTGTGCCACATCTTCAATCGCATCATCACAACAAATAAACTCTGTAATATAGCATTAGCTTGATCTGTAAATAAATATATAACACTATGTTGCGTTTTTCAACAGGTGGAGCTAATTATTAAAGTCTTGCAAATAGAAATACATCCATCCTGTTATAATCTTCATAGTGATAGCATAATACTAAAACAAATGATATATGTCTTTGTTATATAATCATATATTAATAACAACCATAATGTATATGAAAACAATATCATTGTTTGAAGGCTTGTAGTGAAGACTCAAGTATTCAATTTGCAGGTAACAGTCTCGACATTCCACCAATGGAATGGCATTGCCAGCCACATTGTGCCGCTGATGCTGGCATTCTTTCTGGGCTCGTACAGTGACAAGAGAGGCAGGAAGTTCATATTACTTGCTGGCCTCCTCGGCAAGCTTTATTTTTCTATAATGATTACCATAAACACTATGAATGGTAAGCCTCATCAGAAGTTTCGTTCGTCGCCCCTTCATTTCACTTCACATCTTAGATCTCCGCCGCGCCCCGACAAGCTACCTCTCCGGTTCACTCTGCCTCGTAGGCTCGCTTAAAGCGATCTCTTCCAGACAACCTAAGACAATCCTGCTGAACGTCATTTATCTGTTTTACATAACAATGCTGTTTTGTAAAATGATTATCGGTTTTGTATAAAACAGCGGATTATATAATCCAACTATGACATGCATAACTATCAGAGAGCAGACCCTGTACTTACAGGTTCGTCCTTCCATTCACGTTGGATTCCGACTCCTTTTTATGCATTCATCAAAGAATTCCAACGCAAATTAGCTACCATAACGTATCTAATAATAGCCAATAGCCAATTATTTTTTGTCTGAACCATGGCGAGTTGCTACTAAAGAAACGCCTGAATGCCAGCTAATAAGTAGGTATATTAAAATACATATGTACGGGCCGAAGACGTCATCAACTTATAAGTGTAGATATGCTCGATAGTAGATATATTATAGCCGTATTTTTAACATTCAGTTAGATGAAATATTGAGCAATAAATGATGAAATAAGCAGATAAGCAATGCAGAGATAGTTCAATAGTAGAAACAGTAACAAATATTAGTTCAAAGCTGAACCACGCTGAACTAATCTTATTATACACACCTACTTGTTGATTATTATCTCAAGTCTTATTCATAAAGATATAACGTACGAAATGATTTTTCTCACACCTATTATAGTCAGGTACAGTCAATGAATAAACTGCTTAGTAATACCAGTTAAATTAATTTAATTCTTGATGCACTTTAATTGATCTATTTACTGGCGGCGGCACGTTCTAGACCAATGTCTTATTTAATTCGACAAAGAACAGCGCTCTCGTAGGTTCCCGTATCTTTTTTCTAACTTGTAAATACTTCATATATTCTAGTTCTAGATGGGAGCCGAAACTGAGTTTCGAATTACGCTGCTGCTCTGAAAGTCATTCAATGTGATCCATCCAGAATTTCTATAAAATAAAAAAGCATGACAACATACTTCCCCTGTGTGTTTTACGGTTCTGCATTTGCATTGCACAAAAAAATTAAGTTTTTCTGTACCAACAATTTAAGTGCATAAATATATTATTACGTATTAAAAAAAAAAGAAGAGGTTGGTCTATGCAGCTGCATAGTTGTCCAAGTTGTGGATGCAGCTAGCAAATTTAGTCCAAGAATCGTGAAGACATTTCCACATTGATTACTGCAGCGATTGCAAAGCACGTGATGATTATGTTAACACTAAACGGTGGTAGGTAACCTATTATTTCCACTACATTCTAGCATGGCCAGTAGAGTACATTATCTACACGGCTGCGTTTCCCAGCGCGCTAACTGGCGCCGACTTAGCGATTTTCGCCGGCTGCTTCTCGTACATCGCCGACGTGTCTTCCGTCAAGAATCGGACGCTAAGAGTCGGCATTCTGGATGTGGTGTACCTGAGCGCTATGCCATCGGGAATTGCAATAGGTTTGTACGCCTAGGCTAACTATGTATACGTATCAAGTAAATGAGGGCAATTGAGGTAAGAAATTGCAGTGCATTTTCATAGATCACAGGCGAGGTAATGTTGCACGCTTTATCATGCGGAACTCTTGCAGGTAGAGATATATATCATCATCAGCTCATCATGATCCCACTGTTGGGACACGGGCCTTCTGTCATAGAGAGTATAGGCATAATCAACAACGCTGCCACAGTGCGGGCTGGTTGATGTCACATGTCCTTGAACTTTTGTGATTAATTATTGAACATGCCGGTTTCCTCACGATGTTTTCCTTCACCGTTTTTAGAGCGAGCGAGTGTCAAATACGCATATATGTAACTTAAGAAAGTCAGTGGTGCGAGGCCAGTGGGATTCGAATTCGGACGCGTCGCATCGACAGTTGCACGTGCTCCCACTGAGCCACACTCGCTCTTATATGTTACAGGTATATTAGGTATTTCTGCTGTAAGCTATAATTATAGGGCAGGTGTAGAAATTACAGGGCTGATGACGTAATTGGATATTGGGAGCCGTGTGACGGGTAATTTTGATAGTATTTGGCAAATTAATTAAAAACCGTTATTTTTGTTCAAGTATTCGCGATTATATTTTGTATACCAGCACAAGTAGTTTGACGTAAGCTACGTTAAGCCTTGTCACACATAGGTACCTACTTACGATAACCATTGTGCACATGACACATTTATCTTGCTCGTGGTAGGTCTCTCGTATGCGGGAGGCCGTCTGGGTAGGTACCACAGCATTTAGTTACTCTGCCGCCAAGCAGTAGTGCGCAAGCTGTGTTCTGGTTTGAAGGGCATTGCAGCCAGCGAAATTACTGGGCTTATGAGACTTAATATCTGATGTCTCGGGGTGTTGACAGCAATGCAGTGCTACGCAGTGCTTTTTGTGGTATTATAAGTTCTGGGTTGTTCTGCAATTGTTATATCAGGCGAACGACTTGCTCGAATCAACACTCAGTTCTACAAAATAAAACTTAATGTTTTTTTATGCTGTCGTGATTATGGGACAACATTTGCCACTTTAATTTATACAATCATCTTTCTGTTTTACAAATCTACACCACACTTCAACTATTAATTATATTTCAATGGAACATCAAAATAAAAATTTACATCTACTGGAGGTACCTATTGTCACAGAATAAATAATAGTACACGCCTTTTTTCTATTTTTTTAGATGGCTAAAATTGTCGGAGATATCACAAATCGATCGAAAACAAGTAGGTAGCTACGTGTGAGGAAGTCTGGGCGTACTTCACGATTCACGTACGTGATTACCGATAAGATACGGGAGAGTAGACTGCGATGGTACAGACAATATACATATGATAAGGCGGTCATTATATTATGTTGGGAAACAGGTATGAGAGCTTTCTGTCCCCAGTGGAAGATTTAGATGCAAATTCAAGAAAAGATATCGATGCGGTCGAGGATGTAACCCGCTTGCCTAGTAAATACTTATAGACGACGGCAGTGCGTTCCACTCCTTCGCTGTACGTATTATGACGGACATTAGTGAATGCGTGTTACCCGAAGACGATGTTGAGGATATAGGGAAGTAGAGAGAGAAGATACAGAAAGGTGATCTCACCCAGCAAAGCTATAAAATAATATAAACCTACTATTTATCTATCGTATCGCATCTCATGTTAATTATTATATCTATTTGTATAGACTACTATAGACAATTTATAAATGCACTCCTTGAATGCGAAATTGTTAATTGAATGTTGTATACAACGGGGCTGGGTTTCAGCAAATTACAAATCTAAGATGTACCTAATTGTTAGGTACATTGTTGATTTGTAGTTTCTTTCAATTTTTTTATTATATTCAAATCGCGAAACTGCCTACTTATAAAATTTGTTTGTTTCTAGGTAATCTCCTATACACAAAAGTAGTGAATCGATCTTTCACCGCCATGTTCGCCATCAACTCATGCCTGATGGTTGTAGCCACCGCATACACCTTTATATTCCTCAAATGGCAGACCAGACCCGAACAGAAGTCGCTAAAGCAAGCCGGCGTTACAAATCCTGTCACTGACTTCCTGGACGTCAACAACATGGTTGGGACTTTACGAACGCTGACGAAGAGTAGGCCGAATAACCGAAGACTGTTCCTATGGCTGCTACTCATTTCTATGGCGTTCTACACATTCCAGAGAGGTGAGTCTATGTGTTAGCACCAGCGACTTAATCTTCATAGTATTAGAATCATAGCGATCACCTAGAATTTAGGAACTACTTTTTCCAGGATGAAAAGTGAACGGGCCTACCCAGACTTCAGAATATTTCTATATTTAGCAATTTTATTTTGCAACGCGCTTTCCGCCTCTACCCCAAGCCAGACAGGCGGTCGTTGGCTAACGCGATTGATGCTGCACGCATTTTGTGACAAATCGTTTATAATATCGAAATAAAACATTATTTTTGTAAATAAATATAATTTAACTCATATTGAGTTACACCTACGCCAAAGTGAAGTTCGCGTTTATTTTTCGAAAAATAATATAATATTGAATGTATTGCTCATGCTTGGCGAAATTCTGAAGATATATTTTAAAAAATATATTTAACTGCTCGAGCAGGGATCCAACCTGCGCCTTCAGAATACCGTCCCGACGCTTTAACCACTGGGCCACCTAGCCAACTGCTCGAGCTACTAAGTTTCTTGTATCTTATCGTCGTATACGAACGATTCTACGTCACGTTCACATTGATCAGCCGAAACCTTCGATCCCTGCCCGAGCATTTTCAGTTTTCTTTCTGATTATTTAAAATCTTAATATAATAGTGATAATGATATATGTATCAAATAAATATAAATCATATACTCATATATTTCAGACGAGCGTCCAGTGATGTACCTCTACACATCCAAGGTGTTCAAATGGGATGCGACCACGTTCAGCCACTTCCGAACTTACCTGAGCGTCCTCTACGTGTTCGCGATGCTCTTCGGAATCCCCCTCATGACAAAGTTACTGCATTGGAGAGACACTGTTAGTACTCATACTATAGTATTCGCTGTAGGTACTCTTCGGTTTCCCCTTAATGATAAGTTTAGTGCATTGGAGAGAAGAAGTTAGTTCTCTTACTTTAGTGTTTACCATGCTCTTCAGTATCCCCCTCATGACAATGTTACTGCACTGGAAACACACTGTTAGTACTCCTACTTTAGTGTTCGCCATGCTCTTCGGTATCGTATCCCCCTTATGGCAAAGTTACTGCATTAGAAAGACCCTGTGAGTACTTCTACTATAGTGTTCGCCAGGCTCTATGGTATGGTATTCCCCTTATGACAAAGTTACTGCAATGGAAAGACACTGAGTACTCCTACTATATTTTTCGCCATGCTCTTCGGTATCGTATCTCTCTTATGGCAAAGTTACTGCAATGGAAAGACACTGAGCACTCCTACTATATTTTTCTCCATGCTTTTCGGTATCGTATCTCCCTTATAGCAAAGTTACTGCAATGGAAAGACACTGAGTACTCCTACTATATTTTTCGCCATGCTCTTCGGTATCGTATTTCCCTTATGGCAAAGTTACTGCAATGGAAAGACACTGAGTACTCCTACTATATTTTTCGCCATGCTCTTCGGTATCGTATCTCTCTTATGACAAAGTTACTGCAATGGAAAGACACTGAGTACTCCTACTATATTTTTCGCCATGCTCTTCGGTATCGTATTTCCCTTGTGGCAAAGTTACTGCAATGGAAAGACACTGAGTACTCCTACTATATTTTTCGCCATGCTCTTCGGTATCGTATCTCTCTTATGACAATGTTACTGCAATGGAAAGACACTGAGTACTCCTACTATATTTTTCGCCATGCTTTTCGGTATCGTATTTCCCTTGTGGCAAAGTTACTGCAATGGAAAGACACTGAGTACTCCTACTATATTTTTCGCCATGCTCTTCGGTATCGTATCTCTCTTATGACAAAGTTACTGCAATGGAAAGACACTGAGTACTCCTACTATATTTTTCGCCATGCTCTTCGGTATCGTATCTCCCTTATGGCAAAGTTACTGCAATGGAAATACACAGTACTCCTACTATATTTTTCTCCATGCTCTTCGGTATCGTAACTCCCTTATGGCAATGTTACTGCAATGGAAAGACACTGAGTACTCCTTCTATATTTTTCGCCATGGTCTTCGGTATCGTATCCCCCTTATGACAAAGTTACTGCATTGGAAAGACATTTTGAGTACTCCTACTATAGTGTTCGCCAGGCTCTTCGGTACCGCATCCCCCTTATTACAAAGTTACTGCATTAGAAAGACACTGTGAGTACTCCTACTATAGTGTTCGCCATGTTCTCCGGTAATGTATACTCCTCATGACAAAGTTACTGCATTGGAGACACAATGTGAAGTGCCACGTAAAACAAAATGCAAAGTGACAGAAATGCGATCCTCAGGTCAACCGGGATTTTTACATTATAGCATGCCTTATGTCAAGTGAGGACACACTTCATCTCTATTAAGGGCTGACCTGCTTTATCAGATTAGCTACTAAATTGACATATAAATGTAGCAAGTAGTAGAGAAGTATATGAGTAGGTATTCCTATATATTTATAAAAAGATAAAACTCACTGAATGCTAGTGGTTCTTGCGGTGAAACTCTCAAATTCTATCGTTATGAACTACCCTAATGCCTAATTTCATAAAGATCCAAACGATATTACGCAAGTTATCGTCGAACAAACAGACAAACATACAAACGCCGAGTTGTCCTAGTAGTAGAAACGGATACCTCGCTTGCTCGGTCAGTAAACAGTACAGTTGTTTATTTAGCGAAAAGCTTTGCGGAGATAAATCATTAAATAATATCTAGCAAAGGTTGTTGTTTGAATAGGTGCAATGAAATATCTGATATTGTTTAATTAATAATTAGGTTAACCGTGGCTGATTTAAGTACATAAATGCTTCGGTATTTACATACGCAGTTTGCTTATTCATATTTTATATAATGTACTTATTAATGTAGATAGGTAAAACCGTGCCCTTACTATGCCAGTTGGCAAAGCCGCACGTGCCAAACGCAAGCAAAATCGTGCCGCGCAGTATATATTTTTTTATTAACTTTGGGTGACTCCTATCTTCACAGCAAACCGTAGCTATGGTATTTTACAAACTAACTGGTCTAATCTCACACAGTTACGTGCGAACGCTCGCGACGTACGCCGCGGCTTGACCTCCCAGAGATAACTCCCAGAAGACTTCCAAAATGTCCGAATCCTGGTCGGAGTAATGTCGACATTACCCGTGAGTCTCAGCTGTTTGTTTCATGTATAACAACAGGCCGATACCCGCGACTCTGTCTGCGTAGAATTCGGTTAAAGGTTTTCCCTTGATGAAATGTAGGCATCCATATCTCCTATTCCTAACGTGGTTAGACCTCTTTTGATGCCTGCACCAAATTTTATCAGTCCGTTCAGTCCTTTTGGAGCTAAGTGGTAAAACACACACAGAGATACAAACACATTTTCGCATTTATAATAACTAACTCGTTGTCGATCGATTCGATATGATATCGTACGATTAAAAATATTGCACACAAAACTAATATCGTCAATGCAACATGTAATCGATACCGATAATGTAGCCAAAACCGTGTCGAATTCTCGGGGCGGAATAAGTCGAAAACGTGGTCGATATCCAGTCGAATCGATTCGGTATTCGGTGAGGTTTTGAATCGGGGGACTGATCTCATCTCATTTACTTAACTCAGTTGACCGGCCCTCGCAGGTGATAGTAATGCTGGGCGCCACGGCTCACATCTGCGGTCACCTCATCTACGCGCAAGCGACGGTCGACAAGATGATGTATGTGGGAGCAACCGCGGCTTCGCTCGGCCCGTGCGTCGCGCCACTCATACGGTCGATGACGTCGAAAGTGCTGCCGCCTGGTGAAAGAGGTAAGCTACTTTTTTTGTTTATCGCATTCTTGGCTCATTTTTAAAGTCCGTCGCAAAAAGGAGGGGTTATAAGTTTGACCACTACGTGTGTCTGTCTCTGGCACCGTAGCTCTTAAACGGGTGAACCGACTTGATGCGGATTTTTTTATTTGAAAGCAGCTTTTTAGGCGGTGGTTCGTAGACATGTTTTATGGTGTAGGGGGGTTCCTTAAATTTTATATGTTAATATTGTTCAAACCTCGGCTGGAGAGAAATATTTTAATATATATTTTTTATACATTTGAGTGACGAGACAAACTGGTTCACCTGGTGGTAAGCGACCCATAACAGTTGCAGAAGTTTTTTATGCGTGTAGCAAAGAGAAACCAATACTACGTAGGTATATAGGTAGTACGTTTAGGTACGAGTACAGTAATTACTCTAAAACTACTGAACTGATTTGTTTGACTATTTTATTGCGTGAAAGAGTATGCATACTCTTAAACCATGGCTAAGATCTAAAGATGCACTTTTATAACACTTGCAAACGTACCTACATAGTACTTTTATTTTGTCTGTGGCAAAAGGATGATTTCGTACTTTCGTATTCGCATTCGTAACGATGATTCATTTTTACAAGCTTTTATTAAATATGCAATGTTTAGGTCAAATCTTACAAGTTGAATCAGAACTGCTTTCTCTAGTCCTACGGAGTGAAAAATTTTGCATATTTGTCAAAATCCGATGACAATGCAATATTACGGTGACAGCCAGCTGATCTGATATTGGAGACCGAAGGTGGGCAATGGAACTCCTTGACGGATAATCGTTAACTACTAGTGTTTAGGCTCATTTTAATCTGCTCGCGGTTCTAATTACGAATTTGTTGAAAGTTTGTCTTGAAAAAAATATTTTTTAACAATAATCTTATAATTTGAAAGTATGTTCCTACTTGACATTTGAGGTCGATAATTTTTTTTTACATAAATAATACACATAATAAACTATAACCTTGTTCGCAGGCGTGGCGTACGCATTTCTGTCTGTGATGGAAAACGCAGTGGCGATGTTTGCGTCTGTCATATATTCGCAGCTCTACAAGGCGACTCTGGACACTCATTTCATCAACGCGATATTTTATTTGACGATCTGCACTCAGGTCGTCGTATTCCTTTCTGCGCTGTAAGTATTGCATTCAGTGGTAGAGTCATTGTAATAATTGAAGTTCATAAGTGCGTCTGTGATGCCAGATCTCTAAATTTTTGGTATCACAGGCGCACTTATGAACCTCAAATTATATGACTACCACCGTATCGGAAAAAGAACCACTACTCAGAAGATACGGCAAGAAACTGAGGAGCATTTTTTTACATATTTTGTAATATTTTTGGTTAATACAATGTTATGTTTGATATGTATCAGTTGGCTACTTTGCAGAGTCGAATGTTCCATCATCAGCCCATCACGTTCCTATTGCTGAGACACGGGCCTTCTCTCATAGAGAGAGTATGGCTGGCTCAGTGCCAGTGCGGGTTGATGGATGTCACATATATCTATTTCACGTTGGCACTAGCGGCACAATCTTACTTCAACTCTTAGGGTTAAAAGTGCTTCTTTAGCCCCGCTCATGTTATCTTCATTGTTACAGATCTATGGAAATATTGCTAAAGGGAAAGAAACTAGAGGCGATGATTGAACCAGAAGAAAAGAGCATATCAACGTAACAAACGTGAAAAATAACTTATGAAGTGACATAAGTTATTTATTGAATTATGTGATAGAGAATTTTATTTAAAACTCGAATTATGCTACACGTCTATTGTATTATATAAATAGAAATATATATACACGTTACAAAAAATGCCAAAATTGTTTTAGTTTCTTATCGAACCAATTCCTTTTTCCATTTTATTTACTACGAAAACGAGCCTTTGTCTCTTCGCTAAAGAATTCTCATCGTTTTTAACCCCCGACTAAAAATGCGTAGTACTATAAGTTTAACCACTATGTGTGTCTGTCTGTGGCACTTTGAACCGATTTGGATGCGGGGTGTTTTTTAATTTGAAAGCAGGTTTTCTAGCGGTGGTTCTTAGACATGTTTTATAAAAATCGGTACATGATAAGCAAAAGCCGTCCAACGATGCCAAAACAAAGTACTTATAATAATAATAAATAATATATTTATTTGGCCAGCTAACAATTAACATTTTTTTATACATATCGGAGATGTAGAACAATTTGTAATTGTTAAGTGTATTACTTAGGGATATCGTAACCTTTTCACTGCCAAGGTAGGCATAACGACAAGGTAGGCATGACGAAGACACGAAAAAGTGCACTCTACGCCGAAGTCGGCTTGAGCCGACTAAAACGTACCCATGAATGTGCTTCTAAAGCGTGGCGCTTAAAAAGTTACATAAAAGATATACTATTATCTTTTACTTGTGGTAGGTCTCTCGTAACCGGGAGGTCGTCTGGGTAGGTACCACCGCTTTGCCAGTTATTCTACCGCCAAACAATAGTGCGCAAGGATACTGTGTTTCGGTTTGAAGGGCATTGTAGCCAGTTAAATTACTGGTCATATGAACCAAAATCTGATGACTCAGGGCGATGAGCGCCATGTAGTGCTACGCAGGATTCCCTGTATCTAGGGAAAGAGGAACTATAAGGTTCATGTTCCCAACACCAGACACGAAAAAAATGCCTATCTTTTTTTCTGTGCACAAACATTTGTACCGTCGCGGGAATCGAACCCGCTACCTCAGTGGTGTATGAGATTTGAGCCAACGCGCCTAACCGCTACATTACAGAGGCTGTTGTATGGGGGGCGATAGTCTCGTGAAATAAAACAAATTATATCGACACACATTGTTTTATATTTGTTACAATGAGAAGGGTGTAAAGCACTCATTATTACTTCTTTTCTTTTATAAAAGCTTCATTAGATATAAATTAGGTACATCTCTTTTTAAGCGGCTTCATAAAAGGAGAAGGTTCTCTGTTCGATTGTTTTTTTTTTAATGTTTGTTACCTCAGAACTCCCGTCATGTATGAACCGATTAGGAAAAATATTTATGCGTTGGGTTCAGTATAGCAACGAAGTGGTCCCATATACATTTCATCGATATTTAACCTTGCATTTCGAAGATACATCGAAGTCGGTTTTGTTTTTTTCTAAAAATTAATTATTACAAATCCAACACTATAAAAATCATAATAATATTATTAAAAAAAAGGTTTGTATGCAAATATGTTTGTTACTTCTTCACGCTGCGCCGTAACGACTCAAAGTATTTGGGTGAAAGATACGTCTTCTTATATTTATCTAGATCCAACCAGCTGAGAATGTAGTCCTTCACCATGAGGCGAGCGTGGCGAAGGCCGGGCAGGTCCTTCGGGCTGGAGGGGTACATGTTGGCGCAATGAGCGGTTCCTGAAAACAGTAATTTCCTTCACAATAACCACAGAATACTAAGGGACAGAATGATCACTCCGCAAAGAAATTTAAACAAATAGCGACTTTTGCTATGACACAATAAAATTCAATTCAGCTCGCGTAGCGCTGCATACCTACCAGTCATATTAACCTACAGAGCGCCTCTCTTTCTATCGCATAGCTCTTATCACTTCTGACGCGGCACGTGTAACGACGCGCGACCCGCCGGCGGTGTCCGGCTATGTACTTGTAGCTTCGTACCTACAGTGCGGAGTGCGCTAGGCCTGGTAATATTATAAATGCCAAAGTTTGTGTGTCTGAATGTTTGTTACTAAACCGATTTTGATAAAATTTGAAATGTTATAGGCTATCTTTTTATCCCGGGAAACTGCGGGTGAAACCGTGAGGCACAGCTAGTAAGCTTAAGCCTAAGTCTTTTTTAAATACTATTTATTAGAGCGAGTGTGGATCAGCGGGAACTCGTGCACCTTTCGATCCGACGCACCTGGGTTCGAATCCCGACTCGGCCCTGCGCCAATGACTTATAGTTTAGTGTAGATTTTGCACGCTCGCTCTACGGTGAAGGAAAACATCGTGATGAAACCCGCTTACGCGCTTTGGAGTGGTTGTAATACCACCCACCGAACAAAGCCTAGACGTCAAGCGACCTAGTCGTGTTTCGGGATGATGTTCGGTGAACCATCGGGGAGACGGGTCTGAGCAGCCGCTCAACTGCCGTCACTCTCTAAATCTAAGTGCTCCGTCTTAGGCCACATCATCGTTTCACATCAGGCGAGATAGAGGCCAAACATAAATCTATTAAGCGTGCGGGGCAGGGCCCAAACTACCGGTGGTTAGGGCTGCAGAGTGAGGAACCTCCTAACAATACTTGGCATGTTAAGGAGTACTGCCGCATGCATCTGGCCCTTGATCCAACCGTCTACCGAGAGCCTATTGAGACGTTGGTCGAGGCTAATAGGCCGTTCGCCGAAACAACTATCTGGACAATGATCGTCGAGTCAAAATCCCGCATGGCGGTTACCTCGTGGGCCAAGTCAAGGCATTGCTGAGCTCGTCTTTCTCGGCCTTGTTATTTATATTAGTTATTATAGCCGCATCAAATTGTTATTATTTAATTACGAACCTTTGATCAAGATGACTCCGACATTTTTCTCATCATTATGGTTAAAAATGAAGAAATCAGTTTCATCCCTATGGATGAGAACACCGTCTTCATTATCCATTTGCTGATTTTGCGTAATGCCCAGAGCGTGCCACGGATCAATAGTCCCGTGGACGTACGCAACTCGGCTGGCGGATATGTTTAGAGCTCCGTAGTTGGTATTGGTCCAGTGAGCACCATCATATATAAACTTCTTGTTGAATCTGAAACCACGAATGTATGTGCTGATTACTGATTAACCTCTTGTGAACGGGGTCCTCACATGTAGCCTTACACTCACAGCTAAAATTGCATACGTCAGTGATGTGAGGTTGCATCAAACAGGTGTAGGAACTTAATTAAAAAGCAAAGGAGTGGAACTCTCTGCCGGCATCTGTTTCCAGATGGCTATAATCTGGGTGTCTTTAAGACAAGAGTGAACCTGTTTCTTCTAGGCGAGCGTGCTACATCTTTGACAGCATCGTCACTTAACAACAGCTGAGATAGCGGACAAACGCAAGCTTATAAGTAATAAGAAAAATATGGCTAGAAACTTAAAAATAAATATTAAAAAAAACATTTATTTCTCTCAGTAACAACTTTGTGAGACCCTAACTACTAAACTAGGCTGCAAGCTAAAATTGACGTAACTCTGTTGCCGTAGCCGAAAACGGTTCTGAATGCATCATCATCATCAATCCTTAACGGTTTGGACAGGGTTGATGTCACATATTAGATAGGTATTTCTTTCTACTATATCGGTAACTGGTATACCGAGGACAAAATCGGAACAGGACCAGACGGCAAAGCGGCTTTTGGATTTAGGCTTGGGTAAAATAAAACCTTCCTTTAATGAGGTTCATCTTGTAATAATGTTACCTACTACTATTAATAATACTGTGGTCATACCAGGATTGCCTACTGTGGCTAAATTATTTATACTAGGTACTTTGTTTATGATAGAAATTTTATAAAGAATATATTTATGTAGTATAGTTATACACAAGTATAACGTATACAGGGTGTCTGGTAATGAGTGAATAAACCAGTAGGTACATTTTGGGGGCAAGGCAGATCAGAAAGATGTAATACCTAAACCGTTTGTGACTTATGTATAATTTATTTATAAAATCATATTAATCTTTTTTAGTTAAGTTTCCTTTAAATTATTTAGACATTTATTGTTAGTTTTATTAGATTTGAATTACATTAGGATAAATAGTAATAAGTAAAAAAAATTGAGTTTATGGAAATTGTCATTTTTGCCTCTGTGAATTTAATTTAGAATTGGGGTACTCATACACACGCATTAAAATGTGGTGGTAGCTATGACCACTTAAATATTGTAAGAATCCTTCATTTTAACCGACTTCAAAATAGGAGAAGGATCTCTATTCGATTGTATTTTTTTTTGTTACGTTTTTTTGTGTTGGGTTCAGTATAGCTACGAAGTGGTCCCATATAAATTTCATCGATATTTGACCTTGGACTACAAAGATACATTGAAGTCGGTTTTTTTTGTTAGATAAAGCGTATACTTGTTTACGATCATGCATCTGGTTGTAAATAAATGTATGGGAACCTACATGGCTAACTGCTTCATAAACATGTCAATTTCATGCGGATTCTAAATTGGTAATGCACATAATCTTTTTATTTAAAAGGAGAAAGATACCGACCTTTCTCAGCAGTGATAAGAATCAAGCTACATATAAAATTGCTGTCAACATGATAACATACTACTACAAAATATGTAGATATCTATTTTGTAATACTACTGCGACGCAAATTTATCGTTTATGAACCGGGTCATGTAAGTTCAATATTCAAAGTAAATATAACATTGTTTACTTCAACAGAATCGTGCACGACGCTTATTTCGCTTGTTAATATTCATTGCAAAATTGTTTTAATTATTATATTAGCGGTAATGATTCATGATAAATGTGCAAGCTATATTTCCTCTTCGGATATTTTACATACCTAGCCAAGTGTAGACACATTGTTGAAAAACAACAACTTGGCAGGATCACGCTCGTTAAGTTTACATTGCTTTTCTGATATATATACCAACTATGTACTTAACGCTGCTGGATGTTGGTCTTCCTCTCAATAGATTTAAACAAATTGTACTTACTTCTTCCCAAAAACATCTTCGCATTGCTGGATGAAGAAGTCTACTGGAAAATCGTTGCCGAATACAGAAACTGTACCGGAAGATGTTTGGTAGAAGCCAAATTCAGTGCACGTCTGATACATCCATTGACGACCTAAAAATAAATAAATACACCCAACAATCACATACAAATCCTGGCTCCTAACTAGGATTTCTTTTATCTAGAAAACCAGGAACTACGAGGACCATGGTCCCAAACCACCCAGACACGAAACAAATGTTTGCGCATTTTTTTCTCTGCACAAACATTTGTCCCGCCGCGAATCGAACCCGCAACCTCAGTGATGTATGAGATTTGAGCCAACCTGCACAACCACTACACAACAGAGGCTTTTTAAAGATCTTTTGTTTTTATTGGTAAATGGGCATACGTTTGACGACATCTTGCCTGATGGAAAGTGAAGATGCGGCCTAAGATGGAACATGCTTACCCATGAGATGCCTATTCACTCTAGAAGAGACACAAGGTATAGCTGTTTGGGAACAAAGACGTTGGCAGAGCGTTCCACTTCTTAGCAGTTCGCATGATAAAGGAATCTGCGAAACGCTGCAGTATATGTAGGAAATATGTACCATCATTGAAAATGATGCTGAATTGACATGTTCAAAATTGTGCAATTGGCCAGCAACAAGTTTAAAATATACAAACCGGCATTGGACGACCATGAAATATTCCTCAGATCGCTAATCATTTTGTCATAGCTGTAGTCCAGGCATGTCTGGTTGGATTTATTCAAAATTATTGAGTTAATCTTTCCAAGCCTCTTGAATGCGGGTTCAGACCCAGGTTCCGTTAGTATGTTGCATATCTAAAAGAAACATTACACAAATGTATTATATCTGTATTATAAGTTGATGCCATGAGATGAATGAGACTATTCATTTACGATTTGCCTTGCAAGTTCCAACTATCTCTGTGCAAAATGTAAAGTCATTAGTCACTCTGTTTTGACGTGAAGAAAGTACAGGCATATATTTTGTTATAACGAGAACAGGATTATTTACATTATTTTATTATATCTTACTGTGTTTATGGTGATATTTCTAGATGCCTCGCTGGCACCAATTCTGTTATCTTCATTGTACTGAACAACATCAGCAAAGTCATCAGCTATAGAGCTATAGAAATTTTTCATGTCATTGGTTGAAGCTTTCGAGAATGGCTTACAAACTCTGTAAAACAAACATTAGGTATTATTTAAGCGTTTCTTCTAATATTTTGGGTGTTGAAGTCATCTGTTAGAATGATAAATCTGTAAATAGGTATTAGGTAATTAGTACTTATGCTTATGACCCTGATTTTTGGGCTCACTTAGTAGTGAGTGAGGTGCTGAGTCCCAAGAAACAAGTTTATACTTAGTTTGGGAATGGCAACCTCCGTTCCCATAGCTTCAAATAATCGAACAATAATTGAATTTCTATTATAATGTACCATGCCTATGTTTCTGTTGCGTCTCTGTACTGCAAAAATTCAATTATATTATTAATTTTTAGACCGAGTGTGGCTCAGCGGGAATTCGTGCGTCTTTCGATCCGACGCACCTGGGTACGAATCCCGACTCGGCCCCGCACCAATGACTTATTGTTAAGTGCGTATTTTGCACGCTCTCTCTAAAAACGGTGAAGGAAAACATCGTGATGAAACCCGCTTACGCGCTTTGGAGTGGTAGGCCCTGGCCGTGGTTGTAATAGCACCCACCGAACAAAGCCATGCCGTCAAGCGACCTAGTCGTGTTTTGGGATGATGTTCGGTGAACCATTGGGGAGACGGGTCTGAGCAGCCGCTTAACTGCCGTCTCTTTCTAGATCTATGTGCTCCATCTTAGGCCACATCATCGTTCATTCACATCAGGCGAGATAGTGGCTAAACATAGATCTATTCGGCGTAATAAAAAAAAAAAAAAAGCTGAACAATATACATTACCTAAATTCTCTTTCTATGAGCTGTGGATTGCTTGACATCAATGCTAGAATCTCTTTGTGGGCTTGCTTTACCTGATTCACACAATCATCATTACCAGTTTTCTCCTTAAGTGCTTCGACTACTACTTCAAAATACCCTGTAAAACATAAATATGCTGGTATTTAACCATTCACATTATCATCATCTAGCACTTAAAGTATGACATGCAGCAAGGTTTTATTAGCATTGAATATCATCATTTCAAAATCTGCACAGAAGTTGGCGGGACGACCTCGACGCCTTTAGCGACTATTGGTCTAGAATTAGCGCAACATCGCGAAGCCTGGAAGTCATGGGGGACAACGTTAAAAATGAAGTTACTTCGAAAATTTACCAATATAAGCTAAAGTAGGCTAACTTACTTTGAAAATCAACTTGAGCAAGTAAGGGCCCACTAGATGACACTGCTCCGCTGACCAAGTGCGGGTACTTAGCCCTCATCCAAGCAGCTAAAGAGCCAGGATAAGAACCCCCAAATACAATCCATTTTGATCTCTTTGGCACAACATGAACATTCATATAAGATATAAAATTGGCTAAGTCAGCTAGTGCCTGCTCTGATGACAAATAGACCATATTCTTTACACTCATATCACTGGAAAAACAGAATTCAACAATGTAAACAAGAATTCCAATTTTTATTTATATATTTAATCATTTTTTATCAAAACATTTTAATTGTTTTATACCTTGTTGGATGACTTTCTCCATAATAGCGGTGCTCTAACATTATACACATTGCACCAAAATACTTTGCATATTCGATCCAAGCACCTTTCACCATCCATCGTGGATCAGCTGGTCCTTCACCACCTATCATCAGAAATATTGGCCCCCCGGAATTAACATTATAAAATGTATCATTTATGTAAAATTTCTGAAACAATTTTTTTTATGTAATGAAATTAGTTCGAGTTGGCATACTAAGCTGAAGCTTATTATTGTTTACCTAAGCAAGATGAGTCTCTGGGTTGGTTTGGTTGATCTTAGCTGTGGTGAGTTCTATTTTGGTATATAGAAATGATCAAAAAACAAACTTACTTGTTTCCATGTTCTTAAATCTGTCCTCCGCGAGTGGTCTAAATTTTGTAAAAACCATTGAGCCTGAGGCAGTTTGTCGCCACCTACAAAATCCCCTGGGGCACCGAGATTGCCTCCTTTGCTGTGGCCGAGACGAAATTCTTTACAAGAAATCGACGCACATAGATATGTCAGACAAATAATAATAAATTTCATTTTGTTAACGATTTATAAAGTTCCTTCACTTAATAACTTCATTTGTTGAGTGCCTAGATAAAAATTGTATATACGGTTGAGTGGCATTTCCATTTGTTTTTGTAACTTTTAACTTTTGGTGACAATGACAAGAGACATTAAGACATTTTTAAATAAGTGACGGTGACAATGACATTAACAAAAATGCGTTTCGATAATGGTAGTAATTGACCTACGTTTACTTACGCGTTATTACGCATACGTTTATTTAATGGGCGAATGCCGTTACTATAAAACAATTCCACATTCTACTTACTAAACTAAACTAACTACTTACAAGGAGAAGTAATAGGGAAGAAGAGGCAAAGCTTATCGAACATGCCATCACTAGCATAGTAAACAAACAAATGTCAAAATTGAAATTTTAGAAAAAGATATAGAAAACCATTGAGGAATGATAGTGTGAGACCTCAATGTAGAAAACGATTGACGATTGATGTTGACTAGAATTCTTGATAAAAATTGGCAATTAAGGCCGCGTTCAGAAATGGGTAAATGTTCACGAGTGAATACTTGTCAGTTAATCTCAGTGATATGCCAAGTTAAAAATTAACTAACGCTTTTCTGAACGGGCATCGAGTAATACAATAAGCCAGCCAATCAAAACCAATCATTTTCAAGACCGAGATTTCCCGCGCTTTTGTTTATCAGATTTAACTGCGATATTTTGGCTAATATCGGAATTTTACCTTACATTTTGCTTCAAATACACGAATCGCTTATTTTACTTATATTATTATGTACAAAAAGTCAATGCAAAAATAATGCAAAATGTAAAGGACAATGACAACTGACAACTATTACCTGACAGGTGAGAATCGTAACCCGCTTTTTTATCGGTGAATATTTTCACCTGTCAGGTGAACTTTTACTCTCCCCAATTGGTTTTCTGAACGGCTCAGGGTAAATGTCAAAGTTCAACTGAGTCATTTCTGAACGGCGTTAGGGTAATAATTACATTAACTGGGTTATTTCTGAACGCGGCCTAAATATATAATACGTCTTTGGTTTTGCTTCCCTGGCCTGTCACTTTGACAGTGACATTTCTTTGACCGTTTGGCTTTGGCAAAAAAACATTGAGGAATGACACGACCTCAATGCAAAAAAAATCAGAGTATAGCATTGAGGAATGACACTATAGAGTCCTTGACAGCGTAACACTTTTGGAAAGCAATAGTTTTTTGACAGTAATTTTGGAGTGTTTACCATACCTATGAAAACTTCTCCTATTCGCTTGAATGAAAATGTAACGTGTTCTGCGTTGCATTGCAGCCACTATAACTTCAGAAGTTCGTGGTTGGTCTGTAAAAGGTAGGACATCTGTACTATTTTGTACCCCAGAGTGAAAGAATAGGGAAATAGGGAATATGCATATGTTGTCGAAAAATCTAGAAATTACTTTTTATGATAGACTCCTGTAAACAGATCAAAAGGTGAAGGTCTGTTTTAGGTGGCCGAGTAATGAATACGTTCTAGCGAGGCCACAGAATAATAGTACAGATTTCGTACCTTTTACAGACAAACTACCTATGACTTTCTGAAGCTATAGTGGCGGCGATACAACGCAGAGCTCGAATGACATTGCGGTAACTATATTTTCTTACGGTATGCTTATTATGCAATCATTAATATTTTGTTGTTAACCAGGTTTTATCTAGGATTAAACCAGTCAGGTAAATAAAATAATCAAATAAAATATATGACACATTTATACAATATACATACATTCATTATTTCCATACAGGTAAAATTTACAACAGAAGAACTAGTATTTTGACATAATTTACATGACTGCAGCACAACTGATACTTAGGATATAGGTAGTAAGATAAACACAATGTTAAAAAAACCACTTGAAGTATTCTAAATAGCATAGTATCTCAGTTAAATGTCATACTGTCGGAGTATATCACAGACGTACTTATGAAAGTCAATTATTACATTGACCATACCACCGTATTGGATAGCACTAACTATACATAACTGTCAATTCACTACACTAACCCAAAACGGTTTGTCCTTTTGTGTCCTGAACAGCCTTGACGTTCACATGATGATGAAGTCTACGTTCATGAACTCGTTCTCACTATAAGGCGTTAATTAGGATTAGAAATCCGAGATTCGTTGCTTACATTTTTATTGTAGGATTGTGATCCATCAATGGAATTGGATAATTGGCCATAGTAATCGACAGCAGGGACCTGTAAGATAAATTTATTACACAAAATAAGAACTTATTTACAACATATGTTCTTACATAAGAGGCGAATGCCTTTACTATTAAAACAATTCTACTCTCTTCTTACTACACTTTAACTTTTTAATTTCAAATTAAATAAAAACTATAATCATTAACTACTTTTATTACCTATATCTTAATTAAATGGTTTAAGAATGCACAATTTTAATACATTTAACATTTTACACAAATATGCAGTTTGTTACCCGACGTAATGGGAGCTGAAATGTTTATACGATGGCCACACTGACACACGAAACTGGTCAATGTTGTTTTAACAAAATAACACCGAAAACTGAATATATCAAGCCAAATGCAGGTTCTAATAGTCGAACCCGATGTATAGTTACATCCACATAAATTATAGTTACCGAAAAACATCAATAAACACAAGAAAAACACATACGTTTGAAAACTTAATCTTTCAGTACAATTTTCACTTCACCATGAATGGAACACCCGAATATTTTTTCACATTCAATTCTAAATTGTTTCTAGTACACATTCACAAAGATTCACTTAAAAATAATAAGAAATACCACAACACAAATTAAAAAACCACAAGCCGACCCTGCCGGGCCACTATTTTGACTTAACATGTCATGACCAATGTTAAGATAAATTATTTTTCAAAAAAAACTAAACCGACTTCAATACTACAAATGGCACTCAAAAGTAAAAAATAAATTAATATAATTATCATAAGCGCTACCCACTCATATATTTGAAGTTGGCGCCAGCCAAGTCTAATAGGTAGCAGATAAATATGTATATAGTAAGTACTACTTGTAGGTAGTATCTATCTACTACCTTTTAGACTTGGCTGGCACCGACTTCAAATATATGAGTGGGTAGCGCTTATGATAATTATATTAATTTATTTTTAACTTTTCAGTGCCATTTGTGGTATTGAAGTCGGTTTAGTTTTTTTGAAAAATAATTTATTTTACCCTTTTTAGTGAAAAACAAGTTTTAATTAAATTAATTCAAAAAAGTTTTTAAAGACAAGTTTTTATGATCTAGAAGCCACATCATGACGAAGTTTAAAACGGGCTATCACAATTAAATGCATGTACAAAAAAATTTCATGTCTGTCCTATATCTCTGTTGAAGAGTTCCCTCGCCGGAAGTCAATCCTGGGTGTATCTGCCATGTCATGATGGAATTTAGAACAGGCTATTATGGTTAAATCCATTTACGAAATGTTGTGTCTGTACTATTCACCGTTGAGGAGTTCCCTCACCGGAAGTCAACCCTGGGTGAAGCAGTTGAAGCAGTCGAATACAAACCTCCACCTTTAGAAAGTTGGTTACGAAAAAAACAAGAACCGATTTGAAGATTAAACTTATATTTTTTGTTTTTGCTATTTTGTCAAAAACTACTGAATGAATTTCGATAAAATTTATATGGGACCACCTTTGAAGTATTACCTACCAATCAAAAAAAAATCATCGAAATCAATGCATAATTGGCGGAGAAATCGCGTAACAAACACACACAAAAAAAAAAAAAAAAAAAACATACCGTCGAATTGTAAACCTCCTCCTTTTTGAAGTCGGTTAAAAATGGGTTACGCGATAGAGACAAGATGATAATAGTTGTACCTCGTTCTTTATAAGAGCCTGTTGTATAGCGCTATCCTTTTTTAGGTCGGAAAACTTCGTAATTATCCCTCTATAGTGTAAGTCCTCAATGGAGTATAGATAGCATTGAGGTAGTGTCATTCCTCAATGATAGATAGCCACCGTGCGGCTGGGTTCCCCCATTGTATCAAAAGGCTTAATTTCTGGGCAAAGTACGCGCCAGCTCTAAGATCCCCTGAAGCGAGGACCAGTCTCGTCGAAATATCTTTATACATTTTTTTGGTGTCGTATGACCACGGGCCTAAAGTTTCCACAGCCAGCACTACAAATTCATAGTGCGCGCTGAGCTGTTGCTTACAATTTTTTTTACTAACTGGCAATATTAGTCGTGTCAACTGTCAACTCAGGAGGCAATTGGACTCTGGACGGACGGACTTTGCTTTGCTATTGGCTGGCTGGGCACTTGCGAATGCGATCGATCGCAATCGCAAGCAAGGTGTAGTGTGCGGTGTGCGGTAGATAGCGCTCGGTGGGTTTGAAAAAAAAATGGCTCTTTTCAGGATTACATCTACCAAATTAGTGGAAGTGCAGGTAAATATTTATCTATTATGTTGTTGTAATAATTCGATTTTAATATAACACCCGCCAATCCACGGTTACTCGTTATAACCTACTTGTCCACATTTTGAGTTTGAAGTTATGTAATGTGAATATAAGCTATTTTGGGGTTGAAATGCACATATATTGCTCGTCCTTGTTTTGCTAATTACAGTACTAATTTAATTAAATGCCTTTTTTGTCAAGAAAACAAAAAGAAGTTCGCTAGTGAGTAACAAATTATATTTCGCGCGGTCCGTATTAGGACGGGCATGCGATGTCCAAGTGCCTGCATCAGTTGACTGAGATAAGACGGGGTTACCTAATTTTAATATATTATGAATAAAAGACAACATGTATAGAAATAAACTAACATTCTTCATATTAATAATATGTTGTCTAATATGTTGGCAAAATGTTCAATCTGTGAGAGCCAGTTCATTTAAGCTATATGTTTGGTTAGCTGGACAGTTTCAATTCATCATAGAACGCTTGATAACAATAAATTTTATTTTATACCCAATAGAATAGAAGGAAGGTTGAAAATATAAACTTATAATAAAATTTAAAGATCATTTAATTACAAAATACCTAATTACAATTAATTATTAATAATCAGTTGAGCACTTATTAGGTAAAGAATAAAATAGTCATGCGTTTTAAGAATGAAAAATCAATATATATTAGAGAAATGTTATAGTTCATTATATTTAACAACAATTTTTATACATTGCAACCACATATTACAACCTATTTTCAAATAGACAAAATAATTTTGCAGGTCATCCAACACATCATAAATGCCAATACCTCATTATACAAATATCATAATTTTGTTTTTGGGACTTATGAGAAGCTTTCCATAAAATATGTCAATCTATGGTTAATAGTTTTAGTCAAAGGGAGAAATATTAACCAGACAAGTGCCTCATGCATGTATGTTCATACGGTTGTACATACATAAGGCTATTGTTATTTTAACTTATAGCATGCAAGTTGTTAAATGTAACTGGAAGAATGGAACTATAGATTTGAAATTGATTCAGATTATATAAGTATTGTTATTATGCAAGCATATTAGCATACCATTTCACATTATAAGCAAAAATAACATTTGCGATACCACTGCAATGACTTGAATAATAGTACTCTACCAATTTCTACTATAGGTACTCTGTCTTTTATAAAACCTAAACAATATCTTGTATGTATGATCGGCAGAGTTTAATTTTTTTTCAGTATTCTTGTACTTACAGCCATGCTTTATTACCTAATAATTATCTTGTAAGTTTCTGCCTTTAAATTTAAGATAAGGCTTAACTTACATAAATAAAGGTCAATACCAACAACTTTTTTACATATTTTTATATAATGCTATTGGCAGAGCACAGAAATGTCACTATTTTTTTTTACCTGGGTACAAGAATAATGAATAAGTCTATTATGCTGCATTGATTTCCGAACTTGTTTGCTAAAGTGAATATAACTTGTAGGTATATGTTGTTTCAATTCTTAACCTTTTCAAAGGGCGCAATAGCTGAGAATAATGTAACATAGCATGAGATTTAAAAACATTGTTATATTATGCAAAGCTAAATGGGTAAACGTAAAAAAAAACTGTTTGAAATTACTATGCATGCACTGACTAAGGGCTTTTACAGACCGGGCGTAATGTTGCTGATGCCCTAGTGTCGCTGATTTAGCGGGACGCGTATGTCGCTTACGATCGCACACTCTTTCTTAAAATTTCAGCAAGCATATAGTTTATTTTATCTTACCTATTGGTTAGACACTTCTTATAAGTGCAATAATATTATTTTTAGGTAGGTACCTGGTTGCAATTTCTTAATTTATAGGGTTTTTATTGAAGTTTGCATTTGAATTTGTTCATCATAGCGTTGTGAAACAAACTACAATTACATATTATTATAAGATTAAAATGTAATCTCTTCTATTGGCCTTCGTACTATTCCAGTTTTTCATACCTACTGGGTAACAAATTATCCAAAGACGGTAAAGATTGATCACAGGATTTTTACTCAGAAGTAAAAATCCTATCTAGTCATGTGAGATTTGCGTAGCATGTACTGATGTACCATTTGTAATGGCCTTGAGCATGTGTGTCAGCAGTGCCACGCGCCACACGGCAGCACAGTGCGCCGATAACCGATGGCACTCGGCGGAATCACCGTATCCGCGGCCGCGACTCTATCACGTGCCTTCATTCGTGCAAGTAAAGGCACACAAAACTCATACACGTATTCGATAACAGTAGCAAGCCGCATAACGAGCGCAGACGATCCTCATGATATCATCATATGACATTCCTGCGCGAACAATGACGCTTTACCGACTTATGTAACAAGCTATGAAGTTCAGTTTCCATGCATATTTGTTGCCAAAAGTTTCACGTGGTCCCATTAACTGTCAGGGAAGCGTGCACTTGTGCGATACGGAATGGAGCTATTCCGTTATCGGTCGGCTATGCAGCGACTTAGATCGCAGAAATCCTCGCAGTGACATTCATGCTGCGTGTCCTCTGCTACGCCCCTTACTCTAAAGATAACCGCAGGTCAAATTCGTACTGTGGCGACGCGTCGCCGTCGGGCACACGCCCAAATGTTCGGTGCGTGCATTACTTTCGACTTTTGTTTTTAATTGAGTTACATAATGAGTTATTTTAATCTTATACCTGACTGAATCGACGATTAATAACGGTACGCGATTAACCATTACAGATGTGTATGCGTAGTTTTATCAATAGAAGTTGTAGTTATACGCGAGCGCTCTGTTGTAGATTTATGAATAAAATTCACTACGTTGGCGTGTTAGTGTGTTACCTATGTGTGACGCACTCGCCCAGGGTCGCAGCCGGTTACGACTTCTCATGGTGTAGTGTTGTGTTCGCCAGTGCCACGTTTCATTATAGGAGTTTGTAACAGTTTGTGTGATGTAAACATATTGGAGTGACTTCACGCAGCTATACTAAATTATCTGTCTAAGCTCTATTTAGTTACAGATTTAGTTTTCATTTAGCAGTTTATAACGAAATCCCTGAATAGAGAGTTAATGCAAAGAAAGTCGAATCAGTTGACGTCAATACCTCATTTGATTAGATAATAGATCCTAATATCTTATCAGTAACCGTCCGAATGGCAAAGACCTTGAAAGTTACATTCGCAGTCTATACTAACCAATAATGGAATTTATGTTACCGGCAAAGTATATATTGCAGTCATTGGAAAGAATATCTAGTCATTTTATACAATACAATAATTTTACGAACTGCCACCATTTCATAATAAAAAATGCAAGATATTCTTTAGACGATTTAATATAACCAAACTGGTAGTTCCGCAGCAACAACAATGGAGGACAAGGTTAACCATAAACTACAAATCAAAGAAAACGTTCTTTTTTTACTAGTTATTTGGCTTATACACATGCGGTACACTTAAACCAATAGTGGCGAGCATAGCGGTGGCCTCCCAAATGAAGTAAAGGTCGAGAGAGTGTGCGAAAAGTACTATTAACAATTATTGTGAATAAATAAGTTGTTTCGATTAATAAATAATCAAAAAAGGATTAGGAAGGATTAAACATTATTTACACTTAACATTTGAAATAACATAAACCAAAGCTAAAGTAAGCAAACTTATTGTTTATTAAAAATCATCTAGACAACAGTTTGTCAGCTGTACGATTAGCACTGTATAAAATGCCGAGGTATTATATGGAATACCGGATTATACAGATTGTCGGTAACATTTATATCTAAGAGCGAGTTGCTCTAGAGTATTTTGTTGAAACCCATGACAACGAGTTGTTAGCAACCATAAAAGTTATTATACTTTATATTGCGTTTTAGGTTGTTTTTTTCACGTAGTGATTACTTTACCCATGGTTATTATAGCTGAACGTTTCGTTGGCGCCGAATTTCCTCTTGGCGTTTTCTATGACATCATCATCTACCTGCGCTACTCAATACGTGCTACATAAAGATAAGATAATTTTAGCTTTAGACTTAGGTCCAAAGTCAAAGCGGACATGAAGAACAAAATAAGCTACGCAAAAATAATAACAACGAAAAATAGAGACTTTACAAGTAATATTATAGTTTAATAGCAATCGTCTTGTCGTTTATCAACAATTGAACAGTATATTTCTAAATTATTTGTATGACAACTATTTTCTATTTCTATTTTCTTTTTTATTGTACGGTACCCCTAGTACAGCTGCTATAGTTTTGAATAACGAGTAATTGAATTATCAACCACCTGCTAAATGTTTTGCGTGTGATAACATCAAACTAAAATGTTCAGAATTGTGTTAAAATTGAGAACGTATTGCTAATATATGTTTCAAAAACTAAGGTATATTCATACCCTTCATCTCTTTTCTTAGTTTTCGGCTTTTACTTTGATATTTAGCTAATGTATTTTTATTATTGATAATAGAGTTACATATTTTCGAAAGAATATTCTTGATTCCTTATTATGTCAGGAACTAGAATTATGAGCCATTTGGTACTCTAGATATTTTGTGGGCAAAACAGTTTTACCAAATCTAAATAAGCTTTAAAATTTTTTAAATAGTGCTTGTAGAACAGCCAAAATGAATGGAAATTATATATTTCTGGCGTTTTACACTAAATTTAAGTAGAACTATAAAACGGTTTTTTATTTGACTTTGAACTGGACGATCATGGGGTGGTTATGCAAGGACAATAATTACGCTATATAAAGCACAATTTCCTCATACAGCCTATTCGTAGGCTTATAAGTGTCTAGGATACAAGAAACAAATCACAACTAGAAGACTTCCACACGTGTATAACGTGTTCAGCTCCCACACTTGACACTTCTACATTCAAAGGATATGAGTACCACCGTCCGGTGCAATAAAACTGTTAGGAGAAACAATAGGACTTCCTTGAACAGAGCTGGACTGCGGTCTGAGGAGTCTGAGGTACGAACATTGGCATTTATTTGCAACATTTAGCTCGTTGGATGCAAAATATATTATTATAAATCTTCCAAATATATTGTAACATAGGTAACGATAGCAATAGTTAAAAGCTTATAAATAAATTAATAAAGAAATTACTTTTATCAAAACCAATCTATACTAAGTAAATAAAAATTACAATAAAAGCGTCATTTACAAATTTACTTTCGGATGACCTACTTTAACAAGTATGAGATAAAAGAGTTGTAATGTTGTTGTATTTGGTACCGCCTTCTAACTTTAACAAAATTTAACCCAATATCAAGTAATTTTCCTCAACGTGAATATTTATGTTGGCAAACATTAATTCTCTCGAGGAAAACTAAGCGGGCCGGTTTTTTTTAAATGTACGAGTATAATGATAATTAGCTATTCGGCCTTATTTCCAGTGACCTTACTACGAACCAAGCGCCATGTCCTCGATCCGAGTAGATTATCGCGGAAATGGCAAAGGGAAGGCCCCTTGTGTTGAGGACAATATTCCACTCTTCTTGGAAACTTCGCCGTAGCTCGTATATATGACCCACTTCGCAGAAGGAACACAACGTTCACATGATCTTTTGTTTGTAGCAAGTATTGACTGACACAGGAAAAAAGTCTTTAAAAATCAGACGTGAAAACGAGGAAACCTTTGAAATCAACCGTATTTTACTCACAGACCTGAATGGTCTGTACGATATACGATAATACGATGTTCAATCGAAATGATGCAGCGGTTCATTTGCAAATGAAGACGTTCAATGTCTCGAACCGGTAACCTTATGGGGACGAGTGATTGTTTTGATTGACTACTGAGACGTACACTCGCCTTTTAATTTAACCTCGTTTAGGAGTAGAGATTGAAGAGCAACGGACGGTGTTAATTGGATTAAACTTCGACCCGCGCCCACCTCCAAATTGTATTATAATGTGTTACCTATTGATTGAACCTATACCATATCTAAAGCATTGATTACGGTATTTTATAACTTTACGTTTTGACGTTAGAAATTAGCTAAAAATAATATTAATTTAAACATTTGCTAATTCAAAAGTTGGAAATAGTTAAAATATCTTATTATTTTATTTTTATCTTATTTTTTTATCCCATGTAGGTATATTAATTAATGACATTAGAAAATATTGTAATTGAGACTTGCGTAGAATTACAAACTTTGTTATTATGGTGAATAAATGATTCTACTCTATTCTATTTGTCACCACGTAATTATTCTAGAAAAAGCGGATACCTACTAAAAGTTGGTACGTACATGCATAGGCTAAACCGCTAATAAACGATAAACTGTGGCTCGTATCGACACCTACGTGTATTGAAACATTGAGACTAGATTGAAACGATGTCGTGTCGTCCGTCTGTGGCACTGATTGTATTGGTTCTATTAAAATTGGTACCTACTCAAGCGCTTGCTTGGACCCTAAGTAAAATTTTCGGAGAATAAAATATTGAGCGAGTGTGGCTCAGTGGGAGCTCGTGCGACTTTTGATCTCACGTACCCGAGTTCGGATCCCCGCGTTGGCCCCGCACCACTGACTTTCTTAAGTTATGTGCGGATTTAACACTCGCTCTAAAAACGGTGAAGGAAAACATCGTGAGGAAACCGGCATGACCAAGAATTTTCCACAAAAAGTCAAGGACATGTGACATCCACCAACCCGCACTGGGCCAGAGTGGTGGATTATGGCCCATTCTCTATAAGAGAGAAGGCCCGTGTCCCAGCAGTGGGAACGTGATGGGCTGATGATAATGATGAAAATAATATAAAGCTGGGACTGATCAAATTAGCGCTTTCGGAATGGGGACCATTATACATCACTCACCATTACCGAAGCATGACGCACTGCTGGGAACGGGTCTTCTTCCAAAGAGGAAGAGAATAAGACTTAATTAACCACGCGGGGATTGGCGGAAGTCATATCACTGGGCCAGCGTGGTGGATTATGGCCCATACTCTCGCTACGAGGGAAGGCCCGAGTCCCAGCTGTGGGAACTTAATGGGCTGATGATGATGATGATATGACTGAACTTTGTAGTTCTTGGACAAGCGGGCTTCCTCACGTTGATTTCTTCACCGTTTTTAGAAAGAGCGAAAAATAAGCCCATAACTGATCGTATAATAGAGCTACGAATCAATTTTTTTTTAATCAAGAGCACCATTTAATAATTGGCCACACAAAAAAAAAACAAAATACAAGAACTAAGGAAATGGAAAGGATTATTCCTTTCCGTGTCCTAAGTTCTTGTATTTTGTTTTTTGTTTCATCAAAAGCATTTATGGCTGTGAATAATTTTAAGTACCTAATATTTAATTATGTATATTATACATATATTATATTTTAATAGGTAGATTATTTTGGGAGTGTACTTGTTTAGGTTGCTAAATGCCTTTCTGGGAAGATTCCTATAAGAATAATGCGTATTTTCGTTTTGAGAAATAGTATTTTGTCTATAACATGTAATGTCATAATAAAATCAAATCATATTTTTATGCATAAAATAAAGTTCACAGTTACATTATTTTCAGAAACAAATTTATCAATATTGTTAATTGTTATCTTTACTTTTCTATGTTTTAGCGCATGCTATTTCTTGTATGTTTTTGCATATTCATTTGTTTACCTTATTTCTGTTGCAGGATCATTCATTATTTATGTTTACGATGCTCCCCCATGTGACATTCAAATGCATTCAACCATTGATAGATACAAATATTGTAAACCGCGTTAAGAGTCGGACAAGCAATATTATCAGAGGATAGCTACATCGCACCGGCTCACCGTGAACGTACCAGTTCATGATAATTCTAATGAGAATTAACTAGGCCGTAGTACCTAAGCTTGGTAGTTTGTAACATGTTTGGTTTATAAGCTTTAAAGTAAAACTGTGAATTATTTATACGAGCGTAGAACAGTTGCTTCGTCAATTCTACTTCGACAATGATACATCATAATAAAACCTATCTTTTATTATGCAATAATAATGTGAGAGCAGTCATCACTGACCGGGTGTCCCAGGTTCTGCTTCTCAAGCCATTTCCCTTTCCAAGAATAGAATCTTTGATTCCTTCTTCTTCTACATAACTACGTCAACTTTGGTCAGACACAGCAGCTAGGTTGGAATAGATGTAAGATGGAATCTGAAGAATAAAGTAACATATCCGAAATATATATATATATATATATAACAATATATAAGAATAAAGTAACACATAACCGACATAGCCCAAAGCATACCTAAGTGGCTAAAAGGTGTAGCAATTTCTGCTTATTTTTTTATTTTTTCGCATTTTGACGAAGAGAGGCGCAACGCGGGTTTTCTACTATAAACGCTTGCGGGCCATAGAATTAATATTATATTTAAATACTGCTTGAGTATTTTCCTGTAAGAACAAGCGTCCAATCAGCCGGCTTACATGAAATAAACATGGGGTAACATTTTTAATGCATGGTTAATTCCTCCTAAAGCCGCTTTTCGTTGTTGCAGAAAGTATGTCCGACTGCCTCCATCTTGCTCAGAAACCTGAGCGCAGAGAACACCAACCTGAAGAGCGTCCTTCAGGAGAAGATCCCGAAGGAACAGGTGAAGATCCGCGACTTCCGCAAGAAGTATGGCGGCACCAAAGTCGGCGAGGTCACCGTTGACATGGTAAGAACTTCTACTGCTTAAGAATTATTACCCTTTTAGCCGGTTGCATTGGATATATATCTCAATTTTATTGCTCTGTTTTCCATCATCATATTTGGATATCATGAGTTTGACAACTTACCTTAATGAGTCTCGATCTTTTTCGTAATTGATATAAAAATAAGCGTTGGTGGAATTTAGGTCATAGTTATGTGACGTGAAATAAGATTACGAGTCATAAAAGTAACATCTAATATGATTAGTGTCTTACGACTTAAGTTGTAGTTCTTAAAATATTGACGTGACTGCGTCTTTGGGGCTTTTCCAGTTATTATTATTATTATTATTATTTATAAGCTTGCGTTTGTCCGCTATCTCACCTGTTGTTAAGTGATGATGCGGTCGAAGATGTAGCACGCTCGCCTAGAAGAAACCTGTTCACTCTTGTCTTAAATACACCCAGATTATAGGTATCCGGAAACACAGATGCCGGCAGAGAGTTCCACTCTTTGGCCGTTCGCATTGCTTTCCTGGAACCGCGCGCATCATTACATCGTATGATCGAAAGTTAGTCTAGAATTGAATTTATTTATTTATTTACTTTATGCATTATTCAGTCGGCGTACCTACTGAACTGCGACAAGTCTTTTGTTATTTTGGCAAACCTTGAACAAAAAAAATAGTTTTTCACACTATTTGTCATTACCACGGTGTAAATAATTGCTAGGAACACGCCGCGCGGAAAACTACTGACTCTAATCATTACGTAAAAGTCACCAGCTTGGAGGCCACCGAACAATGAGCGTGGAAACTTAAAAATAAAAACGCATGCAAACACCATACAATTACGTAAGCTATTATTATAAGAACATTTTTTTTACAGGTCGCTATGTAAAGTATTTACAAAGTTATAGAATATTTAAGTTCAGTAAAAGCACGGAACCCCGCGCCAATCGCGTGACGTCATAATATACTTCGTATCTCCCTACGTCCTATTGCTTCGCCATTTGGTGGATCCGTATGGAAACTACCCTAACCAAAAAAGACATAATAGTTGTTAGAAATCTATCTAGTTTCTCAATCAATTAAAACTGCATTGCACTGCATTGAACTGCACACATAGAAGGTTTTCCACGGAAATCCATTCTGATACTGATAAGAAAAAATAAATTGTATGGGCATTGGGCACATTTATTTGATGAAAATCTATATTATAATCTTCTTACAAATCTGCCTAAAATAGTGAAATAATAAAAAAGTTAAGATTGAAAAAATAAATAAGAATGAAAGTAACTAGTTCACATAATTAAAAAAAATAATAAAATAGCCGGATTAAGCGGAGGTAATACTATAACGTCACCGGACGAAATCAGCCTTGACAGCAACATAATCGCGCCACATTTATTACTGACCTCTAAAAAAAAATGTGGAGTCACTTAGTGCACTCATGTACTTATTAAAAAAATATACAAAAACCAATTCCAAGCTCATTTTACTATCTCGTGGCCAGGAGACACCATTTTTTACTAAGTTTGTACTTACGACAAAATAGAGTGGTTTCCGGTTATAGAATGAGTGACGTCATTGTCCGATGTATGCAAATGATACGTTCATTCGCGAAGCTCGTTTGTTCGCAAGGACCGGAACGCGGGGTCAACGTACGAGGCTTAATGGACCCTGGCTCGGTTCAAGATCATTCTGCGCCCGCGGACCGCGACCCTCTCGCCGCCTCGGCTCAATTGAACTTGCAATGTCTAGGTTATTATTCAATGATGATTGTCTCCGATTCGCACGCGATATCGACGACAATATTTATTATGCGAGTACAAGGTTGGGTATTGTTTCACAGATGTACAGCGGCATGCGCGGAATCAAAGGCCTAGTTTGGGAGACTTCTGTGCTTGACCCCGATGAGGGCATCAGGTTCCGTGGTCTCTCGATCCCTGAATGCCAAGCGCAGCTGCCCAAGGCCCAGGGTGGTGAGGAGCCCCTCCCCGAGGGTCTCTTCTGGCTTCTCGTCACAGGAGACGTCCCCACCGCTGCTCAGGCTCAGGCCCTCTCTAAGGAATGGGCACAGAGGTAATAATTACGGTCTTACGCATTCACCACAATTATTTTAAAAGTAACTAATTTCTAACCGTTATGAAGTAGGTATGTAGTCTTAAATCTAGTCTCTACAGTCGAAATTAATATAGGTACCTATCGAATTAAATCTATTTGAATGTTCTAGTTGTGATAAATACTAATCTATATTACGCACACATATACACTCGAGAGCAATGAATCCGGGTCACTTAAAGAATGTTAAAAATCTCGGAAACTAAAAATGATAGGTTAATGCAATAAATTGTCTTTAATAGACAATGTAATACTCCTTAAATGAAAGTAAAAAAAATATGAGTCACCATACATTTTATTAACACAAAATTACATAAAGAAAAAAACTGCTGATCTCTCCTTAAAACAAAAATAGGAAACATGAAATTTTTGAACTTTATTACGATTTTCTTGAATTTTAATACTTCGTATTGCCTCCTCGTGCTTCCATTACTGCGTTTACGCGGTTTGGCATGCTGTACACCAAGTTCCTTATACGATTTTGGGGAATATTCTCCCATTCCTCTGTGAGAGCAATTTTGAGCTCACGAAGCGTGATTGGGGGAGGGTTTCGTTGTTTTACGCATCTGCCTAGCTCGTCCCAAGCATGCTCGATCGGGTTGATATCCGGGCTGCGCGCTGGCCACTCCATACGAGTAATGTTCATCTCTTGAAGGTAGTCATTCACAATCCTACCTGTATGAGGTCGGGCATTGTCATGCATAAATATAGCATCCTCACCTAAATTGACCATAAATGGACCAACGTGATCATTGAGGATTTCTTCCACATATCTTACGCTAGTTAAAGAGTCGTTTTCTATGATCACCGGCTCTGTGCGACTTTCAGAAGAAATTCCGGCCCACACAAGTACAGACCCACCACCGTAGGCTACTTTTTCTTCGATGCATGCTTGCTTGAATCTTTCCCCTGGTCTTCGATACACTCTGTGTCTTCCATCGTGCTTGTAGAGCATAAATTTTGATTCGTCGGAGAACATAACTAGAAGAAAAAGTAGCCTACGGTGGTGGGTCTGTACTTGTGTGGGCCGGAATTTCTTCTGAAAGTCGCACAGAGCTGGTGATCATAGAAAACGGCTCTTTAACTAGCGTAAGATATGTGGAAGAAATCCTCAATGATCACGTTGGTCCATTTATGGTCAATTTAGGTGAGGATGCTATATTTATGCATGACAATGCCCGACCTCATACAGGTAGGATTGTGAATGACTACCTTCAAGAGATGAACATTACTCGTATGGAGTGGCCAGCGCGCAGCCCGGATATCAACCCGATCGAGCATGCTTGGGACGAGCTAGGCAGATGCGTAAAACAACGAAACCCTCCCCCAATCACGCTTCGTGAGCTCAAAATTGCTCTCACAGAGGAATGGGAGAATATTCCCCAAAATCGTATAAGGAACTTGGTGTACAGCATGCCAAACCGCGTAAACGCAGTAATGGAAGCACGAGGAGGCAATACGAAGTATTAAAATTCAAGAAAATCGTAATAAAGTTCAAAAATTTCATGTTTCCTATTTTTGTTTTAAGGAGAGATCAGCAGTTTTTTTCTTTATGTAATTTTGTGTTAATAAAATGTATGGTGACTCATATTTTTTTTACTTTCATTTAAGGAGTATTACATTGTCTATTAAATACAATTTATTGCATTAACCTATCATTTTTAGTTTCCGAGATTTTTAACATTCTTTAAGTGACCCGGATTCATTGCTCTCGAGTGTAGTTGAATCAGTCTCTCCACAAAGATACAGCAAATACCAAGTATACTGCTTACAAATATCTTTGTTTGTGACCCGAATAACATCGCATACATTATTTAAACTGTATGTACTTACTCAAATTGATGATTAATGCATTTTTAAATGTACCTAAACTAGATATACGTATGTCGAGTTTTGTTATGATATTTTTTCTAATAAAGACCACGGGCATAGAACTAAGCAACCTTCATCGTAATCGTATACCCATATATGTAGTTGAAATTTCATTCTCTTTTTTTTTTACTTGTTCTTTTCTTGTTCAGAGCCGAGTCCTATTCAATAACTTCGTTAAACTCAGTTGGCACAGCGTACAAAGGTATTCAGCAGTGGGACAGCTTAGGTTAAAAATAAAATTATAGCTTTTCTTTCTCTCTCTCATTTCCAAAACTGAAATGGCCGCTTACGTGGTTACCAGAATTATAGTCAGCGCTTGTTTTCTGCAAACAGCCAGTTCATTGCAATCAATAATTTTCTTCGATTTCATTGGTTGCGTGTTTGCACAGAGAAGTCATATTGTTTCTCAGCGTGTGAAGCATTTTTTTGGTTTCTCTTTCGTCTCAATTAAGGGTGTTCTAGCTCCATGTTTTGCATGAACACATCCAACAAAGGAATTTGGTTGGAAAGAAGAAGCTATCACGATTGGTGATAGCTTCTTCTTTCGTGTGGATGTGTGGCCATCCCTGGTGACGGGAGTTTTTAGACCGCCCAAAGGCATGACGTGGCACAAAGACTGAACAGCGATAACTGATAGACCGGTTGCAGATTCAAGTAGCACTACTATTCGTTGTATTCTTCGTTAGGGCCGAGCTCCCTGCTCACGTGGTGTCGATGCTGAACAACATGCCGAACAAGCTGCATCCCATGTCGCAGTTCTCCGCGGCCGTCACGGCCCTCAACAGCGAGTCAAAGTTCGTGCAGGCCTACACCGAGGGGGTCCACAAGTCCAAGTACTGGGAGGTGAGTACATCACCATAACATAACATTTCATTTATTTCTCCCAAAAAGGTTTACAGTAAACTGATGGCTAAGACTTACAGTAGCGCTTTCACACACCACAGTTAGTAGTTTTAAATCAAATAATTAAAAACAATACATGATTAAAAACTTAACCCGTATTCGTTTTTTTCTCAGTACATTTACGAGGACTCCATGAACCTAATCGCTAAACTGCCCGTGATCGCCGCCACCATCTACCGCAACTCGTTCCGTGACGGAAAGGGTATCGGCGCCATCGACGAGAACAAGGACTGGTCCGCTAACTACGCATCCATGCTTGGCTTCGACGACCCAAAATTCACGGAGCTCATGAGGCTCTACCTCACCATTCACAGGTAACTACCGTTGATAGATTGCACGATTACAGGTTCTTAGGACTACGAAGGGCCACGGAGGGAAAGTAAAAGGTTGAGGTATGACAGCCGGGCAGCGGAAACTGCAGACTGCAACGGCAGCCCGCATATTTCAATTGAGGTGATACGTTACGGTATGTTTTTCATACAAAATTCAACTTTTACGATCAAATAGTACAATTTATATCAGGTTACTGATATAAATAGTACCATTCTATTAATTGTACCATCTAGGTTAACATTTACATCAGAAACCTGATATAAATTGTACTATTTTATTAATTTTGGGTAAATATTAACCACCCGTAAATAGTTCACCACGCATAAATTTAGGCATTTCTACTATTCAGTGAACAAGTTAATAATGGTTGAACTTTTTTATAAAAAACGTACCGTAACGTACCTTAAGTAGATAGGTAACCGTTTTATCGTCTTCTGAAATTCATAGAAATCTTTCTGTTGCGTCATTGCGATCGGCCGCTGTAGTCTGCAGTTGTCGCCTCGCAGTGAAAAACTGCAGATTGCAGAAGCAACTGCAGGTCACGTGATTTATGTGTATTTCAGGAGACGCGGACACTTGTCTACGCGGTGCACTGATTTCAGATCCTCTCTTCTAATTTGCTGTGCCCGACGGGGTCCATATAAGACTACGTTTACCAAATTATACCCTGTACCTATGGAAGCAATAAACAATCTGAATCAGATAAATATCATTACATTGGTTTTTGGTCTTCAGGTGTGATTTTACCGAAATTGTGCGAACCGTAAATTAATATACTTTGATTAAAAAAAGCGATTCCACAAAAAGTATTGAATTGTTTCAAGTGAAATTACTAGGCATTATGAGATTTATGAGCTATTGTCTCTGGGTGACAAGCGCAGTGCAGTGCTACGCAAGATTTCGCAATCAAAGTTCTGAGTGAAGCTGCTGTTATTGACGCGTTGCTTACCATTGCGACATGCTCGTCTTCTCACTCGGTTATATAAAAAAACGCATCTGGTTGTGATAATCCCACTGGCAGAAACCTCAAAGCAGGCGATATTCTTCACCGTTTTCGAACGAGTGTTAAATCCGTCCATAAAAGTCAGTGGTGCGGAGCCAGCGGTATTCGAACTCAGGTGCGTCAGATCGAAAGTCGCACATGCTCCCACCGAGCCACACTCGCTCACGTGACTTATTTAGGCATAATGTTTCTCCATAGTAGAGTGTAGAGATAGGATAGAATTATAGGTGACAAAGTTCGTTTCTTTCAAATTATAAGTAAATGTCCGAATGTTCGGCTATTTGCTGTCTATCGGGTACCGAGACTATGGCACAATTGTAACCATATTATGCATCATGCTAATATTAAACGGGAACAAAATCTTATCTATTGCGTTTATCATTTATCCAACGTTACACGTGTTTTCAATATTATGAATATAATATAGTGAGATAGCACTGATAAATAGAATCAATAGGAATCCACCTATATCTGTGTGATTGTAAGACTTATAACGCTACTTCCTAGTAATATCATAAAAGCGAAAGCTTGTGCGGATGGATGGATGTATGTTTGTTACTTAATCAAGCAAAATCTACTGAACAGAGTTTGATGAAATTTGGTATGAATGGACGAAATTAAGTACTTGAGTTCTGGGGAAAAGACATACTATACTTTTATTCCCGAAAAACCTCGGGTAAAACCGCGGGCCGCTGTTAGTAATGACAATAAAACATTTAGTGATATAACAGCAAACCTAAAACTTATGATTCGTTTAGTCATTTTTGAGTAAAACGAATAATTTGCATGGAAAGTATCTGTTTTGTTACCCGATATGTTTTATGCATGACTTTACTTATACTTACGTATTATTCATTACTTACAAATTGTCATTATTATTCGTGTTGTGTTTCCAAGCAAAGTAATCCGGCTCCTGCGCAGCTGCTACTATTTGTTTTAGTGTGAAACTCATATAACATCAAACGTTTCGCGCCAAATTTTGGCCGCTGACAGGCGCGCCACGAGACCTAAGCAGTAGCAGAAAAAATATTGTATACATAACCTTTTCCGCTGCCTGAACGACCCAACGGAGCCACTATCCACCCACCTCCGATATTAGGCAGAAGTGTCCCACTTATACCTTATATCGGATATATGTTTATTTATACGTATATATGTATGTGCAGATCCTTCTTATGTATGTGCAGATCCTTCCTTAGACTTAAATAAATTGAAATTTTAGCATATTTGCTTCTATGATCATATTTATTAGCCAATGTCGCCTCATAGGTAAAGCCTTCTCGGGCTTGCTGCATGGAACGTTTCCTGTCCCGTGACACCAACTGACTTGTTGTGTATGTTTGTTTTGTGTTAGTCACATAGAACCGAGACGGCTAGAGCGAATTAGAATCCTATGTTTTGCTAATGCATTGCTGATTGCGATTGTTTTTCATGTAGTTTGCATGTTTGTCAAATAGTACAAAACGGACAAAGTAGAAGCATGCCAGTACAAACCCACTCACCCTTCTACGTATGCAGAAGGTAACATAGAACTAATACCAAGAACTGATAGAAGTAAGACGACAAAACTATCGAACGATTTTGTGAGTCTGGCAATCGTTAATAGTCATGGCTGTGCGTGGTGGAACGAAACGACACCGCTCGGGCTGGCGGTGGACTTGACAATTTTAAGACGAGACATTGTAATTTGACACCTTACTCAGTACCTACCCGTAATCGCGTTTTGTTGAGGACCGCTGAAGGTAGAGTTTACAAAGCGTTTTTTTATAAGGCGGGGAAAATGCTGCTGCTCTGCCCTTCTGCCACGGGTGTGGCAGAAGCGGGTGTGTGGGGCTCGAAACCACTAAAAACCCCCCAACCCAACCGTGAGCACAGTCCTCTCCCGTAGTGGGGCGATATGGGGTCGCGCTTGCATTCACCATCTCGCCCGCGCAAAAGCAAGAGACTGAAAGCCTGATTTTGATCCAGTTCTCCCAAGCATTATTGGTCAAAGTAGCAAGTCGCTACAGAGGAATTGTCCACCATATGTGACTGATGACTTGTAGACACGTGAGACATTCTGTTAAGTTATATGGTAACGATATGTCCAGAAAGTTCTCAAACACCAGCTTTCAAGTGCAGTGCCCAGTAGTTTGCTGGCGACAATGTCATTCAAAATAAATCGTTCTGAAAATACACTCCTTACACATGAGTTGGGTGCATGCTGCGTGCTTTTGCTTGGCGAATATTCCGCTGTTTTCCTTGTATGTTTGTGTTGTGTTACCTAACTGTTAAGAGGACTTTATCGCCTTAACGGACAAAATATTTATTTTATTGACACGATCTAGAAACGTCCATGTTGATCCCATACCTGGAGTTTAGTTTCTCAAAATTATACCAGTTATAATCATATTATTAATTATTATAAAAAGTATGAAATTCTTATCAATTTATTCAACACTAAAGTACTACGTAACACTTCAGTCCCACTTTGGCGATAAAGTGCTCTTAAATGCGAATGGCTTGATTAACTCTCCACTACATTGCAATGCAGTGCCACGCAAGTGCACAGTCATTGCAAAGTTTATCACCCCAAATCGTTACATTTTATTTGCATGCAAATATTGTAACTATATATATATTAAGCATAATCTTCGACGCAATCCGAATCCCTTTTTACGTACAATACATTTTTATAATAGCACATAAACTGTGTAATAATATTTTGACATACATTTGAATTGTATTAGTAGGGTTTGACTCATGTAAAACAACGGAAGTAATAATAGAACGTTCTGTATCGGGCCGCAGCCGTGGTGCTGACTGACCTTTAGTTGCTATGCGTATGCGCCGGCGCCGGTCGCTCATGTAACGAGTATCGACACATAATGTATGCTACTTACAACCCAGTGATCATAGCACTGACGCATCACTCGTGTTCGGTTAGAGGACAATGTTACGTTAAGTACTTAAACAAAATACATATTAATAGACATTTCATCGTGCCTTCTAAAAATATGGAAATAATTGTCAGCCTCTTTGGTGTAGTGTGGCAGGTTGGCTCAAATTTCATACAACACTGAGGTTGCCGGTTCGATTCCCGCGACGGCATAAATGTTTGTGTTCAGAAAAAAAAGCGCAAGTATTTGTTTCGTATCTGGATGTTGTGGGACCATGGACCTCGTAGTTCCTGGTTCCCTAGATACAGGGAATCCTAGTTAGGGGATAAAAAAGTCTTATAAGTCTGTGTCGAAAGCTACGTCTCGTCTATATAAGGATATCAAGTGAAAAATGATAATGTCAATTTTCACTCAGATTGCTACAAAATACGAGTACTGCGTATTTCGTATTCATATCGATTATAGTAATGGTATTTTGTGACAGCCGCATAAATATGCGCAGAAAAATAAAATAACATCATAATTACATCAGGACTATAATCTCACAACGCATTCGTAGTATAAGTTAGTATAATTTAAGACCTACCTAACAGTAACTAGTTTAAAGGTAAACAGCATGTGATTGTGTCGCAATCATGTGGCTTTATCAAGTATTCGAAACGGTATTCATTCTAAAGTTTGTCCTTCACTTGTCGTCACCGAGCGTGACACAAGGTTGTAAAATGTGTTTTATTTGATTTTATTTAGTATTAGACTTCGCTTGTTATTCGCTTAGTATTTCATTCTAATTCAGATACTCACTGATGGAATGTATTCTCTTATCTACCGCCTCATACATATAGGTTACTTGTGTAAGAAATAAGTGATGACTCCGTAGAAAAAGATCGTTTTATTTATCGGAAAATGATTTTATGTAATCTTGCTGGCAAATCAAATGTGATGTCTTATTTTTTTCTTAAACGGATAGCAAACAAGCATATATAAAAGAGGCGTTGTAAATCTTAGGTCTTAGAAGTATATCATCTCGTGGTAGGTCTCTTATGCGGGAGGCCGTTTGGGTAGGTACCATCGCTTTGCCAGTTATTCTGCCTCCAAGCAGTAGTGCGTAAGCATTACTCTGTTCCGGTTTGAAGAGCATTGTGGACAGCGCAATTACTGGGCATGGGCATATGAGACTTAAAATCTGATGTCTCGAGGTCATGAGCGCAATACAGGGCTACGCAGTGCTTTCTATGGTATTAAAAGTTTTGGCTGGCACTGCAATTGTTATGGGCGGGCGTGGTGCTAACCATCAGGCGAATGGCTTGCTCGTCACATCACTCAGTTCCATATATCTATTGATCTTAAAAGTTATAGGTTTAATATGGGGATGTACATTTGCACATGAGCACAGAATATGACTACCTGTCAAGAACAAAAGTGACCACTAGCTGCGGCGGCACTGTTCTGTCTATGCTCACTTTGGAGAGCTCAATTACCTAACTCAATTTAGCGTAATCTAATCTAATATGATAAGTAGGTAAGCACGAGCTGACTGACGAATCGACGAAATGGGACTAAGATGCGAAATGATGTCTTTCCTCCTTGTTGCGTTGCCTCGCTATGTTATCGAAGTTCGCTTCAATAAGTTATCACCTTAGTGATATTTTATGATTATTCACGAAAGCGTGATTTACTGAAGATTGAAATAACTGATAACATTGCGAATTTAATATATATGCATGACTCCGTTACGACATTTTTTCGATTATGTCGGTTTGAAATGGTATTAGATTGAGAAAGATGGTGGCATAAATTGGGGAGAAATAAGTTTAACTTTTTAAGGTAGATTTTATATAATTTTACTCCGCAGATGGCAATGCATAACTAGATAATCACTTTTCATTACCATTGAATCGTAAAAGATAAAAGCACTGTTATCGCGGTTATCGCTACACGTATCATTATGCGCATGTAATTAAAACACGATAAGGTTTATTGTTACACTCTCAATTTTCCTACTACGCTTATATACACTAAAACAATAAAGAGGTATTTGAGATTTAATACTAAAAATATGGATAGTATCTTAGGAGTTATATGATAGAGAGCCATTAGCTCCAAAAAATATAGTTTTAATGCTACTCAAATTCTGACGTTTCTCTTACAATAACCTTGAACAATTTTACCAGTTTAAAAAATAACTAGAAAACTAAGAGAAGCGAGAACATTGGACTTAGTAATTAAGAATGGAACTTTGGCAGCATCCGGGCTTTACAATATTACGAATTAATTCTGTGTGAACTGATGGGATGATCGTTCTTTTATTCACACTCATTAAACTGTAATGTGCTTAATACGCCAAAGCCTAACGTCCCGTACCTTTTGGCTTTTAGAAATAGCATTTAAAAGATGAGAAAGAGTACTGAATAATAAATCGTTGCCTAGCTTTGCTTGTTACTCATTGAAAGTTCAAGAGTGCTTTTGACTCATTCTCTTTAAGAGTTACGAAGTGATACTTTCTAAGCTCATCTTAATTTCTCATAATATGCGTGTAATAGTCATCGACTAAACTGAAACTGTCCTCTTTTCTTAGATTTGCTGCAGATTAATCGTAAGGGGGGTGAAGCTGTATGTACAAAGCGTAGGATTCAAAAGCGAGATTTTAACCAATAGATGTAAAAACAAAAATAAAACGATTATTGTGTTAATCACCACAATCAATCAATCATCATCATGATGCATGATATTGGTCCGCACAGTTAGGTGGGCATGTCCAGTTGTCCTAAACTAGCTAGCACCAACCCCTAATTAGGCTACTTACTGAATATAATGAGTGAGTGTAAAAATCTTCATAAAGTCACAGAAGAGGTATCAATCAATCAATCAATCAATCAATCATTTTATTGCAAATACAAATCGTGTACAATCAATTCTATGAGCTCTGAATCCCACACTAGGATAACTCCTGTGTCGTAGGATTCAGTCTCTTTCATTCGGTATAGCAGTTTACAAAGCGAAACAAATAATAGGTTAGATTTATTAATCAGTGTACTGAATGTGATAAGTGGTAGCAATATAAGTTATTTAATCATATATTATTAGCTAATCCAAATTAACTAACTCATATGATGGGGGTAGGTATCGAAAAAGTAAGAGAAACGCACAGACATGGATCACCTGCCTACCGTCCGGTGCCGAATGGGAGTCGTGTATGTGAGTGTGTGGATGCGTCTATTGTGTCAGTAGTTAGGTATGATAAAGTACTTTTAATGTATGGAAAGTTAATTCCCTCGTTTCCTTTGCGCAGTGACCACGAGGGAGGCAACGTGTCCGCTCACACATCTCACTTGGTGGGCTCAGCTCTCAGCGACCCCTACCTGTCATTCGCCGCCGGCCTCAACGGTCTCGCCGGACCTCTGCACGGACTCGCCAATCAGGAGGTAAGCTACCACCCAGTCAGCCAGTCAGGCCGCACTTCCGAGCGAAAGAGTGGCATAGATATTGCGGCGACACAAATATTCCATCCGTATGAGGTGCAACCTGCGAGAAATCGTGTAACTCGAAAACCGAACCCGATCGCTTTCAACTTTAAATTTGGAAGGCGTTAGCATCTTTTAAACTGCAATATCGATTATTTTAGCGATCGTGGTTGGGATAGTGATAGAGACGCGGACTTTGTTCGATAATTTCACAAAGAAGTACCGACCACAAAACATTTTTGAAACCTAAGTACTACGTACCTGCTGACTTCTACGACTATAATCTGCATAGATATGGATGTTATCGTGATGATGGTCGAGAATTGTCTTGATCAATGACGTCGCTCGAAATAATTTACACCTGTTTTGGCCGATCTTTATGCAAGTTTTTAACGTACTATAGATACATAGATAGTACCTACCTATATGGTACTAGCGACCCGTCTCGGCTTTGTATGAGGTTGCGTAGAAATTGAATGTATTATCTCGCTCACAAATTTTTATTTTTGCTGAACACCGCACAAAACCCTATCAAGTAGTTTCGAAGTACTAACCGAATAAAAAGTAATAGCAGTGATAACAGTAGACTAGCAGATCATGAGAAGGCGGCCGGATAAAATAATAAACATTGAACACATTTTCATCATTCCGTTTCTAACATTTTGAATAAACAAATACGCCCAACGATCATATACATAGATCCTGGCCCCTAACCTTACCTGTATCTAGGTATACATACACCCAGACACGAAACAAATGCTCGCGCTTTTTTTTATGTACAAACATTTGTCCCGTCGCGGGAATCGAACCCGCAACCTCAGTACTGTATGAGATTTGAGCTAACCTGCCCAACCACTAAATCACGGAGACTGTCAATGTTCCAAACCAGTTTTACATTTCTTGCACCGTTCGTTATTAGCCTAGATGTATATCTCACCACCCCCCTACTTCATCTTTACGTATTCCAAAGTGGTCGAAATGTAAGAGAAACATTTTAACAAACCCTAAACTTACAAACTGGCAATAAACCAGCGTTCGCATACATAAGTTCTTATGACCTATGTGCATAGGTAACGTTAACGTTACACGGTAAGGTCGGTAACGTATCATTAGCTCCAATACTGTTGGCGCGTTGCCAATAACCGGCGCTGCATTCAGAAGTACCGTTAGGTTGTTTTTCTCGCGCTGAATCAGTTTTGGCACGAGCTCAAAACGAATGCCGATGGAGCCAGTGTTATCCTCTTAGGGTTGCCTACCTACGTTGCAATAGTTGACATAGTTCTACGAACAACTATGTAAAATTGATATAATGAGAATAATATGATTGTCCTCTATTATAATTATGCCGTATACATGTAATTAGCAGCATTATATTTTACCTACGATACCGTGCTACTTGCAAAGATCACAAGAACATAGTGTCTTCGTCTTAATAGAGACAATAAGAAAAGTGTCGATGGATATATTCTTAGTTTTACTCTACTTGGCAGTTTAAGTCAAATTTAAATTACTTATTAGTCTTATTAGGCTAGATTGATTGATTTTTGAAGTTTTGTATTTACTAAATTATATCTTTTATATTAAGTAATTACTTTATACACCAACTGACCGCAAATTTTTACCATTTTATTCCTGTCCATCCAAAGGTTGCCTGTAAGAAATTGCACATAGCGATAAGGCCGCCCATTGTTTTACCACTATTATTTGTAACTATAAGCTTCTGTTTCCTGTTGATGATCAATAAAGTATTATTGTATTGTATTGTATTGTAATTCTAATGGCGGGTCTCTATTTGAGTCGTCATTACATAAAAATATATATATTTTATCTATGTTATTAACTATTAATATGCACATTATTGCACAAAGTAAACGCAACAATGCGTGAGCTGTCTCTGAGTTTTAAGTAATGTTACGAGCTGCAACTTGTAGGCAAGAAGTACGTACGCCTGATTTTCGACCAGCATTGAGTTGATATATATTATAATATACAACAAATACTCGTGGTAGGTCTCTCGTATGCGGGAGGCCGTCTGGGTAGGTACCACAGCTTTGCCAGTTATTCCGCCGCCAAGCAGTAGTGTGCAAGCATTACTGTATTGTGGTTTGAAGGGCATTGTAGCAAGCGAAATTACTGGGCATATGAGATTTAATATCCGATGTCTCGGGGTGATGAGCGCAATGCAGTGCTACGTGCTAAAACTTCTGAAGAGAAAGTGTTTTGGGCAGGCGTGTCGCTTACCATCAGGCAAACGACTTGCTCGTCTCATCCACTCAGTTCTATTAAAAAAATACATTACTGATGAGTTGTCCTGCTATAGTTCTCGTCCCTTTTTCAATCACAGTTTACGTATGGTAATATTTCTAAGGATAGTATGTTCTCGTCAAGTTTGCGATTGTTTATAAATTCAATCATTTATCGCCTCCGATCGCCGAGATATTTATAAATAATTTTCTTTATGTAACTGACATGCCGATATCGTGATAATATATTGAAAAACATATGAAAGATTTCTTCTAATCAGGCTGTACAATCCATCACCCTGATAATCCGGGAGATAAATAACTCAAATAAATTTATGCTAAATATCGGTTGTTATATGCTTTAAAAATTCACCCTAGGTAAATTAAATACCTAGCATGGTGTACATAGATTGTATAATATACCTAGCTTTTGGTAATGGAAAATATTTAATGACTATATTATATAATGTACAATATCTATGTATAACGAATGATCAATGTGTTACAATTTTATACAGCTAATGTTGTAGTAAGTTGGTATTTTCCGTTATTTCTAAACGTTTTAATGCTCTGTCTTATTGACTAAAATAAAGATTAGTTACAATGAAACCTATTTAGAATAGCAAACAAGTTTTGATATCAGAGGTACTTAACGCCTATGTATGTATGTCAATTGTAGGAAAATCCTGTTAATTCTCGTTATCATAAGTGTGTTATTATGTGGTATACTCTACCAGATGACCTCTTCGAGATATTGTGTTAAATTAAGTAGTATCATAGTACAAGATATAGAATGAGGACTCAGACCAATTCGAACGTGCCCGGAACGCTGATGTTAGGAATAATTGGGGCGTGAATCTATCTCAAATGAGCTTTTGTGACACTGTTCTGGCTGATCCGCTCTCGGATGATGCCAGAAAATTGTTTAAACTTGTTGTTAGATGCGATTAGTTGATAAAACATCCTATCGGAATCGCGAGCGCTAATTTCTTACAATAATACGAAGGTGTGGAAATTTAATGGGTTAAACATTCTAATAAAAAAACATCTCACTAATTTCTGCTTATGCTTCAGGTTCTGATCTGGCTGGAGAAGCTTCGCAAACAGGTCGGCGACAACTTCACCGAGGATCAGCTCAAGGAGTTCATCTGGAAGACGCTTAAGTCCGGCCAGGTCGTGCCTGGCTACGGACACGCCGTGCTCAGGAAGACTGACCCCAGGTAATATAACTACTTAAAATAATTAAAAAAAAGAGACATTTCCGCAGAGTTCATTGGTGCTATCTTCTCTAGCGGGCGTATTTCCGAAGCACTGGTAGAGTCAGTTTCCGCATTTCTTTTCTGGGCTTCAATTTGAGTACGGGAAAGAAATATGAAGACATGCTTACCTTTTTTTTCAGTGTTGATCTTTAAGTTATAATTTATAACGTATTGTAATTGATTTGTATGACGTTTAAATGTGCATTTTTTATAAACATCTTTTGATTTTTGAGCACTATATTTTACTGAGTGGGTTCTGCAATAGGGTTGTTTAGGGTTATACATTGTGATAAGTTTTCTAGCACTGTATTTGTCGCAATATATATTATGATAGGTTGTCTGGATGTCACATACCAGATTGTGTTGTGATAGTTTATTTGGAACTAATGTGTATACATTTTTTTCTCAATATTAGAAGTTTATTTACTCCCAACCTTCTTTCAGGTACACATGCCAGCGTGAGTTCGCCCTAAAGCACTTGCCCAACGACCCGATGTTCAAGCTGGTCGCCGCCGTCTACAAGGTGGTGCCGCCAATCCTCACTGAGCTCGGCAAGGTCAAGAACCCCTGGCCCAATGTGGACTCCCACTCTGGTGTCCTATTACAGGTAAATACATTATCACCTAGTCTTTGTATTTCACATTTTAGATCTTAATTTTTAATTCCCGACGCAAAAAGGTTGCGTGTTATATGTTTGACCACTAAGTCTGTCTGTGTCACCGTAGCTCTCAAACAGGTGAACCGATTTGGATGCGGTTTTTTTATTTGAGAGCAGCTAGCGGTGGTATGTTATACCAACATTTGTTTATTTACTTTTTATAGGCTTTTTGTTTAGGGTTTTTTTTTAATATTTTATAAATTTACTAGCGACCCGCCCCGGCTTCGCACTGTTATTATACATATAAACCTTCCTCTTCAATCACTCTATCAAAAAAAACCGCATCAAAATCCGTTGCGTAGTTTTAAAGATTTAAGCATACATAGGGATATAGGGACAGAGAAAGCGACTTTGTTTTATACTATGTAGTGATGTTATAATAGTACATTGTACACCGAGGGGAGAAAACGATCTATTTCGAAAGATTCTATTAAGAAATAGAACTTTCTCCCGAGTGATACATAGTGCTTTATACTACACCTACGAGGAAAATAAACAAAATTTAACGCAACGAAATAAATTGCCGCGCTTTTTTTTTCGTATTGCAGAATAAGGTTGCCATCCTCATTTCATTAAAAATAGAAAACAAAAAAAAAAACCGCCTCTTTTCTCTAATTATTTGATATAAAACCTTTTTGAGATTTGAGGTTTGTATGTTTCCCGCCTCTTTTTTCTAATTATTTCATACAAGACCTTTTTGAGGTTTGACGTTTGTGTTTTTTTTTTATGTTCGCTGCTAAAAAACAAAAGAAAGCTAGCCGGGCAGTAATGGATTTTCATACAACATTCCTGCCCTGCTTCGGAGGGCAGTAATGAAATTCCATATAACTTTTCCCGCCGCACATTTTTAAGGGAGAAATTACGAACTTTGTAACCCGTTTATGAACGAGTAATAAGACACTTTCCGAGTGGGTGTGGTATAAAATGTATTCTTGTTACTCTGAGATTTGATTAAGTGAAGAGACTCATTTGTTTTCAGTATTACGGTCTGAAGGAGATGAACTACTACACGGTTATGTTCGGCGTGTCGCGCGCTCTCGGCTGCTTGTCGCAGATGATCTGGTCGCGCGCGCTCGGCCTTCCCATCGAGCGGCCCAAGTCTCTCAGCACCGAGCTTCTCATCAAGCAGTTCGGCAAGTAACTTCCTCGCGCCCAGAGCGTTCGCCGAACGACGCCGCGGCCGCGAGACCACTCAACGAACGTCCGATCACACAGCACCTTAAGTCAATTCCAACAATCATTGATTCAATATCATTATTCATTAATTTATCTTTAAGATGTAAATGATTTTTTTATTAATGTTTTTAATATTGTTGATTTTATTTTTATTGAGTACTTATTTATAATCGGAAATATTGTTTACTTTACGTATGTGATCATATACCTATATAGAACATATTTCTCAAGTTCTAAAATAACTTTATAAAAGTTCATTTATGAATCGTGTTATTGAATGTAATCTAATCCTTTAATTGATCGTACGGTGGTGTGATTCGACTGCAGTACTCGCATAGTTCACGAACTAAGAAACGAATCGTGCATATTTAGAACAATAAATATTTTGTAGGGATTTTCGTAGTAAACTAATTAGACAGTAGGTATGCTATGCATACTTTTGTCTTAGTCAACGGCCAATTTTTATGTAATCCTTGTATTGATTGATACAGTGTAGAGTAACCATTTGCAGCTATTCAGTATTTCTCACTATTGTACTTAGCTCCGATAGGGTGAGATGTGAAATGTAATGTTGGACTAAAACTAGATGCTACGTAGTACTGTGAGTGGTCAGTTTTTAGAATTGAGGGCTATCGCTATACTTCGCTAAACTTTCCTTTGCAGCAAATTATTTATTTGTAAATCAATGCTTTAGCTGTACTGTAATATAATTTCAAGTTACCAAAGTGTTAAAGTGAGATGTAAACAGATAGAAAACATTTGTATGTGAAAGGGCACTGCATTTCTTGTTGTGATGTTGTTTGCTCAGCCGTACTTCATATCATTGAATTCATTAACTTATTTCACCTGTTATCGTTTGACGGTAGAAAGTAACTGCAGACCATGGTTAGAAGCTAGCGATATCGCGTCGCTTTAAATGCTGTGACTTCACAAGCGATTCGATAACTTGACAATACTAAAAATAAAATGGTATGGTGTAGTAATTAAGTGTTTTATTATTTTCCCCTTGATATCATAGAAGTATTATAGGAGGTTGGGTGTTGTTTGTTTGTTGGAGGTAATTTCCCGAACTATTAATCTGATTCAGATTCACTTTCACTGATTAAAGGCTATACAATCCCCGAATTACAAGGCTTTTATTGTGTCGATGTCGACGCGAACTAAGTCGCGGGCGGTTGCTAGTATCCTTACTTATGAAAATTACTTGTTGCCTTCCTGAATGGGAAACAGAATTAGTTTTCCATCAGAGAATCTAGAATTTAGAGTCAAGATGTAAGAGAGACAAGGGAATCGGACAACTTTTCAGAAAGTGTTTTATATTAACTACAATTAATATATATAACCATGAAAAATACTATTTTAATTAAATAACGCTTTAAAAGTACCTAAAACTATGTTTAAATATTATGTTTCAAATACTGCCGCGCAAAATTCGTTTTAACTACACTTTTGATTTTTTATCGATTACTGTCCGATCCCCTATGAGTTGAGATCCTAGAGACAAATTTAATATCAGACGCGCTTTTTGAAAACCCCCAAGGCCCCAACCAACATCCCGTCAGACGTTCGCGCTCTCAAGGTTGGCTGGTCTAGGCCGCGTTCAGAAATCACCCAGTTAATGTAATTATTACCCTAACGCCGTTCAGAAATGACTCAGGTGAACTTTGACATTTACCATGAGCCGTTCAGAAAACCAATTGGGGAGAGTAAAAGTTCACCTGACAGGTGAAAATATTCTCCGATAGCGGGTTACGATTCTCACCTGTCAGGTAATAGTTGTCAGTTGTCATTTTCCTTTACATTTTGCAATATTTTTGCATTGATTTTTTGTACATACAAATAAAATAAGCGATTCGTGTATTTGAAGCGAAATATAAGGTAAAATTCCGATATTAGCCAAAATAACGCAGTTAAATCTGATAAACAAAAGCGCGGGAAATCTCGGTCTTGAAAATGATTGGTTTTGATTGGCTGGCTTATTGTATTACTCGATGCCCGTTCAGAAAAGCGTTAGTTAATTTTTAACTTGGCATATCACTGAGATTAACTGACAAGTATTCACTCGTGAACATTTACCCATTTCTGAACGCGGCCCTAGTACATTACTTCTTAGCTTTCCCTCGTTATTTCTGAACTTCTGGTACTTTTTAACCGACTTTAAAGAGGAGGTTCTCTATTCGATTCTATTTTTTTTATGTTTGTTACCTCAGAACTCCATCATTCATGAACCGATTTGAAAAATTCTTTGTGTTGGGTTCAGTATAGCTACGAAGTGGTCCCAGAAAAATTTCTTCGATATTTGACCTTGGACTTCAAAGATACATTGAAGTCGGATTTTTTGTTTGATAAAACGTATACTTGTGGTCATAAATTATGGTTCACTCCCTGCTCCGCCGTTTTAGGTTCAAGTTTAAAGAAGTTTATTCTCAATAAGACAAATGTCACTTGAGAACAATACTAAGCAAATGCAAAACAGTACATTCGTTATTCCGTCTGATCGGTAGGGAAAAACTTAGGTAAACTAAATCATCTAATGCATTCATTTGCTTAAGAAGGATTTTCCGGGATGAAAAGTAGCCTATGACATTTTCTATGGTCAACCACACCCTACATATCAAATTTCATCCGTTGAGTAGTTTTTCATAATTGAGTAACAACCATCCAACCATCCATCCTCATAAACTTTAGTTATTAATAGGATTATCGACTACATTGTAATTTTGATTCAAGCACTAGCGTATTTAGTGGGTGGACCGGTAAATGGACATCAGGGGGTGATAGCAGTTGGTGGCCGGGTTGGACCCCATAACCGGTAGTTTGCAGTGTCTAGTTAACTAGGTATGTAAATCAGCTCAGGTCAAGGCCTGCCCAGACGATGGAATATAAACACCTGCAGCAAAAATAGAGCACCAATATATGCGCCAACGCAGACCATGAACAAAAAAGTCCGTGAAACAATGTTCCGCGTACTATTTTTTGCGGACAAAGTTGCTAAAAAGTCCGTCATCTGCACAGACCAAGGAGCATAAAACCAATCTGGTTATATAGTCATTGGCGCAGACCTTTATTGTGAGTTACTGCAAGCTTGAATATTTAATCTAGATAGGGCTAGGTCTCCATAGACTCTTGCCCTAGCTTTTTTTTATTTTCTGGTCTAATATATCTTTAAGAATACAATGGTCTCACACCCGTATTCATGAACAACACTTGTCTAAGGCACAGCAACCAATCAGAACTCCATATTTGCATGCATGCGTTTTATATGGACCTCTGGTTGGTTGCTTAGCCAAATGTATCGACTAGTGTTGTGCATAAATATGGGTGTCAGTCTCGGCGCACAATTTAATATAATTATGCTATATTCTCAGAGACCGCTGGTTCGGCCGGCTTGAGAGAAACTCGGCCGACACGATGAGCGACGAAGAGGACGGTGCTGTAAACGCGCTTCCTTTGTGGATGCGGTCGGACGTCCCGTAACATTTTCTCTATCACTATTTATGTATCAAGCGAGCCTGTAAGGGTAATCCCATCTCCCTGGTGCGTTATAACATAACTACCCATAATATATATAAAAAAAAAACAATTGGTTTCGTTTTATTACAATCCTTTTATTAAAACACATCATCTACTTATCCTATACTATTTATTTTATATTTAGGCTTTAACGAATAAAAAAAGGCGGACGGAATATAGCTGAGCAACAACTGAAGCATAGCAATGGCGGGTGGCGTGAGTTACGTTTGAGTGAACGGAGGGTCGATGTGACGGCTGATCGGCATAGCATGATGTAAAAGTGTGCTTTAGGCTTGTGTAAGAACGAGCGGCCCGGCAAACCTTGAGTGCTTCACTTTTGAATTTGGCTACGAGGCGTCCGCCTTTCATTTCATTCCGCGTTTCATTCGTTCTAATATTCAGGTATATATGTACACGTATAAAATAAAAGATCAAATTCGATACATACACGCATTTATCAGCCGATAGGTACATTTCAAGAATACATAGGGTATTTGAATGAATGATTAATACTTTATTACAAAGAAAGAAAGAAAATACGTTTATTCCGGACATCACACAACATTACACACTAAAATAAAGACAAAACATAAACAATACAGTGAAATGTTGCGCGATGTCAGGAAAAGGTTCCGACTCAGCATACGCTAAGGTATCTTAAGTGCCTTAGCACAGATTTTCAGTCGGAACCCTGTCCATGACATCACGAACGATCAGACGAAGATAAAAAACAAGCTTTTATTTAACTTGCAAACCAGTTCCTCTTATCCTATGGAGTTGAAATTTTGCATACTTGTGAAAGTCCGGTGACAATGCAATATTATGGTGACAGCCAGCTGATCTGATAATGGAGACGGAAGGTGGGCAATGGAACTCCTTAACAGATAATCGTAAACTGAGAGTGTTTGGGTTCATTTTAACCTGCTCGCGGTTCCGATTAGAAATTTGTTAAAAGCTTGTCTTGAAAAAAATATTTTTCTACAATAATCTAGTTTTATCATAATTACAAACAAAAGTAATAATAATTTTAAAGTGTAACAATGGGCGGCCCTAAAAGCGATCTATTTCAGGCAACATTTGGATGGAGATGACTTATCTACATAAATAGTAATAGATTTGTAGGTATATATAGGTATTTTTATGGTATATGGTATATGGTGCTGCTTTCCACCAGGCGCCGTCTATTTACATCAGTTAATAGACGGCGCCTGGTGGAAAGCAGCACATCTATCTATAACAGTTGCACTGCCACCCAGAACATTTAATTACAAAGTCAGCGCGGCAATAATGTAAGATCACACATTGATCTTGGCCCGTTAGGATTCCTTGTATCTAGGGAACTAGGCACTATGAGGAATATGAGCCCACAACAGCTAGATACGAGACAAATGCTTGCTATTTTTTCCTGTGTTAAAAATTTGTCCTGTGGCGGCAATCGAACCCGCAACCTTTCGCCGTATATATGAGATTTGAGCTGAACTGCGAAACCACTACACCACAGAGGCTGTTATGCATTGGGCTCTTCACCCTGAGACAGGTTGCATTGTAGCCACCGAAATTACTGGGCATATGAGACTTCCCACTAAACATATGTCGGCCTACTTGAGTCAGGAATTCTGGCCAAAGGGAGTCGTGTTCCGACGATTCAGAGGACGGCAGCAAACGTCACCGTTGACACCGCGCAGTTGCGGCACACGTCGCCGACAAAACGTGTCACATAAACATAAATATTTTAATATAAACTGTATGTATGTTATTCTAAGGTATATATTTATAAGGGCCGTAGAATAAGAAAATTACATCTGTAACTTATCTAATGTACATACATTTTACTGGTGGTAGGTTTCTCGTATGCGAGAGGCCGTCTGGGTGGGTTTGCCAGTTATTCAGCCGCCAAGCAGTAGTGCGCAAGCATTACTATGTTCCGTCTTGAAGGGCATTGTAGCCAGCGAAATTATTGGGCATTATGAGACTCAACAGCTAATTGTCTCAGGGTGACGAGCGGCAGTGCAGTGCCGCGCAGGATTTTGCAAATCAACGTTCTGGGTGGTGCTGTTATTGTTATGGGCTGGCGTATTGCTTACCATCAGGCAAACGACCAGCTCGTCTCGTCATTCACTTACATAAAAAAAAAGTTGCCTGAAATAAAGATTAAATAAATAAATAAAATATGAGCCGATATCTGATGTCTCGGGGTGAAGAGCACATTGAAGTGTTACCCAGTACTTTTTACGGTAGGTATTAAAAGTTCTGGGTGGCACTGCAAATTGCTATAGGCAGACGTGGCCTTATCAAGCGAACGACTTGATTTACTCAGTTTAACCCGAAACTAGTGTATGCACATTACTGATGATCGACAAATACTGCAATGTTATTTTTGCACATAGGTACTTATACATTACATAATTATTTGGAATGTAATGAAATAACTATAAAATAAGGTACATCAATTTTAAAATAGGTAACTTCATATAAATAACATAATGTAATATTTTTTATTAATTAATCATAAAATATAGCGAGGTGAGCGAACTAGAGCATTCACTTGTAACAGAACGTCAAGCACTAAAGTATCCGATCATTGAGCTATGGGCGTTGTTACAACATGATTTTGCAAACAAAGAGCGCTTGTGTAACTTTGTAGAGGCTAAAGGTCATTAGAGCCAGCCGGCACCCACCCCGCACAGCCTCGTCGCACGGCGTCCACTCGTTGTCAACAGGTCCACGGGTGGACGCCGCGTTATCACCAATAAACGTCGCGCGGTCAACCAGTGGACCCCGTGCGGTCAACGAGTGAACGCCGCGTGGTCAACGAGTGGACGTCGCATGGTCCACGAATTATCGAGTAGTCTGTTAACAATTGGCACTAGACACTTTCTTCGATTAGTTTTTCTTTATTCAATTTGAAAGCAAATACGATACGTCCGACTCGTTCGAAAGTAAGGCTGGGAATGAAGGGAGGGTGTGTGTCTATCATCCTCGCGTGAATCATTCGCGGGCAGCGCGCGGTCCACTCGAAACCCGCGCGTTGGCAATGCGCAGTCAACGCAGCGAGTTGTCACGGAGTGGTCCACCCGCCGTCCGCGCGTGGAGGGCTTACCCATACAAGTCCATATAAGGAATACTAGCCGCAGGAGGCGAGGCGGTGCGGAGTGGGTTCCGGGTGGCTCTAATGAGCTGTGACCTTTATAATTTACGGTATATCGTGGACGTTCACAATATTATCGCGGAGAATCATAAAAGCGTCCAATGAAAGAATAAACTTTTAAATAAAATTTTCCACTATAATATCATTCACGACATAAATCGTGCTGCCTAAAGTTGCAGGCGAGGAGCTGAAAGGCGCGAGCGCGGATTCCCTCACACATATTTTTACCTTATGACCGCCAAGGTCACCTGTACTCGAAAAAGTGCTCACAACTAGTAATTATTCTTGTACGTACGAGTACACACTGCACTTTCAACATTATCCCGACGATTTGAGAGGAAGCCACGGCAACAGCACGTTTTATCGTGGACGGTCACGGTAGGACGTTATCGTCGATGAAAAATTAAGTCTTCCTACAATCCCGTAGGTACGTTTTGCTTCCCTGTTCAAATTGTTGTCATTATAGTGGAGAATTAGAAAAGAGTTACAACAAAGAGATTTTCACCAGTGATATTGCAAAAATAAAGGAATGTTTCAAATAAAATATGCGCACAGCACGGGACTTAAGCAATGAGCATTTCGTCGGCCACAGAAAATGCTTTGTTGACTTGAGGTTTTCCTCGTACAGATACAGAAACGTTACATTACATGGAAATGCTCAAGTTTGTGCTCACCTTCAAATAAAAAAATGGCTTGACGTTGTTTAAATCAATACATTCAATTTCTTTGAAATTCGAAATGTAAATTGTGTATATTCATAAAAGTGGAATGTGCGATAAAATAATGATTTTTCTTTGGTACAGACTAATAGAAATTTATATTTACTGTAGAACGAAAGCAGTTCAATCCTAAACAACTTTGTTGTATCCAAGACTTTCTATGATCAAGATATGTGATGCACTCTTATTTTCTCTCTCCGCTCGACTTCTGTCATTAATCGAAGTAGGATACCGCCCTTTAGTTTTCCACTTGGCTCTGACGTAAGTCTAAGGCTCAGTTTTCGAATCAGGTCCTGAGAGCGAGGCCAAGCCCTACTCTTTACTTTTATCAGCTTCGCTTGTACTTGATGCCTGATTACTTGTACCTTTCAAAGTTGAAGGTGTACGTTTGTTAACAATTTGCTTACTTCTGCGAGATGACGATACGGAGGCGATTGACGATGCGGAATTGTCGTATATTAAATTGCCTTTTTCCTTATCTAACATCTCATCGTTTTTTGATGTCAGTAAATCTTTTATGACATCATCAAAAGGTACCACAGGGTGGATGGTTTCTGATTTGTCTATCGAGATATCGGGAGTTGGGATTTCTTCGTTATCTGCAGAAATTTGATTCACCTCAACGTTTATTTTTCTGAGTCGCCATTGGTCCACGATCAGAAGGTGCTTTGATAGATCCCAACCTGTAATGATAATAGTGTTCATGTAATAATGTGAAGTACCATGTGTAGTGCAGAAGACACGCGAACTTTGACCGAAATAAAAAAAATGCATTTTCGCGCTCTTTTTTGTTTATTGCTTACGTTGGAGCATACAATATTCCACGTGTTCTAATTTCGCGGACTAAAGCCTAATCTGTAGCGACCATGTTTTTGTTATTTCTATCACCTAACATGAACAACAGCATTCTAACAAAAAGTGGGCGTGGCCTAACAAAACACGCTGACAGCCGCGCAACACGCATTAGCCGAGGCGAATGGATTACATCCCCGCGTTTGCCTGCGGGGGAAGAGGCTCTCATATTTTTGTTGCGCTCAGCCGGTATATATCTAGGCTCTGGTTCATAATTCGACATAGCAACAACATTGTTAATTTTATGTCGTAGCAGACGGTCTGTTTTGCTAACATGTATGAAAACAATGTTTTGTTAGAAATTTGGCCCAGCAGTCACGGCTTAACATTGATATTCGCATCCTTGCGAAGCTTGGGCGGCATACTCGTATGAAACAAATATTATAAATGCGAAAGTTTTAATATAAGTGTATTAGTTTCTTCTTCACGCTGTAACGGCTCAATGGATTTGAGCTTAAAAGATTTATAAAAAGAGACATCCTGGCAGAGTTTCTTGGTGCTATCTTCTCTAGCGGGCGTATTTCCGAAACACTGGTAGAGTCTGTTTTCGCGTGTCTTTTCTGGGCCCGGACTTTAATTTGAGTATGGGAAATAAATAGGTAGACATGCTCACCCTTTTTTTAAATCCATGATAATTTAAGTTACAATTTTTAATGCATCCAGATCGGTGGGTAAAAGTCACAACGGAATGGGTGCCTGAAGATGGAAGGCGGCGCCCAGGTCGGCCCAAAAGAGATGGAGGGACGATCTGGATGCATACCAAGAAGGCTGGTGCGTGGTGGCGCAGGATAGAGACAGCTGGAAAGACTTGGGGGCCCTTTGCCCAGCAGTGGGACAGTATAGGTTAAAAAAAAATAATTTTTAACGGATTTTAATGATTGATTTGTATTGTGTATATGACGTTTTAAAGTGCATTTTTTGTGTCTATTTATACCTTGGGGTGCAGCTAGTATTAAATAATTATTACCTGTCTGATTGAGTCCATCTCGAACCCGAGGCCACTCCACCGCCACGACCTTGTTGAGATACTTCATAAGGTCGTAGGATGGCTCGTACGCGAACTTTCCTTGCGGCATTCGAGTCTCGTCCCGACTCCACTCGACTGATTGCAACGTCGCGCACACTTGAGCAAACGGTCGCGGGTCTTCGTTCTTATAGATTGGCTGAAAGTTGGAATACATGTAGGATGCATGAAATATGAAGAATGGAACGTAATTATGTTAAGGAGGAATGTGAGGACGGAACGTAAGTTGAGTGAAGGAGACAGCATGTGAAACAGAAAGAAGGGAGACGCACACACGACGATGATCAGGAAAGACGTATAGTTTTAAAGTACTTAATTAAAGGACGAAATTATTTGATTAATCTGCCGTTTAATTGAAACCTCCCACACACCAACCCCCACATACATACAAATCATGACGCATTTTTTTGTTTTATGGAACTGAGTGAAAAGACGAGCAAGTCGTTCGCCTGATGGTAACCGCTACACTTGCCCATAACAATTGCAGTGCCACCCAGAACTTTTAATACCACTAAAAACACTGCGTAGCACTGCATTGCGTGTATCACCCCGACACATCAGATATTAAGTCTCATATCAAGACAGGTTGACAGCTTCTGTGGTGTAGTGGTTGGGCAGGTTGGCTCAAATCTTGTAAACCACCAAGGTTCCGGGATTGTTTTCCGTGAAGGGACCTCGTAGTTCCTTGTTCTCTAGATATAGGGAAAAAGAAAGGAAAATGACAAAACAGAAAGAAACTAGTGGCGTTCTTTTGCTTCTAAGGACTTGTAGGCACACTACTAAGTTCAAAGTTCTTTATTAATTTTTGGCATCACGGACGCCCTTATGAACTTCAATTATTACAATGACTACCACCGTATCGGAAAAAGAACCACTACTCAGAAGATATATTGATATAATAATTTATGTTTGTTTTGACAATATTATGTACCTTATGTGCCAGTTGGATACTTGGCAGAAGCTTATTTAAGGTTATTTATTACGTGTGTAATCTGTACTTACCAAAGCCTTGTCATTGATAGCACAAGTGATGATAGAAAGCAACACCGCATGGAAATATGCACAGAATATGTCATCGGGCAAAGCGTCCTCTTTCAACAAAACGTACATTTTAGTTTTCTCTATTTTCGGAATCAACATGTACTTTTTAGACGTGTAGATTTCATTGAGCTCGATCAAATGCGAAGCATTTATTTTCGTCCCAAATATTTTATTTATTGATGTTGCCATGTTTATTTTGAAACCGCATATTTTCATATCTGAAAATAAATTAAGAGGCAATAAGTATTTCTTGTAATAAAACTGTTATGTTAAATATCACATTTGAGCTGGAAGTTTCAAAAACCTTTTTTTTGACTGACTGCATAAGTGTTAGCTATATTTAGGTATAGGTAGTATAGTTTGGGCGAAAAGAAACCCTATCTAGACCTATCTGGCCGACCAAGGCTAGAGTCTATGTAGAGTTTTATTAGAGCTATTTTTAGACAGTATTTTTTAACACCCGTCGCAAAAAGGAGTGTTATAAGTCTGAACACTATGTGTGTCTGCGTGTGTGTCTGTCTGTGGCACCGTAGCTCTAAACGGGTGAACCGATTTGGATCCGCATTTTTTATTTGAAAGCAGATTTTTTAGGTTCTTAGACATGTTTTATTAAAATAGGTTCAGCCGTTTTTTACTTTTCATAGATTTTTTGTGTCAGGGGTTATTTAAATTTTAGTTCACTGAAATTCGCTTGTTATGCATTAACTCGTAGACATTAACACGATGCAATATGTGTAGAGCGTAGAGCTATATTACAGCTTTTTCTAGTTCTTTCATTAAATCGATGGATTGAATGAAATCCACCTTTTGAGAGGACCCTTAATTTGTTCGGACCCAACAACGGGACAAGATAGGATGAGTCCGACCAATTTTAGACCTATATACAGACTTATATACGTTCTTTATCTTGATGCATTCATTCCGAGTGTTTAAGGGGATCATCTTTGTCTTCACTGCGCTGTTCGGGACAAGACTTTAATCTCTTAATAGATTTAAGTTGAGTTGTATTTCGTATCAATTTAATAATAATAAAAATTTTATTTTAGGGTTTATATTAAATACGCATACCAATAACGGTGATGTGTAGGACTAATAAATTATACTGTACCATCTTGTAATGACCACATCAAAGCAAATAAATTTCATTTCATTTCAGGATGCGCTTAGGCCGACCAACATTTTCGATGTAACTTAAGGTCTGCTTTCAGTACAGAGTAGATATGTTCTTTAAATTTATGGATAGGGTTTCTTTCAGTGACCCATTCAATAATAACCAGTTTATGCTCACCAACCTAATATACAAAGCCCCAGTTGATAAAATATGATTGGTTCGATTCTGTTTATTTCACAGGGTGTTGCGATCATTTCTTGTCTCAGATATTTGTCAATGACTAGTAGGAACCTTGGTTCGTTCAACGTTCTCAAGCATACGGCGCGCACTGCGAAGTAGTTGAATGTTACGTGAAGGACCATCATTAGCATGAATATTGTGAGCGAGTTACTGAAACAGATATAAATGAATAAATATATATAATAAAAATTAAAGACTTGTTGTACGTCTCAACTTGTGAATCACCAAGAACTAAAACTGCTACATGGAAACGTTTTTTTCTCTTTATAACTTGGGAGTCCCTCACCTGCATGTAGACAATATTTTTATCATAGACATTGCTTTTTTTCCGACATTGAATTAGCATATTATAGCATTCTAAAAATATTTCCTTTTAGAGCCCTACAAGATATGAGCAACATAAGGCTTACTTGGAGAAAAACCTTACTTCTTTCTTAAATGAGAGATCACCTATGCGGTCCTGTCGGAGCCTGATTCAAAAAGTAACAACAAAATTAAGGACCTACTTAGAACTACATCAAGCTTGCTTCCATCATATATGAGAGTGAATAATATAAGAGACATGTGTACCAACACATTCATTAAATACTTTTAAGTTCACATAATTAAAGATTACTATCTGCGCCCACCAATTTCACCCACGGTTTCCTGGAATAAAAGGTAGCCTATGTTCTTTTCCAGGACCTAAAGTACCTACGTACCAAATTTCATCAAAATTCAGCCACTGGTTTTTGCATGACTGGGTAACAAACATCCATCCAACCATCCATCTATCCATCCTCACAAACTTTCGCATTTATAATATTAGTTGGATTTACCCAAAAATTGTTAGAATGAACAATGAAGCCACTGAAGCGACCAGGTTGACTGCAGTTTCCTGTGCAGAATCCTTTGCAGACACATCAGCTAGGTTTCCCATTATAGCATGGTGCTGTGTCATCGCCACTCTAGTGGCTCCACCTGTAAATCACAACACACTATTTTACTATCATCTCATCTACTTTATACTTATTAGCACTTAATTTGGAAAATACTTTACCTGCTACACCAACAATAGCTTTCATCATAGTGCTGATGCAGAGAGCAAACAGTGAGTAAAGTTTGAAATGGGGTAGAGCAATTTCTATGCACATGGCTGCATTGTTCAAGATGTCAGCGTACATTCTCCATTTTTTGCTATAGGCATCCAGGTACTTGCTGAAAATATACTTAACATTACAGACAAATTAAAGAATAGTATTCAAGGATTATGCCGCATTAATTTTGTACAATAACTTTGCTTAATGCCTTAATCATATTTCTCAGGAGTATAAAAGTTTATAATGGTTTTTCACAAGGCCATCTTACAATCCTATACATTGTTTCAATGCACATTCTGCGGTAGTGTTATATTATGCAAAGTTATTTCGGCTTGAAAAGTATGAAACGTCAAACAGCTCTTCTTAGATTTGATGGACTGTAGTCTTCCACTATCATGATTATGGAAAATTTCTAAGAGTATGAAGACAGGACTCACAAACTCAGCCATAAAATAAGTAAGCTAACCAGCAGTAATTCTGCTGTCCAAGATAAGAGTGCCCCTAGGATTTTTTTGGATTTGTGGCGTTTTCATCTAGACTTTATAGACCGTTATTAAACTTACCCATGGGTATAGGCAAAGAGTATTCTTCCTATGTGACCACATCCATCTTTGAGCACCCATGTGATTGTGGCAGCCAGTGGTGTTGCATTTTGGTCACCTACACCAACACCACGCAACACTTCTTGAGTTGCTAAAATACCTTTACAAAATATAACAGTTGCATGTGATTATTATAATACTTCTCAATTACAGAGCAAAATAATAAAATATAAGTATATATTAAACAGAAAAACAATAACTATACCAGAACATAAGCTTAATAATATACTTTTTTTATGTAACTGAGTAACGAGACAAGCTGGTCGTTCGCCTGATGGTAAACAATATGCCAGCCCATATCAGTTATTACTGATATGTGCACTACCCAGAACATTGTTTAACAAAATACTGCATGGCGCTGGTCACCCTGAGACAAACAAAAACAATATAATAATGGTAAATATACATTATTTTTCAGTAAATAAATAATCATAATTACATAAAAAGTTTCGTTGCTACAATACCTACAGAGATAACTTATACATATGGTGTAAACAGAATTTTATTGCATTTTTTATTAGGTAATATTATGTTGTTCGGTATGAAATAATATATTATTGCAATAAATACCTATTAATTACAGTTTGCACAATACCATTTAAATAATACATTTTACCATCGAAAGACACGTCAGAAGTATAAATTACCCATATACCTACTAGGTATGTGGCGGGAGAGTCACTTTTATTGCACCTGTCACACACATTAGCTAACAAATTATGAGGTATTATAGAAAGAAAACTTAATTCACTTTTACCAGTTACGGTTACCTGATATGGTGCTGCAGAATGCTTGGGCAGTGTCCCAGATCTGGTATGTCAAGTAATCTTTGCTGACACTGTCTGGGTAGCCCTCTGGCAGAAATACTCGCGTCAGCCAGCTAGTGAAATCCTTTGCACCGGATGTATGTATAATAACGACACCGCTCTGCTCTGGAAAAATCAATATAAATAGGTAAATGAAACGTACATATACATAAATCTTTGTTTATTTTTATTCTCTTACCTGGTGGTTTAACATACAACCTCTCCCTGGGTGAAGAACCAAACCTCTCTTTAAGAATGACTTCACCTTTATGGATTGGAGTTGCACTCATTTTTATTATACTATTAGGATCAAAATATTTTCAATTTTAAATTCTCCGATTTCTCAACTCAATCTTCATTCTGTAATATCTGGCAAGACATATTTTTACGGAGAATGGCGGAAGGCAATGAGTTACGGGGGGAGGGAGCTTTTCATATAGCAACTCAAACTTACACAACATGTTCATTCAATGTTCATTCTTTGTGTGAGCGTGAATGTACAGCAGTTTCTTCTTGTTGGAATACATTTATTCTGATAGCAACTGTGATTAAACAACTTAGACAATAGGGGATCGGACAGTAATCGAGAAAAAAATCTAAAATGTAGTTAGAACGAATGTACGTCGAACCAGAAAGATCAGTAAATCAATATTTTCGTGAAATAATAATGATTTATATTTTTAAATCAATAAGTAATTCTGACATTTTTAATCTGTTCTTCATCTCAAACGAAACAACAATCACAGCGCATGACGTCATTTGTAAGCAAATGCCGTGAGTCAAGTTTGTGTTTATTTTACGTTTATGCTTTTAATAAAATTTATTTTTGCTAATTGTTTCGTTCCATTACTACAATATAGTCTCCAAACTTCACAAAACGTATTAGAATCTCTTTGCAAGTTTTATTTCGAAGAGTTTGTCGTCTTCTACCTACATATGACGTCACAATTTTTGAGGCGACCGTTTGCGCGGCAATATTTGAAACATAATATTTAAATATAGTTTTAGGTACTTTTAGAGCGTTATTTAATTAAAATAGTATTTTTCATGGCTATATATATTCATTGTAGTTAATTTAAAACACTTTCTTGAAATTTGTCCGATCCCCTATTCCATTTGAAAATTAGGATCACAATAATAATTGCTATCCCTTTAAAAGGTAATGCGATAGATTTTAAAATGAGACAATAAGCCTCTTGGTGAATACTTATGTTTTAACCTATTTTATTGATTGAACACTTTGTCTCACATAAAATCCTCCGCCGCCGCACTTCTGTGCACTCCAGCCCAACGCACAGCACTCACTAAGACCTGAACTCCAAATAGGTCAGAGTAGCTCTCTGTGAGGGGTTTGCTATCGGAGTTTCCTTCTCCAGCCTGTTGGTCCGCGGGAGGTGTTTTAATTACCTCCTGTCCCGAGGAGTCTTGTAAAAGAATCCTTACGGGCGTGCCCCTATCCGCCACCTGGGGACGCCTTCTCTAGGGATCAGGCTATCCCAAGAATTTCATAGTTTTGGAAAATTAAGTAGGTATCATCTTTACACTTCAGTTTTAAACATCCATCGTATAATACGCGCCACGAAAGATGAGACTTGACAAGCGTCAGTAGTGGGGAGCCTGCGCAGGTACAGTCGTGTACGAAATAGTTATCCATAATTTGTATATCTATTCAGGGATTTTTGACAACATTCAGAATTAGGTAGGTGTATATTTTTTTTTTAAAACCTATCATAGATTTATTACTAAATAATAAAATTTAAGATAAAAAAGGCAGATTGTCCTAGTCACTGTCACTGACAATATATGATGTAAGTGTAAACGTCGTAAACCATCTACCTACTTTGTCTTCTTAATGTTTTACCTCGAGGCATAATTAAGATTTCACAAAGTTACACTCGTATACAACACAACTATAACAAAGTAGAAATTTATAAACACAATTTGCACTCGATTGTACTGCGGAGTCAAGCGGTGCGTGCACGGGGTGAGGGGGACGGAAGGCAACTGACGCGCATGCGCAGTGCCGTACCGACACCTCCCGCGCTCTTTCCGCTGCCCTGTTGATCCCCGATCCCTTCCCGCCTCAGACCTCATACCGCTAAAGAGACCTATAAATCATCTACTGCGCAAGTCAAACCACGTGGTTTGTCAAGTCTCATCTTTTGTGGCGCGTATTATACCAATTAATTTTGTGTGTTCATTAGTGCTTATATTTACTCTGTACGCAGAAATGATCCCGTCCTATGACTTGCTATGACGTACCGTACGTTACCAAGGCCGCGTTCAGACATCACCCAGTTAATGTAATTATTACCCTAACGCCGTTCAGATATGACTCAAGTGAACTTTGACATTTACCCTAAGCCGTTCAGAAAACCAATTGGGGAGAGTAAAAGTTCACCTGACAGGTGAAAATATTTACCGATAAAAAAGCGGGTTACGATTCTCACCTGTCAGGTAATAGTTGTCAGTTGTCATTTTCCTTAACATTTTGCAATATTTGTGCATTGAATTTTTTGTATTGTACATATGAATAAAATAAGCGGTTCGTGTATTTGAAGCAAAATATAAGGTAAAATTCCGATGTTAGCCAAAATAACGCAGTTAAATCTGATAAACAAAAGCGCGGGAAATCTCGGTCTTGAAAATGATTGGTTTTGATTGGCTGGCTCATTGTATTACTCGATGCCCGTTCAGAAAGGCGTTAGTTAATTTATAACTTGGCATATCACTGATATTAACTGACAAGTATTCACTCGTGAACATTTACCCATTTCTGAACGCAGCCCAAGTACGTACAGTACAACTGTCACATACGTCATGAGGTTTCTTTTTCTCCGTAAAATTAGTTCGTTCAGTAATATACGTGCGTGCAACGAACGTTACTACAATGTTTATCTAGGAACGTTACGTCATATGAGCTCAAACTGCGTCACTGTCACTTTGTGTTGTCTTGTATGGAGTTAGCGTTGACCTTCGCCGCGATCGGATGTGTTTGTAAGTCGATTCTCCGCCTTGCGTTGAGACTCCTTCCTCATCACGCCCGCCCGCCACCGCGAACTCCGCCAACCGCACCCGCGCTTACCGCGAAGTTTGTGATAGCGAGTTGACCGCGACATCTCCGTCACGCGACGTCGAGAATCGCCGGCCTCGTTCCGCAAACACGTGTTAGTGCCCAGTGCCTTAGCACTCATAGTGTAAATACGCGCAAGAGACGTTTCCTCGCCTTGTGTAGTGACTGCGCCCGACAACCGTTGGATTGCAGTGTGTTTGCCGGCGGGAAGAGTCTACTGACTAGTGGTTTCATTGGAAACCGACAGACCAGTAGATTCCGACCGTGAGTACCTTCAAGTTATTCCTCCGCTCTCGTCTCTTCCGCTGTTGTGTGCACGTACCCGGTTGCGGTAATTTAGCTGGGCCTTCACTAGTACCTAGTGATCTCACCCGGCTGGACAGTCCGCACAGGGGTGTGTAGCAACTTTGGAACTGAGCGAGGTTTATTACTGTCGGGAATAGGCAGTGTGCCAAAGACATAAGTGATAAGATGGCTGAGAAGCCGGAAGACCACAACTCCCCGCTCGTGGAGCCCGAGGGCCCCCTTGAGCAAGGCGTAGTACGCCGTCACCCCTTCTACCCGGAGCAGAGCATGATCGTGCCTGCTTCTGCCCTGGGTCTGCGTCGCGCACCAAGGCCACACTCGTCTGGCCCCGCAGTGCGATTCGCCTCGCCCGGAACTGATGTTCCGCCACGGGACGCAACCCCGCACTTGGCGCAGACGCGCATCGCGCCTCCCCGCCGACGCAACTCATCATCAGATGATGCAACACAGGGGGAAGAGAAAAAGGCCAAGGTCAAGCCTGTCTCTCCCCCGACTCCACCGCCGACGTCCAAGATCCCGACGCCCGTCTTTAAGACGCGGCCGGCGGGAACACAAGACCCTCTACCGCAGCGTGCCACACGCGCTACACGCGCTCGCACCACCCATACCACAACGCCGCCCGCCCAGGCTTCCGCCCTAGCCCAGCCGGCCGCCACACAAACACGGCCGACCGCCGCCCAATCGTGGTCTGCCGCCGCCCAACCGGCCGTCGTCCATCCAGCAGACGCCCCACCAGCCGCCGCCCAACCAGCCACCGCCCAACTGGCCGCCGCCCAACCGGCCATCATCAAACCGACCGCAACCCAACACCCGGCCGCTGCCCGAACGCAGCCACCCGCCGTACAGACACAAATGCCCATTCGTGTCTGGGCCGGTAAGGCGCGAACGGGCTCGACCGCATCGCCGATACCGTCGACCTCCAAGGCCGCCTCCACTGTACCGAGGCCCTCTTCGTCAGCCGCGTCCTCGTCATCAGAAGGCCTGCCGACCAACATTACCGCGGACAGCTCCGAATCCGTATACACAGACAGCGTTGAGAACCGCGGTGACACTGATACTCAATCGACCTCATACGCGGCGATTGAGTCCGTGCCGATGCATGCAGCACCCTTCCCCTCACCGCCTTCACCCCCGCCGGAGGCCGCCGCCTCCTATGCGGCCGCACTGAGGTCACCGCCGCCGTCGCGCCCGCCAACACCAACACTGGCGCCGACGCGCCCAGCAGCACCGACCGCGACTCGCTCCCCGGCGCCGGCCACCCATGCACTCAAGGGCTACCCGCCCATCATCGTGGAGTGCATGACGAAGTGGCCGGCACACTTCGCTGAGTTGCGTAAGCGACTTGGCCACCCACCAAACGCGCGCGCCTTCGACAAAGGCGTGCGCTTCACGCCGCAGACCGCAGACGAGTTTCGTGCCGTCCAACGGTACCTCACCGAGGCCGCGAGCACTGACACAAAACTCTCGTGGTGGTGCTACAGCGTGGCTTCGGAACGCCCCCAGAAGGCCGCAATTCGAGGTCTCCCCGTCGACACAGAACCTGAGGACATTGTGGCCGCTCTAAAATCGCTGGACTTCCCAGCAACCTTAGCTCGCGCCATTCCGACGCGCAGCACCACGCGCCCAGGGGTCTACCACATACAGCTAGACCCCATGACCAAGACGGAGCTCGAACGCCTGTACACTGTCACCGAGCTCCTAAACATGCCTGGCATCTCCATCGAGGCATGGAGAGGCCACACGACGGTGCCGCAGTGCCACCGCTGCCAGGGTTTCGGACACTCGTCAGTGCACTGCCACCGTCCAGCGAAGTGTGTGCGCTGCGGAGGCCCGCACTTTGCCTCCACGTGCACCATGCCAGAGGGCGGGAAGCCCTCCTGCGCCAACTGCCAGGGCCAACACACAGCCAACAGCCGCAGCTGCCCCGTGTACAGGAGAGAGGCCCGGCGGCGACTTATCCAAGTGCCCGGCCCTCTCCCTCCCCTGCCGACTGCTGAGCGCAACCAACGAAACCAGCGCCAACCACGCGCCCTCCGTGTACCATCGTCGGATCGCCCGGGCAGACGCGCCCCCCCGGCCCAGGCGCGACCCACCGTCCCGCCCCAGGCGAGGTCCGCCGTACAACGTCAGGCGAAGACTACCGCCCCGCCCCAGGCGTGGCTTGTACCGCAGCCTGTATACCAAATAGGGCCAACGCTGCAGCCTCCTGTAAACCCAGCAACCCAACGAGGAGCACCCCCTGCTACCCGAACTAAAAAGGGACGCAACAGAAGAAAGAAGCGGGAACAGCGTCCCGCTCCCGTCGCAGCCTCGACCCCGCTGCCACAACAACATCCGCACGCGTTCGTGCCATTCGCCCCGAACTGGCGTCCAAACACGGCGCCCCTACCCACCCCCACTGCGTTATACCCACCTGCATTGCACCCCCCCTTGGCGCCAGCTGCGCCTTTCTTCGTCCCGGGCACTCACACTGCCCTGGGACCCTACGCACGCCACAGTGCCCCCTTTGCCCCCTTCGCCCCCGGCCAGGCACTTGGGCCGCGCCCCGGCTCAAGGGGCCCCCGCCACCGCCGCGGGCGTTCACGGTCCAAGGCGGACCAGGCTGCCCCAGAGTGCATGGATACCGCCCCACCCCTCCCCCAAGGAACTACATCAGTTCAGGGCCCTGCCTCCCAGCAAGAGCCCTCCACGACCGCAGCGCTGCCAGCGCCGACGGCCACTACCGTCACCGCCACTATTACCACCGCCACTGCGCATGAGCCACGACTAGCACCGGGGGCCCCCAGAACCCAAGGGGCCCCAGAGCTGCAAAAGCCTATCGGTACCGACCCGCGACGACACTTCGTGCCTGTCACGCGGACCGCTACCACTCCTCACACGGAGCAGCCACCACGCGTGTCACGGCCGGCACCCACGCCGCACGCAATGCGTCCGGCGCACTATGCACCGTACCAGCTGCAGCATCAACAGCCATCCGGGTCGAGCGCGTCCAACGCTCCCCAGATGCATCACCAGCAGCGTGCCTTCCAGGCACCTCCACCCGGCTTCCTTATGGGCGCGCCCTCCGCGCCGCAGCAGCAGCCCTACTACAACCACACGCTGTCCGCCAGGGACCCCATGTATGCTATACTGGGGATCCTGGTGGATCTACTCACTACCATCGCGGCCGGAGGCGAGCTCCGAGATGCGGCGATGCGCGGATTGGCCTCCATAAACGGGTGTCTCTATGGATAGGTCCAATCTGCGCATTCTCTACTGGAACCCCGGGGGCGTCCGAGACAAGGTCTCCGCCCTTCGCACTCTCGCTCAGGACCAGGATGTCCACGTCATCCTCCTGGGCGAGACCAAATTAAAACCTACACAACAACTCCGGGTGCCCAACTATCTCACGTACCGGCGGGACGAGGTCTCCCCCCGGGGCACGGCCTACAGGGGAACGGCCGCCCTGGTGAGGGGAGACCTAGTCCATGAGGACCTGGCGCACCTGGAGTTCTCCGACATCCGGACGACGGGGGTGAGAGTGAGCATGGCCGGCAGAGAAGTGAAACTCTTTGCTGGCTACCGTCCCCCCCAGCCCACCCTCGACACACGAGACCTGCGCCGCATCTTCGAAGGACGCGCTCCGACCCTCCTGGCGGCCGATCTCAACGCCAAGCACACGGCGTGGGGGTCGAGACTTGTGACGCCGGTAGGGAGGCGGCTCCTCGAAGATGCCGAAACCCATGGGTACACCGTGATTGGGCCGGACAGCCCGACGCATGTACCCAACAATGCCACCTGGCAGCCGGACGTCCTGGACATCGTAGCACACCAAGGCCTGACCTGTCCAGTCAGCCTGGAGGTGCTGTACGACCTGGACGAGCAGCACCTCCCGGTGCTCATCACCCTCGCCATCGGGGCGGACTTCACGGCCCCCCGCCCGATGCGCTTGAGGGTGAACTGGGACAAGTTCCAGGCCCAGCTGCAGGAAGTAGAGGTCGGCCCACTCTCGACGGCGGAGGATGTGGAGAGATGCGCGACTACCATCACAGACCGCATCAAGTCCGCCAAAGAGATGGCGTCGACGCCCGCCCCACCGACCCAGAGAAGGGAGCAGATGCCGCTCCGCCTGCGCGCGATGCACAGGAAGAAGAGGTGTCTGCGGAAGCTCTGGGCACACAGCCGCTGTCCCCGCGTAAAGAGAGAGCTCAACACGCTGGCGGAGAAACTCAAAAGCGAGGTACAGGCGTGGCGTGGCGAATCGTGGGACGATCGAATTATAGAAATAGGAGAGGACCCCACGAAAGCCAGCCTGTACCAGTTGAACCGGACCCTAACCCAGGCCAAGGTGGCGGTCTGCCCGCTGCTGGACGGCACGGGCCAGCGCCGTTACCGAGCCGAGGAACGCGCGGAGCTGCTGGCGGACCACCTGGAGGGCCAGTTCCAGCTGCACCCAGTCCCCATGGATGCAGCTGTTACTGTACCGGCACACCACCAGATGGTGGAAGCAGCGGTCGCCGTTTTCCTCTCCTCGCCACCACCCCCCTTGGAGGGGAATGACTTTATCTCCCCAGCAGAGGTGCTGAGGGCCGTGCGAAGGTTACCAGGGAAGAAAGCGCCGGGGCATGACGGAATCACCAACGTCATGCTGAAGCAACTTCCCACGAGGGGCCTGGTAGCGTTAGCTCGGCTCTTCAACGGTATCCTTCGCACCCAACACTTCCCCAAAGAGTGGAAGACTGGCAAGGTGATCGTGCTCCCGAAGCCGGGGAAGGACCGCCGATTGCCTGCCAGTTACCGACCTATTACGCTCCTGCCGATGCTGTCGAAGCTCTTCGAGGGCCTGTTGTTGCGGAGGCTGAGGCCTCACCTGACTCCAAGAGAGGAGCAGTTTGGCTTCCGCACCAGGCACTCCACGACGCTCCAGCTCACAAGGGTGATACATCTCCTGGCCGAGGGGATGAACAGGGGCCATCGCACGGTCGGTGTCTTCCTCGATATCGAGAAGGCATTCGACCGTGTGTGGCACGAAGGGCTCCTGTGGAAACTCACCCAGACCACGACGCCACCGGCCATCACTAGAATCGTGGCGTCGTTCCTAGAACGGCGAGACTTCTTCGTCGCGGTGGAGGGCCACGCGTCGACGAAGAGGCCAACCCACGCTGGGGTCCCCCAAGGGAGCTGTCTGTCACCGGCTCTCTACGTGCTTTACACCGACGACATTCCGGTCCTGGAGAGCGAGCACCTCCGGGAGGGGGAACGGGACGTCACACTGGCGCTGTTCGCGGACGACAGCGCATATTTCGCCTCGTCCAAAATGGCCACCATCGCTGCGAACAGGGTGCAGAGAGTCCTCGAGCTGCTACCCGAGTGGCTCGACAAGTGGCGGATGGCCGTCAACGTGGGGAAGACGGCCGCGCTACTCACCGGAGGACAACGCATCCTGCCACCACCACTTCAACTTAGAGGCAAGGACGTCAAGTGGGAGAGTACCGTGAGGTACCTTGGCGTCCATATCGATCGGACGTTGAGGATGCGCCCGCAAGTGGACCACGCCGTCCGCCAAGCGAAGGCCGCTCGCGCGCTCCTCCGTCCGGTGCTGGCCTCTAAGTTACCCCTACGGACCAAAGTAGGGGTATACAAGGCGTACATCCGCACCCGCCTCACGTATGCGGCTCCGGCGTGGTACTCACTATGCTCGGAGACCCAACGGAGGCGGCTACAGGTCGTACAGAATGTCGCCCTGCGCGTGTGTACGGGGGCGGGGCGATATGTCAGAAATGACGTCATCGCCCGCGATGTCGGGGTGGAAAAGGTGGGGGAGTTCGTGGTCCGTCTGGCGCGTCGTATGTACGACCGCGCCGACAACGGGCCACACCACCACCTGCACGACATCGCACCCCTCCACGCGAGACCCCCCGACAAACCCCAGAAACGCGCCCTGCCCCGCGACATTCTTCCGCCGCCAGAAGAAGACGAAGAGGGCAGAGGCGACAGCAATCAACACAAAAAAAAAAAAAGGTCCAACACAGAGCCGCTGAGAGGCGCACCGACTAGCGGAGCAGCCACCAGCGGCCTGCCAGTTCCCCGGGGGTAGAAGCCCCCGCGCGTTTACGCCAGGGTAGAGGGGACCACCCCGAGACCCACCCCTACCACCCCCAAGGGGAGGTGGAAGATTGACTTGACTTGACTTGACTGTCTTGTATTTGTCAATGCCATTTTGATATTTATGACATTGACTTTTTTCATATAAAAGTTGAACATAGATAAAAAAGAAGAGATATACTTTACGAGTCAACACTACATCGACACGATTTTATATTTGCTTTTGGTTGGTTGGATACTCAGTCACTTGATTACTTCAGTTACAGACCGAGAACCCTATGTAAAGTGTGAAATTATAGCGTTGATCTCTAGACGCGTTCATAAGTGCGTCTGTGATGCCAAACATGAATAAAGAGATTTTGACTTTTGACTTTTGAGATTTTCAATTCCTATGATGCGTAACACGTGTATGGTGTGTATAGGTTTAGCCATTGAGGTCTTATTCCTCAATGGGTTTAGCAAAGTTATGTATATATATATATATATATATATATAAAGAGGATAGAGTAAAAAAATGACAGCTACATTACGTGTTCCGCAAGTAGGCTAGGCCGTTAGTTGTTGTTGTTAGGCCGGTCGGTAATGGGAGCTAGCTCAGACACCAGATGCAGATGGAAGGCCAGCAGCTCTCCGATTCTGGCGCAAGCCTCCTGGAACGATCCCGGTGTATTGATATTACAACGACATCATTAATACTCTGTGGTTATAACCATAGAACATAAACGTAGTGGTCACAACACAATATATAATCTGTGCGGTCGGTCAGTGACCATGATCATAGAGTAACCTTTATTTTGAATTCTATGTCGTCCTCGTAAGGGCGGTTTTTCTTTGTGTAATAATTATTTTTCATCAAAACAGTGAAAACATGGAGATGAGATGATCGATTCCATAGGACATTTCTAATTTTGACTGGAGTTTGTTTAGTCTGCTATATTCAGAAACTGATAGATTGATTTAATTTTGTCAAATTAAAAGCGCAGCGACTTCATATCAATTCAGTTTATGATCATGTAAGTGACCACGAAAATGGCTATGTCCTCGGATCCTGTCGTTGAGGAAAATCAATTAGGAATTAAAGTAAGAGGCGATCTCGGGGATTTTGAGATTATCGAAGAAGAGACAGAAAGTGAGGATGAGGAAGACAGTAGAGGGAGTTCAAGGACGGTGAACGCTTTGTCAACCATAACTCAGGACCTAGTGAAGCCTACGCTACCAGTCTACGGCAGTGTACGTGTGACCAAGTCTGAAAATGTTCACTTCGGCAATAATACCTACTTCAACGGTCCTGTTACCATCAAGCAAGTAGTTCATACCAAGGAACACGATAACCCTGGCTTCGAACACACCGAAAGTGATACCCATAATGGGAATGATGCTGCACCACAAAAGACAGATTCTGATATTAAAAAAGAAGATGTTCGTAAGTACTCGATACTTTTTAACATCTGGCCATATCCCCTATTTATCTCATTATCTGGCTCTGTTCCCATTGCAGGGACAGATCTCTGAAACGGGAAGTGTTGGTCATAGTCGACAATGAAGAGGCAAAGCTTCATGGTAATTGCTATTAATCTTTGCTCCCTCAAAACAGTTGAATTATACCCATTAAGATTACACGACAATGTTTGAATATTATTATGGTATATAAATATGGTCACAGGAATTCAATCGACTTGAAGCGGCTTGATTTTGTGTAAAGATACCAGCTGAAACAAGATGTGGCACAGTGGGAACTCGTGTGACTTAAATTCCATTACTAGGAAGTTCCATTCTGGTTGGCCCCATAACTTTCTTTAGTTATGAGTGGATTTGCACTTAAATGGTGAACAAAACCATCATAAAAAAACCATTAAAGCCAAAAATCACACAGGCCTGTGCTTAAACTTAATAGGCTAATTATGATGATGATGAACCTTTGTTTGCGGAAATTATATTTCATAGATGGTTAGCTGATAAATCTTAAATTAAGCCCGCTTATGTGTGTTTTGGCTGCAAAAAACAGAATCTAAATTTAGTTATCTATAAATAAAATATATGGTGTTTGTTGTTATTAAATGAAAAATTTATGGAAAAGTCCTATCATGGCATTTATTATAAATATCAATATATTAAGCTTCAAATACATGTATTTATGTATATTTAGATTGTAATCTCTAATCTTTTGTCTAATAGATAACTAAAGCATTCTGATTAAAATGTGAGAATTTAATGTAAATTTTAAGTATGTTCAAGGCGTAATTTCAGAGCCATTTTATTTAGCTAATAAAAAACACACATCCTAACGTATTATGTGTTGAACTGTATATCTAGGGTGAAAAGGAAAAATAACTGCCCGCACAGGATTTTGCAAAACAAAGTTCTGGGTGGTGCTGTTATTGTTATGGGTGTATTGCTTACCATCAGGAAAACAACCAGCTTGTCTCGTGATTTAGTTACATAAAAAAAAGAACACAATCAAAATATCCTTTTGTCCCAGGCTAAGGGTGGATTCTGGGACATACCTTTCTGCATATCTGCATATTCTTTCGGGTGATTTTTTTGGGCTAGTCATTTTTTTGTAACAAAAAATGATAGAAAGCAATAATTTTCAAAATCTATAATTTTCAGATATCAAACCTTTACAGTTGCAACTGTGGTTGAAGTTGACCTTTTTCGCCGTGTGCTTCGTCATAGTCGGTGGTATTTGTGTTATTGTGTCTGTTACTTTGATATACACTGGCCAAGATGATACTACATCCGGCAACTACAATGAGGATGATTCTACAAGTAAGATCATCATCCTTCACCCATTTCAAAACTAATTACTTTGTGTGGTTTTAATGTGGCATGATTAATTTTACAGACATTAATCATTTTATTATTTGTATTTAGTATATTTATATATATAGCAATCTGTGGCATTTTTCGGTGACTAAAGTTTCATAACAAAAACAGCCCATGTCCAAAATGAGTGGTAACTTAGGCTTGTTACTAGTCAAAACCGAAACCTCTATCTTCTAAACTTGCGGACATAGGTCCTTTGTGTTTGCCTCAAAAGAAACTTGATAAGTCATACTCAAATATTTTTTTAAATCTCCGATACTCAGTCAAGCAACGAACCCTAACATATCCCTCAAGTGATTGCTGATCAAATGGTAATCAAGTCAAGTCTAAAGATATGGCATAGGGGCTTAGGCTTATTTATCAAAGTTTGTACCGGTTTCTTCACAAAATCCCCTGAAATATCTGTAGGGACTTGAATTGTTAACCTTGATAAGAGGACGGGTTATATCCCGCGAATATAATGGGTAATGCCCCTCTTATAAATTGTGTAATTTATAATAAAGTAATTTATATAAATATTTATATTCTTTAAATGTTCATTTATAATGTCTGTCAAAAGTAGGTATAAGTAATATTTGATTATTTTGACCAGAAGTCCATAAATGACACTTTTCTATCATAAAATTAATTCTTTCATGCTTAATCATCTAAATTCTTTAATGCTTAATCAAATCTTAATTTCATGGTAGGCACATGTTCGTAATTCTTCTGCTATTGCCGCAGTGTTCATAATAGCTGGCGCAGTTTGTCCTACATATATTTATTTGTAAAGATTGGTTTCTCCTCATACTGATTCTATTTTTCTGTCATCCATTTCAGAGTGTATAAAGGTGGAGGGAATATTTCACATTTATCGAAACCTAAAATTAATCGGGGTCTCAATGTCCTTGGTGCTGTTATTACTTACATGGTGTTACAAGTTACTAACAAAGGAAGCGTATAGCGGCGATAACACGGCTATTTCTGTTAGCGTGAAGCAAAACGCAGTGACGAAGAAGGGTGATAAATATAATTTTGAAGGTATTATTGTATAATGTGTGTACTGTAGTCCGCCGGCTGAGTTGGATGCCCTCAATTTCCTCAACGAATAGAATGTAGGCAAATTGTTGTACTTACCTACAATATCTAGAGTATACTGTATTTGTATTATCTCATTTAGTGCGACATATACTTATTTAAAATACTTACATAATGACTGACTAGATCATGCTAAGAATGAGACAAGTGTGCAAGGAAATGGTGAGACCTTCAAATGGGAACTTTTTTCATGGGGCTACCATACAAAAATGCAAAAATGGTAACAAAAATGCGCGAGAACGGCTATGTTACCTAAAAATGTGAAGTACGACAAAGAGGGAAAAGCGGTTTCATTCACCTTACGTATACTGTATACATAAGCCCCTATGCTAGGCTGCATTGACGCCTATACTCAAAGTTGTTAAAATTGTACAATGCATCCAAATTTTTGGTGTAAACGTTGATTAAGCCTATCTCAAAGGGAATAAAGGTAAATTTTTAACAAATACATAAAAATGATAAAAATAAACTGATAACAATTTTAATTCTATCTGTCAAAAGATAAAACACATTATTATTACATTTTTGGGTTAACCTTGGAAGGTAGATTGTCACCGTTCCAGACGTTTTAGTAACCTTTTTTAATATACATTTCTTTGAAATATAGTTTTTAACCGACTTCAAAAAGGAGGAGGTTTACAATTCGACGGTATGTTTTTTTTTTATGTTTACCAAAAAAGCAGCATTTTATCGTAATTATTATACATAACTTATTTTGAATAATTAACTTTCTATTCAATTATCAGAAATGTTTAAAATTACCTATAAGTCGTTTCTGGTTATGCTCGTGGTAGCTACGTACTTGTATAACAAATAAGCTCGACTCTTTATAATTTAACATAGATATAGTTAATGTCCCCTAAATATCGTCGCGCGCCTCGGTGTCTTATCAAAACATTACGGATTGTGTCGAGTGATTCCCGGATAAATGTGTACCCAGCCTCGCAACGTCAGAACAATGAATTAGTAGAACCATTTAGTATTGTCTTTTTCGCTTATTTCATCTAGAAAATTAACATAAAAAATTATTGACAATTTAAAAATACGTTTAGTTAGACGTTTTCTAGAATATGCGCTATGTAGACCTCTCTAGATTATTGTTTTATGCTTAAAGCACATAAGACTTAATAGTACCAACGCTTAAAGTCCAACATAGCCGACGGACTATATTGCGGTATGAACGGTTGAATGAATTTAGAATTTCATTATCAAATTCAATCCAAGTTCTACAATTTCAGCTGATCCTTTGTTAATAGCGCCCACTCACTTGCGCATAGTATCGCGGACTGATTGGCTCGCGCAGCCCGTGGAAAAGCCGTTGGACAAGATAAGACTACCGGCGCCCTGGGTCATCATCCAACACACTGCAACGGAGAGCTGTCATTCGCAGGTAAACAACATTACAGCGATGAAATACCCATTTTATACTTCTCAGGGTCGAAAAGTGCGTCATTTATGCTGCATACGAACTGTTTAAAGGAGCACTTTTAAGATTTCGGGCTTAAATTGAATTCACATTGCAAAACTAGGAAAATACAAACAAAAATCAATAAAACCGGCCAAGTGCGAGTCGGCCTCGCGCACGAAGGGTTCCGTACTATTCAATATCTATAAAAACGGCAAAAAATCATGTCTGTTGTATGAGAGCCCCCTTAAATATTTATTTTATTCTGTTTTTTAGTATTTGTTGTTAAAGCGCCAACAGAAATACATCATCGTGAATATTTCATCAAAAAGGTGTACCAGATAGATTGCAACCCCTAAAACGTTTCGTTTTTTCAGTTCCTCTTCTCCTCCCTGCTACTAGATCTATAATCCTATCCTAACCCATTGACGTAGTCACTTATTATTGCTGGTATATGTCTTTTTATTTATGTAATGACTTAAGTATATATTTAAGTATATATTTTATAATTAGGCTTGCAATAGGTATATATTAAGTTTGTTATGTGGTTTAATATTTCTCATAATACACTTTACTGCACCGCTACCATTTTTTCTTGCACGTCCTGGATGACTGGTGGAAAATGCTATCTAGCATTAAGTCCTCCATGTACAAACTGTTTTGTGCTAAAGTATAATTAAATAAATAAATCATCTGTGAAAATTTCAACTGTCTAACTATCACGGTTCATGAGATAGGTACAGCCTGGTGCCTGGTGACAGAGGGACATACAGACAGACAGACGGACGGACAGCAGAGTCTTTGTTATAAGGTCTCGTTTTGCCCTTTGGGTACGGAACACTAAAATGAAAAAATAAATATCGTGTCGATCAACCGTTTTACCAATGGCTTAAATAATATACAGACCTCTTATTATATGATAAATAACGGGTTCTAAGAGATCTACCTAAGTACTTTCCAATCGTACCAGCTTAAAATTATTATAAAGGAACTCAAATGAACTGGTCGAAAGTGCCATCGTGCATGATTGTAACGAAATACTCGATAATATAGGTACCTACATAATAATGTAGACGCAATTGTAGAAAGTTGATCAGGTTTCCACACTATATGCAAAGTTGTAAGGAAACTGGTTTGAATCATTCAAATGCAAATCAAGACTGTAAATCATTTTCTCTACGAGCTCAAACTAAACAAGATATTTGTCGAATAATATATTTTTCAAGACAAGCTTTTAACATATTCGTAATTGGAACCGCGAGCAGATTAAAATGAGCCCAAACACAATGAATCTTCTGGACAGATAATCGTAAACTACTATACGATTATCTGTCCAGAAGATCCATTGTCTCATCAGATCACCACTACCATAACTGTCACCATAATATTGCACTTCGACAAGTGTGCAAAATTTCAACTCCGTTGGATAAGAGGAAGTGGTTATGATTTAAATTACAAGATTTGACCCAAATAAACATTGCAAGTCAATAAAAAGCTTGTAAGAATCATATACATGGTTAATTTTAATGTTATACCTACCTATATTTGTGAGATAAATAAATAATAAATAAAAAAAATTATTTGATTAGATTTCCGTTCCCCTATTATTCCATTTCACAATCGCACCATTAAAAATAACACCGTCTACTTTTCAGAGCGAATGCGTGCTAAAAGTCCGTCTCATCCAGATGTTTCACGTAGAATCTCGCGGGTGGTACGACATCGGCTACAACTTTCTTGTGGCTGGCGATGGGTCGGCCTACATGGGCCGCGGCTGGGAGTTCCAGGGCGCTCACACTCTAGGCTACAATAAGTACTCCATGGGAATCGCCTTCATAGGCACCTTCAATAACGACCCCCCGCCAAAAAAACAACTCGACGCCTGCAAGAAACTCATACAAAAAGGAGTAGAGCTAGGCAAAATAGCCAAAGACTATAAACTATTCGCGCATAGGCAACTCGCGTCCACTCTCAGTCCGGGAGACAAACTCTTCGACATTTTGAAAGAATGGCCGCACTTTGTAAAGAATTTCACCGATATCCAAGAGCTGCTGCCTGATTATTGAACGGGACTTTTTTATAACATTGAAGCTTTTAGTTGCCATGCATTGCCAAAAACAAATATTTTTGGATGAATATTGCTTGTAAGTATACGCAGCACCTATAAAATGTTCTGTTGGTAGGGCGTGAATCTCGTGATTATGTATAATTGTTAAATATTTAAGTTTTTATTCTAACTTTTATCTAGTTACTAGAAAACGTTATAAAATGAAAAAAAACTACTTCCTATTATGAACTAATTGAGATTTTTGACCACTCATCATGAGTGTGGTCCATGAAATAGAAAAATCTCAAGGTACCTTGAGCTAAAATAGCTCTCTGCCATGACGTGTTTTGAAGCATACTTTGTTTCGAGGGAAATTATTTGTCAATCGTTTCTTTGAGGTTCACGTAGCTACGTTACAGAACTTAAAAGAAACAACGCTACGCGTTGTACTGGAACAAAGTAAGCTCTGCGTTGACGCAGTATCGATTATTGTTACTCATATTTTACTCGTATCTGCGTCGTGTTCATGTACATAAAATATTATATACATTTAATTCGCTAATATATCAACTATGTAAACTTAATAAAATATATTTTTTAAATATTATTATTTAAATTGTTATTAGGTTTATTTTTATTATTAGATACTTTTATTTGGTATTATTTTTAATAGGGACTTCTATTTCCATAAACGAGTAACAGAGTTATACACGATTCAATTTGAAAAAAATATGTTTAAATAAAGAAATAACACTTATCCGCACGGATGTGTTTCCGGATATTTCCGGAGTGCCACTGATAATGATAATGTTAAAGCGGCTATCATAAAAAACATAGGTATAGAAGACGTTCTTATTCTCACTATGTATTGAAAAATTACATTCTTCTAATGTCAATCAATCAATTCAATTCTCTAATCTCTTGAGCGTACTTACATAAACCATATTGGGTAAATACATACATCATTCCATTTATCATTAGAAATACCTTTCTCAGGGTACTTATTTCAATTTCGTATTAGATGAATAAAGATGGTGTCGAAATTAAAGTTTGCTTGCGTAATTTAGGGTATTATAGTAATTATATACCAAACCTACTCGCGAGTAGAAGCTAGTCTAAGAAAAAGTTTTGATATTTTTATACAAGTTTTGTGATAAAAATGGTAGAAATAAAGTATATTTACTTGTAATTAATACTATGCATATGGTATATAATAATGTAGCCGTTTTTCTAAATTTGTATAGTATTCTTTATATTTATGTACTTAGATATAAAAGTAAATAGTAAACTTTTCTATTACATGTTGTAGTATATGTATCTGTTGTAATGTTTGTAAGTTTTCCATAATAGTATTTTTACCATCTACTATCTACTATCAATGTGTATTAGTTTGACATTTTTTTTTAATGTATACTAGGGATACCTAATTAAAGTGGTATTCTTTATTAAAGTGTGAAAATTACTTATATTTATGTAAATTATTGTCATTTCAATTTTTTTACATAGATGTACCATCTTTTTTACATACATGTACCATCTTGGTACGTTACGTTACCGAAAACGTGGTACGTTACGTTACCGAAAACGTGGTACGTTACGTTACCGAAAACGTGGTACGTCACGTTACCGAAAACGGGCCATCTAAATGATTACTCCAAAAAGTAAATAATAAATGTCCGTGCAAGGACTTGAACTTTATCTCTCATACCCATACCACATAAAATTGGTATGGACTATATAGAATAGACGCGTGTTGTCTAGAACGCGTTTTTACTTTGTCGTGAAAGCTCTTCTGTGTTGTAGCTCAATGGATACTGTCTAAGTAGGTATAATATATAAATACCTAGTACATATTATCAAGTTATAATTTGTAGTCTAAATTCAAAGAAATTAACAAGGAACAAAGAGTTGTTATTATGCATTTATAGATATGACATAATTTATGTAAGTAGATATTTAAACTTCCTATGTTAACATGGAAGGATGTACTTGTAACATTGTAGTTGCACAACATGATACATTTTATAGTTACAGAAGGCGTACTAGCCAAGTTGCAAATGTGTCTAATCGGAAACATCTCTAAATAATATAAAGTAAAGTCTTATCCGTGGTCTCATTTCTGTTTGTCCACATTCTTCAATTCACGCAAAAGATTTGATACGGTTTTCACTGTCTTTTTTTTTTAATGTTATTGAATGACGAGACAAGCTGGTCGTTTGCCTGATGGTAAGCAATACACCAGCCCATAACAATAACAGCACCACCCAGAACTTTGAAGAAGATCCCCATTTAGAAGATTTATTACGGAAAGTTAATATGTACATTAAAATTCTAAATAAGTTTATGTATAGTAGAGAAAATGCTATATTTTGTAATTAAATCGTCAAAAACTTACATCACATTATAATAGTAAATTGCGGATAAGCGTATTCCAATTTGATGGACAATTGTTTCTATAGCATGCCAGAATATTTTAATCGACAATGTAATTAAATTAATACAATTATTATTTTAAATACATTTCATAATAATTAGAGACTTTACACAATATTTGCACGCTTGCTTGCAGGCTGAATACTTATTTTTTTATGTAACTGAATGACGAGACGAGCTGGTCGTTTTCCTGATGGTAAGCAATACGCCAGCCCATAACAATAACAGCACCACCTAGAACTTTGTTTTGCAAAATCCTGCGCGGCGCTGCACTGCGCTCGTCACCCTGAGACAATTAGCTGTTGAGTCTCATAATGCCCAGTAATTTCGCTGGCTACAATGCCCTTCAAGCCGGAACACAGTAATGCTTGACTTGACTGTTGTAATTAGTTTTAAGACCTTTATTGTACGTATTATTGCAAATAAACAATTGATTTGATTTGATTAAAATGTAAGTGAAAAGTCGGTTACTTGGCTACATTCTGTTTATCTATATTTTAATACACTTTTTCTAGTACATTTTCTAGATATACAAAGAATTACATTTAACTTATGTAGTTATTATAAGTCGTTATTTCCTCAGTTAGAATTTTTATATTGCTTTTGTAAATGATTTATGAAAAGTATTTAATATTAAACTATTTGCCTTCTAATAAAAGTTTTATTAAGAAATCGATCTTAAAAAGTCAATTTAAACAGTGAGATTATGAAACATTCCAGATGTCAATTAAAAAATAATGTGTAATTTCGTCTCAGTCATTTCAAAGATGAAAACAAGATCAGAAATATCACTCTTATCAAAAATATCAACGAGGTAAATTGTTCAACCAATGAAAAGATTCCTTGAAATGAAACTATTTACTTTGACGTCGAAAATCGTTAGCATATCTGTTAAAATTAAGAGTGTTGTGTACATTCCAGATGTCAATTAAAAAATAATGTGTAATTTCGTCTCAGTCATTTCAAAGATGAAAACAAGATCAGAAATATCACTCTTATCAAAAATATCAACGAGGTAAATTGTTCAACCAATGAAAAGATTCCTTGAAATGAAACTATTTACTTTGACGTCGAAAATCGTTAGCATATCTGTTAAAATTAAGAGTGTTGTGTGCATTCCAGATGTCAATTAAAAAATAATGTGTAATTTCGTCTCAGTCATTTCAAAGATGAAAACAAGATCAGAAATATCACTCTTATCAAAAATATCAACGAGGTAAATTGTTCAACCAATGAAAAGATTCCTTGAAATGAAACTATTTACTTTGACGTCGAAAATCGTTAGCATATCTGTTAAAATTAAGAGTGTTGTGTGCAGCACTGCCGTGCGTTTGTCAATTTCAGAAAACCATGTCTCAGTAACTAAAACTATCAATTCAATCAAAGATACAAAACTTCGATGCTAAGTCAATTTATACAATAGGGGATCGGACAATAATCGGGAAAAAATCTAAAATGTAGTTAGAACGAATGTTCGTCGAACCAGAAAGATCAATCAATTAATATTTTTGTGAAATAATAATGATTTATATTTTTAAATCAATAAATAATTCTGACATTTTTAATGTGTTCTTCATCTCAAACGAAACAACAATTACAGCGCATGACGTCATTTGTAGGCAAATGCCGTGAGTCAAACTGGTGTTTATTTTACGCTTTGCTTTCATAAAATGTATTTTTCCTAATTTTTCCGTTCCATTACTACAATATAGTCCCCAAACTTCACAAAACGTATTATAATCTCTTTGCAAGTTTTATTTCGAAGAGTTTGTCGTTTTCTACCTACATATGACGTCACAAGTTTTGAGGTGACCTTTTGCGCGGCAATATTTTAAACATAGTTTTAGGTACTTTAAGAGCGTTATTTAATTAAAATAGTATTTTTAATGGCTATATATATTCATTGTAGTTAATTTAAAACACTTTCTGAAAAGTTGTCCGATCCCCTATTAACGGGGTTGGTGCACTCTTAGCCCTGAACTAGATGGGGTTAAACAAAAACATCCCATTTGCATATCTAGCAATATTCTTAAGACTTCATATTTATGTTTGAAACATATAGCGTTTTTTTCGCCTGATGGTAAGTGCCACGCTTGCTCATAACAATTGTAGTACCACCCAGAACTTTTAATATCATAAAAAGCACTGCGTAGCACTACATTGCGTTCATAACTCCGAGACATTAGATATTAAGTGTCATATGCCCAGTAATTTCACTCACTACAATGCCCTTCAAACTGGAACACAGAAAGGCTTGAACAATACTGCTCGGCGGCAGAATAACAGGGAAAGCGGTATCTACCCAGATGGCTTCGACCTACCACGAGTGCACTTGATGAAAACAAAACTTCCTCAGTGCAAAGGAAAAGATACCCTGTACCCTGTGGTCCCAAAATTTTGCATCACCCTGTACAAACTTTGACCTTATGGCATGAAAATACACTATCACTAAAATATACATTTTAAGAATAATTTTAATTAATGCCACTTTAAAAAGAAAGCTATAAATCGATTGACAATTTTAAAATTGTAATTTTGAATGTCTTTTACCTATGGACTCGAAAACTGCAGAACGAATTTTAATGTGGTTTTCAAGGTTTGGTAGCATTAGACCCAACTTAGATTATAGGGTATGTACAATCATAATCGGTTGGGTTACTACAAAGATACAGCTTGACCTCTTCGTAGTACGCGCTCTCATATACTGGGGAGGTTTTGCTAAAATGGTCTTGGAAAAAGACGACTATGGTCTTCCTCGTCGTCTACCCAGACGAAGTCGCGCTAGTATTCTATAATCGCAAACAAAAAATGAAGAAACATATTGTAAAACGATTTTCCTTGAACAGCAGCATCTAGTTCACGGCAAAGATAACTTTCTTAAGGTATTTATATGTTATCGATAATGTATTATATATTGCACGCATTTTATCTGCCTATTGTATTGGGTGAAAAGGATAATCGTGAAAGGAGTGTGATGTGATAAATAGCAGTATTAAAAACTAAAATATGATACAGTAATGTATGGCGGCGTTTGCGCCATAATGTTGTATGTCTTCATCATACTAACTTGGTAACGGCTATTTTCCGTCAACAGTAATTTCAAATTATTTTAACCAATATTTATAAATAATTCTGTAAAAATATTGGTCATAGTTCACAAATTCGATATCAAAATGATTCATTCGTTGTTTTTGTAAATTTGAAAATGGCAGCGAAATTTTTGCAACTATTTTTGTACTTTACATTAAATTTACATGTTTTACCATTCTATATTACATTGTAGCTATTTATTATGCGTGTTAAGGACACAATATCGCTGACATATAATATTTTGTATATTTTTATATGAAAAAATTACTCCCCACTACATGTGTGCGGTCAATTAATAGAACGTAAGTATTTTGTATATACCTTTAAAAATTAATACATTATGTGTAAATCATATATTTGTTTTCTTTAATAATTACCTTACTATTTAAACTATAATAGTTTACATTAAATTTCATAATCCGTTGTTTTACACAACCGCTAGTGTTTGTAAATATGTATGTTTTATATAAGAAAATAGAAGAAAGTTTAACATCATACTGGCCGTGTACAATAGTGTACATGTATCATATAGGTCATCCGCTTCAGTAAGTGGGCACCAAACCAACTGAAGTGGATTATACATGCGCATACCTACCTATCTACTAAGCTCTTACCTGCCAATATACTACCTATTAATCATAACTATGGAAATATTGGTGGTATGATATTTCAGATCGTAGATAGTGTAAAATAGGTGTAAAATAATAGTCCCTTTGACGCATTAACTACCGATACAGGCAAAAGATAGAGGTCACCTACCTATACTTATCATGAATTTTTGATTTTCTCCAATTAGATAAGAGCGGCATTACGAACGACATTGAGAACGGTAGGTACCTGCTAATTTTGCGTCGCATAGTCTAGAAATCTAGATTTAATAAATAAATGCTTTATTTACACAGGAAAACGATCGCCTCAATACAAAATATGAACTCATGTGTAAGCTGTGTCTAAAATATTATGAGGTATATGAGGTCTGTTGTTCCCGAAACCTAGTAGGTACTATACTAGTTACACTTATGAAGAGCAGGGCATACCTAATTTAGATGCTTACGTACTGCTACTGCTTGGCAGCACAAGCGGGTTAGAGTTATGCCCTTAGTTTTAATCTCAAAGTTTTTCTTTATGAAACGAATACTTACTTATTTGCGATAAAAAAAAAGTTATTTTTATTAATATTTTAACGCGTGTTCAACATTGATAAATCGGTTCTCAATTTCTCAATTTCTACGCTTTCATTGATCATCAACTCCCGTCCCTCCAATAAATAAAGATTGAACGAACTTAAAAGCGTTAAAAGGAAAAGTGGTTCAGTAGGTACCTATCGACCCAGCATAAGTAATTGTTTATCACAGACAGTGTTACCAATTTTCCTGTTCAGAATTTTAGTCAAAGCAGGCAGTATCGAGTTGTTTCTTAAATTTCCTCGTTATTATGCCGTTTCACGAACCGCCCTTAGATCGGCTAGTTTCGATGAGTCAATAATCGCTTGAACGGTTTCTGCGATTTAAGTAGATTCCAGATGCTTAGTTCAAGGTACGTGCTTAGATGTATTAGGTATATTACACACCTGAATAATCAGGTAGGTAAACAAATATAGTTTTTGTAACAGCTAAAACCGCTTATACAAAACTACTGTTTCTAGTCGTAAATCCTACGCACCCTGTCTGCCTGGCGTCAAGTGAATCTCTACAATCAAAGTTCAAAAGTTCTTTATTAAATTTTGGCATCACAGACGCACTTATGAATGTCAATTATTACAATGACTCTACCACCGTATCGGAAAAAGAACCACAACTCGTAAGATACGGCAAGAAACGGAGGGGCATATTTTCAGAACTTTTGTTACAATATTTTATGTTGGCGGCATCCTTAGCTACCGTTGCAGTGATTCGACACTATATGCCCAATGATCACAATAAAGAGAACCCTTTTTTATATAAGTATTCACAATGTAGCGTAAGAGCGAGTGTGGCTCAGTCGGAGCTCGTGCGACTTTCGATCCGAGTTCGAATCCCGCTGGCCCCGCACCACTGACTTTCTTAAGTTATGTGCGGATTTAACACTCGCTCTCAAAACGGTGAAGGAAAGCATCATGAGAAAACCGGCATGTCCAATAATTTCTCACAAAAAGTCAAGGACATGTGACATCTACCAACCCGCACTGGGCCAGCGTGGTGGATTATGGCCCATTCTCTCTCTATGTGAGAAAGCCCGTGTCCTAGCAGTGGGAACGTGATGGGCTGATGATGATGATGATGAATGTAGGACGTTAACAAATGTGTAGATAAATGCTTTATTAATTAGGATTTATATTGGTCATTCGCAAATGTAAATAATACCTTTAAAGTCCTCTAAAATCTAGCCTAACTTAGTATTTTTTTACTTTACGGTATTCGATAAGTGCCTTCTTGTTTATATCTTGATAAGAATCCTGTTAATATCACTCAGTCATGCATTCAAATTTCAATGTGTTCGTTGGTACATACCTATCTGCTCAAATATGTATGAGTTCCCCTATCGGGCCGAGATCGAAGTTTTATAATTGCTGACTCGTGTGCAGCCTGAGTACATGACAAATCACACAGAACTAACATTTCATATCGTACAGTCACTATACAGACCACTAGTCAGTCGGATCGCACTCTATCGAGTACATTAGTGGAGATAAACCTCAAACAAAATACACCTTCGTGATGTATCATAACAGATATGACAAATCGGAGGGTGTGAAACACAAAGATTCGCCGAATAAGGCTGATTGGGAGAGGCATTTTAGGAAAAGATTTTGGTCGGCTAAATTCGTGGAGTTTTGCAAGAGGACAGATCTGCACGGGTATAAATACATTGTGATGGAGGGCCTCACCACACTGGAGAGGTTTGTTGAGTATGTTTTTATTTAGCCTATCTACCTTAGTTGTGAGGTTCGAAGCAAGACCGTTTGACCACCCTGAGGATCGTATTTGGCTTTTGTAGCTCACAATACTGGTCTTACTCGTAAATAGGTGACGCTTGCGGGGACTGTCTGGTCTGGTCTGGTCTGGTCAGTCTAACTGCTATTCATATATTTTTGTTACTGATACTATGACTTAGTTTTCTTTGCTATGACTATGACACTTCTCACTCGCACTTCTAGTTTTAACATTTTGTTTGTAGATATTTTAATGCACTGGTAGAGTCAGTTTTTGCATTTCTTCTGGACTTTAACTTTAGTTGAGAATGAAATGGAAAAACCCGTTTGCTTTTTTTTTAAAGTCATGTTAACGTGAATTACAATTTTTACATACTTTAAATAATATTTGTAGTATGTGTTTATGACGTTTAAAAGTGCATTTTTGTGCTTATTTAATATATGATATTTGAATTTGACTTTTTAATGTTTTTCACGCAGCCAACAACTCCGTTCCGCAAAACATGGACGGAAATTTCGTAAACATGAAAAAGCTCAAAAAGGTGTCAATACTTGTACATACCTATACTAAGTACCTACTAAGTAAAAATATTTTTTCATTTTAAACCGAGAATTCGGCGTATTTCTTCACAAAAATATTCCTTTTGCACTGCAACTAGGTACATACCTAGGTAAGTATACGCGAAAACTTTACAATTGTAGGTGATCATTGTGTTATCATTGAGAAAAAAGTCGGTCAACAAGGTAGGGCCGGACCACGCACATATTTGCAAGTACAATTAAATATATTTCTTCTAAAAAATAAATCAAGAAAAATTCTAAAATTCTTGAATAGCACTGTGGCAGGGCGGACGGACTATCATACCCCTTATGATCCTGAATGCGGTAGTTTAGTAACAGACAGAGTCATTGCGGTGATGGAAAGATTTGATAGTGAGAACGTGATCAATAACTGAAGATTGCCCGACGCGTCGGTTTATGACTAAGGCCTAACGCCTAACGACGAAAAAATTTAAAAAATCCATAACCATATTTATTTCAAGGCAAACTTACCATAAAAATCTAGAAATATTTATTGGGTATATAAAAAAATAAATACGCTCAACGAGCACTTTAAGGTACTACGAGGACCATGGTCCCACAACACCCAGACATAAAACAAATGTTTGTGCTTTTTTCTTAAACACTTATTTAAATTTTAAACGCTTCCATATAAAGACGGAATTTGTCGCATAATTATGTTGTATTTACCGAAAATCGTATCTACGTGCAGCCGAGATACAATCTTAGTATTGACACAGAGAAGATAATAGCGGTATTCATAATAAATTTTACGCACGTTGTTAGTATCAGTATATCAATCAAAACTTATCGAGATTGGTAATTATTGTCCTAATGACATTTTCGTCTGACTCAGCTGTCCGAGCCTTTCATTAGCACCTCGAAAGCTCCTACCAAGCTATCACGAGGCGGCAGGCTACTTGTCACCTATGTGACTGGTTAGAGGCGAGATTTCGAATACCTATATACTCGTGGTAAGACTCTCGCATGCGGGAGGCCGTCTGGGTAGGTACCACAGCTTTGCCAGTTATTCTGCCGCCAAGCAGTAGTGCGCCAGAATTACTGTGTTCCGGTTGTAAGGCCAATGTAGCCAGCGAAATTACTGGACATATGAGACTAAATATCTAATGTCACGGGGTGATGTGCGCAACGCAGTGCTTTTTATGGTATTTAAAGTTCTGGGTGGCACTGCAATTGTTATGCGCGGGCGGGGCGCTTACCATCAGATGAATGACCAGCTCGTCTCGAAAAAACTTCGAGCACGGTGGCAACTGCCGTCTTCAATGCAGCGGCCGCAGTGACTATTGATTTTAGCAGATAGATAGATAGATAAACACTTTATTATTCACCTTAAACATAGAAATTAAGTACAAGTTAAATGTTTACAATGGTGTAACAATGGGTGGTCTTATCGCTCGAAGCGATCTCTTCCAGACAACCTTTGGATGGAGTGGAATACTGAAACATAAACGGACGGCGGTGATAGAAGTTATAATAGATATACTAAGGGCTTACACAAGATATAAAATATAATATCTAATTACTGATACATATGACTACATACATAAACTTATATAAGTAGCTAGTTAATATACATACATATATCTCTACATACATACAATATATAATTATAAATACATATACATATTATTCTACATATATTATAGTGAACGGATAAATAAAATAATAACAAAACATATAAATTATTATTATTATTATAACAGTTTATATTTCTGTGTAATCGGCGCATATAGGCAAAGAAAACTAAATATATAGGTAAGTGTGACCATCTACTGAAATACATAGAAATCAGTCGTGTCGCTGCGGTCTTCCGTTGCAGTTTGCAGTTGCCGCCACCTTTGGAATCAATAAATGTTAATGCAACTTGTATTGTTCTAATGAGAAAAGCACCCCAAAGGAAACTTTCAGGAACATGGCCCCACAACACCCCTACCCATATGTCCCTCAAGCGCTAATCGTATATCGTGTTGAACTCAGATTAGGGTGTAGATTCATTGCGACAATGTCTTATAATGCCATATATTGGCCCATTAAGTTTATCTCAACTTGTAGTTATTGTATTTTGGTATAAATTATTGAGATTAGTTCGATTTCTTCCTTGAATTGACAATAATTTGACCTGTTTGAATTTCTCTAGCAGGCGTATTTCCGAAGCACTGGTAGAGTCAGTTTTCGCATTTCTTTTCAACACTCAGACTTCAATTTGAGTATAGGAAAGAAATGGGTAATAGTAGATTGTATCATAAGGGAGCAAAATAATATTTTTACGGCGAGGGATTCAAAGTACGTCGCCCGAGCCAAAAATATATTTTGCGCCCGAGTGATACACTCTACTTTTCATCACCCACTATGAGAAAATAAAAGCGCCTCATATTTTATTCACTGTCACTTGAAGAACTCATTTTTCAAAACAAAACAAAACTATGAATTTCTAACAATCCGTGAAAATTTACGAAAACGCGGGCTGTAGTTCGCGCTTTTTTAATTTGTTTTTTTTTTCATTCATCCGGCGGCGTGACTGTGGGCCGTCGTACCAGCCAGTCTTTATTCAAACAATATTTGCGTTCGATTTCTTTGGTGCTGAACACTAAGATGTTCCAAATTCAAAAAGTGCGCGGCAAAGATAATTGCGGCGCACTTATAAAGAGGATTAAAAACTCATTACTGCCCGCTAAAAGTTTCTTATAGAAAACACCACCTTTGGGTGCACTTAAAGGCGAACCAAGTCGTCCTTTTCGAATAGATGGGATGAAAACATACTTACCTTTTTTTCAAAGTTATGTTAACATAAGTTACAATTTTTGACATTTTTTATTTGTATCATGTGTTTATGACCTTTAAAAGTGCACTTTTGTGCCTATTTGATAAATGATATTTGACTTTGACTTTGACTTTGACTATACCTTAATTAACACAATATACGATTGGCGCTTGAGGGACATATGGCTAGGCGGGCAGTTCCGTAGTGGGAATCGAATTCGCAACTTCCGTCCACCATACGTTCAAATCTCTTGTTTTAGGAGTTCCTGGGCCATAGCTGTTGTACTTAGCATAGTCATCGCCGCTGGCCTCGTAGTCACTGCTTATAGATGGTACGCTCGGAATCCTATCGTCACGGTAAGTCCTTTGTGTACATATTCAATTATTCATATACCGATACCTTTGTGTACATATTCAATTATTCATATACCTCTACCTTTGTGTACATATTCAGAATTAAACTATTCCAATGGCTTCATGAGAAAAAGTCTATATTGTATCTGAATTATTAAATAAGCAATGGACATGTTAACATTATTATTATTATTTTGATTTTACTTATATTCTAATGTGACAAAATGTGTTATTTTAATTATTGTATATTTATATTATTTTTCTAAATTACCTGACATCTTGTATAAATGAATTGCTTATGAATTTGTGTTTTATAATTATTGACTACTTATATTGATACAAATTTTTATTAATTTTGGATTTTGCGTGTCAGTTATTTATTTGACTAAATTTGTGATAATTTGTGATTAATTTGACTTGTCCAACTACTATAGCACCATATTTTACGCAAATAAACACATTTCATTTCATTACCTAAAGGAAAACTTGGAACTGCGAAGGGTGTGTTTATATTAGGTATGCCGTCAACTGCGTGAAGTATAAGGAATAAGGGTCGCCAAGCACTTTGCGCACACGCTGTAGGTTTCTTATTGGATGCAAATTTTAGCTTGAAGCACGCGAAAGTCCGCGAAGGCCACGTTAGAAGAGGTATTGAAAAGAGACCAAAACCTAAAAACTAATTAAAATTATATCTATTAACACCAACAAAATGGCACGCGCACACAATAGAATCCTAACTAATATTATAAACGCGAAAGTTTGTAAGAATGTATGGATTTATGTTTGTTACTCTTTCACGCAAAACCTACCGAACCGATTTTGATGAAATTTGGTATGTAGGTAATTTAGGACTTGGAATAGACATAGGCTACTTTTTATCCCGGGAAACCGCGGGTGGAACCGCGGGGCGCAGCTACTTTTTTTAATTTTGTCCGTGAGAAACTACACTTCAGAATGCGAATTCGGGCTCACCGCCTGCGACACTCACGCTTTTGGCATACGAGTATTTATTTATTCTGTGATTTTTTCTCCTGGACTCCTGGATCATAGGTTTAGTTTCTTATATTACAACTAGCGGGTATGCTGATGCCTTTTTTTAAGCGCATTAATAATTTTTTCATCCCCCATCACGGAAAGAGTATTTTTGCTCTTCGATATCTAAGTGCAAAAGTCGTTTTTATCCGCTAGAAGATAAAGTAAATTTGAATTTAGAACATCGTGTGCACTAAGTTTGTGAATTCAAAACATTATAAAACCTATTTACTTCTACCTCCATGGTGCCGAATTCATCATACAACTTTTTTAATTTGTTAAAAACTCAGACTCGGAACCCCCTTGGTGTACTTTTTTTAATTTGCTTTGCGCGCGCAAAGTCTCTTGTGATTGTAGATGATTTTTTTGCATTTCCTCGCTGAGGTGGGATTAAAAGTTACGTGTTGCACTCGAGTGCAAAGATTTTTCACCTCTTGCTCTTTTGATTCCCTCGCTAACGCTCAGGATTCTAATTTTTAATCACTCGCTGCGCTTGGGATTCTATTTTAGAATCCTTCGCTTGCTTGGTCATCAAAATTGAGCACGCGGTTAAAAAGCAACTTTGCACTCTTGTACCTATAACAAATACACAACACTAACACCTGTACCATACCTTATTTTATGCAAATAAATTATTATGATTATGAATAACTATTATAACATTCAACAAGCGAATTTCAGTAAACTAAAATTTAAGCAACCGACACAAAAAGCTATAAAAATTAAATAACGGCTAAACCGATTTTGATAAAACAAGTCTAAGAACCACCGCTAGGACACCTGCTTTTAAATAAAAACACCGCATCCGAATCGGTTCACCCGTTTAAGAGCTAAGGTGTCACAGACAGACATATAGTCGTTAGTTAGTTAAAAAGCAAAGGTTATTCAGGGTCCAACTTCAATATTGGTTATCCTCTTGACGGGACGGACAGGGTTTGTGTTGAAAAATATATACCTACTTATATATTTTTACCTACTTAGCTACTTAGCTACGTATCCACTTAGGTACATACTACTAGTACCTACAAAGTCTACAAACTGTATGACAATTTACATGCTACACGTAGAAAAGAAACAAACAATAATAACCACATATCATATCAGCACTCATCAATCATGATTAAGACCACATAATGCGTCAATCGATTTTTGTTAGAACATGGTACGGTATATATTACTTATTTTTAATAAGTATGTGGGTAAGCACTTTAACTGCTTCTATAATATTCAATAATGTTATATTATGTTATGCTATGTTCAAGGTTATCTTATAATAACGATTCACTTCTCATGTTCATCAACTGCGTCATATATGCAATGCAACATACACGCAGACTAAAGTGGTAGTTTAAAGCTCTAGGGGCTAAAGTAATTTAACTTTCTAAAACTATGAATATTGTACAACCACATAAAATAAATTTTAATACGAAACTGAAATAAAATGCCCACATAACAACAGAATAGGGGATCGAACAACTTTTCAGAAAGTGTTTAAAATTAACCATAATGTATATATATAGCCATGAAAAATACTGTTTTAATTAAATAAAGTCCTAAAAGTACCTAAAATTATGTTTAAATGTTATGTTTCAAATATTGCCGCGCAAAAGGTCACCTCAGACGTATGACGTCACACGCTCGCCAACGAAACGACATGCTCTACGAAATCAAACTTGCAAAGTGATTTATACATTTTTTGTGAAGTTTAAAGACTTTAGGGTTGTCATGGCATGAACCACATATCGTTTTGATATAGATAAAAAGCAAAAATATAAAATAAACACAAGCTTTGCACTCTGTATTTACTTTGAAATGACGTCATGCACTGTGTTGGTGTTTCGGAACAGATAAAAATGTCAGAATTATTAGATTTTATTTATTGATTTGAAAATATAAACGACTATTATTTTACAAAAATATTGATTGAATGATGTTTCGAATTCGACAAACATTCGTTCTAACTACATTTAATTTTTTTTTCGATTACTGTCCGATCCCCTATTGTTCATGCCGTGACTTAATGTAGGTACCAAAGATAAAATATAATTTTTCGTTGGTAGGTACATTTGTCATAACACAAACACTACACAACATTGTGTACAGATAGATACACAAATTTAAATAAGAAAAAAAAATAAGAAAGTGACAGATAAAATAAATTATTTATCAAAAAAAATATTGAATAAACCACAAAAAGGCACTCAAAAGTGAAAAATCTTATATATAAAATTCTCGTGTCACAATGTTAGTTACCTTACTCCTCCGAAACGGCTTTACTGATTTTTACCAAATTTTATATGCATATTCAGTAGGTCTGAGAATCGGCTACTATCTATTTTTCATACCCCTAAGTGATAAGGGTTGTTCACCCTTAACATTTTTTTTTAAATTTATATGGCAAAACAACGTTTGCCGGGTCAGCTAGTAAATTAATATAATTATTATAAGCGCTACCCACTCATATATTTGAAGTCGGTGCCAGCCAAGTCTAAAAGGTAGTAGATAAATACTATGTATGTAGAATTGTAGATACTTGTAGGTAGTGTTGTCAATTCATAATATTGTCGTTGTTAATCTACTTTTAGGTGTATGTTTAATTGTTAAATCATTGTATTGACTCAACTGCTACTGATCACATGGTTTGGCCCGAACTACCAATCAGAGGCGTCGAAGGTGGGGACTACTTTTGTAAAAGTAACGACGGGTAGTCGAGCCAAGCCACAGGGACAGTATTATTCCGACCATAATTGAGAAAGGTTCTCTAAACTGTATTCAGTATTGTAAGTGTGATCAAAGTGAAATATACATCCCGAAATGGATCGAGTGAGTACTAAGTTTTATTTCCAAGCAAACTTAAATCGTCCGTCCTTAAATATAATTTCACCGTTAGTCGTATTCTAAATAGCACAAACTCTAAAAATGAGCAGAATTTTAGTCAAAGGTCAGAATACGACAACATTTCAGAAGTGGGATTGATCAAACAGCGCACAGAAAACAAGAAACACGTTCAATTAGTTTCCTTAGAATATTGTTTTTTTTTCCTTTTCTGTTCACCTTGCTAGTTTCTTGTTGCTTATACAGTAAAAGTTAATTTCAATAAATGTTGTGTACTTACTCAAAAAGATAAATATATATAGAAAATGAATTTGGAATATTATAGTACCTAGTGTGCTAGTATACACCGAGCCTAACACTATATTATACTAATAATACCGTGTAAATGATGTAATTCTAGTGCTGCTATACAAAGCTGTATAGGTAATCTGTATACTTTGAAATCTTGGAAATAGGGGAATGGCATTTTACCTTTTTCTTAGGTAATCAAACTCAATCTGTATTTATTAATTGTTTTTTTTTTTTTTTTTTTTTTTTATTAGCCTATTTCGTCCCACTGCTGGGCAAAGGCCTCCCTTCCCTCCTTCCATGACCCTCTGTCCATTGCTGTTAAGAGCCATTCCTTGTCGTAGGCGTCTAGGTCGTCGTATTAATAAATAGGTCGTATTAATTGTTAATAAATTTATATCAAAACAAATACTTCGCGTGAGATATTATCATTTCAGGACGAATCAATGGAGAGTCCACGAAGTCTACGAGAGCTTGTGGCGCCTGACCCGTTAGGACAGGCACTGCCGGAGCATCGAAACGTCCACCGGCGCCCCCGCAGAAGCGCTAAGGCGTCAGCGGCCAGGGCGTCCGCCGCGTCGGCATCCAGGACGACAGTCGCGTCGGCGGACAGGGCGTCCGCCACGTAGGCGGCCAGGGCGTCCGCCGCGTCTGTGGACAGGGCGTCCGCCACGTAGGCGGCCAGGGCATCCGCCGCGTCGGTGGCCAGGTCGTCTGCCGCGTCGGCGGCCAGGGCGTCCGCCGCGTCGGCGGCCAGGGCGTCCGCCGCGTCGGCGGCCAGGGCGTCCGCCGCGTCGGCGGCCAGGGCGTCCGCCGCGTCGGCGGCCAGGGCATTCGCCGCGTCGGCGGCCAAAGCGTCCGCCGCGTCGGTGGCCAGGGCGTCCGCCGCGTCGGCGGCCAGGGCGTCCGCCGCGTCGGCGGCCAGGGCGACCGCCGCGTCGGCGGCCAGGGCGTCCGCCACGTCAGCGGCCAGGGCGTCCGCCGCGTCGACGGCCAGGACGACCGCCGTGCTGATGGCCAGGACGACCGCCGCATCGGTGGCCAGGATGACCGCCGTGCCGACGGCCAGGACACCGCCGCGTCGGCGGCCAGGACACCTCCGCGTCGGCTGCCAGATCGTCCGCCGCGTCGGCGGCCAGGACGTCCGCTGCATCGGCGGCCAGGACACCACCGTGCAGACGGCCAGGACACCGCCGCATCGGCGGCGAGGACGAACGCTGCGTCGGCGGCCAGGACGACCACCGTGTCGACGGCTAGGACGACCGCCGCATCGGCGGCCAGGATGACCACCGTGTCGACGGCCAGGACGACCGCCGCATCGGTGGCCAGGACGACCGCCGTGCCGACGGCCAGGACACCGCCGCATCGGCGGGCAGGACAAACGCCGCGTCGGTGGCCAGGATGACCACCGGGTCGACGGCCAGGACGACCGCCGTGCCGACGGCCAGGACACCGCCGCATCGGCGGGCAGGACAAACGCCGCGTCGGCGGCCAGGATGACCACCGAGTCGACGGCCAGGACGACCGCCGCATCGATGGCCAGGACGACCGCCATGCCGACGGCCGGAGCGACCACCGCGCTGACAGCCCGAACGGCCGACACACTGGAAGCCGATGGCCGAACTAACAGGAAAAACGACCACCGCGATGGCAGCCAGGACAATAGCCGTACCAGCAGTCGCAGGAACCAGTATGTGAGTCGACAAAAATTATGTAGTCCTCTTTTACGCAGCTGTAACAATGATCTTTCTGGTAGCAAGTCTTCCAATCAGCCATCTGATAGTAATCTATATCTTACCGTTCTTGTAGCTATTTTATATCTTCGTCGAATAACGGTTTCAATAGATACCCATGCAAACGAGAACAGTTGATGACTGTGTGGATCCACAAATGACTGTGCAACCATTTATAGTTGGACAGAAGCAAACTATCCACTTCGCGTTACCGAAACTAAAGGGCGTGGCCCAGCGATAGTATGAAGGTCTACCGTCTGTATTGTTTTCATGGTTCGAGTGGCAGATTAAGCTTTTGGCTGCTTTTCCATCAGAGGAAAATTACTACCAGATGTTAAGCGACAGGTTAGCCAAAAGAGCTCGGTTTACCGATTCATTATAGGAATATGATAAACTAGCCATTATCAATAGATTTATTATCACTAGTACGTAGTAGTAGTAGGCGTGCAATTGAAGCATCACAATTTGACGACCCCAACGAACTACTGTCGTATTTACGATACGTAATGCTCGCAATGTCAACCTAGACTGCAGACCTAGGGGACAGATAACACCACGACAAACAATCCCGACAGTTAGGTCTTCTGTGGTTTAAGACATTTATTTTCTCAAAAACAGAATACAATTCACTTATATTGAGAAACACTGATTAACTTAAAAATAAAATCATTATACGAGTGGCGGAACGGCAGCATCCGAGACCAAGTAAACTAAAATTAGGCTAACACATAGATTGACAGTAGGTAGAAAGTAGAGAAGTAAGGCAAGTATTACAATAACACATCTCGTTATCAAATAAAAACGAGCAAGTCTTTCGCATTATGGTAAGCGCAACGCTTGCTCATAACAATTGTAGTGCTACCCAGAACTTTTAGTACCATAAAAAACAATGCGTAGCACTGCATAGCGCTCATCACTATAACCACGGAATACAATGATGCTTGCGCACTGCTACTTGGCGGTATAAAAACTGTCAAAGCGGTGGTACCGACCCAAACGGCAATAATACTTAGGTGACATTATCAATAACAAACAGAAAAACATTATTTTTATTTTGTGAAGGTAGATCTAATAAAGTTGTAAGGAACTAGTTCAAATGGATGACCATTGTTTTGCGACTGCCATATTAAGTGTCGAAACTTACTTGCTGATTACAGGTCTTGATAGCAATTGTTTTTATGATGTTAGATTAGAATTCCTACATAATCTTTTATTTGTATTCTCGTTGTTCTAAGTGTATAAAGATGGTCATTTTACATCGCAGTGCACACAACCTATAAAAAAGTGTTCGTGGTGTGGTAAAGTTGGTCACGAAACTGAACAATGTTAAGCTAAAATCCAAACCAATGAGAAGACAATAATGCGTGTTGGTAGCAAAAGGCTCGCTCTCTCTTGGCTCGCCGTTAGTTCCGTCAAAAACTTTTTCTATCTGTTCAGAGTCCAATCAGAAATACTATAAAACTGCTATTGTTAATGGTCATTCAATATTGTCTTATATTGACTTGGTAGTGAGTGCTCGATGGTTAAATTTTGGAACTAACTACAAGATCAATGATCTCCCCGCTTTACGAGGTTTTGGCAATTTAATCTTGGATAGGACAGTCGTTCACCGAACAACCACATGTTTTCGTACAGAAAATCAGTTGCCGCCTGCAGATTCACAGTTGGTCATTTAGATACCTCTGCCAACAATACAATAAATATCTATAGTGGTGAAAATGTCGACGTTGCTGGTTTAACAGTAGTATGCGTTTACACAGATCCGTCGTACAATGGAGAAGTTTACGTTGAAGGTGGTGTCAGGTATTTAATTTAAATATGCACACTTGTAAAACAGCTGCAGCTAATACCTAATACTATTTGTATTATTAAGTCTTCTGAGCTAATACTGGGTAGGTATACTGGTTGAAAAGTTATTGTTCACAGAATGCGAATGATAGTAATAGACAGTAGAGAGATACATAACTTGAACTTAATACCTATTCAGATTGATAATTTATCACAACACAAGTGTCAACCCTAACATTACACGTGACGCGTCAGAAGAGATGACTGGTAGATATGCAGCACTACGCGAGCTGAACTGAACTTTATTGCGTCGTATTTGTTGTCGCTATTTGTTTAAGTTTCTTTGAGAAGTCATGCTTCTACCTTTGTATTCTGTGCTATAACTGACTCCGATTGGCTATAAACGGTTCAGAGTATTGATGATGAGATGCAAAGATCATAGGAATCCCTGATGACCCGTCCACAACACGGATGATGTGATAGACATTAGAACCAATTTCAAAAATAATTAACTCTTTAGAATTACTACAAATGGGGACAGATGGGTTGTACCGAAAAGAGTCCGTTGGCAAGTTGTTAAACAAATCACGATGACATAGGTCACTTTGCCCTTGACAAGATTTTGGAAAGGATGAAGGCAACATTTTGGTTTGCAAAAATGCGCAAATATATATTAAAAAAAAAAAACATAAGGACATATAGTTCGGCATTGGTAAATCTACCCTCTGGACTTGTCTGGAATTGGTATTATGGAATTTATTCTTACTCTCTAGACTTATGTCTGGTGTTGGTATAATGGAATTTATTCCTACTCTATTTTTGTCAATAAATGAATTACTTATATTTCAGCAATTAACTGTTTAATCATATTATTTTACAGGTGGCCATGAAATAATGCCATAATATTTATATATATACCCTCTGAACATGCAGTTCAGCGTTGGTATACCTATCTGCCCTCTAGACTTATGTCTGGCGTTGGAATAATGGAATTTATTCTTACTCTATTTTTGTCCATTAATGAAGTACTTATATTTCAGCAATTAACTATTTAATCATATCATTTACAGGTGGCCATGAAATAATGCCATAATATTTATATATATACCCTCTGAACATGTAGTTCGGCGTTGGTATACCTATCTGCCCTCTAGACTTGTGTCTGGCGTTGGTATGATGGAGTTTATTCTTGCCCTCTAGACTTGTGTCTGGCGTTGGTAAAATAATGGCCATGAAATAATGCCATAATATTTATATATGTACCCTCTGAACTTGCAGTTCGGCGTTGGTATACCTATCTGCCCTCTAGACTTGTGTCTGGCGTTGGTATGATGGAGTTTATTCTTGCCCTCTAGACTTGTGTCTGGCGTTGGTAAAACGGTGGCCATGAAATAATGCCACAATATTTATATATCTACCCTCTGAACATGTAGTTCGGCGTTGGTATACCTATCTGCCCTCTAGACTTGTGTCTGGCGTTGGTAAAACGGTGGCCATGAAATAATGCCATAATATTTATATATGTACCCTCTGAACATGTAGTTCGGCGTTGGTATACCTATCTGCTCTCTAGACTTGTGTCTGGCGTTGGTATGAAGGAATCTATTGTTACCCTCTAGACTTGTCTGGCGTTGGTTAATGGAATTTATTAAATTAAATTGTTCATTGAATTTATAACGTCACTACAACAGTTACATATAATTTACAATATATTAGTTAATTATTCTTACCCCCTACACTACTGTCTGGCGTTGGTATTCATATGCGATTTATGTAACCCTTACCCTCTGGAAGTGTATCTAGCGTTGGTATAAGTACTTGGTGTGACAAAATTATTTCCTTAAGTCCATTAAAATATACTCTAAAAATTCATGGTTGTTATAAAAAAAAATGAAATATGCTCAGCGATGTTGTTTATGTTATGGTAATACTTTTCGAAATGTAAATAGATACCAGTATGAGGTCATACTTCAATTTTCGGATGGCCGACTGTTGTCAATTCATAATATTGTCGTTGTTAATCTACTTTTAGGTGTATGTTTAATTGTTAAATCATTGTATTGACTCAACTGCTACTGATCACATGGTTTGGCCCGAACTACCAATCAGAGGCGTCGAAGGTGGGGACTACTTTTGTAAAAGTAACGACGGGTAGTCGAGCCAAGCCACAGGGACAGTATTATTCCGACCATAATTGAGAAAGGTTCTCTAAACTGTATTCAGTATTGTAAGTGTGATCAAAGTGAAATATACATCCCGAAATGGATCGAGTGAGTACTAAGTTTTATTTCCAAGCAAACTTAAATCGTCCGTCCTTAAATATAATTTCACCGTTAGTCGTATTCTAAATAGCACAAACTCTAAAAATGAGCAGAATTTTAGTCAAAGGTCAGAATACGACAACAGTAGTATCTATCTACTACCTATTACACTTGGCTGGCACGGACTTTCTAATATATGAGTGGTAGCGCTAATAATAATTACATTAATTTATTTTGAGTGCCTATTTGTGGTTTTGTAGTCGGTTTAATTTTTTGTGAAAAGTAATTTATTTTACCTTTTTTAGTGCAAAACAGGTTTTATTTAAATTAAACTAAAAAAGTTTTTAAAAACAAGCATATATGATCTAGCAGCCACGTCGTGACGAAGTTTAAACGGCTCATTTTAAAAATGTCATGTCTGTCCTATCGTTGAGGAGTTCCCTCGCCGGAAGTCAACCCTGAGTGCAGCAGCCATGTCATAATGGAGTTCAGAACGGGCAATATTATAGTTAAATCCATTTACAAAATTTCGTGTCTTTGCTGTTCGCTGTTGAGGAGTTTCATTATCCAACTCCTGACTCCATCATCAGATCAGCTCAATACATAGAACCTCCTCCTTTTTGGAAGTCGGTTAAAAAAACAAGAACGGACTTCAAGATTCAACTTATATTTTTAGATTTTGTCATATTTATCAAAAAGTGCTGAATCAATTTCGATAAAATTTATATGGAACCACATCTGAAGTATGACCTACAAAACAAAAAAAGAATCATCAAAATCAATTCAATATTACAAATCATTATTACAAACACACAAAAAAAACATACTGTCGAAGTGAGAACTTCCTCCTTTTTTTATGTCGGTTAAAAAATAATCTAAAAACCACGTTCTTTTGCGCCTTTTGAGGTTAGGTCGGCATTGCATGCTATTAAATGCATATCATCGAGCTGTGAGCTACCCTGAAAGTTTCGGCCGGATAGATAATCGGGAAGTGCTAGTTTGAGTTGCAACTTTCCACCAGGAACGACAAACAGACAGACAAACAAGAAAGTGACTAGAAAAACGCGGTAAAATGAAAAATTATTTGCTAATGGATGTTAATTTAACATAATTTATTGTTTCTTTTATTATTTTATTCTATCGTAATCGCAAGTGAAAAGCAGAGATTAATTTTCGTTTTACCCCGTGTTCAACAATGTACTGTTATTGATTATCGGGCCCTTATTCCTTGTCTCAAGCTTACTTAACTTTTTCTTTCATTGATTTCAGGTCATAGAGAGCACTCAAGGAGCAATATGGGACGTTCCGTTTCCGGCTGTCACAATATGCGATTTGAACTCAATCTCTCGAAAAGCGGCGCACGCTTTCGCTTTTAACATGTTAGTGTCCTGAGGTGCTCATGAACATCTCATTTCATTCAGTTCATAGTTTTATTAAATGTGACTCAAAACGAACTCTCGTTGTACCTACGCCGGAACAATCGGCCGGCCAATATTGCATTATAAAACTATTGTCCGTTTAGGATCTTTCTAATTCTACTTAATAATACAAATGGGAAAGTTTGGATGTGTGCTTGTTACCTCTTCACACCGCAACGGCTAATCGGATTTGGATGAAATTTGGAGTAGAGATAGCTTATACGCAAGATTAACGCAGAGAATACTTTTTATCCCAGAATATTACGCGTGAAACCGCGGGATTCAGCTAGTAATTAATAACACTCACTTAATATTTTTACTTAAAGGTAGTAACTATGACAAAAATATGCTAACTTTTGAAGGGGCACAGTTGTACAATGGAATATCCTCAAGAATTAAAACTGTAAACTCATTTAATGCATTCAAATCTCAGCTAGCCCAATATTTAATCGCAGACCGTTCCCTTTTATGCAAATGAATGCATTAGATGAGTACCTCCGTTTTTCCTTACCGATCGGACGGAATAACGAATGTATTGTTTTGTATTTAAGCTTAGTATTGTTCTCAAGTAAGTGACATTTGTCTTATTGAGAATAAACTTCTTTAAACCTAAACCTAAACCTAAGTATTCACTGAGCCGTTACGGGATCCTATGTTCCACTTCAGGATGGAGGTGCTACGAAATCTTTGCTACGAACCTGTAGCAATAATTTCGTAGCACTTTTATTGGCGAGTAGAGTTTACATCGCATAGTAAATTCACACAGACATTATTCAGCATATCTACCTAGTTGGGTCTCTCGGATGCAGGAAGCCGTCTGGGTAATACCTAGCAGTGGTGCCTCACTGCTTTGCCAGTTATTCTGACGCCAAGCAGTAGTGTGCAATACTGTGTTCCGCTTTGAAGGGCATTGTAGCCAGTGAAATTATGAACGTGTGTAATTCCAATGACGATATAATAATGTGTACACGTATGGTACCATCGAGCTGGTCTGATCATGGAACTGGAAAGTTTGGGCTTATTAGATTTGATATGACGAGTCCTATTCATTGCGCTTGATGCATTAATAGAAAAAAATAGGTAGTGTTTTTGATTTTTAATTAAATTTTTGTTTTTAATAGTACATCTCACATTAGTAACAATTGAAAACATATATATTCCCCAGAACGTTACCACCCAACGTCACAGCGGAGTTTGTGTTAGAAGCCGTCAAGTTCGTGCCATTTTTGCACTCCGAGTACCCCACCACCTCGCTGCAGAAGGAACAGCTGGTTGTGCTGCAGCAGGTGCTGGACTTCAACAAGATGTCCGTGGAGACGATGTTCCGCACCGTAAGTCAATCACACCCGTACAAAGCCGGGGCAACTTGCTAAAGGTTATAACTCATTAGTGACGCCGCCTACGCCGAAGTTAAACATATTAAACGACTTTAAACAGGAAGAGGTTCTCAATTCGACTGTATGTTTTTTTATTTTTATTACACGACTACTTTGCCAATTATGAAATGCTTTGATGATTTTTTGTTTGGTAGGTCATACTTCAGAGGTGGTCTCATATAAATTTTATCAAAATTTAATCGCGTTTTTAAAAAAAATTAACAAACACATAATATAGGTAGTCGGATATTGTGTTTTTTCTAAAAACTAATTATTGTAGGTCCGATTATCGGTTCGATTTTTTCACCGACATTTGTTACCTATGTAACACCGTATGTTTCATTGTCACCGACAAAAAATCGGTGACCAATTATCTGACGTGGGTCTTAATTAACCCGACACCCGATCAATGACGCCTCGCCATTCGGCGTCCACTCGTTGTCCACGGGTGGTCATCCCACGGTCGATGAGTTGACGGCGCGGCGCCAACAAGGTGCACGACATTTTCGAAACAAAACACTCGCGGTCGAATTGCTTCCTCTATTAGGGCAAGCGGCGCGCGATACACTTGGGACACGCGAAAGAGAAACCTTAATTAACCCGAAACCCGACCAATGACGCCTCGCCACTCGGCGTCAACTCGTCAACCCGCGGTCACCGCGCGGCAAGCTTACGGGCTGGTGGTGGTTTCTCACCGAGTTCACTCGCCAGCGAGGCGTTCCGGTGACGTTACGGAGTTGATAAGTGAGTGACTTCCCAACCGATAGAAGCAAGATGGCGTTGGTCGGGTTGTTGACAAATGAAATGCGACCTTTACAGTGACAAAGTAGTCTCTTACGCTATTCCGGAAAACGGCGCTTGATTATTACCCCATCCATCAGCTAAGTATGTTCCGTATCGGTGCATTGCGTGATGCCTCAATATTTGTCGAGTCAAGAATGGAGGCGCTATCGTATAAGCCCTTTGTCAATAAACGTCATTTGATACGTTTTCGTCACTTACTTCCATTGATGCTAGGAAAGTATTAGTTATTTCACATAAGTACTGCTTCAATACTTTAGGTAGTTTTATTAACGACTTATACATATAGCCCATAGTACGTATCTGCTATTACTGCAGCTAGCTTGTATATATTTAGAGAACAGCTTGGAACATTCCACTTCTGCAAAGTAACCAACTGGTACATAAGAAACATAACATTGTAAAATCCCAAAAAATTGTAACAAAATCTCTAAAAAAAATGCCCCTCAGTTTCTTGCCGTATCTTCTGAGTAGTGGTTCTTTTTCCGATACGGTGGTAGAGTCATTGTGATAATTTGACGTTCATAAGTGCGTCTGTGATGCCAAAATGATTAAAGAGATTTTGATTTTGAGATGGCGAGTAGTTTCACATTTTACCAGACAACCGTATGCTATAAAGACAATATCAAAATTTATAAACGATAGTGTGCAGACATAACAACGTAGGTATGTATTCTAACAAAATACTTAAACTATAGTTATATAAAATATTTACAAAACAAATGAAATATATATATATATATACAACACTCAACAACACTCAAGCCACCTTTCCCCAGGTATTTACACTTGTTTTTACCACATTTAATTTCGATGACAATACAATATTTTTATGGGTTGAGCACATCTAACTCTAAACATATACAAACATAGCTCTTAAGTATAACGCTATAATACAATACAAACATTTAATATCTCAATTTCGTATCTATAAGCATAAATCACAAATCCACTATGTATGTTTATTATAAGTAGTGTATTATCTTTGTTTTTTATTTTATTTTGTAGGGTATTATTATTTTAAATGTACAAGTAAAGTTTTTTTTTTTTTTGTTGATGAGTACAGTCAATTTTTCATTATTCCTATAGCAACACGGGTATCAGCTGAAAATCAGCGCCGAGTTGTGTAAAACTCTCGGCATTTTATGCTGAGCTGAGCCCATTCGGCGCATATGTTTATTGTTTAAGTTTTTATTTTTTGTATTTGTTTGTCGTGTGCCGAATAAATGGTTTTTCTTTCTTTCTTTCTTCTTTCACTATAGGTATCAATTTCCTTCTAGACACTGCATAGCATTGCACTGACTACAGGAAAATAGCGCCCAGACCTATGATCATCTGGCAATGGAGTATACTATTGTAGTTGCGAGAACAATACTGCAATTATTAAACTGCGAGATATGGCTAGGCAAACATGATTTTCTCTAGGTATTACCACAGAATACTAAGGGACAGAAGCATCATCGCAAAGAAATTTAAACAAATAGCGACTCTTGCTATGACGCAATAAAATTCAATTCAGCTCGCGTAGCGCTGCATACCTACCAGTCATATTAACCTACAGAGCGCCTCTCTTTCTATCACGTAGCTCTTATCTCTTCTGACGCGGCACGTGTAACGACGCGCGACCCGCCCGCCGTCGTTGTCCGGCTATGTACTTGTAGCTTCGTACCTACAGTGCGGAGTGCGCAAGGCCTGGTATTACCTTAGACAAGTTAGTTAGAATTTTGAGATGTATAGAGCTTTTTTACAGAAGCTCTTGCGGCGGAAACTATCGTCTGCTATTCTATTCGTATTTACTCATACACCTAATAACTAATTTTTAGAAAAAAACAAGAACTGACTTCAAGAATAAACTTATATTTTTTATTTTTGCTATTTCGTTCAAAAAGTGCTGAATCAAAACAAAAAAAGAATCATCAAAATCAATTCATAATTGGCGGAGTAATTGCGTAACAAACACATAAATAAATTATTTTTCAAAAAAAACTAAACCGACTTCAAAACCACCAATGGCACTCAATTAGACTTGGCTGGCACCGACTTCAAATATATGAGTGGGTAGCGCTTATGATAATTATATTAATTTATTTTTTACTTTTGAGTGCCATTGGTGGTTTTGAAGTCGGTTTAGTTTTTTTTGAAAAATAATTTATTTTAACCTTTTTAGTGAAAAACAAGTTTTAACTAAATTAATTCAAAAAGTTTTTAAAGACAAGCTTTTATGATTTAGAAGCCACATCATGACGAAGTTTAAAACGGGCTATCACAATTAAATGCATGTACAAAAAAATTTCATGTCTGTCCTATTCTCTGTTGAGGAGTTCCCTCGCCGGAAGTCAATCCTGGGTGTATCTGCCATGTCATGATGGAATTTAGAACAGGCTATTATGGTTAAATTCATTTACGAAATGTTGTGCCTGTACTATTCACCGTTGAGGAGTTCCCTCACCGGAAGTCAACCCTGGGTGAAGCAGGTGAAGCAGTCGAATACAAACCTCCACCTTTAGAAAGTTGGTTACGAAAAAAACAAGAACCGACTTGAAGATTAAACTTATATTTTTTTGTTTTTGCTATTTTTTTCAAAAACTACTGAATGAATTTCGATAAAATTTATATGGGACCACCTTTGAAGTATTACCTACCAATCAAAAAAAGAATCATCGAAATCAATGCATAATTGGCGGAGTAATCGCGTAACAAACACAAAAAAAAAAAAAAACATACCGTCGAATTGTAAACCTCCTCCTTTTTGAAGTCGGTTAAAAAAAGAACGTATCGTCGAATTGAGAACACTCCTCCTTTTTGAAGTCGGTTGAAAAATGTAAAGTCTGAATCACATCACACTAATATCATAAACGCGAATGTGAAATTGACTATTTCAACTGGCATGTATAATATTTATTTATTTATACTTTAGCACAAAACACATGTACATGGAGGACTTAATGCTAGATAGAATTTTGTACCTGTCATCCAGGACGTGCAAGAAAAAATGGTAGCGGTGCAGTAAAGTGCGTCATGGGAAATTTAAAAACATTGCCTAAATAAAAAAATAAACATAAATAAATATAAAAAATATATTTATTTATATAAAATATAAATATATTTTATACAAATAAATATTAAAAATACCTTTCTAATTTGATATACATATTATATATTTTTTATATGAAATAACATATATACATACCTCCATATTCCTCCATTTTTGGGTTGTCTGGAAGATCGCTTTGAGCGATAAGACCACCTATCTGACACCAATGTTAAGTTAATTTTACTCGTATTTTTAATTTTAATTGTTTCTGTATTGTGGTGTTATAATAAAGAGTTATTATATTCTATGTTGTGTTATCGAAAGTCCGCTACAAGTTTCCAAAAAGTAATAAAAGCGCCGGTGAATAATTTTGGCAGCTATCGCCAGCCGTTTCCTGCAGCAAACTGGTAAAGCAATGCATGTGGAAGAACGCCATCTACCGCTGCGACCAGCTGTTCCAGCAGGTGTTCACATTGTACAACCTCTGCTGCACCTTCAACTACTACGCCGTGGAACCGCCTGCGAAGAAAAAGTAAGTAACTTTGCTAACTTGCATCTGCTCATCACGTTTCCACTGCTGGGCTTTCTCTCATAGAGAGAGTATACGCCATAATCAATAACGCTGCCACAGTGCGAGTTGAAGATGTCACATGTCCTTGAATTTTCGTGATCAATTCTTGGACATGCTGGTGTCTTCAAGATGTCTTGTTTCACCGTTTTTAGAGCGAGTGTTAAATTCACACATAACTTAAGAAATTCATTTGGGCTGGGCCAGCGATATTGGAACTCGGGTGCGTCGGATCGAAAGTCGCACGTGCTCCCACTGAACCACACTCGCTCACGTATATATGTATGTGTATTTACTATAAATTCACATGATAACCTATGTCCGGACCTAAGGTACCTGTTAGGAACAAATTTCATCAATTGCGCGTGATTGAGTAACAAACATCCATCCATCCATCCCCACAAACTTTCGCATTTACAATGTTAGTAGAATCCTGTTTTTCAGAACCTCGTTCCAGCCTCTGTTAAAATGTCAAGTACGAATAAAGTACTCCGCAGGACAAGTACCCCTTTATACTTATTTCGCAAAAAATACTATCAGACAACGTTGTATGTTGAATATCCAAGTACATTGCTACATAGTGGATATGGTTATCTACTTACTTCCTTTGTTTAGAAATAACAATATTGTTAGATAAGGTTCCGTGTACTTCGGACGATTGGACATGCCTTGGTCCTAGTATGAAAGGTATACAGACAGTATACAAATTAAGTAAACCTACGGAAATTGATCTGTATAAATACCTCATTGGAAGTTTTTTTTTTATGTAACTGAATGACGAGACGAGCTGGTCGTTTGCCTGATGGTAAGCAATACGTCAGTCCATAACAATAACAGCACCGCCCAGAACTTTATTTGCAAAATCCTGCGCGGCGCTGCACTGCGCTCATCACCCTGAGACATTTAGCTGTTGAGTCTCATAATGCCCAGTAATTTCGCTGGCAACAATGCCCTTCAAACCGGAACACAGTAATGTTTGCGCACTACTGCTTGGTGGCAGAATAACGGCAAAGCGGTGGTGCCCACCCAGACCGCCTCTCGCAAACGAGGAACAGCACATTCCAATACCGAGAATTACTTGAGTCAAATTGCTAATGTCTCGTCTTCTATATGGGATTAACACCGCTACCTACTTACTAAACTAACTTTTACAGTTGGCATCGTTTCCAAGAAGCTGGCAGTGCCCCGTCAGATTGCAATACAGACACCTATGTTTAGCCTAATGGTCAGGCGTTGTATCACATAAGAGCTCTAAAAGAATGTTGTACATATTATCTGCTTTAACTTCGCCTCATTTAATACAACCTATAACTATTATTGTTATTATACTTAATATAGTTGTGATATACGTTTATAATTATAATTTTCGTAAATATAGTTTTATGCTCAGCAGTTACACGAGTCAACTCAATAACTTAATAGTCGCACTTTATTGGGTTAACCCCCCTGGCCGACGACTGTAGGAACACTGTCTTGCAATTTAAGTACAGTTTACGAACTAGTTTGTAAGACAGAGGTCCAAAATATTGTTAAACCTAGCCTTTTATATCTTGTTTAAAATCACTACATGTTAATAAATAACATTAATACTGTAATAGCAATTAAGGTATTTTTTATCGTCAATAAATTATTGCTATTAATAACCTGTAGAAAATGTATCTCAGAAACTACACTGATGCAATTGAAGATTAAGTACTTCAAAAAATGGTTTCCACAGAATTAGAATGCTTAGAAGCCGAGTACGCACTCGAAATTTATGCAATTTTTAGGGAGCCGGATCCAGCTCCATGCGACGGCCAAGCGGTCAGTGCTCAAAATCATTTGGAGCTGAGTGCAGCTCCAGAAATGTAATTAAATATGACGATTTTTTGCGTAAATCGAGGTGTATGAAGGATTTTCCCTTGGTTAAATGTGTTATTTAGGTATATATGTTATTCATTTAAATTGTTTTGAATGTATAATGTATGTAGATAGGTACACTCTTATTGAAACCAAATGTCGTGTGTTAATTTTTGTCCAAAACAACTTATGTTTTGAATGTTTTGGGTAGGAAATTTAGGGTTAGACCAAATTTGCTATTTTGGAGATTACTAAAATACATTTTAACAGCGATCAATATGAACAGTAAAAACACATTATTATGCCAATGTTATGTAACACTGTTAGCCAAATACTGTGGTATACATATACACTCTGGTGCAATGAAATCGCACATAGCAACATTTTTTGCAAAATTTCATTTATTTTTTTTTAAATAAAAAAAAATATTATTTTTTTAATATGAAATTAAAGGTTATATCAAGACCTATCTAATGATACCATATAAGCGGTGACAAGTTCACTATTTTGCAAAAAAAAAAAAAAGAACAACAACAAATTCATCTTTATTAGAAGTTGTTTGCAGTTCGAAAATTGAGGATTAATTAAAAAAAACACAAATTTTACTAAAAAAAAACATTTATTAATACGAAGTGTTACCCCCTCTGGCCCGAATAACGGCTTGACACCGGTTTTCCATAGACTCTACCAAATGTTTGATAAAGTCTTGTGGGATAGCATCCCATTCCTCCTTGATGGCATTTTGTAGCTCCTGTATATTGACTGGAGCAACATTTCTGCTTCTAACTCTTCTTTTTAATTCGTCCCACATGTGCTCGATTGGATTAAGATCCGGGCTGCGAGCTGGCCACTCCATCACCGGAATACCGACCTCTTGTAAGTACTACAACAGCGGTATGGAGTCTAGCATTATCATGCATAAAGAGGAAGTTCCCTCCAATGAAACCAGTAAATGGTACGACATGTTCCTGGAGAACTTCCTCTATATACCGCTGAGATGTTAGTCCTCTTGCTTGTCGTCCTCTATTGGCCCCAGCAATGAAGACAAGCTCAGTTTTGGCTTCGAGAGAGATACCTCCCCAGAACATACACGAACCACCGCCATATGAGACACGTTCCGTGATGCAACACTGGGAAAATCTCTCTGTAGGCCTTCTGTAGACCCTTCCTCGTCCATAATTGCCATGAAGACACATCCTGGACTCATCTGAGAACAGGACTGCTCTCCATTGGTCGACAGTCCAATGCACATGTTCTTGTGCAAATCGAAGACGAGCCTGGCGGTGAGCTGGCGTCAGTTTTGGGCCATTTGCTGGCCTATGCGCAGTCAAGCCACCTTCAGCAAGTCTTCTTCTGACCGTCCACCGACTAACTTCCACTCCACGCACCTCCTGGAGATGCTGTGCAAGTTCAACGGCAGTCAGACGACGATTTCTCAATGCCGTCGTTACAAGAAATCGGTTGTCGCGCTGTGTTGTAGCTCTGGCTCGACCAGATCCTCGTCGTCGCCCATAGCCACCAGTCTCCCGATAGCGCTGGTACACACGACGAACGGAATATCGGCTGATATTCAGTTGTCGAGCTACAGCACTCTGGTTCTGGCCTGCTTCAATTAAAGCAACGACTTGAGCGGCTTTTTCTGGAGTAGTATCCATTTTCTTCTTGTAGGGGCTCTCTTTACCCCTACATAAATTGATTGATACTGATATGTGAGTCCGACGCGGGATCGCGGAGTTTATTGATAAAGACGTGTTTACTGATCCAACGCTTTATTCGAACTAACTTAACCTAATGTATGAATTACAAAGCTGCTGACCCGTGGGAATATGCGCTGTGCGGTTTACGGAACCGTACATATTCCCGAGGGCCAGATGAGATGAGGCGAATGATACAAGGTGATAAAACAATTATGTAAAAATTAGACAATGATTTTCAAACTAATGTAAACTAAAGACTAATTATCCTACACTGTTTCGTCGCGAGTGAACACTACACTGCGTAAAATAGGCGACGACGCCTTATCTTGCCGCTCACTCACAACACTAACAGCACTTTTAACACTTTTATCACTTTTAGCACTTTTAGCACTTTTAGCACTCGCACTCGCTTCGATGGAGCGCGGCGGGAGCGGCAGCGGTGCTGCCGCTGCCACCACCAGCGCGGCGGGCGCGGGCGCGGGTAGCTGGAGGCGCGCGGCGCGAGCGCGTCTAACGCGGCGCCACGCCCATGCTGCCCCAACGCAGGCTGCTGCTCCAATGACCACATAAATGGCCGTGTAATGGTGCACATCGTGATATGATATACGATCTGCTAAAACGGTCTCTTTCTTTATTTGATCGATCTGTTGCTTAATGCTCTGGAGTCGTTGCTCTTTGTCCTCTACATTTTCTAAGTCTTGATGGTTTTTCGGTATTGATACATTGATTAAGTTGTTAATAGGCGCAATTTCGTGGATGTAGACCTCTGGTTTAGCGTTTAGTATCGATGATATCTGTTTATGTGAATAGATAATAAAATCATCACCCTTTATTAGGCAATTAGCACTTAGATTAATGATGCCGGCTTCGCTTACGCTCTTTACTGATATTTGATCTTCACATATGATGCGAAGAGTACAAAGGTCGCAGCAAAAGTATAGGTAAGTATTAGGTGTTTCTAACTCTCTCCATATGTTCTTGCAAGGTGATGTTTCCTTTTTGCAGTTGTTTAATTGCTCATTCTTGATACACAAGCTATTGTCTGATTTGATATTGAAGATAGGACCTTGAACTTGGCAAAGGTAGGTATGTGGGTCGGAATTAACACATGCTTTGATATCGCGTATGGGTACGTAGGTATCCTTCTGTATATTTATAGCTAAGATATCTGACACCGGAGCTATGGTGACAACGTTTTTGTTGACTTGATGTGGGATTGGAATCAAGTGATATATCTCGAAAGCTTCTCTTGTGACGAGAGGAATCCTGACTTCGAAAATAAGGTATGTCCGGGTCATTCTGGTTCTTACCCTTAGAAGGTGATAAACATTTTTTAAATCTGTTTGAATGTTGTTGATGGGTAAAGACAGTTCTCTAGACAGCTGCCCTGATATGACATTTAGCTCTCTCTGAAGCTGTTCCGGTGTTAACAGGTGTATATTGAATTTTGCATTATAAATGTTGGTTATGATATCTAGCAAAGTCTCTTGTATGCTATTAAGTTTGGACAACATATTACTGGCGATTATAGTAGACAATATGAAGTCGTTTGTTCTCGATAGGCCCTGTACTTCGTTATTAAGCGTATTTGTAGCGTTTTCTAATTTTCTCAGGTGTTCATTGATCATAACGTGCTGCTTGTTCATTGATTCTTCCGTCCGTTTAAGTAAATTATACTCTGCCTCTACGATTGATGTTTGATTTTTCCATAATAATGCTAGATGTTTTTGATTGTCGTGTACTAGTGAGATATCTCGTTTGTATTGTTCCGCGAATTCATCGTCCAGTACCCCGAACAGGCTGTGAGCGATGTAACCGACACCGTTGATAAGACCTCGGCGCGTGCGACGTTTGTAGTACGCCGAGAATTGCTGATTTAGGAGCATTTGATCGTAGTATTTTAGTTCGACGTAGATAGTATGACGTTGCAATGTAGTATTATGTTATCTTCCGCATTCTCACATAGTCTTATTAGGTTTTCAGAGTACTTTTCGAGTGCCGACCTTCCTTCCCAATATGGTGTCATGTCGTAGTACACGATGATCTTCCAATCGTCTCGAATTATCTGCATGTTTGCGATTTTGTCAAAATAGAGCCCCTTTTCACCGTTCAGAGTAGTAACGTTGTATGAACCAAATACAGATGTCAGCATGTTTAATATTGAAAGGATTGATAGTAAAGTTGATGTGATTGTTGTTTTTTGTTTAGGTATTTTGATAGATGGTTTTTGATCGTTTATCGATTGCTGTTTTGATTCACGCTTGGTTGGTGCTTCTTCTTGCGGATGAACTGGCAAAATTGATAGTTTGACAATAGGTCGTTTGATGTTGCCGCTTTTTGTTTTTAGTGTTACTACGCGTACGCGACCGTCTTGTCCTGGGTGAAGCTCTTGGACTCTTCCTAAGGCCCACCTTCCCGGTGGCAGGTTATCGTCCTGGATGATCACTATATCGTCGATCTTGATATTAGGTTGTTCCTGTTTCCATTTGCTTTTGATCGAGAGCTGACTTAAATATTCGCGGCGCCACCTTTTCCAGATGTCGTCAGTTATTTTTTGTGTTAAGTACCACCTCGTCCGGAGGTCCCTTTCGGTTTCGATGATATTAAGAGCCGGTCCACTTGCCAGAAAATGTGCTGGGGTGAGGCAGTCAATGTTGTCTGGATCTTCCGTTTGTGCGCAAAGTGGGCGACTGTTTAGGCAAGCTTCGAGCTGCGCTAGTACTGTGGAGAACTCCTCAAATGTTAACTTCTGTTCACCTATGACCCGCTTCATATGATATTTGAGACTTTTCACCGCGCTCTCCATCAAGCCGCAGGCGCTTGGCCACGATGGGGCGTTGAAATGCCATTGGATGCCCATTTCTGTTATTTCAGTGACGAATTCGGGTGACAATAATTGTTTTAGATTGATGTGCTCCTCCTGCAGAAGTCTATTTGAACCAACAAAATATGTTCCATTATCGCTGTATATATGCCCAGGAGCAGTGCGCCTTGCAGCCATTCTACGCAGTGCGGCCAAGAATGCAGATGATGATAAATCTGATACTAATTCCAAATGGACGGCCTTGGTTGCCATGCAGACAAATACTGCGACGTAGCCCTTGGTTGTTTTGGCTCCTCTTCCTTTGTTGTATTTTACATTGACGTATCCTGTGAAGTCCACGCCAACGTGATGGAAGGGGGTTGAAGCATTCACCCTAGCTGCCGGTAAGTCCGCCATAATTTGATGTTGTTTGTACGGATCGTTTTTTCTGCATTTGATACACCTGCGTAGATGCTGTTTGATGATACGGTTTCCACCCATGATCCAGTATTTTCGCCTCTGATGTGCAGTGGTGAGGCGTGCACCCCCGTGGAATGTTTCACGATGAGCTTGATTGATTAACAAAGGTGTAAGTATGTTGTTATTCGGAATGATTAGAGGGTGCTTTCTGTTGTAGCTGATGTTAGCGTTTTGGAGTCGACCTCCTACTCGCAATAGACCCTCCTCATCCAAAAATGGAGATAAGTTGAGAAGGTTGCTTTTATGATGCAATGGTTTCTTTTCTCGTAGTTGTGCGATCTCTGCAGATAAGTTTGTTTCTTGAACGTATTTGATAATCTTGTTGTGTGCTGCATTTAACTCATTTAGAGTTAAGTATGATTGTTTTACATCACGATGACTCACTCGCCTTATCCATGCAAGTACACGGACAACTCGCGTCATGTTACTGAACTTGTTAAGTAGCTCATTGATAATGCTATTTTGGTCGTTGTTATGCAAGGCCATTAAAATTAAAGCATTAGATTGCTTCTTTTTTATCTCTTCGTTGGTCGTGTATTTGTTTCGCTCAATTGTTTTTTCAGCATCGAATGATGGCAGCCAAGTAGGGCCGTTCCACCACAATTGATGATCTTTCAGTTTTGATGCTGACATACCCCTGCTTGCGCAATCCGCAGGATTATCAGCAGACTTCACGTAGCGCCAGCAGTTTGCTGGAACGACATCGACGATTTGTCTGACTCGATTGGACACGAATGGTTTCCACTTCTCAGGATCTCCATTTAACCATCCGAGTACTGCCGTAGAGTCCGTCCAGCCGGTCAATTTGATCTTGTAATCTGATAGGCAATGTAGAACCTTGATAAGTAGTTTTGACAATAATAGCGCACCGCTAAGTTCTAATCTCGGTAATGATATGTTTTTGCCTGTGGGTACGATCCTTGTTTTTCCAGCCACCAAGACGACTGTAGATTGCTGATTCAGTTTGTTTATTTTACAAAAAATCACACAAGAGTAGGCCTTCAATGTCGCATCGCTGAACCCGTGTAATTCGATCTCATCAGTTTGATTTGTTTTTAACCATCTGGGCACCTTCACGCAATTGATATGAAATAAATCCTCCTCGGTTTTAATCCATTCGTTCTTGATTTCCGTTGATACTTCGTCGTCCCATTGAATGTTACTCGCCCAAACTTGCTGAAATAGTAGTTTTAAATTCGTTGTAACAGGAGAGAGCGCTCCTATTGGGTCGAATACCTTTGATATCTCTGAAAGCAATATTCGCTTTGTTAATTTGGGTTGTGATGGTGAGTCATCTTGCTTTAATTGAAATGTAAAATGATCTTCATGTGGATGCCACCTTAACCCCAAAGTTTTCGTCGATTCCAGTTGTCTGAATTGAAATATTTCTTGATTGCACTGTTCTGTGTCTAGATTCTTTGCTAGTTCCGATTTGTTTGATACCCACTTACGTAAGTTGAATCCCCCTGATTTAAGAAGATTGATCAAGTCAGTTTGTAGCTGCTTTGCTGACTCTATGGTGTGGTCTCCGCTCAAAAGGTCATCCATATAAAAATCACTTTCTAAGACTTGGGCCGCTCTACTGTTTTGATATTGATGGCCTCCATCCTGGGCCAGTCTTTTCAGGGTCATCATACTTAAGAAAGGGGCTGCTTTGCTTCCGTATGTCACAGTGGCGAGCTGATATTCTTGCAAGTGGTGAGTGACGTCATTACGCCATATGATTTTGTGAAATACTTGATCGTCGCAGTGAAGCCAAATCTGCCGAAACATCTTTTCGATATCTGCAATAAATGCAAACTCGAACTGACGCCATTTTAAAATAAGTTCTAAAAGGTCTTTTTGAAGATTTGGACCGCGGTGGGTAAGATCGTTTAGACTACACCCCGAAGATGTTTTCATTGAAGGGTTGAACACCACCCTTAACGGAGTTGTTGTTGAGTCAGCTCGATGCACTGCATGGTGCGGTAGATAACAACTCAATGTAGGGCTGTCACTACTCTTGATCATGTGGCCTAGGTCAATATATTCTTTGATAAATGACTTATAGTCCTCTGCTAAGTCCGGCCGTCCGATAAACTTCCTCTCTAGTTGTCGAAACTGAGCAATAGCGATGGCCTTGGAATCGCCCAATTTTTCTGAAAATTGTTCCTTAAATGGTAGTCTGACCTCGTAATGGCCATCCGCCCTTCTAGTCGTAGTTTCCTGATAATATTGAAGACAATGCTGATCCTCTTCTGATAAGCTCTGTTCTTGATTTATATCTTCTATCTCCCAAAATTTTTGTAAATCGTCTATGTTATGGATAATCACATTGCACTGTAAGCTTTTGTGAATGTTACCGCATAGGATCCACCCGAGGTGCGTTTCTTGAGCGATTGGGTGGTTTTCGATTTTAATGATACCACCTTGAATTATTTCGGCGTAGACGTCCGCACCCAGAAGTATATCTACTGGGCCGCTGATGTAGAAGGTGGGGTCTGCTAACTGCAAGTTCTCTAAATATGCCCACGCTGGCCTTTCAAATGATTGATTAGGGAGATTGTTAATAAGTGATTTCATAATAAATGTTTCTGTTTGATGCTGATAATCGTTATATGTTGATGCGTATGTGATACTAATGATACCCTTGCAATTGTTTTGTTTTGTACCAACTCCCGTTATAACTCCCTTACAATGACGACGAGGCAACCCTAATAATTGAGCTGCTTTTTCAGTGATAAGTGACGTCTGAGAGCCGGGATCTACTAGGGCTCGCAATGACTGATAGGATCCGTTTGATTTTAGTACCCTAATTTGAGCAGTTGCAAGCAAGGTCTCCACGATATTTTGATCTGATGACACGTGCCCGCTGTTCACACGGGAAACTGGCTGGTTTCCTGACGTCGATGCATTTCCGACCTTTGACGTCGGTTGCGGTGTCGACTTCAAAGTTCTAGAATAAACGTCATGTAGCATCGTATTATGATTATTGTTGCATTCGCGGCACCGTTTCTCGGAACGGCATGCATTGCCGAAGTGTGGATAAAGACAATTCTTACAAATATCTAATTTCATTATAGTGCTACGCTTTGATTCCGCCGACAATTCTTGAAAGTTTTTACATTGAAATAAACGATGATCATTTTTACAAAACGGACATTTTGCGGTGTTTACATATGCTGCCTTATTATGTGTTGTTAAAGTTGATTTCTGCGGTTGATAAATGTTATGCCTTTTTGTACTTGTTTCTTGATGTTGCTGCGGCGATTTTATATTTTGGACCTTCCTTGATGCCTCCAATGCTGTAAATTTTATTTCTAAGTACTGTAAAAACTCTGCCAAATTGGGTAGTTCTTTGGGCTCCTTAACTGATTCAACGTAGCTGTTGTAGGTTTCGCTGTCCAATTTTTGCGACAGAAGATGGACTAGAATCGGATCCCACGTGGATATGTCTACACCCAGATTTCTGATGGCGTTTAAGCACTCGTTTGCTGTGTCATGTACTCTTTTGACAGTCATGGCTGTTTGATGCTGTAATGTCGGCAAGTTTAAGATGGTATTTAGGTGTGTAGTGAATATCAACTTCTTATTGTTATATCTGTTGTTGAGAATTTCCCAACAGACTTGGTAGTTCTCAGAACTGATAGGTAGGTCTTATTCTTATTCTTATTCGATGAGGGGGCGATGAGTCCTGCACTGACGTCCCGCATGGGGTGTATTGTGCATTCCCCCCGCCAGCATCTACCCAAGCCATCCCAACTCCTTGAAATAACGGAGTGCGGCTTTGGGGCGCTGGCATAGCTGCTCCAGTGTTGAGGTTGTTTGTGGGGAAGATGATGGTGGTAATGAAAGTGATGATGATGATGTGTGTCCGGTGTCTGCCGTGCCGTCTATTGGCTTTGTTACCTTTGTTCGGATGTCATCCGTGGCCGTACAGTGCAGCAGCACGTGTTCAACTGTTTCATTTTCCAGCATGCAGCCTCTGCATAGGGGGCTGTCAGTGGCTCCGGTTTTATATAGGTGATAATTTAAGTTGCAGTGACCTGTGATTAGGCCTACCATAAGGCGGAGATCCTTCCGCTGCAGCTTTATGAGATTGTTGGTTATGTTTCTGTTGAGAGTCGGGAAGACGGCTCTGGTGTGTTTGCAGTCCGTTCTCTTGTCCCACAGATTTTGGTGTTGGATTTCCGTATGATGACGCAGCTGTTCTCGTACTTCCATCGCTGATGGTTTACAGAGAACCTCTGCTTCGTCACTTACCTGTTTTCTTGCTCCCTCTTTAGCGAGGGTGTCTGCAGCGATGTTGCCTGGACAGGAACTGTGGCCCTTAGTCCATTTCACTTTGATTTTGTATTTTTCAGTCAGTTCTTGTAGAGCTTTATGGCACTCTGCTACGACCCTAGATCTGGTGACGGGTCTTCTGAGTGCATATATGATCGCCGCACTGTCCGTGATGAAGATGAGGAGTTCATCTTCCTGGTCTTTTTCCAAGATAGGTGGTTTTACTTGCTTAGTGATTGCCCTTACCGCTAGGAGTAGAGCTATGGCTTCTGCCTGCAGAACTGTTGTGGTTTTGCTAAGGGCCTTGGATTCAGCAAGTCCGAGTTCCGGTGAATAGTAACCACAACCCACCCCCGTTTTGTTCTTAGCACCGTCAGTGTAGATATTATAGGAAGGTTTTGGTTCTTCCACGGCGCTGTCTTCTGAGATTAACTCGTACCTCTTGTTGTCGAGGTGCGTGCTAGCTATCTTATCAGTTCCTTTACTGGCCTCTGGTATGATGTGTATTGCTTTGTCAAGTATTTTGCAATGGTTTATTGTGGGCCCATTACCTTTCCATTGGTTTGTAGATTTAATCCTTAGTGCTGATACCATTGCTTCTTGCTGTATGTGCAGATGCAGCGGCGTCAGGCCAAGGATGATGTCCAGGGCAGCTGACGGTGTCGTTTTCTTACACCCGCTGATTAACGAGCACGCCAGTCGTTGTATTTGCTGCAGTTTTGTGATTGTGGTCGCTAGATTAGTTCGCGGCCACCACACTACACATCCGTAGGTTAGCACTGGTCTCACTATTACAGTGTATAGCCAGCGGCAAAGTTTTGGTTTGAGTCCCCAGTCTTTGCCGACAGCTCTCGTGCACTGCCAAAGGATATTTGTTGCTTTTGTGGTGATATGATCGAGGTGTTTCCCCCAAAGTAGTTTGCTGTCTAGCCAAATGCCTAGATATTTTACTTCGTTACTAAGGCTGAGTGTAGTTCCGAATAGTGTCGGAAGTTTCAGACTTGTTGTTTTCTTCTTGCGTGTAAACAGCACCATTTCTGTTTTGTGTGGGTTTACGGATAGACTGTGGCGTTCGCACCACCTCTCGACTTCTCGAAGTGCCTTCTGCATCTTTTCGCAGAGAGTCGCCTCAAAGAGCCCATTTACCATGATGGCCAGGTCGTCTGCGTATGCCACGGTGACTATGCCGTCCTTGTTCAGTGATTCAACAAGTTCGTTTGCCACTACTACCCAGAGTAGCGGTGATAAGACACCTCCTTGCGGGCAACCTCTTGTAACGAGACAGCGCGTGGCGCTCGAGGATTCAATTTTAGCTGCTCTACTGATAGGTAGGTGTTGAATCATTCTTTCAGCTTCACCTTTCAGCTTGGACTTTAAAAATTGCATCTTCTGAGCTCCTGATAAAGTCGGGTTAGTGTGGATTGTTTCAGAGAACAAGTCCTTGAAGGAAGTCCAGTCCTGGTAAGCTCCGTTGAAAGTCTTCAGCTCCATTTGAGGTGTCGCCTTCTCTCTGTGTTTCATCGACCACATCATATTGTTGATCTGTTTCTTGATATCCTGATAATCTCTCTCGTACTTATTAAACGTTGACTCGTAACTCTGATCTGATTCATTGAGCTGACTGTCAAGGTCCCAATGGAGAGAGTCAATAGCTGACCATCGCGACTCGATTGATTTGAGCGCATCCTCGTACTCCCATTTTTCGGTGAAAACGTTAATATTAATACTTGTTAATGTTCGTGCGAAAGCCTTGAAATTGCTACACTGTTTGCGAAGCATTTCGTCTGATTTGCTGTGCGTGCCTTGAGTTTTTACTTCACTCTCATAAAATGATGGTGTTGATGGCCCTGCTGCTGTGCCAGGCAGCAGTATCGCAGGCTTGATAATTGGAGTTGTTGGGCGTGATATATTTGACTCAACCTCGGTCGGGTAGGATTCTATCTGTTTACGCGTGTTATTGTATAAAAGCTTAGTTTTCTCATACTGATTGTTAACAAAATACGTGTGGTTAAAATCGCCTATTTCGAATAGCTTTAAGTGCGTAGAATGAAATTCCTGCCAATATTGGTCAAGTACATCCAGCCTCCGTTTGAGGAGTTCTGGGGTTTTTCTATCACGACCGTCTTTTTTGAAATTGCGCAATAATGTTTCGATCGAGTCATGGAGTTGTTTCTGGGTTGTTAGTAGATCTTCCATAATTACAAAAGGCAGTTAGATAGTACAGGAAAGATCTGACCTTGATGCTGCTTTGCTTTGTTATGATGTAGGCACCTGCCTGCGTGTATCCTGGCCAGAGCCAAGATACCAGGAACCAATCCAAATATGCAATGAACCGTGGTATTTCACTGATCACTGATTTCACAGAACCACTGTCACGAAATTCGTTTGATTCACTCGCGGAATGTTTTCCGGGAAAAATGCTAGCGAAACTGACGCGTGGTCCTGTACCGTCGAAGGACCATTATGTAGGGGCTCTCTTTACCCCTACATAAATTGATTGATACTGATATGTGAGTCCGACGCGGGATCGCGGTGTTTATTGATAAAGACGTGTTTACTGATCCAACGCTTTATTCGAACTAACTTAACCTAATGTATGAATTACAAAGCTGCTGACCCGTGGGAATATGCGCTGTGCGGTTTACGGAACCGTACACTTCTGATGAATGCAGCTGTAGTCACTAGACGTCCTTTCAGGTTGAGCGTTGAAGTGCAAGTGACGACATTTCACTCAAAACATGCCTTTTTATACATGCAATTGGTCTCGCAAACTGCGGTGAGCTAAGCGAGCAATTTTGGGGTATTTTGTTGTCATTTCTTTTCGAGAGTACGGTAAACTCATCACCGCTTATATGATATCATTAGATAGGTCTTGAAATAACCTTTAATTTCATATTAAAAAAAAATATTTTTTTTTATTTAAAAAAAAAAATGAAATTTTGCAAAAAACGTTGCTATGTGCGATTTCATTGCACCAGAGTGTATGATATATGTGGGGTGCATATATGGAAATACCATTTTATCTGCCAACTTTATTTAAGCGTGTGTGGGTGACGCGGCCAGTAAACACAGCACGCATAAATTGAATTATTGCTTACGTCTGTGACAGGTCGTTGTTTGAATATACATACATACCTTCTAAGCGTTCTAATTCTATGATGGTATCATAAAATTAACTACTCAAAAGTATTTTTGTTCCTAAACGCATTATTACTATTTTTTATTAACCTTCTCCGTTCCGTCTTGGGTTAAGAAAAATGATATTTTATGTTGCTTTGTTTTAAATCACTTTATTAGAAAATATGCTTAAAATATCCTGTGAAAACACAAGCTCATAATGTTAATAACAAGGAAGATATTTTGTACACGGTGATGGCCATTTAAACACGAAAAATCATGCGATGTGAGCCTGGCCATACAAATAAAAAAAAATAACATTATCAAGAAATTATTAGTTACAGAATACAGTCTCCTATCGACGTATGGAGAAACCCGATAAAACTCTGTAATGTCGATAAATGACAATAAGTCTTCAAAGACTCGTTTCTTCAACAAAAGCTTGTTGATGAAAGTACTTCGTAAATCATTTAAGTTTTGGGGTAAATACTTTACAATACAGTTTCTCTAATACTTTGAATTTATTTTAGGGAAATTTAATAAAGCGAGCCTGTAATTAATTTAAATAACAAATAGACTGGAAGTTTAAAGCACCGCATCTTCGCCAGGGTAAGCTTAAACAATCCCATTTCAGAAGATTTTTGCTCTACGTTTCTTTTTATTATTCAACAAAGTGTTCCCTTTAATTTTATTTTACTAAATATATTTTGGGCGATCTTGGGCATGTAAATTGAATTTGCATTAAAATAATGGGATGGGAGGATAGGGCGTTAATTTTTCTTATACCTAGATTGTATTGAAATTGTTGAAATGAAATGAAATGAAATTTATTTATTTGCATAAAATATGGTGTCAAATTAATAGATAAATTGATACAAGTTTGCTAATAAATTGACAAGCACCAGACATCAAAAACAACAGTTTAAAATGATACTTTACTGGTTCCTCTTATTTATCTACAATGAAGATATATCAAACCAGCGCCGGATCTAGGATGTTTCCGGAGTGGAGCGAAATCTCATTTCAGCGCCTCTAGAGCCTCTAGCACTTTTGTAGGTCGCACTTATCAGTCGCGAATCTTTTTTTTCGTTTTATTTGATAACCGATGCTTTGAGAACGTGCACTATAGGCATAGAAAAATTGAAATGGGGAGGGTAGACGCGCGAGCGAAGAGAGCCCTAAATGATTTTTACATGGGGATATTAAAGCAGACGCGTTCCTTTTTACATTGGAAACCCATAAACGTAGACATACATGTATCAGATCATTGTGGGTAGGTAATTTTTTTTTAGATATTGAAAAAGTTTAAAATGCGCTTTATGAGCAAGATACAAAAGTAAACAGCAATGACGCATGATTACGCGACCGTAGCGAGCGCGAATTAGGTATATTGTTTACGTTTTGTGAAGGATCTTTATGTTGTGTTACCAGCAAATTTCTTTTCATTATTTTCACTCGGTAATATTCGCCACGAGTGATTCTCTTAAAGGGCCGCCGCATCACGAGTGACACATACTAATAGTACTTTTTTACGATTTTTTTTTGTCACAGTTAAAATACTCATTCTCTCTCATATCACTCTCTCATACTCACAGAGCACAGAGACGCGGTCAAACGACCTAATAATGTACAGGGTGTGGCAAATATTAGGGACGACGAGGGTATCGTTAATACATAACTGTGAATATAAAGCTTATTAGTAGTAAAAACAATATGGATAAAGGTTATTTAAAGACGTGAAAATATGGTGGGTACTTATAACCAATTGTAAGTCACGGGGCAACTAATATCTTGTTGCGTCGCGCAGACCCATACCACCTGCGCCTTTCATAAGGCGTCGTCAACATTTTAATTTTCGTTTCGAAATTGATTTTCGCATTTGGAATTTTGGCGCCTCTTACCGCCTGGCGCCTAGAGCGACCGCTCCAGTCGCTCTACCCTAGATCCGGCGCTGTATCAAACAAGTTCTTCGTAACATTATTTACAGTTTTTCCTTTCCGCAAAAGCAACTATTATTCAGTATTCCGTACACAGCTGGAGGCACAATAAATGTTACTAGCATAAATCTCATGCAAGAAGACCCCGCTCACACTGTGACACAGTGAATTAAGTTTTACGCATACCATCGCAAAATAACCAAGGCCAACGAGTCAACGACAGTAATTTAGATAAATGGAGGCTAGACAAAATTGGTTTCGGTGCTATTTGGTATACATATAGTGGCGATGCGACCGAAGATGGAGAAATATAAATGTTTCAAGCTTTTTGGTCGAAGATTTGTCCATTGGCGTGGGTCAAAAATAAGACACCAAAGATATATCTTCTTTACCATCATGACACAAATTAACGTGATTCCAGAATGCACGTATAGATATCAACAAAGGATTGCAACCTCAAATGTAATACATAATTATATTTAAACAAAGTATTTGAATTTCCTTAAATAATTTTAAAATTAATTTTAAAAATAGTACCTGACATTAATAAATCCCATGCATTACCTATTACATTTATGAATTCAAATTAATTATACAAGTTGCATTAATAAATAAATACAACATTAATTTTAGTAAATTAAAGTGAGCGAATGTCATACAAAAAAACAAATTCGTACCAACATGTCAATTTGCAAAATAATCTTCGATACAATAGAATTTTTTTTCTAAAAGAAATTCCTTAAATTTGCTTTTAAATAAATTATACCGGTAAATTAATTTCTTAATGTGTTTTTGGCAATTTATTAAATATTTCAACCTATATGTAGAACTGTGCTTGTACATATCGGTTACATAGTACATTTAGTTGTGGGTTAATTATATGTTTAAGGTCTTTCCTTCGTGTACTTTCTCTTTCTTTTCTTTCGTACTCGGTCTCATACTCATTTATATATTTAGCTAGGTTATTTAGGACGACCAATATGTAGAGGCTAGGGACGGTCAATATACCTAATTTTTAAAAATGATCTCTTCATGATTCTCCTAGTGAAAATCGAACCATCGTCCGAATGCTTCTCTTTTGTAGGATGAAACCTTTACTGCTGTTGTAATCATAACTATTATCCCAAAACTGGATGCTATACCTTAATTTTGAGTCTTCTAATGCGTAATAAACCATTTTTAACTGCTCAATACTCAGTTCATCGCACAAGTTCTAAGTGCGAAACAAGATGAACTAATAGAGTTCTCAATTGATAAAAGTTCTTGTTTCCATGTGAGTAAGCAATCAATATTGACCCCTAAGAACTTAGCATGGTCAACTAATACAACTTTTTCGTTGTGCTGAATAATTAGCAAATTATCAGTATTGCGGGCAGTGGATCTAAATAGTGGATTTTAATTTAGTGTGTGTAAAGGTACTGACTGTTCAAGCCACAGTGCATTTTTTTTCTATATAGATGCTTAGCCTTGGTACAGTGACAGAGATTATAATATGTGTCATCGAGTCAATGTGAGTTATGACTGTAGTTCATACAAAGGCTGTGGAACGTAAGAATTGAAAGGAAGGAGTGTTTCCTATATGATCGATTGTAGAATCGTCTGGGAAAAGTAGAGCCATGGCGGCGCATCCTTCTTATATACATATTTATCTAAATATTTATATTTGTAAGTATACGTTACAATCGATAACAATTTACAAAACACAATCACCGCCTAGTAGGCTTCTAGGTGGTGATCTTGTGATCGTGTCTTCTTCATCACTATCAGGAAGACTAAAATAATGCTAATAGCTGAGCACTATCTACATAAGTCATTCTGTTTGTATATTAGTTCTGTTCTGTTCTGTTCTGTTGTATCCTACCAAAATTTTTGTGCCATAATATATAAATAAATAACCCAATTGTCCTGTAACTGTGTAGCTCCCAGAGTTATTTAGTATATGGAACACACGGCCTAAAGTTCAACTCTATATATTTGAAGCTTATAAGAACAGATTAAAAATAGTACTGCGTAACACACCGACCTATCTTTTTACCTACCTACCTTTCACTGGTGGTAGGTTTCTCGTATGCGAGAGGCCGTCTAGGTGGGTACCACCGCATTGCCAGTTATTCAGCCGCCAAGCAGTATTACTGTGTTCCGGATTGAAGGGCACTGTAGCCAACGAAATTACTAGGCATTTTGAGACTCAACTGCTCTTTGTCTCAGGGTGACGAGCGCAGTGCAGCGCCGCGCAGGATTTTGCAAAACAAAGTTCTGGGTGGTGCTGTTATTGTTATAGGCTGGCGTATTGCTTACCATCAGGCTAATCTCCAGGTCGTCTCGTTACATATACAAAAATATCTCTCGGCACAAAAAGATAAGCACTAAATCATTACCGTTCGTCGAACCATGAAAACACATTTATGTGGTCTATCCGTGAGCACATCAATTTCCTCCTTCGGTCAGTTGACTGCTAATATGGGTGAGCATACGATATCCACCATTCGCAATACATTCAACTGTACGTATCTTATCTACTCGATTAACAATTGGCAAGCAAATAAATACCTACCGTTCCAGCGAGTACTGCTATACCTAGATGTGATTACCCGATAGGTATACTATATTTATACATTTCACACATTTTAACATTCTGTGTTTTAACTTAATAAATAAATACGCTATTTTGAGCTCTTTAAGTGATGAGCCCTTGGAGTTCACTTTACATAATACTAGGGTTTTCTGCAAATGTCATTTTGTTATGTCCTTTGAGGCGAAGCGAAGGCGAATATATTTATTTATTTAATAGTTTTACCTTTATAAAACTGAGAAAGCCACCGACCGAACAAACTTAATTTAGAAATTGTTACACAGGAATATAGAAGACGACTTGTTCCAATTGACGAACCCCCGCCGCGTGGCGTCCTGCGGCTACCAGACCGCGCTGACTGTTGTCCTCAACACCGATCCTGGCGACTACTACAGCTCGATGGTCGCAAGTCAGGGAGCCTTGGTATGTATGTTACATAGAAGTATGACGGCGAGTGACGAACCACCGCCGCGTGGCGTCCTGCGGCTACCAGACGGCGCTGACTGTTCTCCTCAACACCGAGCCTAGCGACTACTGCAGCTCCTAGGTCGCAAGCCAGGGAGCCTTGGTATGAATGTTACATAGAAGTATGACGGCGAGTGACGAACCACCGTCGCGTGGCGTCCTGCGGCTACCAGACGGCGCTGACTGTTCTCCTCAACAACGATCCTAACGACTACTGCAGCTCGTAGGTCGCAAGCCAGGGAGCCTTGGTATGTATGTTACATAGAAGTATGACGGCGGGTGATGAACCACCGCCACGTGGCGTCCTGCGACTACCAGACCGCGCTGACTGTTCTCCTCAACACCGATCCTAGCGACTACTACAGCTCGTAGGTCGCAAGCCAGAGAGCTTTAGTATGTATGTTATTTAGAAGTATGAGGGCGAGTGGTTCCAACTGACGAACTCCCACCGTGTGGCGTCCAGCGGCTACCAGACAGCGCTGACCGTCCACCTCAACCCCGATCCTAGTGACTACTACATCGCGATGTTCGCAAGCTAGGGAGCCTTAGTATGTATGTTATATAGAAGTAGGAGGGCGAGTGGTTCCAACTGACAAACTCCCACCGCGTGGCGTCCTGCGGCTTCTAGACCGCGCTGACCGTCTTCCTCAACCCCGATCCTAGCGACTACTACATCGCGATGGTCGCCAGCTAGGGAGCATTGTGTAAGTATGTTACATAGGAGTATGGAAGTTGAGTGGTTCCAACTAACAAAAGGATTATCTTTGAAATTGGGTAATGCAAAGCAAATATTACATTGTAAATTTGACAGTCATACTACAGGCCTGTCATAAAAATAAAAAATAGACACGTAGGTAGGAAAAGAGGCTCTACTTTTTAAGTTTATTTACACTATTAAAAGTACTTGTTACACAATACGTATACCAACCGCTAATAGTCAAATACAAATAGAACGCCAGTTTACGAGAGCTAAACAAATATGTGAACAATTGACGTCTAGCATATTGACAATTATGATGAATTGTTTTAACTGAACATCAGTCGACTGAATACAATACTGCGCGGTCCATTTGAGTAGGACAATTGTAGGGCCTACTCAGTAAACGGAAAGTTCAAGGGGCCTACTGAATTTCAAAATAGAACGTATGAACAACCATAATGACAAATTTCACTGCTCACAAAAAATATACAGTTATCTTGAGCTATTAATACTACATTTTAGGGATCATCGTTTAGGTTCTCTCGACCACGTTTAATAAGTAACTGTTGATAACGCAGGAGCAGACTCCCCAAAATGCAGTTTGTATATTTTCGTGAGATTCCTTGAAGGTAACCCTCGTTTATAATCATAAAAAAATCATAGTACGAAAAGCTTCCCGCGAGACGTCCATTGTAGCAAACAAAACAAAAGTGACAGATAAATCATCAAAAATATTAAAACAAAATAACACACATAGGTGGCCATTAATTTTCAGCAAAGAGATTTGTATTAAAATTAGCCGTCAATTCAAAATAATTTATTTTTGTTTTTAATTTAAATTGTGTTGACTAAATGAAGCACATGGCCACTCCACGTGCAATAATCACTGATAATTATTTTTAATACCTACCCCATGCGAAAATTATCACTTGATAGACATGATCACCTACAATCATTAAAAGAAATTAAATAGATTACTATAATATACTTCAAAACACGCTTTTGTTATAAATCTCAAGGTCCTGATGAGTTATTGTTGGACCAACATTCTATCAATTGTCTTCGCTAATCACGATATCGAATTCATGTTATGGACAAGATTCCCACGGCACAAACTGATTCCTTGTTTTTCTATAAAATAGTTAAAATTACCATCTCTTGAGAATAAGAGCATTGAAAAGCCAAGAAGCAGATACATGCAATCATATGCATGTTAAATAGTAAGAGAGTATATACAAAATGCTTGAGAAAACCTCATATAAAATATAATATATTAAAACGGGACTCAATCGCGCTAAATATTACTATCAAATATACTACTCGCGAGTCGCGAAAGTTAAACAATTCATAAAAAATATTTTTTTTGTTTTCTAAGCAATAATGCATACTTGGGGATAAACTTTTTGGGTTGATATTAAAAATATATCGCTCCAGCGGAAGCTTGAACTCGGGACCTCTTCCTTCTTCATTAAAGTATTTTGCCCAATTACTTTATTACAAATTATAAAATAATAATCCCATCAAACAGATACATAATAGCATGGACCTAATAGGTATCCTTCACTCGTGTGAGTGAAGCCAACCCTGGTGGAGTTATTAGAACGCCCGAAAGCCTCCGACGTGGCTTAACGACTGTTGTCCTAAAACAACAACCCGGACCGACGGCTTAACGTGTCCCCTGAAGCACGGTAGCGGTCAGATTTAAATACCACACAAACGGTCACCCACAGTTGTGAACACTGCGAACGTTGCACGCCTAGGCGAGGTACGCTACGAGCGCTACATAATATTGAATTATAGGTACGTCTTCTTCTATATTATATTCTATTGATACGTAAAAATTCAGAATATTTAATATAGTCAGGCTATCTAAATATTGTATTAAGGTTTGATCCAAAACTGAAGCTATCGGATTGATATAGCTTAGCACAATCTTTTATCAACAGCCTATCAATAATATATTACATACCTACCTACATTATATCAGCTAATGCATAATATGACAGGTGTAGGTACAAACAAACCAAAAAGAATTCAATTACCTAAAACTCTGAGGCTGGATCTAAAAGTACTTAATTCTCGATACCTCATATGCAAAATCCTGCACTGCACTCGTCGCCCTGAGGCAATAGCTGTCTCATAATCCCTAGAATTTTATTCCCGCTTGAAACAATGTCTTTCAAACTGGAACGCAGTAATATTTGCACACTTCTGCTTGACGGTCGAATCATTGGTAAAGGTGTTACTACCAAAAGCGAACTTTTGCAATAAATGTTATTACCAAGTATTAATTATGTTATTTACCAAGTAGCGGTACTTACCAGAGAAAACGTAGAAGCCCTTACAAAGATAGGTGAGTCGCACAAATATGCCACTCGCTGCAGAGGACAGCTGGCTGCTGTATCTCACTCCCTCGCCAAGTCCGACAAGTTGACTCACGTCATGGGCCCGGCAGTCTACAATAGACTACCAGCAGTAGTCACCGAAGCAACCAGCTTAAGTTTATTTAAGTTAAAGTTAAAGCGCTGGCTTATCGATCAAACCTTCTACAGCTATGCAGAATTTATAAATATGAAGCAATTATAACACATTCTACAATTTATTAATATAATTTACATTGACATTTTATTATATAATTGTTATTAAGTATAGTGAATTTTAATATTAATATTAATTTTACAATGTAAAATTTTATGTTCAATCATGTTTTTTTATATTATTATTTTATTTTGACTAATTTGATGACTTGTATTTTAAAATATCAATAAATGATGATTATGGTTATGATGATTATGATTAAAGGCCTACCACTACAATAAGTTCCTGAACCTTCAAGGGAAACATTAACTATGTGAACAGGTATACATAGACGGGGCTTACAACTGGCCCAACCAGGACTCGCCCGTGCGGCTGGTGAATCCTTCCACTGAGGTGCTGATCGCACTATCTCCAGAGCGGACTTACACCACCAGCGGCGTTAAGTCATTCAAGCCCGAGCAGCGAAATTGCTACTATAGCGACGAGGTATTTATTGTCTTTAACGTAGTTTGTCAGAGTGAGTGTGGCTCAGTGGGAGCAAGTGCGATTTTGGATTCGACACGCCCGGGTTTGAATCCCGCTGGCCCTGTACCACTAAATGTGTTAAGTTATGTGCGGATTTAAAACTCGCTCTAGAAACGGTGAAGGAAAAAATCGTGTGTAAACCGGCATGTCCAAGAATTAATCACTTTCATAATGCGAACAGGTAAGGAATGGATCACCTTACCAGAGTCTTTGTTTCCCAGTTCTAATGGTCTAGGTGTGTTAAAGTGTTACCACATTGAATGAAATCCTAGTCAGGAGTTAGATTTATTAATGTAGATGTACTCGTATATGTAGCAAAGTAGGTACATAACATAACATGTGACTTTTAAATAATTATGAACTTATTATGTAAATATATAAAGTGGTAACAAATAAACAATAATACCTACATTTTATATATTCATAAGAGCGAGTGTGGCTCAGTGGGAGCTCGTGCGACTTTCGATCCGACGCACCCGAGTTCGAATCCCGCTAGCCCCGCACCACTGACTTTCTTAAGTTATGTGCGGATTTACACTCGCTCCAAAAACGGTGAAGGAAAACATCGTGAGGAAACCGGCATGTCCAAGAATTTTTCACAAAAATTCAAGGACATGTGACATCCACCAACCCGCACTGGGCCAGCGTGGTGGATTATGGCCCATTCTCTCTCTACAAGAGAAGGCCCGTGTCCCAGCAGTGGGAACGTGATGGGCTGATGATGATGATGACCTACATTTATTATATTCTATTCCTCTTATTCTACTCTACTCTATTATCATAGTTCAGTTATTCCGGGGATTAATAATATATTAATATTTTAATTTAATTTGTAACAAATTCAATATTTCCAGATAAAAGTGGGCGAGTTCCGTCGATACTCCCTCCACAACTGCATAGCATTCCAAAAGATGGAACTCATCAAGAGACGATGCAAATGCGTGCCGTTCTATTTTCCGATCAAAGGTAAAGGCCAATACTTTTTCAGGTGTTAGTACTAATAATATGTGTTATAATATGTACCTATATAAATATATTGTGTGTTAACTTGTATTCTGTGTGCGTCCGTCTATATCTTCTATTTATGTAAATTGTATCATTTCTATCTGTGGAAACTTATAATTGGCCTTCTGTATATTTATTTAAGCACTTCTATTTTAAAACCTAGCTGTAAGATTCCCAAAAATTAATAAATAAAATAAAATAAAATAAGGAAAATAACAATTAAAATCCTGAAAATTATGTAGCTCCTCTTCTCAATAATATATAAGTACACATTTTTGTACAGTGCTTCTCTCATCATCTTGTTAATCTTTTTGTACGGTTAGGCTCGTTCCGATCGAGTTTTGTCTCTCGACCCATTCGTCTCAATAGGACGAAATATGTTATTTTTGTTTACTGCACATATTCAAGGTGAATAGTGACCATCACAACATAAACACTAGAAATAAGGATAGAATTGCAGTACCTAGGTTTAGACTGAGTAAAACGAATAAGTCCTTCATGGGCAATTGTGTACGTTTTTACAATAAAATTCCAAAATGTATAACGGAGCTCACAGAAAGTAGATTCAAATTTAGGGTGAAAAATATTCTAATGAAAAAAGCATACTATAAAGTTAGTAATTACATAGAAGACAAAGATGCATGGAACATTCCGCTTCTGCCAAGTAGCCAACTGGCACATAAGAAAAATAATATTGTCAAAAACAAACATAAAATATTGTAACAAAAGTTCTAAAAAAATATGCCCCTCAGTTTCTTGCCGTATCTTCTGAGTAGTGGTTCTTTTTCCGATACGGTGGTAGAGTCATTGTAATAATTGACGTTCACAAGTGCGTCTGTGACGACAAAATTGAATAAAGAACTTTTGATTGATTGATTGATTGAATGATTCGTTTAATCACTCAACAAGAATTTAAGTATAGTCAACGTGACATTTATTCGAATAATAAATACTACATTAAATACCTAACTGAATCCAAAATATAAATAGTTGCTTACCATAATATCTCTAAAATAACGTATGATTCAAAAATAAACTACCAAGGTTTTAGTCAGACAAAATGAAACTAGATGGCGTTGTAGTCCCTTAAACACGCAAGTTTTTGCGCGTCTGTCCTCAAACGCCCGATTCGCATCTTCGGATCGTCTTCCTCCCTCATCTTCGTATTTGTAGCTAAAAGCTACTGACTCTACTGAGTACTACTTTTTGAAAGAGATTGTTTGAAATGATCCTTCGGGTGCATGGAATTTCTTCATAAAATTTTGTGATATTACTATTCTATTATAAATTTTGATCGTGGACGATTCGCTGAACGAACCCGCGGATTCACCCGCGTTGACAATATTCTAGGATATAAAGTACCTAGCTATCCTATGTTCTATTAGGTATATCTATTATATAGGATTATATAGTAGTTAAAGAAGGTAAATGTGCCCATTTACGAAGTTTTTGAGAATAAACAAAAAAAAAGAGTAATAAACATTCTTCCGTACCACGTTCACTCATCCTCACAAACTCTTGCATTTATACCTAATAAATATGTAATAGTTTGCTGACTTCTTCGAGTAGACAGACTTTATCTGAGGCTGACTTACAAGTACTAATCTGCTTGACCCCAAATAATTCAGTCCCCAGAGAGAGTAAATCCATAAATACCTAAACCGTCCAATTACAGCTCTAATTTTCCACGTAATATTGTCTAGTGGAAGCTTATGTGATGTTTTTCCGCTAGAAACGATGACCATTTTTGACAGTATTCTGAACTGTAGGTATAAATACTTATGTAAGTATTTAGCGATAATTTCGAACGGAAGTGGGTACTTGTACATAGTAGATACCTATTAGGTACCACAGTTTTACGATTATTAATTAACGAATTATTTTTGTGATAAAATTTCTCTTATTTTCGGAGAGGGAAAGTTTTTGACGCGACGGCGACGACGAAGTATTTCGAGTAACACCGACTACGGGTCGGTGTTTCACTTCACACTCTCTAGTCTCTATGGTATGGTAAAAGGTAACTAGATGGCGTTAGTAATTTTGTACTGCTCTATGGTTGCAAAGCTAACCATTTTACCGGCGTTGTACCAGGGTTTCAGAAACTACAAGGAGGTGGTGAATTCATCACTGGTGGATATTTCTTATTGATATGAACTGTATAGCGTTAACGTTACAGTTTAAAATAGCATGAGATCAGATTCTGCGCAATGGAAATAGGGGTTGGTCTGCGCACACTCGCTTAAGCTACTAAGTTATAGAATTTCACACCTTCACTGATCGTGTTATGATAGGAACTTCAGTGCTTTGAACTATAATGACGTCACTTGGACGGATGCTATTCAGAAATTTGCCGTTGTGAATGCCCCCGGGTTGGCTTAGTGGATCTTGCTAGGGTTTTCTTGGGCTTTTACTTAGCTATTTATACTTCCATGGTGAATATTGTGTTTTGCCACACATTGCCGATAGTTAAAAGATCACGGTACTAAGCAGATGTTTCAGAGAAATAGTAGCATAAGTAGTTTTTTGGTACGGAACTTAGGTCGCGGGTTCAACTCTCAAGTATGTTGTATCTTTTTGATTGATTTCTGTTCTTGAAACTTTTTGAAAAGAGACATACGAGTAGGTACGTACCTACTGTGCCTCTTAAGGTTAGTAGGTACTGGCAGTTACTGGTGGTAGGTTTCTCGTATGCGAGTGGTCGTCCGGGTGGGTACCACCGCTTTGCCAGTTATTCTGCCGCCAAGCAGTAGTGCGCAAGCATTGCTGTGTTTCGGTTTGAAGGGCATTGTAGCCAGCGAAATTACTAGGCAATATGAGACTTAACAGCTAATTGTCTCAGGGTGGCGAGCGGCAGTGCAGCGCCGCGCAGGATTTTGCAAAACAAAGTTCTGGGTGGTGCTGTTACTGTTATGGGCAGGCGTATTGTTTACCATCAGGTGAACGAAAGGGTCGTCTCGTCACTCAGTTAAAAAAAGAAAGTTCTGGGTGGTGTTATGGGCAGGCGTGGTGCTTACCATCAGGCAAACGACCAGCTCGTCTTATCACTCAGCTATATAAAAAGGTACCTATGCCTAACGAACGGTCGTCAAAAAATCGCTGATACAAGATGTTAGGATTTCGTGTTTTAGTCAATGTGCGTCAATACGGTTTTATTATCAGTCAATTAGTTTATCAATTAGATATTTTTATTCAATCTCGTCGTTACCACTACAGAAGTTCTCCTTGATTGATGACATTATAATATTATAAATGCAACAGTTTGTTAGTGTGTAAGTGTGTTTGTTCCCTCTTCACGCCGCAACGGCTGAACAAATTTGAGTGACTTTCGGATTGGAGGTAGCTTATACCAAAGAATACTAACTATCACTTACGCTTATACCCTGGAGTAACAAATATGCTACTAGGCTTTTTTCCCTTCATTAAACCCGCGGTAATAAGTAATCCAAAATTGAAATTATACTTATTTTGTTCTTAATGTTCGTCGGGCCAAATAATCTTAACTTTTACGCGGTTTCAGGGGATAAAAGTACTAAAAGCCTAGTTCCTTTTTCCGAGACAAAAACTATCCTATGTAGTAAGCCAGGGTATAATAAGCTATCTGCATTCTAAATTTCACTCAAGTGCGTTGATCCGTTACAGAGTGAAGAAGTAACAAACACACTTACTCGTACTACATACTTTCAATCTAATATTATTAGATATATATATATATATATATATATATATCTAATAATATTAGATTATAAATGTGAAAGTATGTAGCTACGAGTAAGTGTGTTTGTTACTTATATATATATATAAATATTGCACAAATGTGCAACATCGAAGTTCTGAACGTCATCAGATCAAAACATTCATCAATTTATTTATTATAAGTTAATCTCATTATATCTTATACACCTAAACAAACAAAAATATAAATCTCTATATACATTTTTTTTTTTTACACTTAATAGATCTATGTTTGGCCACTATCTCACCTAATGTGAAGCGATGATGTGGCCTAAGATGGAGCACATAGATCACATAGCACATTATACACCTAAATAAAAAGAAAATAAATTAAATAATTATAAATATAATCTCCTTATATCTTAAATAATAAATAATATTACACATGTAAACTTTATATGAAACATTAATTTATTTTCCATGATAATACAAATATTATAAAGATTGTTTAAATTCATGGGAAAGCGTAGATGCCTATATTACAGGTATACGCTATATATGTATATATATTATACGCTTATATAGGCATCTGAGGATCAACAACTGCTATTGTAACTGTTGTGTTTGTATAGGTCAGTATGTTGTTTAAAAAAATGTTCTTTAAAATTTGTTGGCAAATAAATTATATAATAATTAATTTTTCTATTTTTTTACAGAATATTCTCGAATTTGCAATTTTCATGACCTGGAATGCCTGCAGAATACAAGAAGTAAATATTTTAAGCGATCCAAATTTAATTTGTTGTATTTTAATCTCTTTATTTTAATCAGTGCAGGACTAATCGCTTCTATATAAAATGAGAAATAAGAATACAAATCAAAGACTCCGCATCCGTTTTTGTATATTTATTCGTTTTTAATGATGGTTTTCGATATTGAGTATGCACCTTTTCAGCACGTACTAACGGAGATCACACTTTACTATTGGATAATGGTAGCACGCTGACTTGTCTCCCAGAGTGCGAACATTACGACTACCCTATAGAAGTGGCGATGGGCAACCTGGCCAGCAATACCATGTTGACTTCAGGACCATTCTAGTAAGTGGCTATTTGTGTACTTCAAAAGTTCTTAACTTAATTCGTATCACAGACGCACATAAGAACTTCGATTATTAAAACTCTTCCACCACAAAAAGAACGGCAAGAAGATACGGCAAGAAACTGCAGGGCACATTTCGTGTTTTAAAACTTTTGTTACAATATGGTCGGTTTTTAGCAATATGAATAGATGAATATTTGAATATCTATATCTCGACAAATGCGTACCGCCGAGTGATTCTATTAATGATTGTAGCCAACTGGAAGATTCTAAGGGTGATGGGAAGCGTGCTTCATCTTTATGCAAGGTTGTACTATTATTGGCAACCATATCAGATAATTGCTTGGTTTTCACATGTTTGTTTTTCTGTGAAATGTATGAATCACTATCCCCACTTCCTCTGTTTATCTTCTAATTTGCGAAATTACTATTTAGTTAAAACCTAATGTACCTACAACATAATATTTGCTACACCCGGGATAATTTGTGAAGCAGATATTAGTTACTGTACGTATGCCTACAGAGCATTAACATATAATTTTTCTCCCACTTGATTTACAAATATGGACGTTTTTCGCAGAAGTATTTTTTTGTCATACTGAGACATGGCCTACGAGATTAACTTGTTTATGTTAGCAAACAAACAAATAAAAAACAAACTTTCTCTTCCTATGATATTAGTAAGAATAGAAACTGGTAGGTAAGTACTTATTTTACTAATAATAGTTAAGATTACCATGTTTTTTGATACTTCATACTATCTTAATAAGGAGGACACCCAGGTTATTTCTTTTTATATATTTACTAGCTGCGCTCCGAGGGTTCACCCGCGCGGGAATGCACTTTATGTTTACCCAATCTTTCCAATTTTTCAGGTAACTCTTTATTATTATTTCCTTAAAAACCTAATTTGGACTATTACGAACGTTAAAAATATTTGCCAAAGCGGTCCAGCCGTTCTCAAGTGTTGCGCTTAGTTTACCAACAAACAGCATTTATAATTGATTTATTTAGATAGATAATAGTGGTAAATAAGTAGAAACCCACTTAATGGAAAGCGTTTACCGTCCGTCCGTAATAATTAATTTTTAGAATTAAAAACAAACCCAACTTAAAGACTATACCTATATATTATGTTATTGGTAATATTTTTCAAAACTGCTGAATCAATTTCGATATAATTTACTTGGGATTACCTCTGATGTATGACCTACAAATCAAAAAAGGAATCATCAAAATCAATTCTTAATTGGCGAAGTAATCGCGTAATAAACATACAAAACAAGAATAACCAAACATAAACACAAAAAAACAGTCGAATTGAGAACCTCCTCCTTTTTCAAGTCGGTCAAAAAGCTTGTAAAATACTACACAGCCACGGGATTGTCGTGAAGAAAAACTTTCGCATCTCTATATAATAAATTAAAAAAAAAAAAACTCTACATTTATATTATAAAGAATTTGTGAGTTTGTACGGGGTAGGTACTTGATATAGGCTTTACAAGGGTGTTGGCTAAATCCACAATTTGAAAAAAACATTTTCCATTCCATTCTTTTTTATTAGTCATTTTTTTCAGCAGCGAGAGCCTAGAGAACCGTTCCTTGCTGAATGTGTTCTTCAACGACTTGGTATCTACCAGATATAGACGCGATGTTTACCTCAACTGGCAGAATATTTTAGGTATGTTTATACAGCCGATGATGGATTTATATCGGTTACTATGATTCGATATTCTGATCGCGCGAGAAAACGATCAACGTGTTTTTATCTAGTAAATATACAAGTAATAAGATGAGCTCTAAATACTTAGTATAAAACAAAATAGCATATGCGCGTCTGCCTGTTAATTCGCTTAAAAATACTTGATGAATTTTGATGAGGTTTTTCACCATGATTCACAAAATGTCTTGTGGTTGGTATAAGTATAATACAAAACTAGTAATACAAAAAACCGCACCCGTGCGTAGCTATCTTCATTCCGAATTTCACCAAAATCCGTTGAGCAGTAACAACGTAAAGAAGTAACCAAACACACTAACACACACATACAAAATTTCGCATGTATAATGTATATTATAATATTAATAAGAGTGATTTTGTGGTTACCAAACCAATGGCCATAATTATGCCTCTTTTAAAGATGAAATGGGCTTACGGTTTGTCTACAACTCACCTGATGGTAAGCGTAGTTACGGTCTGGTACGCTAAGGTGGAGCACGTTTGTGTGCCTATTCACTCTTGTCTTAAAGAGTAGTGCCGGTTCTTAAAGAGAAAAGTAGCCCATGTAGTGCCTATTCACTCTTGTCTTAAAGAGTAGTGCCGGTTCTTAAAGAGAAGAGTAGCCCATGTAGTGCCTATTCACTCTTGTCTTAAAGAGTAGTGCCGGTTCTTAAAGAGAAGAGTAGCCCATGTAGTGCCTATTCACTCTTGTCTTAAAGAGTAGTGCCGGTTCTTAAAGAGAAGAGTAGCCCATGTAGTGCCTATTCACTCTTGTCTTAAAGAGTAGTGCCGGTTCTTAAAGAGAAGAGTAGCCCATGTAGTGCCTATTCACTCTTGTCTTAAAGAGACCCAGGCCAATAATCTTATAATGTCCTTTGAATGACCAAATGAAGTATATTTTTCCGTTTGCGATAGCAAAAGAATAATCAAGGTTATGCAGAAATATGAAACACGCGTACCTATTAATTACTTTCTTCAAAACAGTGTCTGCACGTGATAGAGATAAGCGATAATATTTAAAAATTCGATATTATCTAGTAATACACATTTCTGAATCTAGTTTGGATCAATCATCAAATGTCGGCCTTAAAAGTATAGATTGGACGAGATGTTTTGATTTATACCGTTAGCTAGGCAATATTTTTCAATATTAACATTCTATCTTTTCAGCTGCCTTCGGTGGTCTCCTCAGTCTTATGCTAGGCTTCACTCTAATCTCCGCCTTTGATTTTATCCTATTCGTCACGCTGCGGCTTTTCTACGAACCCAAGATTAGCAAAGATAAGCTGAATACTACTGAATCCACCAATGAGCACGACAAAAAGGTGAACAACTGGATGGAAAAACCGATTCCACAAAACAACCAGTCCAGAAAAGATTTATCAATGAGGGAATCAAAGAAATCATTCGGGTACAGGTATTGACTGCCTCTGCTTCCTAACGAGCTATTGGCAAATATGGTGAGAGCACAATTGTTTATACATAATTATATCTACTAATTATAAGTATGAAAATATACGGCACAATTTTATTTACTGAAATGATCATCCACAATGTTTGTAATCCATACGCCTAAACCTTCCTATACATATTATATTATATTAGTTACTTACCTATGCTATATAATATCGACAGCACTTTAAATGAATTATATTATATTTATTTTTAATAAAAAAGTAAAATAAGATACTGTATATTTAATAATTATCTCAATACATACAAATTTTATCAATGATAATCGTGTGATTTATTTGTTATTCTGGTATGCGTTTACGTAAAACAACTAAGATACGATTATCTAAGTTTAGTATGGACAGTGTAGGTACTACTAGGTACAAATCACTGTGCAAATCCTTGACGGTAGGTGTATATTTATCAGTAGTTGATGAGAAAGAATATTTGTGCACGAGGTTTTATTAGCATCAGCAGCAAAATAGAATTAAAATAAGAGAAAATTATTTTTACAAAATTTAACTTGTCGATTTTGGGCCGATAAATTCGATCATCACATTAGGTATGTAGTAAATATGAATAACCTCGAAAAACTCTAAATGGATTTTTAACAACAAATCATTCTGTATCCAACGGTTAGGGTAGCTATAGGAATGAATCCCTGGTCTAAAAAACTATTTTTTTCACTCAAGGCTCACCCTTTCTATATTTTCCATCCTTTCGCTTCGCTGAACTCCGCGATCGCTGTGAAAATTGTTTCATAGCGCGTCACAGACTTCATGTCAAAATGAATCATGTTAAAAACTAGTTGATGATAGAATAGATTACACCTATTAAGATTATTACAGTTGATTTCTAATGTAGGTACCGCTAATCTTATCAATGACATATAATTTTATCTTCGAGCGTGTAGCGTAGTTCTAGTTGAAAACGTAGACCTACAAGGAGTAGGTTATAAGGAGGTGCAAATGTTTTAAAAATACTCATCGGATCAAAGGATGTGCCTCGAAAAATAATTATTGGCCGCTATCGTAATATGCAGCAATTAGATCTTATAATCACTAAAGAAGTTCCTTCCTTATCACTAATGATTATTTAAAAACCTGAAGCACTGATATGATTCTTTCAGTGCGTTGATCAGAATCGAAAGATTGCAGAGTGGTAGTAGGTGGCAGTTGATGTTTATTTTTAATTGTAACATGTTATTGACGGACTTGGGTCGGCGTTGATGCGGGATCCTGTTATTTAAAGTAAGTAAGATGTTTTCTATCCCACTAATATTATAAACGTTCGCGTTTATAATGTTAAATAATAATTAATAGTTTGTACGAATGGTTGTATGGATATACCTTTGTTACTCTTTCACGCAAAAACTACTGAATGGATTTTGATGAAACTTTACAATAATATAGCTTACACATCAGAATAACACATAGGCTACTTTTTATCCCGGGAAACCGCGGGTGAAACCGCTGGGCGCAGCTAGTTTTGCCAACCAACTATATTTCGTACTAAATACTCCGGTTTAAGGGTAACCGAGCAGTTGTGTAGATACGGTTGCATTGTCAGGCGAAATGCTAAGAGCAAATATATATATATATATATACATAGATATGTGTGGTTGACCTCGTGTAGGTATAGGTATTAAAATTGTTCTGTGTGGTAAATGTCGCTTGGCTCGAATTTCTCATAAAAATATTATATCTAAAATAGTATTTAAAGTACGTTTGTTACTTAATCACGCAAAGACTACTGAAAATATTATATTATTATTATTATCTACATACTTACATCCTGAGGTCCTGGAAAAGGAGATAGGATACTCCCGGAAAACCGCGGATGAAACCGCGAGGGAGAACTAGTTATAAAATAATTAGCCTAATTTCTCGTAGGTTCAAATCTAATGCCTATATCTTATCTTATAGTTCCGCGGTAATATATCTAAACATTATGAGATTTAACGGATTATTTCCTTATAATTTGGATAATCTAGGGCTAATAAACAAGTTTTTAAAGTATTATGGTCACTATTAGCGTAGTGTCAGAATTAACTGTAAAAAAGGGTTATTTACCATGGTCGCAACGTCCTCAGTTCTTCGAGATTATGACGCTTGCAACAGTGCCAAAATACCACCACGTCCACTTTAGACTAGGCAAAAAACGACAACCGCTTAAAATAATGTGCCAAGGGTTAAATGTACCTCAGGTTGAACACGTGAATACCTAGGTTTCACAATTGACGAAACCCTTACGTGGGGAGTCCACATTGACAGCAGCTGTGGCCGCTTGTCTTCTGCGTGCTTTGCCTTGTCTCGCCTGGGTAACAGTTCTCCACGTGGGCTGATTCCCATGAACATCTCACCCGAAGAAGGCATCGCCTGAAGCCTGAGGCGATGCCTTCTTCTTCTTCTTTCTTTTAGCAGGCAGCCGCCCGCTAAAAGACTTAGTAAGTCGCAGAAACAGCTGGAGTATATAGGGGTAAAAATATACAACACTCTTCCCGAGAGTATAACCAACGCGCCTAGTCTAAGTTCCTTTATGCGCAGACTTAAAACCCTACTGCTCATCAGGGTATACTATACAGTTGACGAATTCTTTACTGACGAAATGATTACTGATCCAAATTTAATTAAAAATGATATTGATTGTTAATATATTATATACAATTTCCTGACTTGTAAGTTTAAGTGATCTTATTAATAATAAATAAATGAATAAATGAATAAAAACCTATCCAGTTCAAAATACAAACATATTGTATATATATATATATTCCATTTCTAAAGGTGATTTAGAATATAAGGCCAAATTAACTATATTTACTTATATTTCAATGTAAAGTATTTATGTATTTATTAATATACCAAAATTATAATACCAATTAATAACATGACACTAAAACTAAAAACCTTAAAAAATATAATACTAAAATATATTATTTAAAGAAGTCCCTTTAGGCAAGGTTCCGAAGATACTGGCAGCGTTCCCCCTTTGAATAGCTAGACTAATTCTTAGGTGGAAGACTAAGGCCAAATTAATATCGCATGCAAATTAAAAATCTTTGGCCTACTTAACTAGGGTATCTAAGTCTTGCAGGGTAACGTAGACAATAGCGATCGTACCTATGTAAAAATGTAACAAATACCAGTCTTTTGTGAAACCAACTCATACCAACAATTTCAATCTCAAAAACCAAAGATTTTATGATATTTTTAAAAGTTTTGAAATACTTGAGCGCGACTTGAAAATACAAACAATAGGTATACGTAAGTAGGTACTTTGTAGGTAGGTACCCAAACTCATCTGTCTCTTTAAACGATTTCACGAACCACCGAAAATCTTGTAATTAATTGAAACCTCATCAGTTAGACCAGCAAAAGGACCACAGACTTCCTTACTAAAGCTTCGTTCCCTTGAGCCATCTAGATTTATTTCAAGTGCTTATTTTAGTAAATTGTCAAGTGAAAAAAGTGCTAAGGCGGGAATTCGGCACATTATGGTATCCAAGTTAACTAGCGGAAAACGTTATTGATGAGACGTCAAGGGCAGAAGCCTGAGCCTGTGGTAATTCGACACTGCCAAGCCGATTCCGTTCTTATAGGTATCTCATTGAATATTAAAATAATAACATTAGACAACTTCAATGTGTCATACTACTTCTTCTCTTGTGTGGGTGTGTGGCCAACCCTGGTGTTACGAGTTTTTACCGCCCGAAGGCCTCCGACATGGTGTAACGACTGTTGTCCTAAGGCAACAACCAAAATATGTATATACCTGACCGAATCCTGTATTTTAGACCCCGATTCCCATAATAAATTCTGTTATCTATGTTTTCTTCTATTCTATTCTACTATCATAAAAATGGAACAACGCCAATTCTGTACATTAAAGATAATTTTGAAACACCAGTTGGGATCGACTATTTAGAGGGTACATACCTACTGAACACGAATCCACGGTTTGTAGAATTTTTACTGCTTGTTTATTAATTTTCTTGTATGTTTGTTATCTATATAGACTCAGAAACTGCTGAACGGATTGTAATGCGGTTTTCAGGGATTGATAACATTAGTCCCAATCATCAACAATCAGTTGGGTGATTACGAAGACACAGCTTGACCTCTACGTAGTATGCGTTCTAATAGTAGCAAGAGCTCTTCAGTATACTGGGAATTCCCAGCATGGTCTTGCAAAAAATACAATAAACATCCTACTTTATATGTATTTTGTGGTTATAAACGCGGACGAAGTCGCGGAAAAAACCTAGTACCTACCTCTTTAATAACAAACAATGCAGTGAGTATATGTAGGTGTTCTTTATTCTATCGTACGGCATAAACTGTATGGAGCCAAGAACCTGTTAGTACCTACCTATTTTATACTTCCGTATATACGAATACATTCGAGCAGAAATGCTACAATCGCTTTTGGTATCTCTTTTAATAAGTATTACCCCGTTCATCACTGATGTATTTCTCGAAACGTGCTCATTTGAAAAACCCAGCCGAGTGTCAGAGGTTGATATATCTTCTTTTCTAATGAAGACGAAAATACCGTACCTACCCAGCTGGGGAGCTGGGGAGCGGGGGAGCATTTGTTAGGAAACGGTGTTTCCCAATGCTGTTCCTCACTACATTTGCTGGTATTTACTGAGCACTTAAAATAATAATAATATCAAGCAGCGATTGTCATTATAGTAAATAGTTTGTACGTAAACGCGTGAAGTGTTTATTTCGAAAACAAACAGAGCCAATTTGTTTATTAATTAATCATAACGACCGACGAACTAACGAACCAAGAACTATGACGACCATGTTTAAGTTCAAGTTCAAAAGTTTGGCTTCACAGAGGCACTTATGAACGTCGGGTATTACCTACACTGTCTCTACCACCGTATCGGAAAAAGTACCACTACTATAATCATTGATATATATGTATATGTCAATGACTATAATACCAAAGAAAACTAATACTACATGATGAACACAACACCCAGACACATGACGTAATACGTACTTGCGCTTTTTATTTTTGATCTCAAATATTTGGCATGTCGCGTAAATGGAATCATCTCCCTCCCTATACCCACTCCACGTAGTCCACCCACTTGTGAGTGAAACTGGTAAACAACCTTACCACCTCGGAGGCTGCCAAAACGGTTTTATTAATTAAAAGCGAGCCGTACCTGTGCCACAGTCGTCATTGGCAATGTTAACTTTAGTTCTTGCTGTAAAAATATCCACCACATAGGTCACACACCCTCACCCTCAAACCCTCACACGCACACATTATAAATATTGTCTAGCAAGTAGTTTAATTTAATACACGAGTAGGTACTGTCACTGCAGTTCTTTAAGTTCAGGTGGTTCAGGGTTAATAGTTCGTTTCTTTTCGTGATGAAAATCGACCTTAGCCACCCGCGACGCAGGCTTGGCTACGTCTTATGTTATACTAGCTGCGTCCCACGGTTCCATCCGTGGTTTCTGGAATAAAAATGTGCTATTCCAAGTCCTAAAGTACCTACATACCAAATTTCATCAAAATCGGTTCGGTAGTTATTGCGTGAAAGAGTAACAAAGATCCAGTCATACAAACTTTCGCGTTTATAATATTAGTAAGGATTTTATTTTGGCTATAAACAGATATTGTATTTGTATATATTTTGTTTTTATTGTAGTAGTTACACACGTCGGCTCACTCCACTTATGTCCTTTCATGCACAACGAGAATTGCGGGTTTGATTCCTGCGACGGTACTAATGTCTATGCAAATTAAAAAACGTAAACATTTGTTTCATGTCCGGGTGTCGTGGGACCATGGTCCTTGTAATTATTAAAATTAAAAAATCAAGTCTTCGCATATTTACTCAAGTATTTATTGCACACATGCGAGTTAATACCATATAGTATTAGGTATCAAGTATAATGTATAGGTATCTATTTTATACATATTATGATCAGTATAGAAATACCGGAATTGGGTCCCGTAGTGCTGCTCTTTCTTACAAATCATGATTGGCCTTTTATCTACGAAAGATGATTTAAGCAGTGTCAGGACTCAGGAGTTGATTTCTCGGCATTTCGATTTCTTACAAATACGAGTATGTTTTCCAATCCTTGAATTGTGTCCTTGTGTGATCAGAAATTATAATGTTCTCTTCGTCCGTAAGCTATTCGCCTCGGTCACTTTAATGTTCCATATATGGAACCGAAATGAAAATTCAATATAATATATGACCATTGTCTTGTTTGAAATATAGTCCATGAAAAAAAAACACCTACCCTTTACCTACTTTGTGTCTATATGAGTGTAGTATGCTAGATTAGAAGAGAGATTTATTTAATTTAGGTATACTATTGTACACTACCGTCTGTCTACTCCTTTTCTTCCGATACTGTACATCCAAAGGTTGTCAGGAAGAGATCGCTCTAAGCGATAAGACCGCCTATTGTACTACCCTAGTTATAAGGTTTATCTGAAGGTAAACGTTTTTTATGTTACTGGTATACAATAAAGAGGTTTTGTATTGTGTTGTATATCAATTATTATTATAATTTCATATCATTAATTATCATCGACAGATAACCCCTATTGAAAAAGCAAAATTATTTATGATAACTAGAGTTTGTTAGGATTAGCGGAAAGGAAATGAAATGATTAAATGATATTTATTTGTAGGAACAGTAAGATGTTAGTAAGTAGGTAGGTAGATATATTATATTTTGCTTAGTTACTTTTAGGTACTTATCGGAGTAGTAAGCTTATTTATCACACCTATCAAAAAAGTTTTAAACCAAAAATACAAAAGTAGTTACGAGTACCCACTTATTTTATTATTTTGATCGATTCGTATTGGATGCTATTTACCTTAGCACTAGTAACCGCCCGCGACTTCAAGTTCTTTCACGTTGACTCAATAAAATATAACCTATATTACTCAGGGATTTTAGTGTAGTTTTCTATCAGTGAAGGATTTTTTTGAATCGGATCAATAGTCCCAGAGATTGCCTCCTACATACATACCATTTTATCTCTTTATGATACCAGCATAGATAAAAACAATGCTTTCTGTTAAACAACATTATAGAAAAGTCTGTTCTCGACTTTATATTACCCCTATAAAAACTAAGTCCGGATTTTGCGCAAAATTTATCAGGTTTTATCGCGTTGTAAAAATCAGCTTTATCAAAATTTGTTGATACATTTTTTTGTTACTTTTGCAGCAGATTTCATTTCTTCGATACTATTTTATTTGATTTTCATAGGTATTATATAGGTGTGAAAATGCAAAAATGATTCTTGAGTGTAACGCTTTTAAACAAATAAATATTTTTAGAACTCTTAAAATGCGGTACTTAGATATTATAAAATCTTTAGCGCCGAATTCTGCGTTCTGCGTTCACACTTGAGCACACGGCGAGCGCAAGCGGTCTAACTTCAGTAATCTTGATCACTGGTAACACTATACTATTATACTATACTTACTATTTTCTCTACCCATTACTGGGGCGATTTCTGTCAAAGCGTTTGCCATTTTGTGTCGATTTTTATAGTCCTCGACTCTCAAGTCATAATAAAAACCTTTGTCTCGCATATTGTGTTTATTCAAAAAAAAAATTCACTATCGTCGGACATCATAACCTTTCAGCGTTTTGATAAAAAATAAAATGTAACTCCAACAGAACGTGCGTTCTATTGGACCGTCCCGGTCTGACTGCTATTGTGTTCTAAGCCACCGCATAGATTATAGTGAATGCGGAACGCAGAACTCTGACCGCAGACCGCAAGTGTGTTCGGCGCCTTAGATGCGAATGAACGCGATGCGATGCAATGCGAACGAATAAAACTGTCTTTGACGATTAGGGTAGTTGCCGTAGAGATCTTTAGTAAAAACTCATCTTGCACGCTTGGAAGTTACTTTTACTTAGAGTACATAGTTATATAACATATATGTTCGTAATGCCAATTGCCCTAAACGAATTTAAATATACCAAATAATACTACAATTATCGGGAATCTGTTGTCACTTCATATTATCACGTTGATACCATCAAATAAGAAGCGGATTGCGTCAAACCAAAACACGCCATATGCGTCAATGTACCTAATCAATTATCTGTTAATTAGTTTGGTTATCCAAACCAAATACTGTAATTTATAGCGAGTTCATTTTTCATACAGAATTTTGAAATAGGGTTTAAGTACGTATAGTCTATATGCTAACTGCGATGGTTAAACAAGTGGGTACGTTTACAAGTCACTAGATGTGCTAGATGGTAGGTTTCTTAAATGCAAAAGGCCGTCTGGGTATCACCGTTATGCCAGTTATTCTACCACCAAGTAGTAGTGTGCAAGCATTACTGTGCTTCGGTTGGAAGGGCATTGTAGCCAGCAAAATTACTGGATATTAAGAAAGAGCCATTGCACCGGGGTTACGAACTATAGTTGTAACGTACTAAGTAATAAGTTCCGAAAGAGAAGAGTTTTTATGAGAGCTATTCGTTCGAATGATGGTAAGCGCTACGTCTGCCCATAGCAATTGCAATGCCACCCGGAACTTTTAATACCATATGACCACTATACCAGTACTGGTATGGTACACCAGGTACCACCATACCAGTAGATTGCAATGGCGCTCATCATCCCGACATCAGATATTAAGTTTCATATGCCCAGTAATTTCGCTGCCTACAATGCCCTTCAAACAGGAACCACAGAATACTAAGGGACAGAAGCATCACTCCGCAAAGAACCTTAAACAAATAACGACTCTTGCTATGACGCAATAAAATTCAATTTAGCTCGCGTAGCGCTGCATACCTACCCGTCATATTAACCTACAGAGCGCCTCTCTTTCTATCGCATAGCTCTTATCTCTTCTGTCGCGACACGTGTAACGACGCACGACCCGCACTCGGTGTCCGGCTATGTACTTGTAGCTTTGTACCTACAGTGCGGAGTGCGCTAGGCTTGCCGGAACACAGTAATGCTTGCGTACTATTGCTTGAGGTTGAGATAAGGATATAAATACATTTTATTCGTTAAGAGAGAGTTCCTGGTAGGCTAAAAGTAGTACATTGTTACTTATATTTTCGAATGAAAGTGTCTCATATAATATTGATCGAACTTCAAGAAGTTCGTTTGATCCTATATTATTACTTGCTATTTTTATAATGAGACTTAACGAGTCGATGTTCCAAACCACTTTTATATATTCCGTTTAGTTGTCGCCGTAATTAGTATCATTTTCTATTCCCAGTAGGTATATATTGTGTCGCATAATGTTGTTCCATTAGGTTGTTCTCAACGTTTTGCGATTCGACTTTATGTTGATTACTGGCCGGACCCCACCATAATGTTCAATTTGAGTAAATAAAGTTGTATTGTCTCAAACTTTTTACAAGCTTTTACTTGCAATGTTTGGGTCAAATCTTGCAAGTTGTATCATAACCACTTCCTCTGATCCTACGCAGTTTCGCATACTTGTCAAAATCCGATGACATTGCAATATTATGGTGACAGCCATCTGATCTGATGATGGAGACGGAAGGTGGGCAATGGAACTCCTTGACGGATAATCGTAAACTAGTTCTCATTTTAATCTGCTCGCGGTTTCGATTACGAATTTGTAAAAAGCTTGTCTTGAAAAATATATTTTTCAACAGAAATCTTATTTTATATGCATTTACACATACATACATTTTCAGTTAGCTACTTAAATATTACTCAAATCGTGAACTAGATAGGTTGTTGTGTTGTGTTTAGCCTGAACTGTCACACTGCTGGGCAAAGGCTTCCCTTCGAATAAGATGGGTACAGCGGCAGCGCTAAAACAAATTCAGTTAGAATCTAACAGCAGTTAAAAACCAAACTTATCTACGAGACTTCTCTGAGGCTGTGTAAATAGACTGGTCCTTGGAGATGAAATCGGCAAAATACTGTCATTGTGTAGCCATCATCATCATCATCATCGTCATCAGCCCATCACGTTCCCACTGCTGGGACACGGGCCTTCTCTCATAGAGAGAGAATGGGCCATAATCCACCACGCTGGCCCAGTGCGGGTTGGTGAATGTCACATGTCCTAGACTTTTTGTGAAAAATTCTTGGACATGCCGGTTTCCTCACGATGTTTTCCTTCACCGTTTTAGAGCGAGTGTTAAATCCGCACATAGCTTAAGAAAGTTAGTGGTGCGGGGTCAGCGGGATTCGAACTCGGGTACGTCGGATCGAAAGTCGCACGAGCTCCCACTGAGCCAAGCTTGTGTAGCTTGTGTAGCCATGACCTAAACAAAAACATATATACATTTTTCAAATCAAAATCAAAATCCTAATTTTGTTTTTGCTGTGTAAACGTTTTATATCCTCGAGAATAGCCAAAGGGGACAAAAGACATATGCCCATACCTAGTGCCGCAACACGTTAGAATATTTTCCCAATAAGAATTAGTATCGTGTTAACAAGATACCCAATTAGACGGTTCATCTTCTGACATTTTCTAGTATAATGTCCCCTAATAAAAGTAGGTATAGTAGTGTAGGAGTAAAGTACAAATAGTATAAATATTTTGCCTCAGAGTGGAAAATCTTTTGCCTCATTTGAAAACTCCTTTCTTGTACGTGTACTGTACGTACACATTTGCCATTTAACATCAAGGACTTTTAAATAGAAAATATATGCGTTGGACGCCTTTTCGCCCGATGGAAAGCGAAGATGTGGTCTAAGGTGGAGCACGCTTTCCCATGAGATACTCTAGACTTAAAGACTTGTTGTAGCTGTTTGGATACGAAGAAGCTGGAAGAGCGTTCCACTCTTTAGCAGATCGCATGATGAAAGAATCTGCGAAACGCTTAATACAGATTTGTAGAATATTAATGACGAACGGGTTAAACGAATCTCCTAGTCTGGAAGTCTAGGTGGAAAGGAGAAGGGTTGAGTTCATGCTGTTCTTGGGCACACCGGCATCCGGGCATCGCCGATGCGCAGTATGTATATATAGTACAGCTTATATAGAATAGGTATCTTCAAGTCTCGAGTGAACAGGTACTATCTTGGTAAGCGTGCTAGATCGTCGACCGCATCGTCGCTTACCATCAGGTTACATAGCGGTCAAACACAAGCCAATTAAAAAAAAGGTATTCTTTTGTTAATCTCAGTAGACTAAACAGTTTTTGTTTTCTTTTAGCTCCATAATTTGTCCAAGGATTTGGCACTTAGAAGCATCAATATGAAGGGAGTAGCTGTCTCGGTGTTAATTGTCGCCATGGGCGCTTGCTGTATCTCTGCTATTGAAGACTTTAGTAAGTACCTAAAATTATATAAATATTCTATTATTTTGTGTATAGCAAAAACGCATGCTTGGACAACCAAAGCTATACAATTTTTGTAAGTAGGTAGGTATAGCATATCGTTTATCAAAAATGGGGTTATTCCCAAACTACTCCATTCTTTTGTTCCAAAAAGATAAGAATCCCATACATTAATTCTCAAATTACTCCAAAGAAATATTAGTATATTTTTAACCGACTTCAAAAAAGGAGGAGGTTCTCTATTCGGTTGTATTTTTTTTTTTTTTTTTTTAAGTTGCATTTTACTCCACGTGTAGCTGGTTTTATTCTCAAAATACTCCAGTGATTTTGCAGCATCAAATACCTAACTACTCCATCTAGATATTATAAAATTAACATTTCATTTTCAGTTTCATTCTACTCCATGAGATGTTGAAAAGGTACAGTCAGTCACAGTATTTATAAGCACTGTACCAAAATAATGCAGACGAAAGTTTTTTTTATTGTGTTAGATGTTTACGTCCGTAGTAATTGGAGTAAACCTCGTCACACCACATATTTTTATAGCATTATATATTACCTATTTATTAAAACGAGTGTGAAAGAGAGAGTTCCAAAGTCAAGCTGGAAAGCAGTGTCGCTATCACTAGCGCCGCCAGTATCGGTTCACACGCATAGCGCGATCAATGTGTTTAGAGAGAGAAGAGAGTAGAGTATTGTTTATCTATGTTTAAGTAAGGTGCAATTCACTTGCCTTTTTGTAATAAGCGGATTATGGTCATTATATACATCAAGGTTAAGTTGAATTCACGGCACAAACAGAGTGCTATAAAAAATATATATATAAGGACCATTCTGACGACATTGGGGCCACTGGACCAAGTATCGAAGTCCCGGAGGGCAGAAGAATTTTAAAACGAAGTCAATATTGTTTCATGGTCGGAATCTTTTGGAGTTGTCCCATGCCGTTTCATCAGCTCTATTCGATACATGCGGACGTGGGTAGCAATGAGAGTCAAACTCTAACATGTCCAGTTGAGTTTATTTTTCTACCCAATAAAGAGCAACATACATACGAAGTTAAATAAATAAATAAATGCTCTGAGCAAGACATTTCCCAATGCCATAACCAAAGGATGCAAATTTCCACTTCAAACAGGCAATATCATAGAACACACTCCTGCTGTAAACAGAAGCCGACACTCCACAAATAGGGAACTGAAACTGGCTTTGATTTTATTTTGATTGGTACATTTCTAAAATATATTATTTTAAAATTTAAAATAATATTCTAGATATTATTTTAAATTTTAAAATTATTTAATTTTAAATTAGGGCTAGAAAGAGACTTATTGTTTTTATTATTCACGTTTGATGTATTTTATTATTTTAGGTAAGTTCTTATATGTTTTTTTTAACTATCGCGCTAATTTAACTTTTTATTCAGATACACAATTATTTTTCAAAATATTGTGGTTGATTTATTCCAAATTATATTTAATCTAACATATGTATAAAATGTAATTTATATTAATATATATAAACAATTACAAACCAGTTACTGTATTTTATTCCAACTTTTCCTCGTGGTTAAATATATTTTTATAAACAGTTTTGCACCTGACTGTACGTCAACTATCTTTTGGAGTATATATAGGATGCAGCATAAAACAGTTTTTTTTATTAATAATCAATAAACAGAAATGGTTGGAGTAGTTTGAGAACGAATATACGATTTATGAACTCATTATACTACAACTTATTACCTAAACAACCCTTTTGAAACTAGTACCTACCTAGTGTGGAGTACTTTGAGAACATTTTTATATTCTCATGGAGAAGAATGAAACTTAAATTACAAAATATATTTTTGATATTTTTTTCGTGGAGTAGTTTGAGAAAATTTCTTGGAGTACTTTGGGAATAACCCCAAAAATGGAGAGCTTTACATATATTGTAATTTTTATAACTATTTCCTGCACAAGAAGGTTCAAAATTACCTGTCACATTATGAACTATCCCTGCTAGTACATCTGGAATCTGGATATCACGCCTATTGGTTCGACAACATCATTATCACCGGTAGTATCTTTAATTTAGTGATCGATATCCCGCGGGGGAGCATATTGAGTATTGTACGCCGTGGGGGCCACTCGTTGCCAGTCGTCCACTGATAGCTGAAATGTTCGTTGCAGATGTGACTGACGATATGAGGATTCGAATACCAGTTAACTTCAATGGCAGGATGCTGTTCATGACTGAGGATTTGTATATGAAGCTGGAGGCTGAGAAAGTAACGTGGCATTGGCTGCCATGGCAGAGAGTGAGGCTGGATTACGAAGGTTCTGTGGCGAAGGAGCTAGTGCCTAGGGATTCAATCGAGAGTTTTCCTGACGGAATCCTTGATGGTAAGTCTCAATTTTTACACATTTTTTACAGGTATAGATGACTGTTCCCATTTTACTATTATAAATATAACTGGAAAAACAGAATTATAAACACAAAAATCATTATGTAAATGTCTGTAATTTGAAGGTTAACACGTTCAATTTTCGAGCAGTTTAACTACTGAAACAGTTTCTGTCCTAGTGATTGAAATGCTAAGAACTTACTTATTATACATATGGTCATTATATGAATAAGTATACATAAAATTTGCAAGCGCCTATGTCAAGTAAGTGTTGTTGCACAGAGCAAGCGGAACATACTCGTACAGCTTTAAGTTCGATAAAAATTGAATTATGTTTGGGCTCGACAGCGTTAGTATATATGTAGTAATTTAACAGAAACAAAACAATCGCCATTACCAGTTAATTACCTATTTGTTGTTTAAATTAATTGGATCTTGTTCGTTATTTTGTTGTGACAGGAGAGATCCGATTTCCGTGCCATATTGTTTACAAGATTCACTGAAATCGATGACGGTTCAAGATTTAGGAGTTAGGGCTACTGTTCACAATCGATTCGATATTATTTGTTGAACAACAAATCGAATATAAATTTATACATACTCGATTACATTGCTCAAATGTGCCGATGAATGCCGCCCTGCATATGTGTGACAGGCACTTCTGGGCAAAGGCCTTCCGCAATTTCTTCCACCTGTCTCACTCCTGCGCCACCTCATACCAATTTTCTTGGTGTGCGTCCTGATCATCTCACCATTTTTTCTAGGCGAGTCTCGGCGACATAAATTATATATACACCATATTATTATACATATTCTTGAATAGATTACCTATGTCATTGTGACTAATGTAGTCCAAGATTATAATCGTGTCAAATTTCTATAAAGATACGCATTTACATAGCCGCTTCTTTGATCAGATTAGTTTCCGTAATACACTCATACGTCCAGACTTAGGTTTTAGAACCTAGATGCCACTATTTTTGGGTCTTTACAATAGAGATTTAGATTTGAGGCCTAACAAATGCATGCTGTTCCTCAGATGACCAGCTTCGAAGAGGCGGTTTTCTCCTATACGTGATGTTTGGAATATACGCCTTCACTCTTCTGGCCGTGGTCTGCAACGACTACTTCCTGCCATGTGTCGAACTGATCTGCGAAGACTTAAAGATACCTCAGGTTTGTACAAAATTATGTGTTTAAATATATAAAGGAATATCTCAACATCGTCATCATTGGCTTACCATGTTCCCGCTTTTCAAATCATATGTTAAGTTTTGTTTATATAATGAAAATAGTCAATTCGTCAGATAAGGAGAGAGTATTCTTTTGCAGTGCTCTCATTAGCTGACTCTTAGACTAGGAATTTGAATCCTACTTTCTACTTATATTACAAATGCGAAAGTTGGTGAGGATGGATAGATAGATAGATGGATGATTGTTACTCAATCACGCAAAAAAGAAAAAACGCGTTTTGATGAAATTTGATATGTAAATACCTGAGGTCCTGGAAAAGGATATAAGATGGTTGCTTATTGTCCCGGGAAATCGCGGTTGAAACTACGTGGCGCATCTAGTTTATATATAAGAATACCCTTCTACCGATAGGACACATCATTTCATCATCAAACAGGTAATTTCCTTAAAAGATAAGAGAGTATATGCTTCTAATCACCAGGTTAGGTTTAGAGAAGTAGACTAGCAAATTGAACGTGAGGTGTCCACATTCTGGTTCAGGAAATATTGAGTTATGCTTCTTCCGCTCTATTGTGTTTGTGTTTATTACCATCAGTTCCAAACTGAACAGATTCAGATATTTGGTATGTAGGTAGGTATAGATCCTGTGATAAGTTATAGTAGGTAAACTTTTTTACCCGAATAAATGCTTGCGTGGGTGAACCCCCTAGGCGCATTAAGTGCACTATAATACATTGATTCTCACTTCTGATATGGACTCCTGGTTTCGCTAGAGTGTGGTTAATATAATGAAATGAGATGAGAGAAACGAACGACATCATACTTTGTACAAAACAAGGTTGACTCAAAAGATTAAGACGATACCGGGTAACCATTAGATAAAGATTTATGGCTAGTAGCATCACCACGACGCGACGCAATAAATATTTATGGAGTAAATTATCTCATAACATCACTGACCTGAGATTCTGTCTTCTATACCTACCTTATCAACATTGCTCCACAAAGCTTAAGGATGTCTTGTGCTGGTATATTTTATCCCTACAAATAGCTGATTCAGAGGAAAGGATGTCAAGGCAACCCTTGCCTTCTTCTCGCATTTGCATACAAATTGGTGACTTTGGCAGGGCCACCCCTATTGTCTGTATTTAACTTCACTAAATGAAATGAAAAAATAATGTACCAAATATGTATCTCTAGGAACTCTCTCTGCACCTTGTTGGTGAAACGAAATATAAACGAGTCTTCTGTATATTATAGAGAATTAAATAGATATTTGTTGTGTTCATCGTTTCTGATCTCTCGTACTCGTCGATTCTGAGTCCTATGGTGAGTAATATGGTGGTGGGTGGCAGGTTTCTCGTATGCGAGAGGCTGTCTGGGTTAGTACCATCACTGTACTAGTTATTTTGCCGCTTTATTATGCATATACATATAAGACTTCAGGGTGACGGGCGCAGTGCAGTGCCGCAGAGGATTTGGCGTATCAATATTATAGGCAGGCGAGTATGCTTAATATCAGGTGAACGTCCTGCTCATCTCTTCACTCAATTAGATACATGAAAAAAAGATAATTCTTGGTATCAGTCACGTCTTTATTTGCATCTTGCATTATCATCTTGCGTCATTTATATTACCTCTGTTCACTGGCATGTACAAACAGACTCCACATAGTGGTGAATCCATGGATACATTTTCCACCTTTTTATATAAATTCAATTCCTGGAACTGTGACAGTAGCATAGCAGTAGCATAGCAGTTGAACTGTTTGGAACTTGACAGTTTTTATGCGTCTTGACTGCCCCTCTGATATTTTTTATAGGGTGGATTTATGCTACCTAATCCTTGGGCATTATCTTGCAGAATGTAGCAGCAGCTACCTTCATGGCAGTGGCTACGTCGTGCCCAGAGTTCTTTGTGAACATGATATCTACGTTCCTCACGCAATCGGACATGGGTATTGGAACCATCGTGGGTTCTGCCATCTTCAACGCATTGGCAGTCGCTGCTATTGGAGGTCTCGCTGCTATAAGGGTAAGTCATTCATAATGATTAGATTGATGGTTCATCTACTCTTATTTACACTTATTTTATCCTTGCGATACGGGTAAGTCATTTATCTACTTTATTGGCTAAAGTAAACTTAAGTATATCTGATGGAAAAGCTGGATAACCAAATATTTGAGTTATTTTAGTAAATAAAAATTTTCGGGGTACCCAACTCTTCGAGAGTCATAGGGGTCTTCTAAGTAGGGTTAGAAACTTTTACTCTAAAAAGGAATGTGAATTGGGCTCGTAGAAGGTGGCCTTATTGGCAGAAGTGGCGCTTAATAACCACATCCATAGAAAAAACTTGCTGCGTAGGCACTTTAGTTTTTAAAGGATATAAAAAAGGGGTTATTGATTTTGAATTGTGAGAAACTAACTCAAAATAAATTTTATTTGCTCTCAAATTTACATTCAACCCCTTTGATTTCGAATTTGCATAATATTTTGTACCACACGCTCTGACCTCTATACGGAGTAAAGGCACAGGCAAAATTGTAAACTTTAATTCCCCTGCTGATCTTAACACTTAATTTTGAGTTGTTCCGTTCTCATCCTATGACGTCTCGTCCGATTCTTGAATCGTACTAAACTTTTAACCTTTCTCAATCGATTACATTATTTTTTTATTGATTTTCTTAACTCAACCGAAATGCAAAAATCCTTAAGCATACATTATCACAAACATGAAGGGATAGCATGACAATGGATTTTAGGTATTGTGTTAGTAATAAAAAAATCTTTAAAGCAGGTACAGAGACTTAAAGAATTTTGATGTGGTGGGCTAGAAATATAGGGGCACACATCATTTGTGTGCTCTTATATTTTTAAAGTGTAAGTATTTCAATACAATGTTTTTGGTCAGACCGTACAAACTTGGTAATTATGTTGATAATTTTGGAATCGGTTCAGTTAGGAATACTTAACGGATCCATACAGAATAGAAATACGACTAATTTCTGTCGGTTTAATATGGAATTGAAATCGGTTCAGTAAGGAATATTTTTTTGTAGGATGAGACGTCATAGGATGAGTACGAAACAGCCCTTCATTTTTTAACCGTATTCAAAAAAAGGAGGAGGCTCAATTCGACTGTATATTTTTATGTTAGTTACTTCAGAACTCCGTCATTTACAAACTGATGCGAAAAATTCATTTTTGTGTTGGGTTCAGTATAGCTAAGGTGATCCCATATAAATTTCATAATTTAAAATTTCATATCATCGACATTCGACCCTGGACTTCAAAGATACATCAGTTGAAGACGGTTTTTTATGTTATAAAATGAATGACTATTCCACTTTTAGCTATAGTGTACTCAAAACAAACAGTAAAACATCGGTATTACCTCGATATGCCCAAATTGAAATGAGAAAGCTTAGCAGATAATCCTATTTGATGCTACCAACATGTATTGTGTCCAACTTTATCTACATTGACAATATGGTAGTTCATAGTTCTTTATCGCTGATTAGAAGTTATCGCATTCAGTACAATGAACAAAAATTGATGCCACAAAATAAAAATAAATAATAGTATCAATGACTAACACTGAGAAATTTTGCTAAAGAAAAAATAATAATATAAAAATAATAATAATATTATTATTATAATAACCTATCGTCTATATATTGTAAACGGATTTATAGCGAATCTGAGTTTGCCTTATACAGCTAATCTGAAAGCTTCTTAATAAAAACCTCTATAAAAAGCTTAAAAGCGACATAAAACTACTGAAGCTTCACCCAGATATGACGTGAATGTACAATCATTTCACACGAGTCAACAATATCAAAAGAGAAAATTTGTCCACTTTTAATTTTTGTATCCTCATCTACAAGGGAAGCCGCATATTCTTGAGACAGTTCTTAACGTCCACAGGCAAATAATCTTACTAATATTATTAACGCGAAAGTTTGTAAGAATGGATGTACCTTTGTTACTCTTTCACGCAAAAACTACTAAATGGATTTTGATGAAATTTGGTACGGAGATAGCTTATACCCTGGATTAACACATAGGCTACTTTTTATCCCGGGAAACCGCGGGTGAAATCGCAGGGCGCAGCTAGTATACTCTAATTAAACTTAATGACTTATTTTACTTCTCTTCTTATATGATGACTTCCTCTAAGTGCAGTTGAGTCCCGACACTCTCCTGTAATAAATCATGTTTGTCCCCAGCCAATAGCAATCGGCATGCGCCCCGTGACTCGTGACGTAATCATCTACATGATTAACGTGAGCGTGCTGGTGGCCATCGTGTGGGATGGCCAGATCGACTGGTACGAGGCGGTCATACTGAGCGTTCTCTACGTGCTTTACTTCGTCCTCATGTTCAACAGCATGAGACTATTTGGGCTGTATGATAAACTCGTCGTGAACTGCAACAAGAAAGGCGCTACAGACAGAGGTACCATTGGAATCTATTTGTTCACAAAATATCGTAATGGAGTGCGGTTCTTGAACTGCTGACAATGATAGCTACCAGTGATATCAATTATCACTCGCATTCAAAATCACCGGTGATTGTTTTGGCCCTGAAAATTCTCAATCTGTATGTATTAAATAAATTAATAAATTATATTGCAAAAATGATTATATTATACGGCGAATTTTTGTAATTTTTCATTTCGAGATCGCTGGTGAGATTCAACAATCGAATCAGAAAAAATCGCCTTCAGAAAAATATGTGTGTTGCCCCTACTAACAAATTTCGAGTTAGCTATAAACCATAAGATTTAAAAAATTAGTGTTATATAGGTACCCAAGTATTACACTTAAAGCATTCCTGAACTTGACAAACATAATTAAGGTCTGTTAGGATACAAAACTCTTGACCGCTATAAAAACCCGGGTTCCATTTTCATTTTTTGTTTGAAAGGCATGAGGTCTCTGCAGGAAAGACGCTCTTGTTTGCTTTACCAACTAAAGTTGCGGGTCCGATCTTTCTCCCATAGCTTTATAGCATATTTCTCTCTAAAGCGTCTCGTTAGCCATTTTTGTTAACCTATATTTTATTTTATTTCAGATATAGTTGTAGTCCCAAGCAACGGAGTAGAGGAAGGGATAGATAACAAAGGATTCAGTGAAGGGATCATTGTTAGCCCAATCTCAAATGCTGAGAAGATATCAGTCACAGAAAAAGGTAATGACATAAAACATTTTTTTTAAATATACGTAGGCGTATTTGGGAATTCAATTAGTACAATAAAAAGTAATATATAATACACAAAGTTTAACAAAGAGTTTAGATAAGGCTTAGCTAATAAAGTAATAATGAGTGTATTTGGCCGATTGTTTTTAACAAACCTTCATTTGTGATTGGGATATAATCACACATTGGTGTCATTGCTTATAGGTATATAGTTTGTTATCTACTTAGTTAGGTATTCAGTTATTATGCCCTTGAGATTATTATAAGGAAAAATAGGTTAACCTTTTACGGTTATTGTTTGGTTACCTATTAAATGGACGATGTCTGATAAAAATAATTATTTTATTAATTCAATCTATGCAAACATCCGGAAGTTTATATCCATCAAATCCCAAATTTTGTTCGGCTTTCTCAGAATTAAGCGTACAAAATTAGAGAACATAAATTTATGTAATAAAATAAAGTAAGAATTCCATTATTATAATAATAGCTGGTCTAGAACGACGAGGCGAGGACGGGGTTGGATTTTAAATGAGTTTTGCACTTTTATCTGTGCTAAGTCATAAGATTCGAAATCGTTTAGCAAAATTTGAGATATCTTGAAGCGAAATGATTATTCGCAGTTCTTTTTAAAAAGGTATAAAAGTAGAAAATTAGGAAAAAAAGTTTGAACCTTAATGTAATATGAGAAGTACCTGTTAATTTTAATTTTGGTAACTCAAATCCAAGTGACCTCTAAAATGGTCACTTCTGATATTTTATCTTCAAAATCTACCATATTTTTAAAAATACTTACCAATTTACCAAGTACAAGTACTTGCGTGCAATAACCTACTTATATACCAAGAACAAAGGCTTGTTTTCGTAACAAGAAAACTTTAATAGTTGACAAGACATAGACAAAGTGGTAATGCCCACTTTTTCCAAAAGTTTTCTAGGAGTTAGGGCCACAAATATATGATATCTATTTGTAGTCACGACACTTACAAATTGCAGTCACGTGTTCGATAACTAAAATACGAGTAAAGATATAGGTTTGTCCTAAAAATCGATCACCCGACACTGGTAATAAAACCAGCAGTAGGCGACAACCGCGCGATATCCTAGGCTTTGTGGAAATGATGAAATTGATGAACCGAGTTATTCGGCCGAATACTGGAAAAACACTGAGTACGCCAAGTACCGAGTAGTAAACGAATACTCTGCGCATCTCTAGTTCAATCGTTATAGAACTAAGTGGTCACAAACACACACATACTCACACTTTCGTATTTATAATATTAAACAATACTATAGTATATTAGGAATATAGGATTTTTTGATTTATTATTAATTATCACCATTTATTTATTATTAATTATTTATGATTAATTATCACCATCATCATCATCAGCCTATTACGTTCTCAATGCTAGGACACGAGCGTTCTCTCAGAGAAAGAGTATGTGTTATAACCGGGCCAATTGCGAGTCGGCAGATGTCATATTATTATGCGTCCTTAAATATTGGTGATTTGGTCAACCTTCTTTCCTTGTTTTCAGAGGAACCAACAGAGCCTAAGGTCAAGAAGAGTCTTTTTGCGTATCCTAAACACAAGTCGGTATCGTACCAACTGGGCTGGCTGTACTTGTGGCCGGTGAAACTCGTTCTCGGGCTGACCATCCCCTCGCCCGTACACCACAGGCGGTGGTACCCGCTGTCCTTCATCATGTGCATTTTGTGGATCGGAGTCAACAGCTACTTCGTGTCTTGGAGCATGACTGTTATAGGTAATTATAAGAAAATTTGTTTACAAGCTTCTATTTAACTTACAATGTTTGTTTGTTTGAGACATACACCACTGATAATGCGGGTTTGATTCCCGCAACGGAACAAATATTTGTGCACAGAAAACAGCGTAAGTATTTGTTTCGTGTCCGGGTGCTGTTGGACTATGGCCCTCTTAGTTCCCTAGATACGGGAATTTTAGGGCTTGTTCTAATTGTTTGGTAAGGGGCCAGGATTTACGTATGGTTTAAAAAAAAAACACTTCATCGCGTAACTATACGGAACGTTAGCATTTTCTTATTTTGTTAGGTCTTACATATATATATATATATATATATAGATATATGTGTAGAAATAGATACATGTCAATCTATATAGGTATGAAAATTGTTTTGGACTAGCATGAGTTTACGAATAGTACGTAGGTATAAGGCGTCATAGGGCCTCTGACCCGAGCGAGAGCGAGTGTGGCTCAGTGGGAGGATGTGCGACTTTCGATCCGACGCACTCGAGTTCAAATTCCGCTGGCCCCGCACCACTGACTTTCTGTGCGGATTTAACATTCGCTCTAAAAACGGTGAAGGAAAACATCGTGAGGAAACCGGCATGTCCCAGAAATAATCACAAAAATTCAAAGACATGTGACATACACCAACCCGCAATGGGCTAGCGTGGTGGATTATGGACTATACTCTCTCTCTATGAGAGAAAGCCCGTGTCCCAGCAGTGGGAGCGTGATGGGCTGATGATGATGATGAGTCTCTGTCTTGTCAGTTTTCTTGTAACGCAACCTCAGTTGCCCAACCACAACACCGTAGAGTCTGACTGGTAGACTGACAGACTATATTGTTGCCACATCGAAATATAATAGCACTTTCTCTTTGTTTTGCACTAATATTCTTCTTGTTTCTAGGCCACGTTTTCCTCATTCCGGACTCGGTTATGGGCATGACGTTCCTCGCGTTCGGCGGCTGCTTACCCGAAGCTTTCTCAATATTCATTATGTCCCGGCGAGGTACGTGGAATTCATGTTTTTAATTGAATCTAAGGTACAAAATCGTTTGTTTAGCTCATTGATATACCTACGGAATGGACATCGGATTCCGTTCCTTAAAAGAGTATCAAAATGCAAATAATGAACCAATCGGATTCGTTTCTCTCCGTTTGAACCATTGAGTGTTATTCCTCAATGGTTTGAACTAATAAATTTTAGCTATGTAGGAATGACATGCAATTTAACTATATTTATGTTATATTTTTATACATATTTCTAAGTTATTTTAGGTTAACTCAGGGGTTTTGTATGAGACCCGCGGACCTTTTGTTGGCGTGTTAAGGAAAATTATGGACCATTTCTTATAAGTCTAGTTTTTAAAAGCCTTTGCGATGACATTGTCTGATTAGTTGTTGTGTTATGAGCGTTAGTTTAAGGGCGTTGCGAATTCACTTTCTTTGTAATTTAATTTGCTAATTACATGCTATAATTGGTTTTTTTAATCGTCAATTTAATACACAACAGGTGCCATCCAGAGCAGATTATCTCTTACATTAACTTACGCCGATCAAGGTTATTGATGTCTTGATAAAAATATTAATGCTTCGGTAAGCTGTGCTAATTTTGTCAAAGCGAGATTATCATGTGCGATATACTTAAATTTAATCTACCATCTCACCTGTGAATGCGATTATAAAAATGCGACTTAATTATGAAAACTAAGACGTATCTTATCTTAGGGTTTCTTTTCTAGGTGAAGGAGGTATTGGAGTATCGAATGCTCTCGGGGCTAACTCCCTCGCAATTCTCTTTGCCCTCGGTATACCATGGCTCATCAAGACCCTAACAAACATCGCTCAAGGCGCTGAGAACACTGCAGTCTTCATCAACTCTGCAGGAATCGATTTCGTCGTGGGATCCCTCCTCGTCGCTGTCAGCTGTCTCTGGATCACTCTCTTCATTGCCAAGTTCACACTCCGCAAGAGCGTCGGCTTCGTCCTCGCAGTTCTTTACCTTATCTTCATCACTTTCGCCATTCTAGTCGAGGTTGGCATCATTCTCGATCGGTGCACGATCGAGGCTTGCTGAATCTAGTTCGTTCGGCTCGGTGGACCGCCAAGCGTTGTTGAAATGATATGACTGATACTGGGATTTGAATCGACCAGACCACAAATAAAAACAGTTCATAACAAACATGCCTGATGACAAGTATTTGTAGATAAGTAGCACAAATTCAGTAAAAAAAATGCCGTAGCTAAGAGTTCAGGACGCGAACCTCTCCGCGGAAAGTTTGGCATATGGATAATGCAAAAATATATCTAGCTGCCACTTTACTCTTAGCAGTTAAACATTAGTTTCAAGAGGTCGCTACGAACTCGCTACGGTGTAGCGTTTTAAGGTGCATACTAACTGAGCGTGCCCGTGTAATATTACAATTTGGAACGGTTCGGTTGGAAGTAGGAACACTACTAAAGTAAAAACTGATTGACAGAGCTTTCGCTTTGTAACCGATCGACTTCAGGCGTTTTACGAAGTGCTACCGGCACAAAAGAGTACATTCGTATGTTCGAATTTCTAGCAAGCATCTCTTTCTTATTTGTAACAAATGTGTGCACTGTGATGCTCACTTGAGGTACTCACTAATGTAATCTTTGATCAAATTGTGTGATCTCCGTTTCTAAGCTGTAACAATTCACGCGAATGCTCCCGGCCAGTGCGCGCCTTAATGTAGAGTTCATTTGTAATATTTATAACAAGTTTATTTATTTTTATGTTCTTTTTTATCGGCGTGTTGATGAAGATGATTAGGCTCTATGGTTTGTGATATCGTAAAATATAGTCCGATAAATACTCGATAAATATATTTTTTATTATGTTAATTACGTTTTAGGTTACGGACCTTGGTATTTAAATATGCAGAAATGTAGATGTCTGATTTTTAGTTTAGATCTGATATAAAATACCTACTAATCAAAGGTCAATGCCAACAGTTCTGTTGATATATTTTTCGAAATTACTCTATGAAATAAGACTCTATAAAACTAAGGACGTGGGTCCGATCTTTGCCGTGAACTAGATGGGGACATATACATTGATTTTCCATACCCCGCAATAGTACGTAGTAATATTTAGTTTTCTTTGGCAATAGTAATCATTTTAGGTTTGCGACTACGAAACATGAAACTAATTTGCGATAAGACCGCCCATTGTACTAATCAAATTTTTAAGTATATTTTTTATGTTTTTGGTGTACAATAAAGCGTTACGAATCAATCAATCAATTAATGAAAATTAATTATCATTATGGAGAAAAGATATGGAATGAAACGTCATCTCATTCACGGCGCTGCTGATCGGACTTACATCCTTAATTCCTTAAGAGACTTAGTTATTTTAAATAGAAATAGAGTGCCACAAACTTACATATATGACAATAGTTATATAAACTTATGTGGTAAAATTGGACTTCGACTTCGTAAAACTAACAAATAACAGAACATAAAGTGACAAAAACAATTGAGTGAAATAGATAGCAACGACGCTGTCACTAAATTTGTGGCATTTTATCTAACATTCATTAAATTTGACGTTAAGAAACAAAAAATAGTGAATGATGCCCTTTTCTCAATAGTAGGTTTTTATACCGGTTATAATCATATTGTATACATATCTACTTTTCTATATACTAGTCTTTATTTATAATTGTGTAGAAAATCGTAAAATTTACAGCATACGACATTATACACATTATTTATATGTTAAAAATTAGTAAATACGTTGTGTGATGTGTGCACGTAGAAACAGGTGAAGTAGGTGTTTCTAGTAAAAAAATAAAATATAAACAAATAAAACAAACAATTGATATTTATTTATTACTACCTAATACTGAGTATTTCAATAAAATATTTTCTCTGTTTTTAAATTACTTTAACATCTTAAATTTAATAAAATAGGTAACATTGAATAAAGAGAAATGCTTAATAAATTTGCTAAATTAATAAAAATTAAAGATTCTTAATAATAATTGATTTTTAAAACTTGATGTTTTGTACTTAATAATGATATAAACTCGTTGAATGATTAATAATACATCCAGTACAATGCGACCTGACAGAAGTCAGGCTTAATAAGTACCTATTAATAAATATTTAAGTATTTGTAATTGTTTACTGTTTCCAGTTTGAAGTTGCAATTAAACTTGTCCATCATATAAGTAAAACGTTTTATGCAACTACTTCCTAAGTAACAACACCAACGAAAGACGGCAGGAGTATAATTAAAATCTAAGTACTTTGGTTTAATTCAGTTCCACACGCGTTCATGTCGGTCGAATCTTGCAACTTTTCTTAACATCCCACACGACCGCTTTCGTTTATTTTTATGGCGTACTTCCAATGTGGAATGACCTTCCAGTTTTTCTGTAGAGCTTATAACATGACGTCCTTTGGGAGGAATACTGTAATTCATTGTATAACAAAAGAACCGACTTTAATTCTGATGTATCTTTGAAGTCCAAGGTTGAATATCGAAGAAATTTATATGGAATCACCTTGTAGCATACAGAATTTTCCAAATCAGTTTATAAATGATGGAGTTCTGAGGTAACAAACATCAAACAACCTCTATAATTTTCCAAATCAGTTCTTACATGACGAGCTATGACGTAACAAACATAAAAAAAAATACACTCACATTGAGAACCTTCTCCTTTTTTTAAGTCGGAAAAAATGTTTTATTGAGCTGGTGAAACATTGATGCAAAGTTATTATATTACAAGTTAATGTAGTTACAAGTTAATGTAAAGGCTGGCGTATTGCTCACCATCAGGCAAACGACCAGCTCGTCTCGTCGTTCAGTAACATACAAAAAAAATTGTCATAGAACCAACTGCACTAAAAAAATTACATGGCATATTAATTTACTCATACTGCCAATTACAGGTTTATGCTTTTTATACATTCTTGATTGATTCGTGATTGATTGTTTTAAATTAATTGTTTAAAGCTGTGAGTCAATAATTTACATTGGATACTGGTAAATAAGCCTAATATCACTGAAAAAGGAAAACAATCTTAACAAGGAACCAACTCTATAAACATTTTTTTGTCAATAAATTTTCCTATTATGAGCACATTTGAATTGACAAATATCCACTTACATCGATCTAATATATATCTAAATACCTAATCTAATACGATCGTATCGCGGTTATGACCAAAGTTCTATGGACAGGACTAAAATCATGTAAATACATTGAAGACGTAGACAGACTAGTTTTAGGAACTGGCATTAGTAAGTTTCTTATAAAACTGCGTGGCAGATCAAATACCATACCTATCTCCTCGAATCTTAGTTAAGCGGTCAATTTAATTTACCGTGTATTGAGTATCCGAGCTTGGTTTACACTTACAAGTAAATATAAAATTGTTTTTACTGTCTCGGTTGTAGCCGGTTATAGTATTTGCAATACATAATTATGCACGATCGTATAGCTATGTCTTGTTTTAATATACGAGTATACATTATTGACTAGTTTATATGTGTCATACAATATTTTCCCTTGTGTTCATCATGCTTTCTCCTCCGGTGACGCCTGAAATTTTAAAACACTAACTTACCTATGAGGGAATTGTTATGGGAAAAGAAAATCATAAAACAAAAATAATGAGCAAAACAAAAACGAAATGACCACTAATGAGCAAAGTTTTGAACGTCCTGAACTTATAAAGAAAATGCAAGGATATACGACAATTAGTATATAGGTTCAATAATTTACATCTTGTTAAGAATGGCACTGCAACTGTTATAGGCGTGGTGCTTAGCATCAGTGACGCAGATTTAGCCATGTTATTAGTTATTAGTGTCATTATAGGAATAAAAATGTAAATGCCATAATATAGGTAAGCGCTGATGCTGCAAAAGGTGGTACATGCTTGCCTAAAGATGCTTTTAACTCGCAATTTAAAGATTATAGTTTCGATTAAGTCTTATCACATGTGATTCTACCTTATTTACTTAGGTGTACCCTTTATTTCATTAAACCATTCATGGTCTATGAAAACCTTTAAAAATAAGCAAATTAACTAAACATTTAATATGTACTAAGTTATTACCAGTCATAGGTATTCCGTCGTTTGTCCTCGTGAGCCTCGACATATGAGTCTTGGCGGCGACCATCACGTCGTGGTTGGTGAAGCAGAAAAGCACTGACACGCAGAGACCCTGGGAAACAAAGCAAAAGGTGACAACCTAGATTAAAAAAAAATATGTGTCGTCAATCAGCGACATGACATTGTAAACTAGGGTAAATTTCTCTGTTTCCTCGTCATACTATTTTGTAATACCAGTATGATCACGATCGGTTAATTCTCAGTCGTAATTGGGTTTGTATTATAACTCCAAGGTCGAATTACGATGAAATTTACATACGAGTATATGGGACCACCTTGAAGCTAACAATTTATAAAACTAATTAATTTTCCAAATCAGTTTATAAATGACAAGTTCTGGGGTAATAAACATAAAAACCTCCTCCTTTTTTGAAGTTGGTTGAAAATTATTTAAGACTGCAGCTAAGTACCTACAATACATACAGTTCATAAATATTTTTTTTTCATATTCATATGAAGACAGATAATAATTACCTCTGTGCGAAAGTATGCAATCAAATGATTATAGTTGGCAACGGTAACAAACTTCACTATACTAAAGGGATTATTTAAAAAAATTCAATTCGTCATTAAACTCTTACTGTAGCAAGCGATATATGTTGTTATGTTATATAATTATTATATATAAATTTTTAATTATTTATATATAATATTTATATAAAATTATATATAATAATTGTATATAAATGTCGATAATGACGTCACGTTTTGATTTAATCCTACCTTACCCTGATACAAATATGAACCTAATTTTACCTAGTTGATGAGTAATCTAATGGAATCAGGCGTGACGTTGCGGAAATTCATCTCAGATCTGAAATGTTATGCAAATATTTAGTGTAACTCCGCAGTATATTGTGTAGGGTGTTTATGAATAATAAAAAATAAAATATAAATAAAATCCGTACGCAATTTTTTTTATTTGAAATGATTTGAAACGAATCGAAACGAAATGAAACGAAACGAAACGAAGCGAAACGAAACGAAATGAAATGAAATGATATTTATTTGTAGAACGTAAACGAAACGAAACGAAATGAAATGATATTTATTTGTAGGAAACACGGTCATAATAAAGTTTACAAATGTTTTAAGAGTTCTGCGTGTCTCACCATTTCTGGCATACAAATTTTCATAATATTACATTATTTAAATTGATTGAAATAAAACGACGCACTTAAATAAATTTATCTCCCGTGCGATAATAATCCCATGATTTAGTACCTGCTGATAGCTAGAGCCTTAGAACAATGACGCACAGAATGATACTTAGTGAATAAATTTTTTGTTTGCCGATACGCACACAAGCGCATGAAAAATCATGTAACCAAAGCCATTTCTAGACTGTTTGATCGTCTAGTCAAGTTAATTAATACAGAAGATGCATCTATTGATTGCTGCACACTTGTGTGTTTGAGTGACATGTGTGAATGTCTAGCGTACTTTCGTTTTTTGTGCTATTATTCTAGGGCTGGAAGCGTTGTCAAAGTCGACATCTGCATTCGTATAGGCCCAGCGATATTTGGCTAGGCAACCTACTCGGGTCTTATTGGACATTGCTGACGGTAAAATTAAAGGTCACTTTTCTCTGAATCCAAAAAAGGAAAAGCATATATGTATGTATTTACACTAATATAATAAAGAATACAGTTTGTGAGGGACTGCGGGACCGCGCTCGATCTAATCTACTTTCGACCGACATAAAAATACTTTCTAAGTAGGTAAATGTTGGAGTTTCTTTCAATATACATTACCGCAAATATTACGTGAAAAAATACAAAACATGGGTCAGACGAATACAAACGAGGCCCATTTATCCTGTGCTCGAACCTTTTCTCGTCAATGTAATTATCAAGTTTCTAATTCCTTCAGGTTCCCTCCTTCAGGACACTTCGACATATAATCAGAGTCGACACTCGACGAGACAAATAAAACGACTGTTGGATTATATTACTGTTAATTTCCTATTATTTCACCTTTCGTGTCCATCATCTTGTAGGTAAGATTTCAGGACATATATAGCTGAATGAAATCAAGAGGTTAGCCATAGGTTTTACCTGTAAGCTCGTCAGCAGAGCAGACACGATCTGGTAAACGTTTTCTCCTGAAGAATTTTTCAGAGGCCGCAGAGGTATAAGTACGAAGTGCAGGCCGAATAGAGGGATCTAAAACGAGAAAGTATTAATGAGAAAATATTTTATTAGTTGCCAGTGACTGCAGTGGTAGGACTCTTCTTCAAGAGTCCGCCTTGGGAAGTACCTTTGCCAGACATTTAAAGGTCAAAGTTGAATGTTCAACCGCCAAGCAGTAGTGTGCAAACATTCCTGTGTCTCAGTTCGAAGGGCACTGTTTCAAACGACAGTCACAGTGCAGTGGCGCACAAGATTTTGCAAACAAATTTTTGGGCGGTGCTGCAACTGCTATGGGTTGGCGTTTTGCTTACCATCGGGCGAAAGACTTGCTCGTCTCGTCACTCATATAACTTTAATAATGTTTTCACACCTATTGCGGTGAACGATAAAAAACGACCCGGTAGTAGGTACCTACATCCCACCAAGCGTAATGTGTTGCACTACTGTTTTTGATTTTGTGTCCCAATCTTCACTAGCGGGACAAAGTCAGCAAGGATTATGACACACTAGCTGCGCCCCACGGTTTCACCCGCAGTTTCCCGGGATAAAAAGTAGCCTGCTATTCCAAGTCCTAAAGTACCCCATACCAAATTTCATCAAAAACAGTTCGATAGTTTTTGCGTGAAAGAGTAACAAACATACATCTATACATCCATACAGTCTTACGAACTTTCGCGTTTATAATATTAGTAGGATACTAAAAGATAAATATCATTAAATACATTAGAAGATAATGTTGGAAGAAAATGCATATCTAGGAAGTATCCGATGCTGTCTATACATATATTAGCATTCATATCTGTTGAAAAGTATCCACTGAAGCAAAGGAAACAAACTTTACTCGTACCCACGGATACAAGATTCGGGAAATGTTTTCAATTGTTCTTGAGCAAGTTAGATGAGTGCGTAATCCTTTCTTGGAGAAATAACACTGAAGATAAAAGACATTTAAAAGTTTTAAGGGAAATACTGTAATCGTTACGCGTTCGAATCAGTTTCAAAGAATTCGTTTCTTTGAAACTGCTATTTTATTTACATTTTCAAGTCTTTTGTCTTCCTGATTGTCAAAGGTATGAGCTATATCCATTCCTAATTTCACTCAAATCCGTTGAGTCGTTACAGCGTGAAGATCTAACAAACGCACAAACACACTTACATATAGACTTTTGCATTTATAATATTAGTGTGATTGTAATTGAATCAGTGTTCAACTTAAGTATTAGATGAACAAGTATTTAGAAGTAGAATATGTATCAACATCACAGCTCCAAAAAGCAAAGTACTCACGAGTATTAAGGCAGCCCTGGTAGCTTTCTTGGCAGCCGTAGAAGCGTGTTGGTTAGGCGCTGGGTGCAGTTTAGTCAGGAGTACTCGCACTACGTTTATCAGAAAAACTGGGAACAGACCAAGCAGAAAAACGAGGACCAGGGTAAAAAGATGCCTTTATACATTTTATGAGCAGCGGTGGCCCTAATCCGACAATATGGCCTATTCTCATCTGTCCACCCTCTCAACCGACCACGGTACATTTATTTTTATAAATACTTATGTTAAACTCTCAGCCGACTAAGATTTTATTTCGTGTACAATCAGAGCCAAAGTGTAGAACTACAAAGTGTACAACATTATTGACCAATACCTGATCTTTCTCACATTCTGTTGCTTTTATTTAGCTTAAGTATCGAGCTTGTTTACTGACGGATCTGTCGAAACAGAAGAATAATTAGGAATATTAGGTTAATTTAGTTAATAAAAAAAACTGAATATATACATCAAAACATTTTAAATTTTATTTTTACTAACATAACCTGCAACAGTTTTGGAATTACCTGTAAAAATCGTAGACAGATTTTTGCGAAAGTATAAACATATAATTCTTTTTATGATAGAAGGCCTGTGTCCCAGCAGTGGGAACGTGATGGGCTATGATGATGATGAAGTATAATTATAAAAATAAAAGTAACATAGACTGTTGAGAGTGTGGACAGATCAGAAAAACTCAATCAAAAAGAAAATATTCTGACACCCCGTACATAATAAAGAGAAAACTTTCCAAGAACAACTTTCAGAACCCTTTATTGATATTATGTCTGGATACTCTTCTTAAACCTAAATATAGATGTTACAAATAACTTGACATGTTACTTAGAAATGGTACACTCAAATTAATAAAATGCACACTCAAATGAACAAAACAAGCTCCTAAAATTAATAAACAAGTTTAATTTAAAGACCTCATTGTATCTGATATTGCCAATCAGTTATTGCAATATTCTCTTTGTTGGTATACGTTAAAGCAAATCTTTAAAGTATGGTTAATAATGGGCACTTGCTCCTTAAAAAAATGTCAGAGGTTCAGTTCCATGTCTTTTGAAAAAGGACTGCCATAATGATTTTCTTTGATCGCGCTTATCCTTGAATTCAGTGACATGGGTCGTCCTCAACAAAATAAGGTGATTGTATTACTCAGGGTCACCTGCTATCATCCTAATTTGAAGTCTCAGGTGCCTCCATAATTTAGCATCCTCATATCACCCTTAGGATTTAACTAACACAGTGTTAACGTGTTTTACTAGAAAAACTCGTTAGATTACACGTAATAACTAGGCAATTTATCTCGAGTTGATTAATCCTTTGACACCGTTTTTATGAGACCTATGTAATATAATATTTTACTATGAGAATTAACGTGGTTTAGACACGTTATTAATAATAATTTACGGGTGACACTCACGTTAAATTGCGGAACGCTCGCGGGCGTTCCGCACTCGTCATAAAAAAGACCACCGGATGTGGTTGAAACTATAGATGGATTACTCCAATTTAAACGTGAGTGTCACTCGTAAATTATTATCAATAATGTAATATAATAATATAGCTGTTTACCTATAGTTTTGTTTTTGATTTCGCTTTACAATCCCATTTAAAAATATACAGAACAAGAAAATGAACTCTATCATAGTTTTATAAATTAAAATTTTATATTATATTCTCGAGCTGTTAAGCGAGCATACTTGGGACGTCCTAGGTAACGCTGGAAGGATGAGGTCGAAAGGGACTTGTGCGGACTCCACGTCGAGGAATGGAAGGAGGCGGTGCAAGACAGATCCAAGTGGAGACTCTTATTATCGGAGGCCAAGACTCACTTTGGGTCGCTTGCGCCATCTTAGTAAGTTAGTAAGTATATTACATTCTACATTGTATGTCTTGTATGTATGACGCAGTCTGTATTTGTCTTGTCTTTAGTATACTTCGATCGAGGGTATATTATATGATCGAAGTTAGATTACGTAGACGTGTTCAATTGAAAAATCAATGACAATTGAATAGAAAAGTCAACAAAGTGAATGTGACAGGAAATTTACGCTCATATAATTTTTGTATCGTACATTTATACTTTTACGAATTTTGGGTGGATTTTACTTCACGCGACTGTTAAATTGCAAACTGTTAGGGTGTCCATATCAAACAATCAGGCAAATGCATGTGAATTTGTGTAACAAGGATATTAAGGCAAAGTACCACCATATTTTTATATAAGAATTAAGTATCTTATACAATTTAATGCACATGTGTGTTGATGAGACAAATAAACGTTATATCTTTTTATCAAATTTCTACTTACTGAAAGAAGCAAACAATGACATGACGACAGGCGTGATGATGATCCAAAAGGTGTCACTCTGATCCATCCAGCACCTGAACAACGGAAAACGTCATTGCACAATGTTTGTAAGTCAAGCAAATCGCAAGGGGTCGCACAGCAAAATCGCAGCCTTTAGAACCGACTTCAAAAAAGGAGGAGGTTCTCAATTCGACGGTATGTTTTTTTATGTTTGTTACGCAATTACTCCACCAATTATGAATTGATTTTGATGATTCTTTTTTTGTTTGGTAGGTCATTCTTTAGAGTCCTATACATATAAATTTTATCGAAATTGATTTTTTTTAAACACTTTTTAAAAAAATTAACAAAAAAGCAAATAATATAACTATAATCTTATACATTTCATGTGCCTATTAATCACATTATACAAATAACTTAAATATAATTACAACATAACTTATATATATATAAAATATAATAAATTAATTGTAAAAGGCCTATGGTGGAGGGGAAAGTACCCAGAACGCTGGCCGCATTGCCACGCTGAATGGCAAATTTTTTAACCCAAATATGAGCCAGCATTTTGGTCACACGTCGCCTCCACCAGACGTTTTGCCAAGTCCCTATAGATTTCGTATATATAGTATAGTATTGAAGTCGGTTCTTGTTTTTTCAAAAAAAATAACAATTTCCTAGAAAAATAATATTCGCACGGTTTGCACATAACACCTACAATACAAGCCACTTCTCCGTGTCGTCATCGATCGCACACTCTGCACCATGACATATTGTCATGACTGACCTTTCGTTGTTTGCGCCACCTTTCCCTAACATAAACTTTCGACCTGTGACAGGAAGTGTCGACTTATATGTTCACTCAATCAGAATACCTCCATTACTCACGCACCAGCCCAGTACTAAAAGATCTTTTGTCATATTCTATAGTGCGAAAACATAACAGCATCACAATGTAACCATGTCTTTTTAGGATTGGCCAGAAAAGATTAATTGTAGTTAACTTTAGAGCTAATCGCTAGGGCTGCCAAATTGTACCCTGCGGAAAATGCAATATAATACATAAATAATTAATTTTTAGAAAAAAACAAAAACCGATTTCAATGTATCTTCGAAGTCCAAAGTCACATATCGATGAAATTTATATGGGACCACTTCGTAGCTATACTGAACCCAACGCAAAAAGAATTTTCCAAATCGGTTCACAAATGACGGAGATCTGAGGTAACAAACATAAAAAAAAAAAAAAAATACAACCGAACAGAGAACCTCCTCCTTTTTTGAAGTCGGTTAAAAATACAACCGAACAGAGAACATCCTCCTTTTTTGAAGTCGGTTAAAAAGTAGTAAAGATCAAATTTTCAACCAGTGTAAGCCCTTAAAGTGTTTAAATGTTTAATTCTAAAAAAAAATATATAGCGGAAGCGAGGTCTACTTTTTCATATGGATTGCTTTGGGATACAGCTTTAAAATCTTATGCACAATCACGACCATCAAATGATGATAACGTTTGTTTGTTTATTGATAACCCAAAAGTTACTTTGATAAAATATTTTTTTAGGAAAAAACAGAAACCGACTTCAAGACGAAACTTATATTTTTTGTTTTTGTTGATTTTTACAAAAAGTGATGAATCAATTTCGATGAAATTTATATGGACCCACCTCTGAAGTAGGATTTACCAAACAGAAAAAAAAATCATCAAAATCAATTCATAATTGGCGGACTAATCGCGTAACAAACATAAAAAAAAAACCGTTGAATATAGGTACCGTCAAAAAGGAGGAGGTTCTAAACCTCCTCCTTTTTTGACGGTACATATATTCTTATCATTAACTCTCTTTAGACCTTTCGAGTAGATTAATTTCATTTACATAATTCATAATAATTTATTATGAATTAGTAGCTAGTGACCATTTTGCGATTTCTAAAGTGAATCATATTATGATTCGTTTAAAGTGGCCTTTTTTGAACTGCAGAATTATGCCGAGTTTCAACACTGATGACCTCAGCAAATAATTAATAAGATTATACCATCAATTTAAAATATGCGCGCATTTTCTATCGCGAACCTTAATTATTATTTATTTCGCCACGGTTCATTCGCAGAGATTTAATTGAAAATATAGTTAGGTACATCGGAAGGCGCGTTTGTTCAGTTAAATTACATTTGCTATGTGTCAGAATTATTTCAACGCATATTTAAACTACAGCTGACAAATTTAAGAGACTAGTAAAACTAAAAATTCACTTACTACTTTTATTACAAAACTTTTAGTATCAAACTCTATTCTCGATTTTCCGTCAAGTAGTCCAAACTCTAGAAAAGACGTGACGTGTATACAATTTTCAGTGAAAACTTTTCTCAGCATTTGTTGGAAGCATCTGTGAGTGTTTACTGTTTTCACGAGTATTTCGATCTTTAGAAAGAAAGCCTATGACATTTTTCTTTAATTTCCTTGGCTTCCACTGCCTATATAGCCCCTTATTAATAAACGGCAAAAAAAGTTAAACGATGTTTAACATGTTTTGTTCCCGTTAATCTTACGTTGAAACGAATATGTTAGAAAGAGTAAATGATAAACATTAAATAAGGTTTTAAACAGCTTTTACTAATAAGGGTGATATTATTTAGTATGTATAATATAAATTATTTATCTTACAATACTACTGTTATTCTATCATACCATGAAAAGATGAAAAACATGGTGACCTCCTGCATAAGATTTTGTGTTCTATGTAGTGTTATCCTATTTGTCCATCGCATCGAATGTGTAACAATCGCTTGAGGCTTTAAAAAAGCTCTAAAACCACCATGTACCTTTTGGCAGTACTAACCGCTCGGTAGTTCCAAAGAAGTACCGCGCCAGTGCGTAGATCATCACAACAACGAACGAGAGTCCCCAGCCGAGCGCTATGAAACACCGCATCGCCACGTCATCCTTCACGAACACCTGCAATGTCCTCCATCATCGTAAACCAGTCAGTGGAGCCAAAGTCACTATTTATACGTGACATAAGTACGCACCAATCCGTTAGAGAGCGGTTGTGCACCGCGATCCATATTCGTGACTACATTGTTCGAAGTTCTAGACGTTTTACGCCGCTTGTACAATAATTGTTCAAGCGGCTAATAATAAGTAATAAAATAATATGATTATTAGGATTGTTTTGGTTAAATTATATACCACTAACCCTATTTTTTGCTTAAACAACATATGTCAAGAATAGTTTTGAAGGTTTGTTTCATTATTGTTATTAATAAATTGTGAAGGTTATACGACATTTTCATTTTTTATAACTTAAATTTTACATTAGGCGTAACTCGATTGTTAGTGCATGACACAGTTTTTATTGATTTCTGAAAAATTCATATTGTGTGACTAAATTTTGAAATGTCGAGCGGTTGTACACTGTACCTGTGATCTGTCATTCGAAATTCGAACAAATTTTTCAAATTTCGAATGGCAGTTCGTACTTTTACGGACCGATCCGATCCATCTCCGTAGAAATACGTACCAAAGACGAACTATACGTACCGAGAAAACTAGATGGAATAAACAATTGCGTGGCCGTAAGGAAACCCCATAAGTAACTATTCCACGGAGCGCGCGCTGGTCGCTCAAGTTTCCTTTCAGTTACCTACCTGACGCCCACACAAACATAAATCAGTGCCTAACCCTAATGCCAAGTGATATTTTCACTCCGCCGAGCCCCATACGGCCACGTACGTGACTATTCCACGGAGCAACTTTGGAATTTAGTTTGCATGTTTACTCAATACGATATTAAACGGAATTTCCCCTATGATAAGCACGGGACATGCTTATGAATATGTGATTCTAAATCTATGTTGGTCAATTGCTAGGTTTCAAAAGTTTCGTCTATTTGACTCCAATGGCGGACGATCAAGATAAACATTGTTCTAGTATTTAAAAAAAATTAGGTAGGTTTATTGTCGACTTAAAGTTGCTTTAAATTTGATAACCGTTTTATTTGCCATTTCTTGGTGTTCATTCTGAAGTGATGAACAAACTAAATAAATTATCAGCCTTTCTTAAGTTAGTTTCACACTTTCTTAATCTAACTATAAAACATAATCAATTTGGAAACTAGATAATTCTATCATGTTTGTTATACATTCGAGATCTCGATGTTTCGGCACTGATGCTTTTGTTGGAAGTGTGTTGAAAAAAATTGGTGAACTGCTGGCTGTCTACTCGAAGGCTTCTAATAATTAGTTATGTGTGTAGTAAGTAAAAATCTTGAAATAAGGTAGACCGCTTTGTCTGCTCATAAAAACAAGCAACATCACGTTCTTTGTGATTTTGAAGCTTGCAACAGTGTCAAAATAACGAGTTCCCAAAACATACAATTTCAGAAGTAGATTCTGACGTAAGTGACCATGACTGTCGACTTACCACCACCAGAGCGATGTGAAGATGCAGCCCCTCGCAAAACATCCAGAAGTAGCTGGTGACCATGAAGTAGTTAGTGACGACGTGCAGCACTTGACACCACTCCTGGACAAATACACTGTTATTGAAATAAACAGAACAATAAATTTGCCTCAGGGACATTATCAGAAAGGTTCTGTTAATATGCCCCTGACGAAGGACATCATAATTTTTATTATATTACCCTCGAAACGCTATATCTTGCGTCGCGTTGCTTGTTATAAATTAATTACAATGGTCTAAACTCCAAGCTGTAGCTAAAATCTCACATTCGTAAGCTTATTTACTTTGTTTTCCAACTTAGTACCTATAGCTATAATGACTAGTTCAAAGATCATACAGTTATAAGGCTCTTGGAACCGCAATGTAGTGTTTCAGTGATTTTCGTTTTTCGCCGTGATGTGAATACATAGTTAAATCTATCAGAATATTATATTACCACCAACTCTATTCTCTAATAGGAATTGATTTACTCACGTAACTCCGAAAAAAACTGGCTAAAATCAATTTAATTCGTATCACATTGCCAATTTAGCATTTACCATCTCCTATTCCATTTATATATCTCTACTTATCCGTTTTCTTACTTTTCAGCAAAAAATACATTATTTATTCTCAAATAACAGAAGGCCTCTGGATTGGGCTGTTTCTTATTTTTACTATCTTCAAAAGTAGTCTGTGTATTATTACGCCATGAATTCCAGATGAAAATCGTTGATGTTTTTAAAACTTTAGCTTGTTCATTATCTTCGTTTTAAAAAAACCGTCACCGTCGGTCATTTTGTGTTTATTTCAATACAACGCATATATAACGCATATACTATACCGGAGAAAGTTGACCAATAGGGGATCGGACAACTTTTCAGAAAGTGTTTTAAATTAACTACAATGAATATATATAGCTATGAAAAATACTATTGTAATGAAATAACGCTCTAAAAGTACCTAAAATTTTGTTTAAATATTGTTTCAAATATTGCCGCGCAAAAGGTCACCTCAAAACTTGTGACGTCATGTGTAGGTAGAAGACGACAAACTCTTCGAAATAAAACTTGCAAAGAGATTCCAATACGTTTTGTGAAGTTTGGGGACTATATTAGAGTAATGGAACGAAAAAATTAGCAAAAATATATTTTATGAAAAGCAAAAACGTAAAATAAACACAAGCTTGACTCACGGCATTTGCCTACAAATGACGTCACGCGCTGTGATAGTTGTTTCATTTGAGTAGAAGAACAGATTAAAAATGTCAGAATTATTTATTGATTTAAAAATATAAATCATTATTATTTCACAAAAATATTAATTGAATGATCTTTCTGGTTCGACGAACATTCGTTCTAACTACATTTTAGATTTTTTCTCGATTACTGTCCTATCCCCTATTGTAAGTTGTGCGGGATGTTTCTAAGTTTGAACGTTTCGACCCGTGGGCATTTCACATAAGCTGTTTGAGTAATGCTTCATAAAACCAGAATACTGCTTTGCGTTTGTTAAAATCAGAAACTTGGAATTTACCGCGGTTGCGCCCTACCAGTAAACGAAGAAAATAGGCGTTTATTGTTTCTTTTCTTCCAACCTTTTTTCTTAAGCTTTTTACTCGGTTAGATATATCGGGCTGCAAAGAATGGATGTGAAAATTCTCGCTCGCGCCGCGCCTTTATATAACTCTATTTAGTACATTTCATAAAACGAACAGATGAAATATATAGGTCGTCCGCGGTTCGTCATTGTAGTAACACTGACAATTTTCCTGTGGGAAAACGAGTGGCGCTCGTCACAGATGCCGTGCAGACTCTTTATTGTTTTCTTGTAATACTTAGAAAGTAGAGATTAATATATCTACGGTAATAGAAACTCATAGAATTGTTTCAATGTTTGCACTATCTCTTAGAGGCTTAGAATTTTTACAAGTACTTTCTGTTTTTTTTTTGTGGAGGGATCTCAATGCCTAATTTGAATAGGTAGATATTTGAATATTTTTAGAAAGGTGGTTTTTCATTGTTCTTGCTGTCGTGCCGGCCCATTGAGGAAGCGGCCTAAATGTTTTTCACTTTCATATCGTACCTCGTTCTGTACAAACTATTTACGTCAATTATACAAAGCAGACTGAGTCCAAAAATCGACGAACACCAGCCGATTGAACAAGCAGGTTTTCGCTCCGGCTTCTCTACAATGGACCACATTCACGTTATACAACAAGTCATAGAAAAATATAAAGAGTTCAATAGACCAATTTACATAGCCTACATAGACTATGCTAAAGCGTTCGACACGATTTCACACAACTCCATATGGGAAGCCCTGGAAAAATGCCACATTCATAGAAATTACATAACGACACTAAAAAACATATACGATGGGAGTTCCAGTAGAGTCAAAATGGAAAAACGTGGCCCGAAAATACCAATCTGCCGAGGAGTGAGACAGGGCGATCCTATGTCCCCCAAACTTTTTATAGCAGTACTGCAACTTATCTTCGACCATCTAAACTGGCAATCAGATGGAATCACAGTAAATGGGAGGCAACTTACACACCTGAGATTCGCTGATGACATCGTCCTCTTCGCTGAAACAAGCATGAAACTAGAAAAAATGATATGCTCACTAAGTGAAGAAAGTGAAAAAGTGGGTCTCAAAATGAACGAAGTCAAGACGAAAGTAATGACAAACAGCAACACTAACACAATAAGCCTATATGGTAAGCCGCTGGAATACGTAAACAAATACACATACCTAGGGAAACAAATAACATTTGGAGACAATAATGATGAAGAAGAGACGGAACGCAGAGTGAACATGAGTTGGAAAAAATATTGGTCCCTAAAAGAAGTTCTAAAAGGCGCCTTTCCTCTTCATCTCAAAAAGACCGTAATGGACACCTGCATTTTACCGACGCTCACGTACGGTTGTCAAACTTGGACATACAACACCAAAATAAAAACAAAGCTCGCAACGTGCCAGAGAGCGATGGAAAGAAGTCTATTGAAAATAAGGAGAATACACAGAATAAGAAACGAATACATAAGAAGTAAAACAAAGCTCATAGATGCTCTGCAATACGCTTTAACACTAAAGTGGCGATGGGCAGGGCACCTAGCAAGATACAGAGACAAAAGATGGACATTAGAAACAACGATATGGAAAGGACCAATTGGTAAAAGGAGCAGAGGACGTCCAAAGAACAGATGGATTAACGAAATAATTGCCACAGCGGGAAAAGAATGGCAAACAAAAGCAAGGGACAGAGAGATTTGGAGTAAACTGGAGGAGGCCCATACCCAGTCTGGGGTTCCAGCATCAGTTAACAAAAATAATATTTAAATGATCTGCATTTAGTTTATATAAAACTTTCTTTATTATAAGTAAAATTGTTATGTAAGGTTGTTGGAAATAAATGGGTTTATTATTATTATTATTATTATTATCGTACCTCGTTTTCCTGCACGACGGTGACCATGGTGACGACCGTCTTGTACCACACGATCCAGAGGATGTTGTTGAGGGCAATCGATGTGAACAAATGCATATGGATCCGAATGCGGGTGCATTGCAGTGTCCTGTCAGGAAAAGGCAACTTGTTTTAAGAGTTTGAACAACATTTTTTTACGAAATTCGACCTTTTAATATATGGCAGTAGAAGAAATCGGTGACATGAGATTTCACGCATTTCGCTATTTGATGAAAAAGCCCAGTGATAAAATAACCTATCGGTTAAATAACTTTACGATGATATGGCGTTTTAGAAAAAGGTTTCGCTAAAATGTCTTTTGAAAATTAGTACATGAGAAAGCCTTCCGAGAAAAAATAGATGGTTTTGTTGAGATATAGTGTAAAAAAAAAATATCTTTGCATTCTGATACAATATATGACAATCTAGATACAATAAACTTTAGAATTAATCAATAACTAGAAATGTTGTATCTACTCACCGGAAATAAAGGAATATTGCAAGAGAGACCAGTAGTGTTGCCACTGACACAGAATATCCTACGACGTAGATGTTGTTGACCGTGTTTCTGAACTGAAACAAAACGTAAACGAAGTGAGCTTCGAGTACACACCATGGAAGTTTTTTAAGTAAGGACAGAATAAGACTGTCAGCCTGAAATTATTAGGTAGGTTCACTAAGTAGGTAATCTCTACTCAGTCATGTGAGGATGCACCAAACACGTACAGTAACTTAACCTAAGTCAGTCACCGTAGCCGAAAACGGCTAAGAATGCATCATCAATCTTTACTATACTTAATGAATTTGGATAAAACAGGTTTGTCATACATGGGAGTTGATGATGCGCAAGTATAAATTAATTTATACTAGCTACTAAGCTCTCGCTGCGTTTTGGATGTTACGACCATAGTTTGATTGTAGCTTGGATGCTAGCTACACGAATATAACCATAACCACAAACCTCCGTAGTCAATAACTAAATAACATTAGTTTTTACGACAGCGTAAACTGAACGAGCGACTTTCGAAGTTTGGAGTCATTTCGGAGCTCGTTGCAACAAGCATTTTTATTCGTAGTTTTTATTAAAATAGCACGTGTTACAATTACTTGGTATCATATTTACTATATTTAATGCCCTTTTAATGTCTGCAAGATGTTGAGATGATACAATTTATGTAAAGAAACTCTACTTCAAAACAGAACCGTCTGAAGGCCTTTACTCACTGCGGTCGATTGGTTATGCTACCGATAGGTCTTATGAACGCATGCAATGCGATCGAAACTAATCTCAACCGGTAAACTCTCCCCATGCGTGGGCGCGTTTGATCAAACGCGTTATCGGGATTACTTGCCTTTGGAGACTATCTTGGTTAGAAACAACAAAAGGTACTGCAGGCCTAGTTCTAAAGTCGCGTTCTAGGATCGTACGATCTAGGATCGTGATTAAGTGGCTCGGTGTCGTTCGGTCACAGTGGGTTATGGATTAACGACGCTGCAGTTTCATCTCACTATCCGACCGAAGTAATGGCTTAATGGTTTATACAAATTGATTGATCAAGCACAGAGCCGTGCGATGTACTCCCGCGGCCTATCTTTCCTCACAATTACCTTATAAAATATAATTAATTAAAAAATAAACAAAAACCGATTTCAATGTATCTTCGAAGTCCAAGGTCACATATCGATGACATTTATATGGGACCACTTCGTAGCTATACTGAACCCAACGCAAAAAGAATTTTCCAAATCAGTTCATAAATGACGGAAAAAAATACATCCGAATAGAGAACCTCCTCCTTTTTTGAAGTCGGTTAATTACACACACAGATGATAGATTGGCCCTAACCTCATTTATTTGATCAACGGTTGCTGCTTCAAAGTTGCAACACCCCGTCAGCATCACGTCACTATTCAAAGTGATGGTATACAGTGGTTGATAGAGTATATGGAGCAGATACAGATAACGATTATATAGTCATCTGCCATGGTTCTATAGAGACAAGAGCCACTTATGACCACTGCTTAAAAAATTCTTGACAAAACCACTTATATACCTTTTATATTATTTAAAATTAAAATTATTTATTTCAATTTGGTACATCCGTATATCTATATTTCTATCAAACTTTAAAGCATCATACAGCCCCCCTACCCATATGTCCCTCAAGCGCCAATCGTATATCGTGTTGAGGTCAAATTAAGGTATAGCTTCACTGCGACTAATAAGACACGGTCTAATTATTGTCGATTCAGGCAAGAAATCGAATTAATCTCATTAATTTATACCAAAATACGATGACTAAGAGTTGAGATAAACTTACATGTATAATGGGACAATATATGGCAACATAAGAAATTGTCGCAGTGAATCTCCACCTTAATCCGAGCTCAATACGATATACGATTGGCGCTTGAGGGACATATGGGTAGGGGGGCTGGTCAATTCATCGTTGATTGTATCCAAAAAATAGATGCCAAAAGCTTGATTTTAAAATCTAGAGGTGCAACTTTGATAGATTTCTGAAATTTTGTATAAAAATAAAGTGACTTTTCGACACCGACAGGTCATTTACGTGAAAAGAGCAGTTTCACGTGCAAAGTGCAACAATCCGTTTTATCTTTTATCAAAGTGACACCCATACATGAAAGAACACAGCTGCTATTTTACTACCTATTCGAAAACATTTCGCGAGCATTTCGTCGCGTCGTCCCCTCGCAGAGCTTATGCATGCCAGAGAACTAGGCCTCTTTTTTACTATTTGAGAGGAGTCACGTTGGACTGTTTAAAAATGGCTTGGCTCAACCGTTGGTTTGTCACAGAAACATAGACTTCCCGCTTCGCTAAAAGGAAACAATTTGCCAAGCTAAAACTCACGCGGGTCCATTTGAGCCAACGTGGAATCGTGGTTAACCCGCCTGTTAACTGTTTGAGGGTTTTCTGTTTTTTAACATGTAACCAAAAAGTTATACAGTGCAACCTCGATATAACAAATCGGAGGGGAACAAGAAAATATTCGTAATATCAAGTAATTCGTTGAACTGAGGTTTGTTATGTTGAGGTTAGATTGGTCTAAAATTCGTTATAAAGAGGTAAAAGAATAGTTTTATTCACCTCAATATTACGTACTTATCTTGTTATAGCGAACAACTTCTACTAAGAAATGATAACACATTTTCATCAAATTACTATATGTATTTGCTATGTATTTAAAAACAATTAGGTAGATAATAAATTTTTCTTACATTAATAATCAAAAACAATTAACAATGTGGTTATTAACAACTTTATATAAAGGTTTTGGGTTGGCAAAATTCGTTAATTAGAGGTATGAATATGAATACCTTTTCTTGATAGTTGAAAATTCGTTATAAAGAGGTTGTACGCAAAGAATGTTCGCAATGTAAAGGTATATTTTATATTGACTCTTATGGACAATTCAAGGGGATTACGAAGAATTTGTTAAATCGAGGAAGTCGTTATATTGAGGTACGTTATATTAAGGTTGCACTGTATTTCGTCATTGCATTTACTCATTTAACCTGATATTGATAGGCCATTTCATGTTAGCGCAAGTTGGTCTGAGAAATAATCAGAAAAATAAAATTAATATGGCGTTTATTTATATAAATTTGTTAGACTAATAATATCCATACACCATATTACCTTACCTAAATATATCTATCTATACCTAAATTCATATTTTTTTCAATATCAATGTAACTTATAAAAATTTACATGTTTTTAATTGATTTATATTATGCGTATAAGTTGTATAACATGGAGCGAGTGTGGCTCAGTGGAAGCACGTGCGACTTTCGATCAGACGTACCTGAGTTCGAACCCCGCTGGCCCCGCACAACTGACTTTCTTAAGTTATGTGTGGAATTAGCACTCGCTCTAAAAACGGTGAAGGAAAACATCGTGAGGAAACCGGCATGTTCAAGAATTAATCACAAAAATTCAAGAACATGTGACATCCACTAACCAGCACTGGGCCAGTTATGGCCCATACTCTCTCTACGAGGGAAGGCCCGAGTCCCAGCAGTGGGAACGTAATGGGCTGATGATGATGCGTATAAGACGTTCAAAGGTGCATTTTTGTGCCTATTTAATAAGTCGTTTTTGAATAGACATGGCTTATTAATACAGTTTATATATGCCTACCCCTGAGCTAAGAATAGTTTACTCACATTCAAGTCTTCTACGTCGATGCAGGTGGTATAATTTGTCCAAGGCCTCATGGCCTCCGGGTGCAAGAACCACGTACCATTCTCCGTGCACCTGTGGAATGCGACAAGCATTTTAATCTACACTCCAGGGACACAATGTTAGACCACAGAAGATATCAGAAACATCTTCTCACCCTCATAATCATCATCATCATCAGCCCGTTATCGCCCACTGCTGAGCATAGGTCTTCCTTTGGTGCTGCCATTCTCCTCTATCTCTCGCCACTCTCATCCAAACATTAATTGCTGTTCTCCTTATGTCATCCGTCCACCTTCCGACTTATAAGGAGTAAATTAAAAACAACTGCCCTGCTTTGCCGAGTCCATTTCAGCCATGGAGCACGTGGAGAGTTGTTCTACCTAGATTTCCTCTGGATTTAGATATCTAGATTTCTACTGGTGGTAGGTTTCTCGTATGCGAGAGGCCGTCTGGGTGGGTACCACCGCTTTGCCAGTTATTCAGCCCCCAAGCATTAGTGCGCAAGCATTACTGTGTTCCGGCTTGAAGGGCATTGTAGCCAGTGAAATTACTGAGCATTATGAGACTCAACAGCTAATTGTCACTGGGTGACGAGCGCAGTGCAGCGCCGCGCAGGATTTTTCAAATCAAAGTTCTGGGTGGTGCTGTTATCGTTATGGGCTGGCGTATTGCCTACCATCAGGCGAACGACCAGCTCATCATACTGTAACATAAAAAAAGCGTGGGGAGCTGTTCTACCTAGATTTTCTCTGCTCTCCACTTTGGGAGCAGAGGAAGAAAGTGCAGTGAAGTGGTCCTGGCTGAGAGTATGAACTGCTTTTTTAGGAGTGCTGCACTTTAGCATATGTCAAATGCGTAGATAATGTTCAAGTGGATTTGTAGTAAGTATTCGATTTAATTCAAAACGAGTGTGCTTATGATTGTACCAGGCAGTGGTTTAAGTTAATAATAATAACGTAATAATAAAAACGTTATTGAATAAATAATTGTTGATAAAAAAGATGTGTGGCACTTGGAGACTGCCGCGGTAAAGCTATTGCATAGCATTTGGAGTGGGGGGTGTTAGGTTATTTTCGTTACGGAATTTCTGGATTCGGTCTTTACGCTCAAGGCCCGCGATAGAAGCTATGCAATAGCTTAAAAAATATAATCCATTGGTCCCCAAACTAGGTAAACCTGTATCTTGGGGACCTCTTTCCTAAATGATACATGGGTATTGTTTTATGACTAAAGGAAAAACGTTATTTTCTAAGTTAGTTATCGGCGTTATTACTTTAGCTGTGCCACTAAACAAATTCCTGGAAATTTTATCAAAATCCGTTCAGTAGTTTTTAAGTTTAACGCTTTCAAACAAACAAACAAAAATTTTAAAAACTGTTTAAATGTGTTCAGTTACTCATTTTAAGTCGCCCTGGTTGATTTTTTTTCGAATATCTTCCATGTACAGATTATTTAGTTCTACGATTTTATTATATGTACTGATATATATATGCAATGATTCAACTTGATGTTATGATCTAAACACAATTAATTTTTTCAGCTAACAATAGTTAGATTCGTGAACAAAGACTATGGGCTGTTGTTTTTTTTTATTTTTTTTGTGCCTACGAGTATTATATTGCATAACAAACTTACAAGGAATCCAAACAATTCTATATTAATGTTATTTCGGAAAAACGAGCCTGATTCCACCCACACAAATACGATGGTTCCAAATTGTTTTATGTGATTTATTTTTAATTGAAACCCTTATTGGAACTATCCTCAAAATTGAAGATAATCTAAGATCCCAGCGAAATAATTGGACATGTGGTATTGTTAATGAAACATAAATAGCACACACATGTCAGTAAGTTTGTACACAAAGGTAGAGAGATATAATATTAAAGAGAAATAATGGCAGAATAAACTATATTATTTGGTTACCAAGAATTTCAGGTGAAACCCTATATTAAGAATTATTCAGAAATAAGAAACGTGAAACTGCTAGGGCAGGATTCGTATGACGAGATAATAAGGATAGAAAAAAATTTGGATGCTCAAGCAGATGACTCGGTGGCCAAGTTGGTAAGGGATCAGGACGGCATTACGAAGAATCTGGTTCGATTCCTTTCGAGTAATTTCATTTATCTTCTTTTGAACTTCATCATAATTTAACATTATAATTTCATCATTTTACTTCGGAACAATTCCATATTACTGAGTTCATCATAAAATAGGGGATCGCACAGTAATCGAAGAAAAATCTAAAATGTAGTTAGAACGAATGTTTATCGAATCCGAAAGGTCATTCAAGAAATATTTTTGTAAAATAATAATGATTTATATTTTGAAATCAATAAATAAAATAATATTTTTTATCTGTTCCGGTACACCAACACACTACATGGCGTCATTCGAGAGTAAACACCGTGTGCGAAGCCTGTGTTTATTTTATATTTTTGCTTTGTGTCTAAATCAAAAGATATACTTTTCATTCCATGACGACCTTAAAGTCCTTAAACTTCACAAAAATCACTTCGCAAGTTTGCTTTTGTAGAGCTTGTTGTTTCTGATTGCTGTTGTTTTCTTGCCGTATCTTCTGAGTAGTTGTTCTTTTTCCGATACGGTGGTAGAGTCATTGTAATTGACGTTCATAAGTGCGTCTGTCATGCCAAACATGAATAAAGAACTTTTGAACTTTAAACTACTTTTATGTAGTTATAAACAGCCGTACTTTTTACTATGTTTTAAAAATTTGAACTGAAATCGTGAACAGTAACTTGGTCTCTGTTTTCAACATGTAAGATTTGTATGTTTTAATAAATCTTTAGTCCAATAATTAAAACAAAACGCGTCAACCCAAAAGTGTAAATGACACCTTTAAACCCTGATCTACTCAATTATCATCGTCCTAATATGGGAACGAGGGATCGCGATATAACCAAATCCCATTCGCGCAAAGTCACGGGCACCAGCTAGTGGTAAATATAAATATTTTTAGAGTAAGATTGTTTTGTAGAAGAGTTATAATAGAAAAAGATTTTAGTCACAAAACAATTGGGTTTGTTTGTCATCCACGTAGCATTGGCGAATTGTAATCTATCAATAAATTCCCGCAGGAGCCGCAGTTGACTTTTGAATTGGTTATTTAATACCACGAGTGAAAGGAATAACGTAACAAAAGTCGCCACAGGCACAGCCATGTAACAAAGTTAGAAATCGTATAATTTCCTTTTATTAAAGGAACCAAGTTGGAATTGATCATGCTTGATTGATTTTTTTATCTATATTTATATAATTCCGTAGCAACTATTACACCCTCAAGGCTGCAATTTGATGTCCGGCATCGACAGACCATTATCAAAAATCATGTCAACTCAATTGTAATTTTCTCGTATGCGAGATGCCGTCTGGGATGGTACCACCGCTTTGCCAAATATTCTTCCGCCAAGCAGTATTGCGCATGTATTACTGTTCCGTTATGAAAGATATTGTACTACCCTCTAATTTACTGGGCAATATGTGATATTGTCTCAGGGTGACGAGATCAGTGCAGTGCCGCGCAGGGTTTTGCTAAACAATGTTCTGGGTGGTGCTGCAACTGTTATGAGCAGGCGTATTGCTTACTATCAGGCGAACGACCTGCTCGTCTCGTTACTTAATTGCATTAAAAATGTGGCTCAGCTGTCATTGACTCATTAGTCACTCATGCCTGGGCTAAACCCCAGTCTCTTCGCAACTCAAGGTCCGAATCTGAGATGTAAGCAATTATTCCACCCAAGTATTCTTTTGCAGTAACCTGAACACGAACTTTATTTGTCCTTATTCTTGTGTTTTTAAGGAAAGATGTGAAGATAATTGTGCTTTTATAGCATAAGTAGATGAATACCTACATTTTAGAATTAATAATAATTGTCAATTTTAATATATTGTAATAATAATTGACACTGTAATGACATTTTAATTTTTTACGATTGTATATGGATTTTATTTTCTTAATGACGGTGAATTTAATTATTTTATTAATTTTTAATTTTATTTGTAATGATTTCCTTATTCAATTTTAATATTTAGATGAAATTAATTTTATGTCTGGAAACATTTGCACGCCTGCAAAGGCAGAATAAGAGATCTTTTTTTTGACACTGTTAACACCTGCACCATACCTTATTTTACGCAAATAAATTATTATGATTATGATTAAAAGCTTCGGAAGTTCTGATGCCATTTTGAAAACGAATTTTCGTGGACGCTTTAAAGGGAACTGTTTATATTAGTGCTCACACAATACCAGAGCAGAGAAGTCCCGCGTCCCAGCAACTTGAAAGTAATGGGCTGAAGGGATATTACTGGGCATATTTTTTTTATATTATACATATATTAAATATTATTATATGTATATTTTTTTGAAGTGGTAGGCTTTGGCAGTGGTAATACCACCCACAGAACAAAGCCATGCCGTCAAGCGACCTAGTCGTGTTTCGGGATGATGTTCGGTGAACCATCGGGGAGACGGGTCTGAGCAGCCGCTCAACTGCCGCCTGTCTCTAGATCTATGTGCTCCATCTTAGGCCACATCATCGCTTAACATCAGGCGAGATAGTGGCCAAACATAGATCTATTAAGCGTAAAAACAAAACAATATGAGACTTACATAATATCTGATATCTCGGGGTGATGAGCGCAATGCCTTGCTTCGCAGTATTTTTATGGTATTAAAAGTTCTGGATGGCACTGCAATGGTTATGGGCATGCGTGACGCTTATCATCAGGCGAACGAATTGCTCGTCTTATTACCTACTCAGTCCCACAAAAAAAGATGACTGTACACTTCGTAATATAAATATATCAATCATATATTTATTTGTGAATAAGAACGTGAGAACCCCTTGAAACCTCATTATCAACATCATCATCATCATCATCAGCCTGTTACAGTCCACTGCTGGACATAGGCCTCTCCAACTGCACGCCATTGAGCACGATCCCCGGCTACTCTCATCCAGCTGCTACCAGCCACCCTGCGAAGTTCATCGCTCCACCTAGCCTGAGGGCGTCCTACACTAAGTTTGCCAATTCGTGGTCTCCACTTTAGAACGCGTCTACCCCAACGGTTATCGGTTCTACGGCAAATATGGCCGGCCCACTGCCACTTCAGCTGGCTAATCCTGTGTATGTCGGACCGACGCGTCGGTGACTTTGGCTCTCTGTCGTGTCGAATTACTTCGTTCCGGATACGATCCTTCAGAGAAATTCCAAGCATAGCCCTCTTCATAGTCCGCTGAGGGACTTTAAATTTGTGGATCAGCCGTACCGTGAGTGATCGCGTCTCGGCTCCGTAAGTCAGGACAGGTAGGACGCACTGATTGAAGACTTCTGTCTTTAGGCTTTGTGGGATAGACGATGAAAATACTCGACGTAGTTTCCCAAACACTGCCAAGCCCAACCCTTAAAACTTACTTATGTTTAACTGGAAAGCGAAGGCTTACGTCATAAGGCGATTGTTTCATTCATTCAACTGCACCTAGAGAGAGCGCCGTGGCTCGTGACCGTCTTACAGAATGAGCCGAGCAACAGGAGGCCGCGGTACATAAGTGCTTGGTATTTTTAAATATTTTTCACCGTTGCACTAGTTTACTTCATTACGTGATAATTTGCCATTTCCTGTTATTCATATTATGCCATTTCATATTATTCAATTTAATTTATAAAGTCTTTTCCAGTGTTTTGGTATAAACTCATTGGTGCTGAAGGTGATAAGAATACAATACTCGGACATAAATTGTGGCAAATTGGGGTATAATTTTATAAATTTTGTTTTTTTCAAACTGACGGTTGAACAGAATTGGGATAAATTCATATAACGTTATATTATTGCATTCCACTTATTTAGTACACCATCCTTATTATTACAAACAAATATTAAAAGCGCGTAAGTTTGTTTGGATGTATGAATCTTTGTTACTCTTTCACACAAAAACTACCGAACCGATTTTGATGAAATTTGGTATGTAGGTTAAAGGTACATTAAGACTTGGAATAGTATATAGGCTACTTTTTATCCTGAGAAACCGCGGGTGGAACCACGGGGCGCAGCTAGTCAATCATCATTTCAAAAACAAATATTGTTGCTAATTCTGACTAAATAAGTAGTTAAGTTTGAAATTTTGCAAATTTTTCGTGCACTTGATAGAAATTAATGCAAAGAATTAATTAAGTTCAACACATCGCCGTCATTTACATATACAACGTGTTAATGAAATAACGCAATACCTGAAAATAGTTTGATCAGAATCAGGAGTACAATCAATATCACTATTTATTTCCATAGGTTTTGTTTATTTGATAAATTACATTTTTATGACGCCATGTCTAAAACTTGTCGCGGCACACATAGCGAATATTTGCATACATATTTGACTTTTTTTTAAAACAAAGAACGCACGCACCTTTCAGTGAACCGAAGATCGCGAGATTGATATTTGCAGAGTTAAAAAGATTTAGAATCTTAGGAATACAAAAACGAAAAAGTTCAAAGTTCTGGGTGGTGCTGTTATTGTTATGGGCTGGCGTATTGCTTACCATCAGGCAAACGTCCAGCTCGTCTCGTCATTCAGTTACATAAAAAAACCATGATATCTTTGGTAATATTTAACGAAATTATATTAGTTTGTAATTTTACAACATTGAAAATCAATTGGGGTAAAACAGGTACTTATGGCGTTATTTTATTAACTAGTTGTATACACTTACACACTAACCCGACTAACTCATTGTCCTAGGTGATCGAGCGACAACTTGACGCGATGTGATGCGACACGACACATTGCAATATTTCAAATAACTGTACACGTGTCGTCGCAAACTCGTATAATCGACAATCTAGGCCATATGTTGGAACAGGTAATATCTACTTGATAAATATCGCAACTATTAGCGGACTATGTCGCGTCGCATCGCATCGTATCGTCACGAGCTTTTGGTTGTCTCTCACCTAAGACAATGGGTGAATAGGTAAGTACTTGATATTTACGTTTCGCCACAGCGTGAACGGTCTATCCTATCCAAAACCACAGAATACTGGGACAGAAGCATCACTCCGCAAATAAATTTAAACTAGTAGCGACGCTTGCTATGACCAGGCCTATAGCACTTCGCACTGTAGGTACGAAGCTACAAGTACATAGCTACAAGTACATACACCAGCAACGGGTCGTGCGGAGTTCAGTGGGTTGCCGCGCACTCCCGTGACGCACGTACATTATGCGCCCGCCGCCGCCCGCGTGTACTGTCTAACACGAATATGAAAACAAGCAAATACTGCATCGTATTTGGCTGCCTAAATACCAACAAGGACCGGAATCTCTCTTTTTTGCACTTCCGAAGGACATCGAAAGGCAAGTAAATGTACCTACACCATTTTAAGAAAGTTATATTAGGTATATCTATTTTTAAATTCTGTGTTCTATCTATCATATATATGTATATATAACAAAGAATTGCCTACCTACTCAAAACTTTTATTCTGATATAAATGATGAATTCTATAAGTAGGTATTAGGTATTATTATATATAGTCTGTGCTATTTATTATCAGTATCAATGTTAGTTTCTTGTCGCGTGTTAACAGATCTATTCAGGTTCTTAGACAGTACTTATATAAGTGTACATAGTGTTTGCCTAGTTATCTACTTAGAAAATAAAAATATGCACACTTGTAGAATAGTTATAGTTAATACCTAATACTACTTGTATTATTAGATATTAACTACAACTATAATTACTAGGTAGAATGAGAATAATAGTACCTCATAGATAGTAGAGATATACATTACTTAAACTATTCAAATTGATATTTCATCACAACACAAGTATCAACCCTAACGTTACTGTAGGCAGTGGCGTAGCTACCGGAGGGCTAGACGGGGCAGTGCCCCCAAGCTCAGGGGGCCACTCGGACTCTGACTTACAAACTATAAATTGAACTAGTGAAATTTTCTTCCACACTCGGAATGGCCAAAACAAGTTCCAGAAACGCGACTTCAATAATGGCAACTAATTTGAAAAAAATACAGGGGTATTCCATACAAGTCTCGAACATTTTGTTTGAAATTTGCGGGGAGTTCCCCGCAAGTTTCTGATGACGAACCTGGAGTACGAACTGGAGTAGAACAAACGATTTTAAATAGTTTAGTTAGGGCTCTTGTTTATTTTTTGCCCCAGTGCCTTTGGTTACCTAGCTACGCCACTGTCTGTAGGTTAATATGACTGGTAGGTATGCAGCGCTACGCGAGCTGAATTGAATTTTATTGCGTCACAGCAAGAATCGCTATTTGTTTCAATTTCTTTGCGGAGTGCTGCTTCTGTTCCTTTTGTATTCTATGCTATGACGCAATAAAATTCAATTCAGCTCGCGTAGCGGTGCATACCTACCAGTTACATTAACCTATAGAGCGCCTCTCTTTCTATCGCATAGTTCTTATCTCGTCTGACGCGGCACGTGCAACGTCGCGCGACCCGCTGACATGATGTTTTGCCGTTTTTATAGATAATGGTACGGAACCCTTCGTGCGCGTGTCCAACCCGCACTTGGCCGGTTTTTTCTTACACGTGTCTCTCCCCTCATCACCACACACGGTCCTATCATATAATAAAATTGTTCCGGTTCCTAAATCCGAGTCCGCATCGACACCGACGGCGAATGGCGAGTCTACTGTTTTATAAATGAGTGTCTGTATTGTGATGATGGCGTACGGTGAGATTGAAACCAGGCGTGGCAAAACAAACGCTCTACCACTCGACCGCTAAATGTCTAATAAATTCGTTTCTTACACAAACATTAGTATGTGCGGTAGAGTAGTCCGTTTTCAGCGTTCCGAATCGTACTGTAGAACAGTTGTGAGGTCTTTTTTGCCTTTGGTCAGTAGGGATGCGTGTCCGTCTGCTTTAAATTTTGCTTAGGTAGGTATTCAATAAAGCATTATTGTATTGTATTGTGTTGTCTTATATCCTGGTACCATCTAGGGATTTTTTGCTATGCGTTGTAAAATAACAATTTAAGGTTATGATGCCACCAATAACAGGAGCACGTAACAAATAATAGTGGTACAACTAGGTCAACTAGGTAGCCTAGTTATACACTGATACTTATTATAGCTATATTTGTAAGTTTTAAGAAGTAAAAGGTGGTACCTAAGTCTCAGGTATGCGATGCCGTCTGGGTGTCACCGCTTTGCTAGTGATTCTGCCATCAAGCAGTAGTGTGCAAGCATTACTGTGATGTAAAACAACTGGACATTATGCGACTTAAGAGCTATTTGTCTTGGAGTGACAGGCGTAGTGGATTGCCGCGAAGACTTTAGCATAACAATGTTCTAGATGGTGCTGCAACTGCTATGGGCGGGTGTGTTGCTTACCATCATGCGAACGACCCGATAGTATCGTCACTCAATAACCTAATTACTAATTTAAAAAGAAACTGCCTACTGCGGTGTTTGGTAAGTCTATACATATATATATTATGTTATTTTTAATATAAATAATAACTAGCTGTTGCCCGCGACTTCGTTCGCGTGGACTTCATTTAACGCTGATGTAGAGACTTTTTTGTAGATTGTGTACAACACATGTTATTTGAAAAACACACTGTACAGGGAGCAAACACGTAAAGACTTTGGGATCACGTCGCCCGTGAGAAGGTTTCGTACAGCTGTCTCTGTGAGAAATATCCTGTCCTCAGATCAACGGCCATGGCCTAGAGAGTCTGGTCTTGCGACTTATTGACCGTCATTGCAAAGCTGACGCTCACACAAAACTGCACACGTTTGAATGTGAACGGAAAGTGGTTCGAGATGAGAGAGATGAATACTAATATATGAAAACTGACTCACCAGCGCCACGGGCTATCAGTATACCTCAGTGAGGTTCAGTGCCTCAGTGAGGTTCGTCTCTAGTGACAGTATCTTCAGACGAGTTCCGTTACACAACTAACCTCCTCGAAAATTTGGAATACAAAATTATGCTTTTTTGAAATTAGACCCCGCCGAAGTTGTTCAACTTCGGCGGGGTCTAATTTCTAATCTAATAAATTTTTAATCTAATAGAGTGCGCTGGAAGTCCGGATGGACTCAAAGAGTTCAAAAACTCTACGGGGTATGGTAGTGAATTGCCACCATCCTCACCGTCGTCCTATACATCAACGTCCTGTTCAATGTCCCTCAAAACATTATAGGCTGGACTTCCACAGTTGCACTGGGCTCGAGAGGCCACAAAACACCAAAATTAAAGCGAACAAATGGCGCATACGTCGTGAGCATCACTTACGACTGCTTTTGCTAGTTTCGTCCCAATTTTGGTCGTCATTCAGAAGGCGCCTTGCTTTGCAGGCTACGTGAAAAGTTGTGGAAAGTGTTTAATACCATCGTTGTTCTGAGGAACAGTTCACTGTTGTGAGAAATGCAAATGAGGTAGCGCCGCGGACACACAGTGTGTATCAGCAACCGTAAATAGTAGCATTCATTGTTACTGGCATGGACGGTGTACATACATACTGCCAAAATCATGCTCCTGATAGACACCCAATCCCCCACCAAGTCGTCGTTTGTTAACTGGACCAGTTTGTTTGTCGTTGAAGTCGTTGTTTGGCACTTCATCCTACATTAAAGTTTTGGTAAAATCATCCTCTTGACAAAACCTAAAAACCGCCAGAATTATGGTCTGATGAGGGTTTTCAAGAGGTTAGCAGAAGGATTCCGGGTCAAAAAAAAAAATCGATCACTTTGGAGGTAAACGACCATGTTTGAGTAAAGGTCGGTGGCGTAACTTTACTCGTGATAGGTGTCTCGTATGCGGAAGGCCGTCTGGGTAGGTACCACCGTTTTGCCAGTTATTCTGCCTCCAAGCCGTAGTGCGCAAGCATTACTGTGTTTCCGTTTGAAGGGGATTGTAGCCAGCGTAATTACTAGGCATATGAGACTCAATATCAGCTGATGTCGAGACAATGACTCGGATAATATAATTTTACCTTTTGTCTATCTTCCTCGCTTAAAGAAGTTAAATATCAAAAAATATCGGACCCGTATTCGTTAATTTTTAATTATATAAACTAATTCTGAGTTTCAAGATTTTAGGATAATCTACTAACTTTTTTCCATACTAACTTGGCCCCCATTTAACCCCCCCATAAGTAGATTTTTCAAAATGTCGATAGCCTATATTAAAATCAGAATTTAATTAAACATATTCGTGGAAACGCCATTAAAATCCCGTCATTGGTTTTTAAGTTATAGAAGTCCAAACAAACAAACAAACAAAAAATTTTAAAACTGTTTTAATATGTTTAGTTACTCATTTTATATCGCCCTGGCTGATTTTTTTCGAATATCTTCCAAGTACAGATTTTTTGGGTTCTACGATTTTATTATACATATTTATAGACATAGATTAGGATTAGGAAGTTTGTTATGTGGCCTAGGACTCTACAAACCATTTTTTAGAATACCATCATGTCAACCCATATACAAACCAGTTTAAGCTGAGCCTTGTGCACAAAGGTTCCGGTATATTCCGTGGTTCAACTTATAGTGGACATTTATATTTTTTCCTCAATTGCGTCATAACTTCAATATTACTGGACCGATTTTGATGAAACAAAGCCTATGTGTAGCGCCGGACTCCACAGAACATATTTTAAAAAAACTGCATTAAAATTAGTGCCCTAGTTTCTGAGTTTATCCCGGACAGACAGACAGACAAAAATTTTAAAAATTGTATTTTTGGGTTCTGTTGCTACCATATACTCCTAAAAATAGATTTTTAAATATATCTTAAATGTACAGTAACCGCTTCGGTTACAGTTTTATTATAAGTATAGATTATAAGTATAGATAATCAAATACTATTACACTACAAATACCCACATATTACTTAATTACTTAATATACAATAAAACACATTACTACTTATACTTACTATACAATACATACAGTAAATAACATACATACATATATGTTATTTATTGTGTTATTTGTTATGTTTGTTTCATATCAAGTAACATATTTATATAATACTAGCTGTTGCCCGCGACTTCGTTCGCGTGGATTTCGTTTAACGCTGATGTAGAGACTTTTTTGTAGATTGTGTACAACACATGTTATTTGAAAAACACACCGTACAGGGAGCAAACACGTAAAGACTTTGGGATCACGTCGCCCGTGAGAAGGTTTCGTACAGCTGTCTCTGTGAGAAATATCCTGTCCTCAGATCAATGGCCGTGGCCTAGAGAGTCTGGTCTTGCGACTTATTGATCGTCATTGCAAAGCTGACGCTCACACAAAACTGCACGCGTTTGAATGTGAACGGAAAGTGGTTCGAGATGAGAGAGATGAATATTAATATATGAAAACTGACTCACCAGCGCCACGGGCTATCAGTATACCTCAGTGAGGTTCAGTGCCTCAGTGAGGTTCGTCTCTAGCGACAGTATCTTCAGCCGAGTTCCGTTACACAACTAACCTCCCCGAAGTTAACAACTTCGGCGGGATCTAATTTCAAAAAAGCATAATTTTGTATTCCAAATTTTTTATCTAATAGAGTGCGCTGGATGTCCGGATGAACTCAAAGAGTTCAAAAACTCTACGGGGTACGGTAGTGAATTGCCACCATCCTCACCGTCGTCCTATACATCAACGTCCTGTTCAATGTCCCTCAAAACATTATAGGCTGGACTTCCACAGTTTCACTGGGCTCGAGAGCCCACAAAACACCAAAATTAAAGCGAACAAATGGCGCATACGTCGTGAGTATCACTTACGACTGCTTTTGCTAGTTTCGTCCCAATTTTGGTCGTCATTCAGAAGGCGCCTTGCTTTGCAGGCTACGTGGAAAGTGTTTAATACCATCGTTGTTCTGAGGAACAGTTCACTGTTGTGAGAAACGCAAATGAGGTAGCGCCGCGGACAGACAGTGTGTATCAGCAACCGTAAATAGTAGCATTCATTGTTACTGGCATGGACGGTGTACATGCAAACTGCCAAAATCATGCTCCTGATAGACACCCGATCCCCCACCAAGTCGTCTGTTAACTGGACCAGTTTGTTTGTCGTTGAAGTCGTTGTTTGGCACTTCATCATACATTAAAGTTTTGGCAAAATCATCCTCTTGACAAAACCTAAAAACCGCCAGAATTGTGGTCTGATGAGGGTTTTCAAGAGGATAACTGAAGGATTCCGGGTCGAAAAAAAAAATTCGATCACTTTGGAGGTAAACGACCATGTTTGAGTAAAGGACGGTGGCGTAACTTAACTCGTGATAGGTGTCTCGTATGCGGAAGGCCGTCTGGGTAGGTACCACCGTTTTGCCAGTTATTCTGCCTCCAAGCCGTAGTGCGCAAGCATTACTGTGTTTCCGTTTGAAGGAGATTGTAGCCAGCGTAATTACTGGGCATATGAGACTCAATATCAGCTGATGTCAAGACAATGACTCAGATCTGGGTGGCACTGCTATTGCTATGGACAGGCGTAGCCCGTACCATCAGGCGAACGACTTGCTAGTCTCATCACTCAGTACCATAAAAAAGCAGGTAAGTAACGTCAAACTAAACAAATTTCAAAAGATGTTTTATTTATATTCACCACACGGTGAATATAAATAAAGTGGTGCACTACATAAAAAAATCGTTTGCATGTTTTAGCGACCCCTAGCGCCATCTAGTTTCAATTACATAAATGAATTTTCAAGAGTTGAAATAATTATGGTTCTTTTCATGTAAAGTATGCGAGTTGTTTTCTAAGAGTTACTAAAAACGCTGAAATTATATTTCTATCATGATATTTTTAATTGAAATATAATTTTACTTGTATGCATTTCATTTATTTTCATAGTGTATACAGCGTTTCAAATTCATACTAATTTTACCTTTTGTCTATCTTCCTCGCTTAAAGAAGTTAAATATCAAAAAATATTGGACCCGTATTCGTTAATTTTTAATTATATAAACTAATTCTGATTTTCAAGATTTTAGGATAATCTACTTACTTTTTTCCATGCTAATTTGGCCCCCATTTAACCCCCCCCCCCCCCCCTATAAGTAGATATTTCAAAATGTCGATAGCCTATATTAAAATCAGAATTTAATTAAACATATTAGTGGAAACGCCATTAAAATCCCGTCATTGGTTATTAAGTTATAGAAGTCCAAACAAACAAACAAAAATTTTAAAAACTGTTTTAATATGTTTAGTTACTCATTTTATATCGCCCTGGCTGATTTTTTTTCGAATATCTTCCAAGTACAGATTTTTTGGGTTCTACGATTTTACTATATGTATAGACATAGATTTGGATTAGGAAGTTTGTTATGTGGCCTAGGACTCTACAAACCATTTTTTAGAATACCATCATGTCAACCCATGTACAAACCAGTTTAAGCTGAGCCTTGTGCACAAAGGGTCCGGTATGTTACGTGGTTCAACTTACAGTGGACATGTATATTTTTTCTTAAATTGCATCATAACTTCAATATTACTGGACCGATTTTGATGAAACAAAGCCTATGTGTAGCGCCGGACTCCACAGAACATATTTCAAAAAACTGCATTCAAATTAGTGCCCTAGTTTCTGAGTTTATCCCGGACAGACAGACAGACAGACAGACAGACAAAAATTTTAAAAATTGTATTTTTGGGTTCTGTTGCTACCATATACTCCTAAAAAAATAGATTTTCAAATATATCTTAAATGTACAGTAACCGCTTCGTTACAGTTTTATTATAAGTATAGATTAATGAATTTTTCACAAAAAGTCAAGGGTGTCATCCACCAACCTGCACTGGGCCAGCGTAGTGGATTATGGCCCATTCTCTCTCTATGAGAGAAGGCTCGTGTCCCAGCAGTGGGAACGTGATGGGCTGATGATGATGATGATGATTAATCAATTAATTGAAGTATAATGAGTAAAGACAAAGGGAACTTTAGTGATTAAGTGAAAGTACAAATTAATCATAAGAATTCTATTATAAAGAACAATTAACAATGTTAAGTGATTCGTTGTATATTCATTGATATCCTAATAGATATACAGAGATAAAGATCATCAGAGATAAAGGTCAGATCAGGAAGATAATCGGCCTCCTATGACGACATATTTTATATATGTAATTGGACGAGCTACGGAACTCTGACCACAGGAGGCTCGCCTCACATTTAATTTTACCCGCGTATTTTCCCGCGTATTCTCGTCAATATCTAATGAAGGTACGGGAACGATTATTAACTTCGTTTAGGTACATATTATAAGTATATATGTATATTGCTGTTTTTTTTGTTCCGAATAAAAATACAGAATTAAGAACAATAGAATAGATTCGCGGGTTTAATGTTTGATAACACGATGAAAATAGAAGCTATCAAGGTATTTTTAACCGACTTCAAACAGGAGGAGGTTTACAATTCGACGGTATGTTTTTTTTTTTATTATTTTTTTTTTGTGTGTTTGTTACGCGATTACTCCGCCAATTATGAATGGATTTCGATGATTCTTTTTTTGATTGGTAGGTCATACTTCAGAGGTGGTCCCATATAAATTTTATCGAAATTCATTCAGCACTTTTTGAAAAAAATAGCAAAAACAAAAAAATATATAAATTTAATCTTTAAATCGGTTCTTGTTTTTGTTGTAACCGACTTTCTAAAGGTGGAGGTTTGTATTCGACTGCTTCACCTACTTCACCCAGGGTTGACTTCCGGCGAGGGAACTCCTCAACGGTGAATAGTACAGACACAAAATTTTGTAAATGGATTTAACCATAATAGCCTGTTCTAAATTCCACCATGACATGGCTGATACACCAAGGAATGACTTCCGGCGAGGGAACTCCTCATCAGAGAATAGGAGAGTCATGAATTTTTTTTGTACATAAATTTAATAGTGATAGCCCGTTTTAAACTTCGTCATGATGTGGCTGCTAGATCATAAATGCTTGTCTTTAAAAACTTTTTAAATTAATTTAATTAAAACTTGTTTTGCACTAAAAAGGGTAAAATAAATTATTTTTCAAAAAAAACTAAACCGACTTCAAAACCACAAATAGGCACTCAAAAGTGATAAATAAATTAATATAATTATCATAAGCGCTACCCACTCATATATTTGAAGTCGGTGCCAGCCAAGTCTAAAAGGTAGTAGATAGATACTACCTACAAGTAGTACTTACTATATACATAGTATTTATCTGCTACCTAATAGACTTGGCTGGCACCGACTTCAAATATATGAGTGGGTAGCGCTTATGATAATTATATTAATTTATTTATCACTTTTGAGTGCCTATTTGTGGTTTTGAAGTCGGTTTAGTTTTTTTTGAAAAATAATTTATTACTAGGTATTATTTGGATTTTGAAAAGTTTCGTGAGTGTTATATTCATAATTGATATAAAACGGCTAAGACTCACTGTAAACGTCGAGATAGAAGTTCTTGCCAGGGAGAAGTTCTTCGTCCCTAGGAAGGTACGTGAGGCCATCGAAATAGGACGACATGCTACTTTCAATCGGAATCAGGGCTCGAGCATTTCACCATCGTGGAAACCGGTTGTCAACAAGATCAACACCAGGACTTTACTCGAGTGCGAAATGGACACAATTAGTGCAGTGTGCTTTGACCCAATGCAGCAGACATTAGTAGCGACAGTGATGATTCACCCACCACCGAGCTTACGAACATCGCCGAGCGGGCGCGAACTCCACCGACGCCGCCCGCCGCCGCGGCTTGATCTCATAACTCCCATAAGAAGGACTTCTAAAATGTCCGAAACCTGGTCGGAGTAATTTCGACGCTTACAGTGAGTCTTAGCCGTTTTATATCAATTAGGTATTATTTCATCCTCTTTGTCTGGCCTTTTTCCGAGGTTGGGAAAATATTAATATAATTCAACAAGAAAATTAAGTTATTAACTAATTGATTTCAACAATAACCATTTGTAATTTTTATTTCTTTTCCGTTTTATGTTTTCAATCATTGCTCTTTTGGTGCTTGTTGTTATAATTACATAGATGTTATTATATGTAAAGAGATATTTATAGATTAGGGTTTTAGAGTGATAGTAATAATAATTTATTTTATTACAAAAAAAACAACTTCAAATCTGATATATCTTTGAAGTCCAAGGTCGAATATCGATGAAATTTTTATGGGACCACGTTGTAGCTACCTATACCAAATATACAAATTATTATTTTTATTGTTTTGTAACTGGTATGTAATAAAGAGTTTTGTAATTGTAATTGTAGTCTGAATTTGGATTTTATGGAAAGAAAAATTGGAATAGTTGCCCAAAAAAATTGAGAAATTCGGGAAAACTGAAAGGACTTTTTCACGCGGGTGAAACCGAGGGGCTCAACTAGTGTTATAATAAAGATCAGTATTCAGTTAAACAAATATGATCATGTTAATCAGTCAATTTGTATTAATTAGGTATTTTCTCGAGCCTGAAGTATTGTGTAATCTTTGTCATCGTTTATTGGTCTATTTGACACAGATTTTTCTTAGCCGCTCAAAGGTTTCGCCTGGCGCGCCATGCCTATTGAAATATAATGCTTAATACTAGCTGCGCCCCGCGGCTTTCCGGGTATAAGCTATATCCATTCCGAATTTCACTCAAATCCGTTCGGCCTTTGCGGCGTGAAGAGGGAACACTTAAACACTAACATACGAACTTTCGCATTAATAATATTACCAAAGAAAACTAAATATTACTACGTAAAGAAGCGACACTACCACCCCCCCCCGCCAATTTGTCGTCACCCGCAATGCATCGATGAAAAAATGGGTAATGCCGTGCTTGCGTCACTCGGTTGTCACCGCTCGCTGCGAATGACTTATGAGTGAGATTCAAATGTTTATTTTATATGTGCGATCAATTGATGTTATTTGAGACGGCAGTTGAGCGGCTGCTCAGACCCGTCTCCCCGATGGTTCACCGAACATCATCTCGAATCACGACTAGGTCGCTTGACGGCATCGCTTTGTTCGGTGCGTGGTATTACAATCCATCCTCTAGAAAGAAAAATAAATATTTTCTTTTTGACTTAACTTAATTTTATGTTTGCTGTTATAAAAAATCTATAGCGGTTTTGTCATAAAAGACATTCATCTTCATAAAATGCAGTTTAAAAATTTTGCTAGATAGGGAAAACCGATGTATTTTTATCTCTATCTTGTTCTCACTAATGACCTTTTTTCTTTCGTCATTGGTAATAACGGCTCCAACACCCTTAACACTAAAATTGTTCTCTGACATAGTTATAAATATAACTGGTAGTGTTCTTTAATTATCCTTTCTTTATATCACAGTGAACTGTGAAGATGTGAAATCCATCAACCCGCACTGGGCCAGCGTGGAAGCAAATAGTATCACTGACACCAGGGATGGCCCACACGAGTGTAGTAGTAGTAGGTATCTCTAAGACAGAAGGCCCGTGTCCCAGCAATGGGAACAGAATGGGCTGATGATGATGTCGATGGTGTCACAGTAAAATCACTAAATGTTTAAAATCGTTTATATGTTACCTACTCCTCCACAGAATCTATAGGTCAACAAAGGGTTTTCATTTAGTTAACACGTTTCCTTCGCAGTAAATATTCTGCTTCTAAGTTTACTACTTCAGCATTTTTATTGTTATACGGCTATACTCGTACGGTAGTAAAGCGTTGATGTGGTGCTTCCATAAACCCAAGCCTTTATCTAGAATTATGTTGGAGAAAATAATATTATTATAAATTCTATATATTCTATAGTATAATAAAAAACTAGCCAAGTGCGAGTCAGACTCGCGCACGAAGGGTTCCGTACTATTATCTATAAAAAACGGCAAAAAAAGTTCATGTCTGTTGTATGGGAGCCCCCTTAAATATTTATTTTATTCTATGTTTTAGTATTTTTTGTTAAAACAGAAACAGTAATACATCATTTGTGAATTTCAACTGTCTAACTATCATGGTTCATGAGATACAGCCTGGTGACAGGCGGACAGATAGACAGACGGACGGACAGCGGGGTCTTAGTAATAGGGTCCCGTTTTACCCTTTGGGTACGGGACCCTAAAAATGAGAAAATTTAATTAAGAAAGCGAGAGATGAGTGTTTGTGTGTTTCCACTTAGCTTCAGAACGACTGAACAAATTTTGATGAAATTTGTATGTAGTTAGTTACTTTAAGTCCTGGAGTAGGACATAAATGATAGCATCATCTAAAAATGATAGCTTATGGAACAACTATAAACTTAATTGTACGCGGAGGGAGTCGCGTGTATCGACTAGTATCCACATAATGCATAAACTATAAGGAATTCAGGTTTGATTGTTCTAAGTTGTTAGAGTTCTGTAGTAAAAAACAAAACCAATATTTTCTCGTCTCGGCGCTTGATTTTATAATTACCGAACCTTATGACACAGAATACATAATAGTATCTATATTTATGGTCTAAAACAATAAGCGACCCCTTTTTAGAAGGAGAGTGAAAGACAGCTTGTCTCCTGCACCAGTACCGCAACGCATCAATCGAAATTCATCGACAAAGGGCCGGGCAGATGTTCAAGCGGAGATTCAACTGTTGAAAAGGCTGGCAGGTGATGCATAGCAAACGTCTCCAAGCGTATCCCTGCAATATCCTAATTTTGTAATCTTATAGTGTTAAGTTATTATTCAGGCCCAGTCGCGTCTCCCTGATAGTTCACCGACCATTTTTTTATTGCTTATTGGCTGCGTTTGACCACTAAGTCACCTGATGGTAAGCGACGATTCGTTCGACGATCTAGCACGCTTGCCAAGATAGTACCTGTTCACTCGAGACTTGAAGATTACTAGATTGTAGCAATCGGGAAAGATCGACTCTGACAGAGAGTCATCATCATCATCTAATCATCACATTATCCTAAAACACTCGATTAGGTAGCTTGAAGCCATGTGATCGTTCGTGTCTGTGCTTATATTAGTCACCGTTAACGACACCTCATCAATTTTGAAACTGGTAATCAGACATTTTTTAATTTTCCTGTACAGTATCAGTTCTAGGGGCTGTTTTCTTTTTTTATGGAAGTGAATGATGAGACGAGAGAGTTCGCCCGATGGGTAGCGCCACGCCAGCCTATAACAATTGCAGTGCCACCCAGAACTTTTTATACCATAAAAAGCACTCCGTAGCACTGCATTGCGCTCATCACCCCGAGACATTAGATATTAAGTCTCATATGCCCAGTAATTTCGCTGGCTACAATGCCCTTCAAACCGGAACACACACACAGTAATGCTTGCGTAGTACTGCTTGGTGGCAGAATAACTGGCAAAGCTGTGGTACCTACCCAGACGGCCTCCTGCATATATTTTCCAAGAAAGTGAATGAATATATTTCACAGTTTTTCTAATGCCTCATGGCCACTATCCTGATTACGTCCTTGATCCTTTCCTAATGGCTCTACGCCAGGCTCTGATGTAAGAACCTTTTACGATGTATTTGTAAAGATAAACCAATTTTTTATGACATACCCACCTTAACATAATGTTACCCCAAAATAAGCTTTATGGGCTTAGATGTCAATGTAGTTTCGTAGCTATTTCTGGGATATTATTCTATCCATTACATTATACTAATTACACTTTTTCGCTTTGACACTTTTGAGAACATCAGATATGGTCGCGGTTACTGCGTCCTTCTGAAAGACTAAAGAGGGACAACAGAAAAGTTTATAGTACCCTAAGCTCATAAGTGGACTAAGTAGGCTGATGATGACGTCATGATAATGATCCACAGTTTTAGATTTCAAACTTATGAGTGTCTTTTGCATCTGAGGCCAGTGGCAGCGTGGCGCTTATAACCAGGCGCAAAAACGTGGCAATTTCCTTGCTATGTGGCTTTAATGTTTTCATCTGCGTTTGTTCTGCGTGATCTCTCATTCACGCGTCGAGGTCGCAGTAACCATGGCCATGAATAACAAAGTTTATTGGAGTATTTCAAGCGAGGTAGCCTCACACGTGGAGAAAACAAATCTATTGTGATGTGTACAAGTTAATTAGAAAAAAGGAATGCGGGCGCAAGTAGTTGAGGTTTATTGAAACATTAAAAAATAAAACCCTAAGATTTTCAACAATTTAATATTTTCTGACAGAACATTGTCTATTTGACCCTGATTTGACCCATGGAATACCAATGGAGAGCTGGTTAGTCAACCTATTTCGTCATGATATACAACTTACCATGACACAGAAAAAAAACGCGATAAGAAATCGGTAAAAAAAACGCTCTTACAATAGAGCTGCTATAGCTTAGCATACGGCAAATATGTATATTGTATATATGTATATATACACTCGAGAGCAATGAATCCGGGTCACTTAAAGAATGTTAAAAATCTCGGAAACTAAAAATGATAGGTTAATGCAATAAATTGTATTTAATAGACAATGTAATACTCCTTAAATGAAAGTAAAAAAAATATGAGTCACCATACATTTTATTAACACAAAATTACATAAAGAAAAAAACTGCTGATCTCTCCTTAAAACAAAAATAGGAAACATGAAATTTTTGAACTTTATTACGATTTTCTTGAATTTTAATACTTCGTATTGCCTCCTCGTGCTTCCATTACTGCGTTTACGCGGTTTGGCATGCTGTACACCAAGTTCCTTATACGATTTTGGGGAATATTCTCCCATTCCTCTGTGAGAGCAATTTTGAGCTCACGAAGCGTGATTGGGGGAGGGTTTCGTTGTTTTACGCATCTGCCTAGCTCGTCCCAAGCATGCTCGATCGGGTTGATATCCGGGCTGCGCGCTGGCCACTCCATACGAGTAATGTTCATCTCTTGAAGGTAGTCATTCACAATCCTACCTGTATGAGGTCGGGCATTGTCATGCATAAATATAGCATCCTCACCTAAATTGACCATAAATGGACCAACGTGATCATTGAGGATTTCTTCCACATATCTTACGCTAGTTAAAGAGCCGTTTTCTATGATCACCAGCTCTGTGCGACTTTCAGAAGAAATTCCGGCCCACACAAGTACAGACCCACCACCGTAGGCTACTTTTTCTTCGATGCATGCTTGCTTGAATCTTTCCCCTGGTCTTCGATACACTCTGTGTCTTCCATCGTGCTTGTAGAGCATAAATTTTGATTCGTCGGAGAACATAACTTTTGACCAATCTTCAATACTCCAATTTACGTGGCTCTGGGCATATCTTAGTCTCGAAATACGATGCCCACGCTCCAGTTTAGGGCCGTTTGCAGGTCTAAGGGGTTTTAAGTTAGATTCAGCAAGCCGACGTCTTACTGTCCATGCACTTGGGTTACTTCCTCCGAGGCGTCGAAACTGATTGGTGAGTTCAGTTCCTGTGAGAAAGCGATTTCGAAGCATGGTGTTCACCAAGTATCGGTCTTCTCGTGCTGTGGTACACCTGGTTCTGCCCGTTCCTGGTCTGCGTAGGTTAGAACCAGTTTCTTCGTAACGTCGGAGAACTCTTTGTACTGTTGACAGCGACACACCGACAGTCCTGGCTGTATCGCGCTGACTCCGGCCGGTTTCCAGCATTGTAAGTATTCTGGTGCATTCTTCAGGCGTAAGCGACATAATTTCAGCTTGAATAATGAATATAGAGCACTATCAACATGGTTTATGTACCCACATAAATGACAGATTACAAACAAAAGCAAAACCAAATGCTGTAATTTCGTAGTTCCATCTTCGAAAGTGGCCCTTTTTCAAATTTGATTTTTTTATGATATAACTTTACAATAACTAAGAAGTTTTAATACCTTCATTTAAGGAGTATTACATTGTCTATTAAATACAATTTATTGCATTAACCTAGCATTTTTAGTTTCCGAGATTTTTAGGATTCTTTAAGTGACCCGGATTCATTGCTCTCGAGTGTAGTTATATTATATAAACGGCACTACTGCGCTAAAATATTTTACAGTAAGTATATTATTTTTACCACGACGTCTCGGCCAAGTTGCACCGAACGTGATCGAGAAGACTGGAGAATGCGGGTGTCAGCGTCGGGTAGGACAGGACGGAGGAACTACTACCCGGGTAGTTGGTGGCAACGCCCGTCCTCCCCGAAATCGCAAAAATGATTTTATGTACTTTACATTGTCACCAACTACCCGGGTGGTAGTAGGTGACAGCGCCCGTCCTCCCCGAAATCGCAAATATGATTTTATGAACTTTAATTTGATTCGGCTTATTAACGATATGGCATCGCGAGTGCGAATTCCTTCGCGTACTCGTATTCAATACAGAATTTCATGGGTTTGGTGACCGGCTCTGGAGTTTAATATTCTCTGATCTATATAAGCTTTAATATTCTCTGGTCAAAAGAATCTAATGTAAATAGCAATCTGTGCAAGAATGGCGTACTGATTTATTTACAAAGTTAGTCACGCCTTTATTGAGCTGTTTCCTACACCACTATCTTCCATTTCCTAGATTTATTAGTCGCCAAAAGATAATAAATAAAAATTGGGACTTGTTCTAATAACAGCAAAGGAAAAAGTCTATTGAATGACATAAAACATGATGGATATCATGGCGCTGTGCCCGCTTGGAGTATGGCTTTTTTAGTGACTTGGCTAGGAGGTATTTCATCATAATCATCATCATTAAGATCAGCCCATCGCGTTCCCACCGCTGGGACACGGGCCTTCTCTCATGGAGAATATGGGCCATAATCCACCACGCTGGCCTACTGCGGTTTGGTGGATGTCACCGTTTTTAGAACGAGTGTTAAATACGCACATAACTTAAGAAAGTCAGTGGTGCGGGGCCAGCGAGATTTGAACTCGGGTGCGTCGGATCGAAAGTCGCACGTGCCCCCACTATGCCACACTCACTCGAGGAGGTATTTAATTTTCTTATTTTATTTATTAAGGCAATCAACAGCGTTTCAAAATAGTATAGGACATACATATACATGCTGTACTGTGTTTTATATTTTATTTTATAGCGCTCTAACTGTATGTCCAATTATTTATTTATTTTCGTAACATAACAAGTTCGTGCGTCACCAAGGGCCTGTGCTGAAAACCAGCGTTGTGGATTCTTCACAACATTATGCTGAGCACAGACCCTTTTTTGACTGCACTGTACACGGCAGCGATCTCCATACACACGCTGTGACTGTTTTGTTTTTTTTTCTGTCCTGCTGCACATGTGTATGTGCATTGTTTGTTGTGTGCAGTTTTGTCAAAAATAAATTGTTTCTTTCTTTCTTTCTTTCTTTCTGTACAAATAAGACAATTATAGATCACCAAAGTCAAACAAACTTTATATATCAATAAAATATAAATATTTATTCAACAGGACCATTCGCTCTAGTACGTACTAAAGACAGTTCTCAGTATTTATTTAACATTGACTGTGGTAGTTTTATTGTGTTTTTGATTTCGAATAACTGCGAATAGCATATACAAAGTAGAAAAGCACTGATGTGATGCTTTTTTATCGTCCTCATTATATATAATTAGCTTGTGATTCAAGGGCTGGTGCTATTCGATGTCGTTTAACTTTCGCGATATCTGTAAAGTGCTCGTTACTATTCCAATTACGTATAAGTTCTGACATTTTATACCTTTTTTTATGGCGATTGTTTTTAACGTTTTTGCCAGCATCAAGTCAGAAGAGAATAAAACAAAAACAAAAGAGCAACATTTAGAATTCGATGTTTTTGAAACGAAACTAAAATATATTTGAGTTTAGAATTCATAATGTGGTTTTTTTTTAAATGGAAATACAATTATATTAGTCTAGGGAAAGTTTAAAATATTATATTAAATATTTACAGGCTAGAAAAAAATAATATAGTTAATATTATTTATCGTTATAAAAGATAATATTATATCAATTGAAGTAGGGTAGGGATTTTCATAGGATAGCACCTTCCAGTCCTTGATGGGTATATGTCAGTTGTTTTGGTTTATCCATAGAAAAGCAAACTCCTCAATAATTCTCCTCGCCACACCTCGCCATAATTTAGTCAGTTAGCCATAGTTGACAGTTTTTCTCAAAGCCTAATGTGAGTCCAAAGAAAAAGTATTTTTTTTTAATTCGCCCGTTTGTTTGTCTCTAGGATTATTTAGAAAAGTAGGTATTAGAAAGTAGTTTAATCTCAGAATATATTAATTATATTCTCATTATTTTTTTTTAAATATATTTATTCATTTACTTGTCTTTGTGTGAAATGTTACCACAGACATAGATTTCCAATTTCCAATGTAAGATATGAGAAGGTACCATGAAGGTACCGACTGTAGGCGACACAAGGCCCTGAATTTTTAACCTTTTTTATCCTTTTTAACCGACTTGAAAAAGGAGGAGGTTTACAATTCGACGGTATGTTTTTTTTATTGGTAAAACTAGTATTGGTTCCTTTAAGGATAAAAGCTCCATGCGACCGAAGAGAATCTGTACATATCACGAAATGTCATGGTTTTTTCTTTAACCAGAATTTTTATTCCTGCTTGATCTCGAAACAAAAATTTTCATGGTTTCTTTCAAACTGTAATTTTTGCAAATAACTATAGTTTCCGTCATTTTTTACTCCTCCTTCGAAGGAGGAGACTCAAGGCTCCTACAGTCGTATTTATGGAGAGGTGTAAAAAATACCTTTTAAAAGCGCTCCGTCGAGGGTCAAACCCCACAACGAACTCCGGGCACCGCTGGTAAGCGGTGGCGCCGGCTGGGGTCTCATCCCAACATGCGAAGCCGTCGAACGTCCGAGGGCACCAGGGGTCGTCTTCTGCAAACAACATTACACTCAACAGTCTTATAGCACTTTCCAGTCCTTGATAGGTATATGTCAGTTGTTATGGTTTATCCATAGAATAGCAAACTATTTAAATAATTGCATGATGACTCGCAAAAGAATTGTTCTCGAAATATCTAATCCTACTAATATTATAAAAGCGAAAGTTTGTAAGAATGTATGGATGTATGTTTGTTATCTTTCACGCAAAAACTATTGAACGGATATTGATGAAATTTGTTATATAGGTACTTTAGGTCCTGGATTAACACATCGGCTACTTTTTATCCCCGGAAACCGCGGGTGAAACCGCGGGGCGCAGCTAGTTCTGCTCTAGCTCTCTCTCTTTACTAAAATGGTAAATTTTCAGATTGGCTATTCTGCACATGCTATTCTTTGAAAAAAAGTAGGTATAGGCTGAAAGTTAATCTGATCTTACATATTTTATGATCTCTAATGAAACCCGAAAAGTGCTAAAGGTAAATCTTATGAGTCGGGAAATTTGAAATTTATTACTCTAATGGTATTTTTATATATTTTCTATTTTTTCCGTCCGGTTCATAACGGGCACTTTTCGTAATGCACACCATCCAAAACGCAAATTTTCTAATTGGTGCACATCTCAAAACGTGTGATTCTCATAACGCACACTCCCCTTATCGTGCACTGTATGTAATAATTAGTGTTGCTAGGTCCAGTGTGTCAAATTTCGGAATGGATAGTTAAAATACTCGGGATTTTTGTTTACAAATCGGGACAGCTACAATGACAACAATATTTTTTATATTAGTACGTACAAGAAAGAAAACAAATAAACAAGCAAACTAGATAAACTTCTTTAAATTATAACAAAATTTAAACGTAACCGTTTTGACTAATAAAATCAAATCATAATCATTCTCACCTTGCAAGTTGCAAGTTTGTGTCTTCTTTTATCTAAATTTTGCAGGACATATGGCGTCCCGTTTGAAATTTGGTATGTAGGTACGTAGTAATATTTAGTTTTCTTTGATGTAGATTAGGTCCAGGAAAAGAATGACACGTGTATGGCTACTTGTCGTAGTTCAAAGTGAACTAAATATAAAAAAATCAATAATAATATGTTTCTAACTTAATTCTTATCGTACTTATCGGGAGCTGTTTTTGCATCAGGCTGTCTTTGAGTATAAGCCTCGGCTGCGGCAGAAAATTTGAACGCTCAAAAATGTTATCAAACTACTGGCTGTGCCCCGCAGTTTCACCCGCGTTCTCCCAGGATAAGTTCTATTCCTGGTTCTAAAAAAACTACTTACCAATATTAATCAATATCTGCTCAATAGTTTTTGCATGATTGAGTAACAAAGATTTATCCATCCATTCGCACAAACTTTCGCATTTATAATATTGATATCGCCGAGCATTACTTACCATTATAGTTTTCAGACAGGCTTACATTACTGTGAGTACTATTTTCAAAATAGCACTGTCTTATTAAATACTGCAGCAAAAGCAGTTTTGGGTTATTTGTTACATTGAATTTGCGGCTTAAATTTTGCATGTTTTTAGTTCTTAAGACGGTATGTTATCAACTCTGCCGTCGGTCGACGATTAGTCGGTCTCAATGATATCTCGACCTCTTGAAACCTGTAACAAAACATAAGTAGTGCATTAATTTTGTTTTGTTATGTACTTCCTACCTAACTACTTGACTAGGGCAATTACCTATTGTGCATATGAGATTTAATGCAGTGCTACGGAGTACTTCTTACCGTATTAAAAGTTCTGGGTGCCACTGTGATTGTTACGGGCAGGCGTGGCGCTTACCATCAGGCAAACGAGTTGCTCGTCTCAATACTCAGTTCCATAAAAAATACTTATTTCTAATATCTACACTTTCAATAAAACTGTAACGAAGGAAATGTTGGCGATTTTGGCACACGGGTTGATTCCGCGCAAGGCTTGCTGGCTGGTGAAATAAATTATCTTGTCTGTAGAAATTTGGATTTATTGCTCTGATAGAAATATTAACAGTTTTTACATTAAAAAGATGTCCGTATGCTGGTCAATTAGGGGTGTTGGTGGATGAGAGAGACGACGAATTTTCTTCTCTCTTTCGTGTCACGTTGATAGATGTGATGATGTAGATGCGAGAGTCAATGTCTGAGTGACAGTGACGTAAACTCGTAGATGATGTTACGATAATGGCACTAACTTCGTGGGGACAAACAACGAACTTAAAAGAATGCTTAAATCATGCCATCAGCCTGTCAGTGAGTTCGCGTTGAGCGATGAGGCGGTATTTTCGAGGCAGGTATTAAATCAGCAAAACATCATTTAAAAAGAATAGTAGGAAACACCAGCTTAACTTTTGAGGAAATTACTACATTTTTCTGCCAAATAGAGGCAATTTTAAATTCACGTCCGTTGACACTGTTGTCAGCGGATCCTTCAGATTTGTCACCCCTCACACCTGGTCATTTTCTTGTTGGGCGGCCTTTGGCGTCATTGCCATCACCGACGACCGAGAAGCTCTCAATCAATCGGTACCAGCTTCTAGAGCGACTGAGGCAAGCATTTTGGAACCGGTGGAACAACGAATACATCTGTGAGCTATAACAGGACACATGGCGAACTAAGGATCGATCGCTTAGTCCAGGAGATCGCATGGAACATTCCGCTTCTGCCAAGTAGCCAACTGGCACATAAGAAAAATAATATTATCAAAAACAAACATAAAATATTGTAACAAAAGTTCTAAAAAATATGCTCCTCTTCTTGCCGTATCTTCTGAGTAGTGGTTCTTTTTCCGATACGGTGGTAGAGTCATTGTAATAATTGACGTTCATAAGTGCGTCTGTGACGACAAAATTGAAATAAAGAACTTTTGATTTGATTTGATTTGCCAACCACAGCTTTTGTAATAGCAATTTCGGAATAATATGGATGCAGATAACAAACCTAGGGGATCAAAAATATGAAATGCAGCAGAAAGTATAGCTCGTTTAGTGGTCAAGTGAGGAATATCAAGGTATAGTGTCCTATTTATTCCATCTACCCCTCCTTATCTCAAAGAACGTTTTGAGTTTCTCCATCATTCCAAACCTCGTTCCCTTCGTTCCTCAGATACCCTTCAGCTCAAAACTCCTGTCCATTTGTCAACTTTCTACGACAAATCTTTCACCATACAATCTGTTCGTCTGTGGAATGCATTGCCTGTAGAAATTAGACATGCCAAGTCCATTGCCATTTTTAAGAATATGGTGAAGAAACGTTACTTGTCCAATAACAGCTTAATGACATTGTATCGTATTTATGTATTAATTTTATGTTATCTATTTATAGTAGGTATTTGATATATTTATATTTGTTTTATTTTAATAGTATATCATATTTACATATAGTTGGAGTTTTATAATGTACACCATACTGACCGCATTATTTGTTTTGAAATTCCTTTCCATCCAAAGGTTGCCTGTAAGAAATTGCGCATAGCGATAAGGCCGCCCATTGTACTTACTGTTTATTAACTTTGTTAACTGTTGTTTTTCCTGTGTGTTTGGTTGCGGTTCATTTGGTGCGGTACTCAATAGTACCTGACTAGGCATCGCCACAGAACAGGACACAGGATCAGGTAAGTTTGTAAGTTTGTGTATAGTATTTGTAGTTGTAGTAGATTGTAGTACCTTTGTAGTATCAGTGTTTTGTATTGTATTAGTAGTTGGTTGTTTGTTATTATTGTAATTTTGTATGTGTAATAATGTGTTATGTTTTCTTCTGCAGGTTCTACGGTTGCCCATCTTGCAGTTCGAGCGATGGTGACCGGGGTGAAACAGAACACAGCTTGTCATAGACTTAAATTTCTGACATTCGTAGCCGATGGCCTTGTTTGCATAAAACACAGTGATAATTATTGGAGCTTGTATTTTCACTAGAAGAAGACACAAGTGTTGTTTGTTTGTTAAAAGATTTTTTATAATCTAATTTTAAATCACCTTTACTAAATTGTATTGTCTCGAGAACATCGGCGCGATTGCGCAAGAATCGAAACAAATTGTCTAAATTAGGCGAAGATGAGGAAAGTGTTCCCTTGTACTCTTTCCATTTGCGACCTGTGGCGCCATCTAGTTTCATAGCCATCATGAAAATGATCAATGTGTCCCAATGTTGAGTGGGTTCATCGAGGGAGCTTAGAGCCCGCAGATTCTTTGAGATATGATCAATTAATTGTCTTGAAATGAATTAAAAGATTCCTTAGTAAGTTGATCAAAACAAAACGATGACCTTAAATGGTTGTTTATTAAAATTTTCTTGTTGTTGTACCATTTAGTAAGTCCCAAGCGACCTGATAATTCTCAGAAGTACATTCAATTGAATTAATTACAGTAGCAGCACCCGCCTTTAATGATGATCTTAAATAGTGAAATTTACTAATCAGTGGAATTTTGCTGTTTTGATGAATAAGAGAATCAAAGGTGTCGCGAAATTCAAGCCATCGCAAATGATTGCCATCAGAAGAAGGAAGAGAAATTGAAGGCAATTTTATTTGATTAATCAATGAGGCAGATTTAATAGTGTCGTTGGCATTCGACAAGCACGATGGGTTATTTCTGCTTAATGCACTTGATACTATCTCATTCCCAACTGAAATTAGAGTGGAAAATGTACTTTCAATTTTGTCCTGTTCATCGAGCCTCCTCAGCTTGTAGTGAAACGCTTAGCGATGGTTACAGCTTTTATTTAAGTACTAGTTATAGTCACGATAACAACTATAGCAGTTGTTATCGTGACTATAACTAGGTAGTATTTCACCATCGCCAAGCAAATTTGGCACCACATAGGTAGTAGTCATTTAAGCTTAACGTCACATCTTCACGTCTGAATAAGGCTGGCGCGGCGGCTAATTCGGCCGAGCAGCTCAAGCGGCGGAAATATGCTAACCTCGGTAGCGGTTACATATTTGAGCCGTTTGGCGTGGAGACTTTGGGTCCGTGGGGACCGGGAGCTCATTGTATTTTCAAAAGTCTGTCAGAGCGCCTGATCGATGCGACGCGTGACCAAAATGCTGGGGCTTATTTGGCTCGACGTATCAGTATTGCAATCCAACGGGGCAATACTGCCAGCATCTTGGGTACGCTGCCAACTGGTAGTGGGTTGAAGCATTTGAGCTATCTTTAGGCCTTTAATGGTCTATGCGTTGTCCAATTGCTTCTCCTTGTAAGTAGTTAGTTTAGTTTTAGTAAGTAGAGTGTAGAGTTGTTTTCAGTAATAAAGGCATTCGCCCATATAAAAAACAATAGCTTAATACTGTTCATATATTTTTCCTTTTTGTAATTCTGTTTTCTTTTCTTTCTTGATTTTGTTAGTGTACGACTGTGGTCGTCAAATATGTGTTTTTTCTTTCTTTCTTTCTGTCTTTCAAATAATATTTTATTTTTGTTCGGTGGAGCTTAATGGAATTAAAGTATGGACATTTATCAATTTGGAAACAATAGCCGTGGAGTGAAGTGGCACAAGTCGCCGGCGTCCATGACACCTTTGCTAGATACATATCGAGCTATGAATGGAAAAGTTCACAGATGTACAGCAGAATAGATGTTAGTCCTAAAATTTTATGTGGATAGTAATTATTCGTCTGTTAAAATTGTATGTAAGTATAGGTAATATTTATTTCAATAGCAAAAGGAGGCCGGTAAAATTCGGCAGACTAACAGGATGTTCAACGATTGAGCGGTACCAGAGAGCTGAGTTATGGCAAGAAGTTACCAATAAATACTTGTATTTGATAGTTTTATTGCCCACGTGTTTAATCTTATCGCGATTAGTGGGACCATCCTGTAAACAATTCCTAATAACACACTCTACTGGGCACGTTGAGTAGGTACCCTGAAATATTAGCATAGTTAGTATTCTTTGGTGTTAGTTACTAAATATATGTAGGTATTGAAGGTTTTGTAGAAGATAACTGTTTATAGTTATATATATTATTTTAGTAAAACTTTACAACCGAAGGGTATGTAGACACCTACGACACAAGAATACATTATATTATTCTTAGTGTAGGTTCTGCGCGTCAAGAACATAGTTTCTACGGGGTACTGCACATTAAAATTGTTTTGTAAGGTATAAATGTCGCTTTGAAATGTTAGTATTACTATTTTGGAAATAAATAGATTATTATTAAATATGAGTAAAAAAGTTGTCAAACAAATAGCAATAAAGGCTTATTTTTAACCGACTTCAAAAAAGACCGACCACGAATTAGTTTCTTTTATGTTTTCCTTTACCGGTTCAGAGGAAACGGGTTGTCATTGGTGCAGGGTTGAGTCCTAGCTCGGGTGCGTCGGATGAGGCGCACAAGTTAATCGAATTCACCCAGAATATACATAATTTTGTATATCTCACGCAAATCGAAAATATAATAAAATCTTGGAAACACAATCTCTCCCTTTGGCACTTGTTTGTCTACTGCCCTGTGCACTAAATCTACGTTTGATTGACGATATTCCAAAGGTAACGCGTTCAGTTATAAATCCCACTCTGTGTAGCGGTATAAATATCTTTTGCAAAATCAACGTGCGAAAAAGTCCAAGCACTGACCCTTGGAGAGTTCAGAAACCAATTACCTACGTTATTCAATACGTTTACCGTTAGAAATTAAAAAGTTAGAGAGTAGCCAAACTTTTTGTAAACATGTTATTTTTCACTCTCTACATTTCTATATAATTTTGGTACTTTCATCATCATCAGCCCATCACGTTCCTACTGCTAGGACACGGGCCTTCTCTCACAGAGGGAGTATGGGCCATAATCCACCACGCTGGCCCAGTGCGGGTTGGTGGATGTCACTTATCCTTGAATTTTTGTGATAAATTTTTGTATATGCCGGTTTCCTCACAATGTTTTCCATCACCATTTTTAGAGCTAGTTTTAAATCCGCACATAATTTGAGAATGTGAGTGGTGCCGGGCCAGCGGGATTCGAACTCGAGTGAATCGGATCGAAAGTCGCACGTTCTCCCACTGAGCCACACTGGCTCTCTGAGCCAAACTCGCTTTGGTGCTTTATCTAGCTATATAATTTCATAATGTTAAATCCTAAGCAATCTCTGTAGCATTCGTGGATGCCCAACCAACATCGGTGCGGATTCCGTGAAGAAGGGTTGGTAGCCCATGAGAAGAAACAAAAATAAAAAAGCTTTCTGTGATTGGATTAGAGATACGATAGATTAGAGGATATTAAGTCATTCAAATGCAATCCGGGGCTTCTTTGAAGTCCACTTCAGTCCTGGCAGATGACACGCCTCACGCACTTCTCAATTCAGGTCAACATGTTTATTTTACTCTATCTTTTGATTGAACATTATGACATGTTATTCATACTGGTTCAAACACCTTAATGAATCGAAAACTTAATTAATAAGAGTTGTTATTGAATACCTTTGAACACTGCATTTTCATAGTGACAGCCTCTGTGGTGTAGTAGTTGGGCAGGTGGCTCAAATCTCATACACCACTAAGGCTGCGGGTTCGATTCCCGCGACGGGAGAAATGTTTGTGTACAAAGTCGTGTCTGGGTGTTGTGGGACCATGGTCCTTGTAGTTCCTAGTTCCCTAGATACAGGGAATCCTAGTTAGGGACCAGGATCTACGTATGCGATCGTTAGGCGTAATTATAAATTATTAATTCATATACACACTACTACTACTCTACACTACGTGCTGTGGAGCCTACAGTATCCGTCTACCTCTCCCGCTTGAACCCCGAAACATCAGGGGATGAAGTGTTGAAGTACATCAAAGAAACGCTTCATAGACGGATCCAGGGACAGATAACAATGCGACTGGTGGTAGGTTTGTCGTATGCGAGAGGCCGTCTGGGTGGGTACCACCGCTTTGCCAGTTATTCAGCCGCCGAGCAGTAATGCGCGAGCATTGCTGTGTTCCGGTTTGAAGGGCATTGTAGCCAGCGAAATTACTGGGCATTATGAGACTCAACAGCTAATTGTATCAGGGTGACGAGCGCAGTGCAGCGCCGCGCAGGATTTTGCAAAACAAAGTTCTGGGTGGTGCTGTTATTGTTATGGGCTGGCGTATTACTTACCATCAGGCAAACGTCCAGCTCGTCTCGTCAATCAGTTACAAAAAAAAAAAAGACTGTCGAGGCTGGAGTCGACTAGGACCACTAAATTTCAAGCTCCAAGTTCCAGCGGTGCATAAGGACTGTTCCTGAATTCTGACTTCTGGCCTGTAGGGGTAGTATACCGGAGATACGGGAAAGGAGCGTAATTTTTGAACCCTGTGAAGTAGTGTGTGTGGTTTATTAAATGTAATGCTATATTTTTGTATTTATGTTAGTCTGTAAGGTATATATTCTATTGGCCTCTGTTAATTTTACTTTGATGTACTTTAATATTGAAATAAAGAGTTTAATAATAATTATATACGCTGTAGCATATGACGCGCGCTAATAGTTCGTTTGCATCGCAGTCGTTGACTTAGTACGTTTGTATGCCTTTGATCTTTCGTTTTCCAAACGCGCCGTAGGTCCCGCAAGACGCGCATCTACCCAGTGCGTATAATAAAATGTCATGTCGCGTGTCTGAGATATCCAGCTCGAAGTCGCGTGTGCAAATACGTCCTAATAAGGTGTGCACTGAGGAAGTCGCAGGTAGAGACCTGCGATACCTCTAATCAAGACAATTTATCATACATTTATTGCGAATAATCATCTCTCATTGAGTTACCTGCATTAGGCTAACATTTTAATGTATAACATTTATTTAGATAACACTAGGTACATCGTTTGTCTTACTGAAAGTAAACATTGCTAGATACTTTCGGCGTGAGCACTTAGCGTAATATGCTTTGGTTTACACACAAGCAAGATGTTTTCTGGCAAACGTGTGCGCTGTACACAATAATAATATATTAATATATACACTATTATGTACGGCGTTATTCCACTAGTGTAACTCACTTAGTTTTTATTATTTCTCCAAAATTTGTTTCATATTTTCATTTCTGTACCTCACAAATTCCTATGTACATGTTACTATTAAATAATAAATTAGCTATAAATACTAAGTTCTTAATAAAACCAACATTGTCTACTATTGTAAAAACACAGGCTGATTTTGGGAAGACGCTGTCTTTTGTAACACTGTTTTAATAACTAAAAGGCAGAGTTACAACAACCATACGTAACACATATTTTTTTATGTTACTAGGTAATTAGACGAGCAATTCGTTCGCCTGAGGGGGAAGCGCCACGACTGCACATAACAATTGCAGTGCCACCCAGAACTTTTAATATCATAAAAAGCACTGCGCAGGACTGCATATCATATGTGAACAGAACGAGTGTAATTATGATTTTTACTGTTATTTATATATTATACCAATTGAAACTTATTACCACTAATCACACAAAACCTCCAAAACTAACTTCTGAAAACCACTAGTACGTTCATGTTAGAATGTTGGGCTTTATCGACGGAAGCCGAACCGTCTGACTGTCTAGGCAAGGTCTGCGTATCCCGGCAGTTGGAGACTGGGAGACGGTGAGTCCAGCGACTCAGTCGCTCTGAGTTATTGAACATGACTAGTCACTTTAGTCATGTTTAATAACTCAGAGCCGGGTGGTACACTGACAGATGTTACTTCGTAATTATGATAGAACCAGCTGGTGTGCGCTTCTCGTAGAATAGGGTTTATAGCTGTTCCCCTAGGAACAATTCGATTTCCCAGAATGAAAAATATTACTATAGTCTACTACATGCCTGCGAATTTGTACGCTTTAGTGAAGCATCCAGCTTCCGACCATTTTCCTTCCATCCTAATCCCGCTCCTATCCCGTTGCCATGCCTCTCCTATCTCGTTATCGTCGATGAAACTCCAAAAAAATTATTCCACCCTGTTTTAAAAATGTTGAAACCCTTTTTTGCTCTGCCTTTTTACCTACCGAGTTTCCAAAAGTTAGAGGGTTTATTTGATTTGAGTGATTTTAAAAAGTTGGTAAAACACATATTAGGTATTAGTGTCTTTGGCTTAGTAGGTATATGCAAAAAAACTCTGCCAGCCAACTACGATCCCATTCCTAGAATTGACAAGGTTCGCTGTTGACGGACACGTCAAGGAGGACATCATCATCATCAACATAAAAAAGTATTTTTTAAGTGGTTCGCTCTAATTCATTTCAAATTAATTATAATAAATACTTTTATATAAATGCCTGGTAGTATTTAGTTATTATAGTCAAATTCAAAATTAGTTAGGGAATTTTAAGTTTAGAAAATTTTAATTTTATGTCGAGCCGATTGCCCATTGCTCAAAATTCTCCACACAAATGTTGAAACGATCTAGGATTTCGCGCTTTGGTCAGGAACAGGTTAGCAGCCGCTTACGCAAATAATCACGGTGTATCCCAGTCAAACACCAAAAAAATTGCTTGTATGAGAAATATATTAATACACAGACTTATTTGGTCTGAGTATTACAAGCTACGTAGCTACGTACTGTGCTTCATTTTCCGTCTACAAAAAAGCAATCTCGCACGTTATATTCGTTTCATGTAAATTCACTTGGTTAGACCCCTCTGGAATTCAAGTTGTACCATCTGTTCTCGGTACTCGCTTCCTGGTATGTAGGCGGTCCCAGTAGGCATTCGCACGATGGCCGGTAGGCGAAACATTGTCCGCGCCGTGTTGTTTACCCGATAATAAACTACATGATTTATGAAGAACGCAGTAATTTCACTGATATAGACATGTGTTTGTGTTTATGCGACGACCCGTTTCGGCCGTCTGGGATAGCTTCAGAGGAGTATCTAGGATTGCACAGGGGCAAGATTGTCAAATTACAAGCTTTTATTTAACTTGCAAAGTATGTATGTAACTATATTTGTTCGAGTGGAATCTTGCAAGTTGAATCAGAACCACTTCCTCTTATCCTACGGAGTTGAAATTTTGCATGCTTGTCGAAGTCCAATGACAATGCAATATTATGGTGACAGCCAGCTGGTCTGATGATGGAGACGGAAGGTCGGCAATGGAACTCCTTGACCGATAATCGTAAACTACTTGTGTTTGGGTTCATTTTAATCTGCGGTTCCGATTACGAATTTGTTAAAATCTTATCTTGAAAAATATATTTTTCAACATAAATCTTGTTTTTATTATCTGAATAGTCAGTGACTTAAGAGTCAGTGACAGTAGACATGTTACATGTTTGTAAACTGAATATTGATGCGCCTCAAATCGGATAAATTAAATATTGGCCTTGGCCGAAGTCGGGTAAGGAAAACCGAAGAATCTTCGTTTTTTATTTGGAATAAATCCAAGTAAATAACGAAGCTTCATCGAGTACCTATTTTAATACATAAGCTAATGCTTATAGTAACTGAAATACCTACAGGTCAATTGCTATTAAAATAAAACGAAATCAGGCCAAAAGATGTCAATGCTTACTAAAGATGATGATGTTAATGAGAAGGACCCGAATAAATTACAAAAATTCTTGCCATGCTTTGAACAAAAATGAATCGCTCATTTGTCAAGTGGTTCATAAACAAACAAGGAATTTATGAGTCCATTAGAATCTTATGCTGCTTCTTAAAAAAAGCTAGGCGTTTTATATTTCGTACCACCATTTTATGAAACCTGAAGGAGAACACAAGGAAAAAGAAGGAAATCAGCAATATTTGTCAAAGGCACATTGAAGGCAATAAGACATATAATATTGTGACGTACAACATTTGAACAATTTTATTAAAGCTTACACGGTAAAGCCGTACACTAAGTTCTAGCTTTGATATCTATATAGCAAAGACAAGTGTGCCTTTGCAAAGATTCATATAAAATTAGATCCTATTAAACCTAAATAGATAAGTACATCTAATAATCACATTTTCTCAAACTCCAGTTTGCAGGCCTTGGATCTGGGAGCCCTGGGTGGTTATTAAAGCAGATAGGTGAAAAGCTTTTGCAAATATGTATAATGCAATACAATACAATACAATAAAAAAATGCCTTATTGTAAATCAGACAAAGATAATCAGTAGGTACATGAAAAAAACTTAATAACTAAAGTACAATGGGCGGACTTATCGCTAAAAGTGATCTCTTCCAGTCAAATTTTATAATGTACTTAACTAATAACTAAACTGGTTCAATCTGAAAGCTGCTGTATTCCTATTATTTTTCAAGCGTCGAGTGCCGTAGGCCACGAACTTCTCTACCCTTTTCCATTTACCATTGAATGAGGCCAGGCCTCCCAAGTGACCATCACCGATCTATTTGAAGATTGACAACGGAGTTATATAGCTCTGAATGCTATTTTTCTATATAACATTAATGAAACTACGTCTACGAGAAGAAAAACCGTGGGAGCCTCTGATCTCCATGTAAGCCGGTTTTTAACGTTGCATGTAGAGAGTTTGAGTATTATTTCAAGGTCTCAAATTTCTAAATCGATTTATAAATTGCTCGACAAGTTCATGTTCGTTCAGTTTGATCATCGTTCAGTCCCGGAAACAAGTATTCCACGTGTGTTTCAGACAACTCCTCAATGCGACAGACTTTCCTATTTTCAGTGTTTATGAGCTCGTAAAGTGCGTGATATTATGATAAATTTTTCCATGATATCGGATTTATGGTAGTAGTTGTGGCATTCACACATCCTTTATGAATATTAGTTTTGTAATATTTAGTAGTATACATTAAAAGATAAGGATGTAGATATCAGAAGATGTTGAAGCGTAGTACCTGGGACTCAGGTCTTCAGACCACATTACATATATAGGTACAGTACTACTGTTAGCGACGCGAATAAATAAGACATACTTTGATATGTATTCGACGCGATCATATAGTATACAAATAGGATAGTTCGTTATGTAAATAGTTAGAATATAATAGGAATATTTAGTTACATAATGATAAGGAAAATAGAATAAGTTTATATGAATAAATAAAGAATCCCATTAGATTAGGGCACATTATGTACTATTAGCGTAGGAGTGTTTTTTAATTGTAGACAAAGAAAAATAGAGTGAGCAGGACACACATAGTTCTAAACAGGTTGAAACTTGTCCAGACTTGTTTACGCAAAAAGACAGAGACAGGGATAGGAAAGAGACCTCAAAATGGCTCTTATTGGTCAATGAGAATGTTTAGCGCCTTGTACCTAGCGATAGTTGCTGAGTGTAATTTTAGGATATAAATAGGCAAGAAATCTAGTCGAGCGTCAGTTGATCATTGTACTCACTAGGAAATAAACAGTAAACAGTGGAAAATAAACAGTGGATCAAGAAAAAGCATTTTACTTCCACCCGCCAGCGCCCAGTTCATCAAGTATCGTTGCAGACCGCAACAGTTTGTTGGTCCTTCCAGTAGCCGGATTGGGAAGACTGCAGGGAAGGAGATGCCAATTCTCCGTTCCACCTCGCCGCGCTCACGATCGGAGCGGGCCAAGGAATCTACGGAAACGTCTACTACCGACTGGTCCATGAACACGCCAGCCGAAACAAGTACCAGCGCGTCGACGTCTACAACAGCCGCAAGGAAATCTACCATCGCGTCAACAGTTGCCAGTGGCAGTGCACCGTCCGCGCACTCCGCCGCGACCGGCGCTACCACAAGCACCACGGCACCGACGCCGATCCGAACGCGCGCCGCGACCGCCGCTGCTACGTCGCAGCAGGCACCCGTGCACGCCGCCGCCGCGACCGGCGCTACCGTAAGCGCCCCGGCGCCGACGCCGACTCAATCGCGCGCCCCGACCGCCGCTGCCGCGTCACAGCAGGCACACGCCGCATCCGCTATGCAGGCATCCGCGCACGCCGCCGCCGCGACCGGCGCTACCGCAAGCGCCCCGGCGCCGCCGCCGACTCAGACACGCGCCGCGACCGCCGCTGCCGTATCGCAGCAGGCACATGCCGCATCCGCTATGCAGGCACCCGCGAACCCACCGCAGTTCGCGACACCGATGGACGTCGTTCGACCCGGGACAAGCGACACTGTAATCGCATCTTCGCATCATACGAAGAAGAAGGCTAGCGTAAAACTGAAGAACATTGGAGGATATGAACATCCACCGCACGTATCTTCGGAAACCCTGGTTCCCCAGAATACTGCTACTTCGAGACAAACCAAGAGAATGGAACTTGAAGCGAAACGAGAACTGCAATTAAAACAAATGGAAGTCGCTAGTGCCGCCGCAGCATTGGCTCAAACTGAAATGGAACTCGCTCAATGCCAATCCGAGGAGGAGGTTGAGGAAGAGTTTGAGATAGAACGATCAGCACACGTGGAACGATGGGTGGAGCAGACAGCGACATACCTCGAGGAACCAAAACAGGACGCAGTAAAGAAAAGCGAAATAAAGGAATTGGCAGACGCCATTATTAGCGCCACCAGAATGTCACAGCCAACCACACTCGCCGGACAGTACGCACCGATGAAGTACACTGAACTACCAAACTTCAATGGAGCACATGAGGAGTGGTTGCCCTTCAAGCGGGCGTATGTAGATAGCGTGACACATTTTGATAACATACAGAACATGGCGCGATTAAGAAAAGCAATCCAAGGATTAGCCAAGGAATCAGTTAGAAGCTTATTGTTCGCGACCTCTGATCCCAGCGAAGTAATCGACGCATTAGAAAGGAGGTTCGGAAGACCAGAACAGCTAGTGCAAGCCGAATTAGAAAAGCTGAAGGGACTTCCAAAACTCGGAGACTCGCCCAGGGACATATGCGTGTTCGCCAGCCGAGTGAGCAACGCTGTGAACACAATAAGCGCCTTGAACAAACCGCATTACTTGTATTCAATGGAAGTCAGCAAATGCATAATAGAAAAGCTGTCATCAATACAGCTATACAGATGGCTCGACTTCAATGCACGAAGTAGTGACGAACCCGAACTGGTCAAGTTGAAGAAATTTTTGGAATATGAAGCCGAATTGTGTGGTATGTGCGTACCACCAGAAACAAATAAAAGGAAGGGAAACTCAAGATATCCAGTACATACGACCCAAGAAAACAATGATGATAGAAGCGCATCATCTACACCAAAGAAATTCTGCGTCAACTGCGAAGGAAATCACTGGATCACAGAATGCAAGAAGTTCCAGGAATCCGACGTCAACGAGAAATGGGAAATAGCGAAACAAAAACGCCTTTGTTTCAAATGTTTGCGCCAACGCCACAGAAGGAACAACTGCAAAGGCCAAACTTGCAAGAAGTGCAAGCGACCGCACCACTCGTTGTTACATTCGGATACAGCACATCGAACGATGACGCCGGTGCAGGAAGAAAAGCCCGCGATCTCATCGTGCAATCAAACCACAGACGAGAACGTGTCTAATGTGCTGAAGTCAGTATACGCCGCGGCTGACGGAAAGAAAATATACCTGAAGATGATGCAGGTCGATGTCTACGGACCGAAAGGCTCCACACGCATCCTCGCCCTATTGGATGAAGGGTCGACCGTCTCGTTGATAGACGCAGAGATCGCCATGAGAATCGGAGCCACCGGAGAAAAAGAGTCCCTCGTATTACAAACCGTCGGTGGAAAATTAATCGAAAAGAGAGATTCTCAACGAATGGAAATCAAAATCAAAGGAGCTCATCGCACAGATAAGAGGGCATTGAAAGGCGTCCGTACTGTAGACAATCTGAAGCTATCACCGCAGTACGTCGACAAAGAAACCATAGAAAAATGCAAGCATCTTAGAGATATGAAGAATGAGCTACTATACGATCGAGAGAGGCCTGCTCTGCTCATTGGTCAAGATAACTGGGAGTTAATCGTCTCCAGGAAACTATTGAAAGGCAAGCCAAACGAACCAGTTGCATCACTCACCAGCCTAGGTTGGGTGTTGCATGGCTGCTGCTCCGGAATCACCTCGCCGATAAACTTCATCAACCACTGCAGAACGACAAGTGATGAAGACCAGATGGAAGAATTGATCAAAAGGCATTTCGATTTGGAAGCCATTGGAATTCAGCAGCGACGTCCGAGCAATGACGCCGATGAGAGAGCACTGATGGTCCTCACCAACACCACGAAACGTCAGCCCGATGGAAGATACGAATCAGGACTGATATGGAAAACGGACAACGAGACATTGCCCAACAATTATGTACAAGCTCTCAGCCGATTAAAGGGAATCGAGAACAAGCTAGAAAGAAATGCAACACTGAAAGAGGAATACGGAAAGCAATTGAAGCACCTACTCACTAGTGGGTATGCTGAGGAAGCACCAGCCGATTCTACTCAGGGAAGAACGTTTTACCTGCCACACTTCGCGGTAGTACACCCCACAAAGAAGAAGACTCGCATTGTCTTTGATGCTGCAGCAAAATTTGAAGGCAAGAGCTTGAATGATGCGCTGCTTCCAGGACCAGATCTACTCCAGTCTCTATTTGGAATACTCCTGAGATTCAGACAAGGGCCCGTGGCTGTAGTAGCCGACATAAGGGAAATGTTCCTACAGATTCGCATTCGGAAAGAAGACCGCGACAGCCTAAGATACCTGTGGAGAGAAGATCGCCGTGAGAAACCGAAAGAATATAGAATGACTTCCGTCATCTTCGGAGCGTCATCCTCACCTGCCACGGCTATCTTTGTCAAGAACCTGAACGCCAAAGAACATGAAAAGGAATATCCTGAGGCTGCGAAAGCGATCGTCCGAAACCATTATATGGACGACTATCTTCAAAGCTTCGCGAACGTTGATGAAGCAGCACGAACAGTGAAAGCTGTAGACGAGATACACAAAGCCGCTGGATTTGAATTGAGACAATGGGCCAGCAACAAAGAAAAGGCTCTACATCCAGCAGCGGAAAATGATAAACCACCGAATGAAGTGCGTCTAGGAAACGAAGAAGAAAAGACGCTCGGTTTAAGATGGCTCGTGAAAGAAGATGCATTGGCCTTCAACGTCGGACTAAGGAAAACACCCGACGAAGTAGCAAACGGAGTCCGAGCCCCGACAAAGAGAGAAGTTACAAGTGCAGTAATGTCCACTTTCGACCCAATGGGAATCGTCGCCCCGATCCTCGTCAAAGGCAAACGATTAATCCAAGATATATGGAGAGCCGGAACAAAGTGGGATGATACTATAGAAGAAGAATCCCATCAATTGTGGCTGGAATACATAGAGGACATAAAGACACTGGAAACATTGAGAATCCCAAGGTGTCTGGCACCAACAATGAAAACAGGACAACTTCACACATTTGTCGATGCCAGTGAAACCGCGTACGCTGCCGCTGCGTACTGGAGGTCGATCACAGCAACTGATGAAGTTCACATTATGCTCATAGCAGGAAAAGCCAGAGTGACACCGAACAAACCAGTGTCAATTCCACGTTTGGAGTTGCAAGCCGCCTTGCTAGGAGCAAGACTCGCTGCCTCAATAACTGATGAGACAGATTTGAACATAACAGAACGAGTGTACTGGTCAGACTCAAGCACAGTTCTCCAGTGGATGAAATCGGATCCAAGACGATTTAAAACCTTCGTCGCTCATCGTCTTGCTGAACTCGAAGATCTCACGAAAATACATGAATGGAGATGGGTTCCAACGAAAGAAAACCCTGCAGACGATGCCACGAGAGAAGCTCCCAAGAACTTCAGCAGTAATTCGAGATGGTTTCGAGGCCCTGAGTTTCTTTACTTACCCGAAACAGAATGGCCAACGAAGAAGTTCTGGAAGACTGAACCTACCGGAGAAGAAAAGAATACCGAGACGATAGCCGTGCTGAGAATAGAACCAGTATGGATCCTACCTGATCCAACGAAATTCTCAAGCTGGATGCGCTTGTTACGTGCCACGGCCAGAGTATTTATGTTCATCAGTCTCTGTAAGAGGAAGATATCCGCTACGAACATCGTGCAAAACGAAGATAGCTGGAAACCATATCAGAAAGGAGAGAAGAAAAAGAAGATTTCTCACTCTCACAAGACGGAAAAAGTAGAGAAATGGTCACCAATACCGGAAGAACACCTGCAGACAGCAGAAACGTTCCTCATTCGTCGAAGCCAAGAAGAATCTTTCGAGAGAGACATAGTATTGATCAAGAAGAATTTACCTCTAGAAAGATCCAGTAAATTGAAGAAACTCGACGTATTCATCGACGAAAAGGGCATCTTAAGACTGAACAGCAGAACAGCTAAAATCGAAAACATTGGAAGACGGGAAAAGAAGCTGGCAATACTGGATGGCAGACACAAAATTGCTCACCTGCTAATTGAGCATTATCACCGACACTTTTGCCACGGAAACCACGCGACAGTCATTAACGAGTTGCGACAGAGATTCTGGATTCTGTCTCTACGCAACGCCGTGAAGAAAATATTGCATCAATGTCAATGGTGCCACGTGAGAAAAGCGAAGCCTCAGATGCCTCCGATGGGTGATCTACCAGCTGAACGACTGCAACACGGTACATTTCCGTTCGCCTGCACAGCGGTAGATTACTTCGGTCCCATGTTCGTCACGATCGGCCGCCGGAGAGAGAAAAGATGGGGAGCTCTATTCACATGTCTTACCACGAGAGCGATACACCTGGAACTTGCATCGACCCTCAGCGCCAGCTCCATGATCATGGCGCTACGAAGAATGGCGGCAAGAAGAGGATGCCCTCGTATTGTCTACAGCGACAATGGAACCAACTTTGTCGGCGCAGACCGTGAATTGAAGCTAGAACTTCAGAAAATTCAAGAACTGAAGATCGTCGAGGCGGCAGAACAAGAAGGCATCCGGTGGAAATTTATACCTCCTGGAGCACCAAACATGGGGGGAGCCTGGGAAAGAATGGTGAGAACAGTCAAGGTAGCACTCTCTGCTGTCTTGAACGAAAGAAGCCCACCAGAAGAGGTACTGCACACACTGATGACCGAAGTCGAACACACGGTGAATTCGCGCCCACTCACCCACTTGAGCGCAGACCCACAAGATGAAGAGAGCCTGACGCCTAACCACTTCCTTATTGGGCGTTCCTGCGGCTCGGCAGTTGTGGGAGACTTCAGTGACTCAGACCTCGTCGGAAAACCAAATTGGAAGACAGCGCAGAGGCTCGCAGATCACTTTTGGAAAAGGTGGTTACAAGAGTACCTACCCACTCTCATGCCACGGAAGATCAACGACAGAACCGCTGCAGACCCGCAGCAAGGCGACATCGTCATAGTCGCCGACACGTCGCTACCACGAAACACGTGGCCGCGGGGCGAAGTCATCAGAACTTACGTCGGCCCTGACGGCAGAACGAGAGTCGTGGACGTCCGGACTGCAGGAGGAGTAATGAGGCGGCCCACTTCGCGTCTCATCATCATCGTGCCAGCAGCGTCGCGACCGGAACGAGCAGCGCACGACGGAGCCTGCACTGGGGGGGAGAATGTTAGCGACGCGAATAAATAAGACATACTTTGATATGTATTCGACGCGATCATATAGTATACAAATAGGATAGTTCGTTATGTAAATAGTTAGAATATAATAGGAATATTTAGTTACATAATGATAAGGAAAATAGAATAAGTTTATATGAATAAATAAAGAATCCCATTAGATTAGGGCACATTATGTACTATTAGCGTAGGAGTGTTTTTTAATTGTAGACAAAGAAAAATAGAGTGAGCAGGACACACATAGTTCTAAACAGGTTGAAACTTGTCCAGACTTGTTTACGCAAAAAGACAGAGACAGGGATAGGAAAGAGACCTCAAAATGGCTCTTATTGGTCAATGAGAATGTTTAGCGCCTTGTACCTAGCGATAGTTGCTGAGTGTAATTTTAGGATATAAATAGGCAAGAAATCTAGTCGAGCGTCAGTTGATCATTGTACTCACTAGGAAATAAACAGTAAACAGTGGAAAATAAACAGTGGATCAAGAAAAAGCATTTTACTTCCACCCGCCAGCGCCCAGTTCATCAAGTATCGTTGCAGACCGCAACAACTACAGTAGGTTTACAGTGCTTCTAAAACACAATTTGCATATGTGAGCCATATCTCATCATTATCGGGTGACATTGAAGTTTGGAGGTCAGTAGGCAATATTTTTTACGCTGCGCTTTTGAGATCTCGGTAGATAAGTCTAGTCCATACCACAGAATACTAAGGGACAGAAGCATTACTCCGCAAAGGAATTTAAACAAACAGCGACTCTTGCTTTGACGCAATAAAATTCAATTCAGCTCGCGTGGCGCTGAACACCTACCAGTCATATTAACCTACAGAGCGCCTCTCTTTCTATCGCATAGGTCTTATCTCTTTTGACGCGGCACGTCTAATGACGCGCGACCCGTCGTCGGTGTTCGGCTATGTACTTGTAGCTTCGTACTTACAGTGTGGAGTGCGCTAGGCCTGTCCATACTTTAATGTCATCCAAACATTTACGTCGTGGTCGTCCCGGGCTTTTCTTCCCCGGAATCTTACCCTCAGGGATCAACCTTGGAAATTATACTGGTATTCTCGCGAAAGATGTCCGAAAAAGTCAGCCTCCTGTCTCATAATGGTCGTCAACAATTCTCGGTTACGATTTGACTTTTCGAGTACTTATACGTTCCTATAGTTTCTTGTATCATATCTGCCGTAAGAAAAAATAATTGGGTGTAGCCAGCATACGAATGCAAACCTACTCACGGGCGGCGAAGGCGAATCTCTATATATATATATAATTATACTCATCACATATTACCGTGGATCTTTACCCAGTACAGGGGTAGAGCAAGCTCATTAAGTAGTAATAAGAGTGCTTATTTAATAGAAATCTAATGGAAAACAGCATGATGCTTTCAGAATATCACGCCTTTTTCACGATGAGAAAAATTATAATTACAAATGTATTCGTCGGACCAAAGATGTATTTATCGAAAGAAAAAAAACAGCTTACTACTTATCTATAATTATAACAACAACCTCCGTTATTATAAGTATTTCTTAGCTGTTGATCCAACGATCTCACAATTGTTTTCCAAATTAAATTCAAGCTATTTACAAATTAATGATAAGTATTAGGCAAGGGAATAAAGCTAATTGTTCTCCTTTTGTTTCCCTTTTCTTAAAACGGTGGTATGTAATGAACTTGCGGCGTAATCTTTGTCTTGGTTAATCGACCGAAATTCAAAGGAGGCCTGTTGAATTTATGGTCTCTCGAAACCAAATGGGGCTGGTTGCGAAGAAGGAAGCCCGATATTTCTAACTTTATCCGCACAAAAATTAAACAAAAAGCCACCGAGATAAATTCCTTGTTAAAGTAATTCAAGCCTTGATGAAAGAAAATAAATATAAAATCACCTGAACACCTTAACTTATGGTTAGCTGTCGTCATCCTCTCTATGTATGTACTCCATCGTGGTGGTGACGCGATCTCCAATGACGAAAGAAAACTCTTTTTTTATTCGACCACATTTAGTGACCACATTACATAGGTATAGTGATAGTTATAGACTAAAGAAAAAATGCTAAACGGTAACAGTTATTTGAAGACACCATCTGCTATGTCACTAATGTAAAGGAGCCCATGTTGTTTAGACGAAATTAAAGTATTGACTAGACTAAGCTACCGAGATCTCAAAAGCGCAGCGTGGGATTGCAAAAAATATTGCCTACTGACCTCCAAACTTCAATATGTTAGTCCTACTATTGCTAAAACCATATCAGAAGTAAATATAAAATAAAGTGATTGCTCAAACTATGACTGTCATTTTACATGCATATAACTAAATGATTCAGTTCCCTTGGCAACGTACATAATCATAGTTGCTCAGTTGAATTGTTCTTATGTAACTTATGCCAGATTATTATTTATTCAGCATTTTCAAAATTTTAATTATAGCCCTAAAGCATTCGCAAGCCACGAGTGTGCGACGAGTTCGCAGCATTTCTTCAATATTGTACATTTGCAATCACCCGCGCTAGCGAATCGCAACCAATTCACTTTATCAAAAATTTTAGAGTTATTTATGACCCTTTTGCAGAAAATAATAAAGTAGGTCACTTTCTGTCTGACGATGAGTCAAAAATAGATCCTCCCAACATCCGCGAACTCTAAAACTCGTTGACTCGTTCTTTTATTTAATCTTTAGAGGGTTTGATCATACATGATCATGCCACCATCATAGGCTCACTTCATCTTAAACTCTACCTCTTAGACCTATCTTTACAACGACTCGTTGTTGCCGCTTTCGTTTTCTCTTCAGTAAAAAAACCAAGCAATGTTTCCTCGTTCGAATCCATTCTGCTCACTGCAAAGTAGGTAATAGCTACTCGTATTCTGCTAGTGACAATTCAAAAGACGCCGCGAGAATTCGGCGAATTCGCCGCGTTAACGCGCTTATTGTGATAAGGCTCTTAGAGCCTTGATTTCATTAGCCGATGTAGCTGCGGCCCAAACTGTCGACGGCGCATCATAGCGTAGGCCGCTCTAATGTCAAAGAATCAACATGAAGTTACACACGTTATGAACACGCTTGAAGTAATTTTAAACATCTACGGGAATATACATGACAGACGGCGTGACGCGATGGCGTTCCACGCACATTTCAGCATCATGAAAACCTGTCTATTGTTCAGCATAAACTTATTTATTAATTTCATCCAAATAAACACCAACATTTTAAATAAAGGTATCGAAATTAAATGAGACTATCATATGAGACTTAATATCTGATGCATCGGGTGATGAGCGCAATGCAGTGTCCCCAGTTCTGGGTGGCACTGCATTTTTTATGGGCAAGCGTGGCGCTTACGCATCAGGCGATCGACAAGTTCGTCTTATCAGTCAGTTCCATTAAAAAAACGTATTTTTTTAAATTTGTTATTACCACACTTTTTAACTTTGACAGCAAAGTGGCCTCAGTAGAAGTACGTGCGACTTTCGATCCGACGCACCCAAGTTTGAATGTCGCTGGCACCGCACCACTGACTTTCTTGAGCTATGTGCAGATTTAACACTCACTCTAAAAATGGTGAAGAAACATCGTGAGGAAACCGAATTGCAAAAATTCAATTACATCTTCGACTTGAACGAACTGCACCAACTGGGTCAGCGTGGTGGATTGTGGCCCTTACTCTCTCTATGAGAGAAGGCCCGTGGCCCAGCAGTGGGAACGAAATAATAATAAATACTTCATTGGTCAGAAACAATGTTCACAAATAGCCATGCATCTTATGAAATGGCAACACTATAATTACTTAATTTTAAACTATTTACGTACATATGTACAGTCAGCTGCGCTGATATGTATACACTCTCAAGTTTTCAAATTTATATATACTCATAACTATCAAAACAAGTACATGCAAACATTTTACAAATATATGTAATCATCTTATTTGTCAGAATGCGGTATACAAGTCCCGACCTCGACCCCGTCAAAACTTGGGAGTGTATACATATAAGCGCAGCTGACTGTACTATAAATTCACATAGTGGGAATAAAACATTTAAGTGAATATACAAAAAAGCGAAATGGGCTGATGACGATGACTTTTTAACTTCGCTGCAGTCAACGATAAGAAACGAAATTAGGTATAGTGCTCGTACCTATAATAGTTCTCGCCATTTGCAGCCGTCATCATAACTGATTGTTTGTTATCAGAAGTTCAATTATTGTATAAATTTTTACTGCGCTTCTGCTAGGAATGTTTTAGAAAGTTTAACGTGCCTAGAGTTTAATAGACAAAACAAAATATTACCTATTACAGTAACGAGGCAATGCCTGTTAGGTATAACAGAATCCACTGCGTTTGATTTGCCCACACATGTTTAATACCGTTTTGGAGTTTAGATGACTAATAGCACTACATACCTATTATTATTCGTAGAATAGCAAAGAATAAATAGTAGTGCTAATAACTCCGCTATGCTATGTTCTATGCTATTCTATTCCGTGCCTTTATTGTACACGGACCTTCACAGCAAAGATTGGGTGTGCGAGCCACTCAAGAGCTGAATATCCCGGCTCATAATCTAGTAGGAATATAATGTGACGATGCAATTTGGTATACCTATATACTTAACCAAAACAATCCCAAGCACACCTTTAAATATTTTTTTTATCTTACCATCGCCTTCGTATTATTACGTAAGTAATGATTAGTATTCTTTGCTATTATACAGGATGGTAAAGTTTGTATTTAAACTTTTTTATTTATATAAATATATATATATATATATATATATATATTTATATTATATTATATGTTATATATGCTTTGTTCAAAACACTGGGTTATGTATATAACAAGTTCACTTTTTACAACAACCCACATAAAAGTCCTTGATTAAATTAATAAGCTTTCCGTATGATGGGATTTTACATTACAAAACGAGATAAGTTTGATTGTTCCAAGCTTATCGTTTAATTCATTATTATGTTTCAATTTCTGGTAGAGTAGTAGATACTGATATTTATTTAGGTACTTATTAATGGAGTAAGTTGCGAATAACCACATTCACTAATTGTTAAGTTGGTTATAAATAAGTTTTTTGTTGAAAAATATTTTTTTCAAGACAAGCTTAATAAATAAATTCTTAATCGGAACCGCAAGCAGATTAAAATGAGCCCAAACGACGATTTTACGATTATCAAGTCAAGGAGGTCCATTGCCCACCTTCAGTCTCCATCATCAGATCAGCTGGCTGTCACCATAATATTGCATTGTCATCGGATTTTGACAAGTATGCCAAATTTCAAATCCGTAGAATAAGATGAAGTGGTTCTAATTCAGCTTGCAAGATTCCACCCGGAAAAAATACCTACGTTGCAAGTTAAATAAAAGCTTGTACGAGTAAAAGTGTATTTATTGCTCGCGATTTCGTCCGAACATAAACATAGTTTTTTATTTTAAGATAGTCAAGTCTTGTTCCCTCGCTAAAGATGTTTTGTAGTGAGTATCGCCCACACACTTGAGGTAACCGTTTACCATAAGGCGGAATGCATGCCAGTTTGTCGTCTGGAAGATATCGTTTATTTTCGATAAGGCCACTACTGTGCTTTTAAATTAATTTTAATTTATACCTAAGTTCTATATTTTATTACTTCTGTATGGTTCTGTTGTACCACAGAATACTAAGGGACAGAAGCATCACTCCGCAAAGAAATTTAAACAAATAGCGACTCTTGCTATGACGCAATAAAATTCAATTCAGCTCGCGTAGCGCTGCATACCTACCAGTCATATTAACCTACAGAGCGCTTCTCTTTCTATCGCATAGCTCTTATCTCTTCTAATGCGGCTATGTACTTGTAGCTTCGTACCTACAGTGCAGTACCTAAAGTAGTAAAACCGAATCGTCGTACTCGATACCTTAAGAAGATAAATCGGATATCTCTATTGGATAATTCGGATTGCATATTTGAATGTTAATTTTGCGAAGTGTCGCTGGTTTGGTCTTCAGATAAGAAATAAGATTTGATAAGTCGAAGTCTTTGTATCCTGTTTTTAAATCAATTGACTTAAAATGTAGTGGAAAATGCCTATGTCATATATAACTAAATGATTAAATTTGCATGTCGATGGCGTGCTATTATGGAAGTAAATTTCCTGAAACAAGATGTTCCTGACAGAGCAACAAAGGCATGATTAAGAATTTAAATCGATCATCGTCACCAGAAAAGTCTTAAGGTATAAAAGTGGTGCAATAAAGGGCAAAAAAATTATCAATTTTATGGACTGTAGTGAGAAGTGCAGTTTGACCCCGTGTCCAAGCATAATGACAAAAATTCAAAAATATTGATAATTTTTTGGCAATACGAGTAAATAGGTAAATGCCAATAAATGTGCGCAAAATATCTTTTTTATTTTAATGTAGTTGTTGTTTCTAAGAAACATGTTGCAAAAATAAACGTTTTACTTATATGTCAACAAATCTAAGGTATATTATAGAGATGTAAACAAATATACGAAGATTTTCATATAGGAGATTATTTAACGACTTTACTCTGGAAATTTAATTTTAAACCTTACTTAGACATTTCTAATTTTGTCCAATAATTCCTACCTCACACGTACACAAACTTTCTCATACGCAAAAACTACTCAAACAATCGAAAATCCACGTCAAATTAATTAAAACAAACAACAAAGTACAAGCCGACACGCAGGATCCTAATTAGATAAGTACCTTAAATGAAGATTTGTTTTTGTAAATTACACCAAAGTCAGCAAACACTCAATAAATCACTGTTTTAATTAAAATAAATTACTCGCGAACAAACCATATGTTTTGAAGATGTTTTGAGCATTAGAAATATGTTTTGAAAGTATCGCGCGTATCGCGGGAAGTTGGCGGTGGGATCAAGGGCGGGCGGCCGAACGCTGGGGCGGCTGAGCTCGGACTGAGAGATATCTTCACTTTCTAGAGTGGTATCGCCGTGTGTGCTCTGTAGTGCACAGTCACATCTAACTTGATCTGACGTAGTTTACGTCGCTGATCTTCATTCACGCTACGTCTATACTTATAGTTTCTTAAACAGCTCACACTAAAGCGACCGAAAAGTTCATCATCATCATTATCAGCCCATCACATTCCCACTGATGGGACACGGGCCTTCTCTCTGAGAGATGATTTATTATCGATTAATTATCGAAAATTTATTTCGTTTATTTTCACATATAAGTTGATATGTATGTATATTTAATATAAAATTGTTTTTATAAGCCCTATAAGCTAAGTGTATATCCTACGATACTAGGGTTGGCCACACTCCTACACGAGAGGAGAAGAAGTGTATAAACTACAAATAAATTTGTGTGTGGGTTATTGATATAATATGACACTACATTCTTTTATATCCTACTAATTCTACTAATAATTTAAATCTTTCTTTTTCTCTGTGTGTATGTTTGTTTGTTCCTACTCAGCTCCGTAACGGATGAATGGAAATTTTACGAACGTACTTATTTTAGATCCTGGAATTGGATATAGAATACATTTTATCGATATTTTTATAAAAATACTCGTATAGGTATTAAACAAAACATTAAATTATCGTTCATGATAAATTTTATTGCTGTAGGATAACAATGTTATTTTATGATTATAATTAACAATGAACAATATTTCTATCGGAAAGTAGTAAATGATAAAGAGATATGTAGGTACAAGTGATAGCAAATATTTGTCTGAAAAACAGACACCCAACAACAAAAGTACCTAAACATTATTTTTCATAAACCCCTATATACGAACTCTGTCCATCACAAAGCAACTAACAAACCTGCAAAAATCTAAAAATACTGATTGCAGATATAAAGACAACATAAAATTCATGCATATACAAATATAAATATATATATATATATATATATATATATATATATATATATATATATATATATATATTTATATATATTTATATTTTACTATTATTAACTTTAAATAATATTTATATTTAACGTTGCCCAATTAATTTTATAAATAACAATGTGCTGGTGGAGAAGAAACTGACAAGTCTTAAACACGGACGGAAACTTGTGTGTCTGTCGCTCTTCTATCGACAGCACTTCGGTAAGAATTGCACTAACCGATCCCTTCTTCTCATTTCCACTTAAGGGACTTGCAGGCGAGGAGAGTCGTTTCCCCGGACGTACTTAATGTCCCACCGATCGGTACGAAGCGTTTTGCAGAATCTTTCATCATGCGGACTCCTTAAAGAGTAGAAAACGCTCTATCAGCTTTTTTTTTCCAAATAGCTACAAAGTCTCGAGTGAATAGGCATCTCATGTCATGGGCAACCATGCTCTATCTTCGCTTTCCATCAGGCGAGATGTCATCATACAAGTGCCCATTTACCAATTTAAAAAAATATAAATAGTAGTCGACGCGAACGAAGTAGGGACATTTCTCTCTACAAAAAAAGACTACATCAGCGTTAAACTATAATCCACGTGAACGAAGTCGCAGGCAACAGCAAGTATATAATAAAATCGTAGAACCCAAAAATCTGGACTCCTATAATTTAAGAACTATATTATGTTTAACTGAACCCTGATTCTAATCTAGGCTAATCTGCGAAAAATCTGCTTATCGGGGGGTTCAAAGATAACATTAAAACACGCAAACAAAATTTTTATGGAGTGCACCTGACACGTTGAATATAGATAAACGCTTTTCTTCTGTTTGGTTTGGCGTTACCTGTTTTTTTATGGTTTTGGGTGGGGAGACGAGCAAGTCGTTCACCTGACGGTAAGCGCTATGCCTGCCTATAACAATAGCAATGCCACCCAGATCTGAGTCATTGTTTTGACGTCAGATATTTAGTCTCCTGTGCCCAGTATTTTGCTGGCTACAATCCCCTTCAAACAGAAACACAGTAAGGTAATGCTTGCGCACTACTGCTTGGAGGCAATAACTGGCAAAACGGTGGTCCCTACCCAGATGGCCTCCCCCATACAAGATACCTATCACGAGTACTTACTTACATGGAAAATATTGTCGGTATAGGTTGAAACGGTGTAGCAAATTCTGGCTTTCTCTATTCACGAATGTTACGCCACCGTCCTTTAATCAGACATAGTCGTTCACCTCCAAAATGATCGAAATTTTTTTTCGACTCAGAATCCGTCAGATAACCCTCGCAAACCACATTTCTGGCGTTTATTAGGTTTTTCAAGAGGGTGATTTTGCCAAAACTTTAATGTATGACGAAGTGCCAAACAACGACTTCAACGACAAACAAACTGGTCCAGTTAACAAACGACGACTTGGTGGGGGCATCGGGTGTCTATCAGGAGCATGTTTTCGGCAGTATGTAGGTACACCTGCCATGCCAGTATCAATGTATGCTACTATTTACGGTTGCTGATACACACTGTCTGTCCGCGGCGCTACATCATTTGCGTTCCTCAGAACAGTCGATGGTGTTAAACACCCTACTTTCCACGCAGCCTGCAGAGCAAGGCGCCTTCTGGATGACGACCAAAATTGGGACGAAACTAGCAAAAGCAGTTGTTAGTGATGGCTCACGACGTATGCGCCATTTGCTTGCTTTTGGTGTTTTGGTGTTTTGTAGGCTCTCGAGCCCAGTGCAACTGTGGGAGAAGTATTTACCCCATCTTGCTTGTCTGTTGGCTTAGTGGCCCAATGGTTAAGGTTTCAGGGCGGTATTCCGAAGAAGCAGATAGATAGATAGATAGATAAACACTTTATTATTCACCTTAAAAATAGAGATAAAGTACAATTCAAATGTTTACAGTTTAATTTCCACCTGACAATATAATTTTTCTTCTTTCTAGTTATTTAAAATATCAAGATTTTCGCCTAGTTTGCGCTAATGCAATCAATATCAAAAATAAGTTATGTTTAAGTTTTAAATACGCTATAAGGAGTGTTGAGGGCTAGAGATTGGCTACATTTTTATAATCTTAAATTTTATTAACTTAACCTTCTTATATAGGCACCTAACTTAAACTTAATCAAAGCCAATTTTTATATGTCACTTGCAATGTCATCAATTCCAAATCAAATCAGATCAATTATCGTGTCAGATGTCAATGTCAATTATACAAACATTTTGAACTAACCTAACTTTCGTAATTTTATAAATTTTTAATTTGTTCAGTTAAAATAAATAGTAGAAATGTCGGCGTCTCTAGACTCATCTTTAGACCCAATGGAGGAGATCCGTTTTCGAAAAAAACACGGCGCTATTTGGGCAGAAATGGTAAAAGAAACGCACTTCACATTCGATGAATTAGAACGTAAGTATGTTTGTTCTGTATCTGAGGCAGTACTATTAGGAATTGTGTGACGTAAGTTTGTTATGATTTTGACTAGAGGTATTGGTTCCTCTATGAGCGAGAGAAAATAACAGCTACTTTTTACTGAGAGTTTTGACTCCATCATTGCAAGCAATGAGGATGTAAGAATGTTTGTGATTACAAGCACATAATACTAAGGGACAGAACCATCACTCCGCAAAGAAATTTAAACAAATAGCAACTCTTGCTATGACGCAATAAAATTCAATTCAGCGAGCGTAGCGCTGCATGCCTACCAGTTAAATTAACCTACAGAGCGCCTCTCTTTCTATCGCATAGCTCTTATCACTTCTGACGCGGCACGTGTAACGACGCGCGATCCGCCGTCGGTGTCCGGCTATGTACTTATAGCTTCGTACCTACAGTGCGGAGTGTGCTAGGCCTGTTACAAGGCAAGTTGTAAGTTGTTAGAGGAGAACGCGGTGTTTTAGCAAAAACACCAGCCTTTTAATTCCTAACAAGATGAAACTCTCGAATTCCATTTTATTCCGATTACTAGACTTGGTTATGAGTACTAGTTTACGTAGAAACCTGAAAATACATAGGTAGTTACTAATTTGAGGTTTATAGTTTTATGACCATTTCCTACTGTTATAGAGATAATGGTCATATTCTTCAAAATACAGAAGCGTGATGACAAACCAGCTGCATCCGATTTGATATCAAGGTACTCTTTTCAATTTATAATATATTTTACGATACTGTAGTAAATAAACTGAATATCACTATCACTACATAGTATAAAACAAAGTCGCTTTCTCTGTCCCTATATCCCTATGTATGCTTAAATCTTTAAAACTACGCAACGGATTTTGATGCGGTTTTTTTTAATAGATAGAGTGATTGAAGAGGAAGGTTTATATGTATAATAACCGTGCGAAGCCGGGGCGGATCGCTAGTATTATATATAGGAAAACCCGGCTATTCCTCTTAATATTATAAATGCGTAAGTTTGTTAGTATGGATGTTTGTTACTCAATGATGCATTAACTACTGAACGGATATTGATGAAATTTGGTGTACAGGTACTTTAAGTCCTGGAAAAAGACATAGGCTACTTTTTTACCGAGTTCAAAAAGGAGAAGGTTCTCTATTCGATTGTATTTTTTTTATTATTTATTTTATATTTTTATTTTTTTTATGTTTGTTACCTTAGAACTCCGTCATTTATGTACCGATTTGAAAAAATATTTTTGCGTTGGGTTCAGTATAGCTACGAAGTGGTCCCATATAAATTTCATCGATATTTGACCTTGGACTTCGAAGATACATTGAAGTCGGTTTTTAATTATTTTCTAATAAAATATTGTTATCCCGGGAAGCCGCGGGTGAAACCACGTGGCGCAGCTAGTACGCCAATATATCTGAACATTAAACTAGAATAATAAAATTAATTTGTTGACTTTAGTATTATTGTATTGAGTTACAAGTTAATATATTATATTATATATATCTATTATATATTTTATTTAATATTGTTATATTATATTATATTGTAATCGTTCATAAAAGCGTATTTGATACCTATAGAATATTGTATAGAACTTTCGACTTTGCCTTGAGTTGTAGTACGATTTAGATTCCACATTTTTTTAAAATAAGTAATTATCTTTTAGAAGCATAAAAAAAATCGTAAAAAACATTTCACTTACTTTAGAGCCCACTTCCGAGACGTCTTGCACACTGGTCTGGGTATGACTGACGCGTACATGATGGAGCGGGTGATGGTTGCGCTGGACCGCGGCACGTCCCCCTACGTCACCATGCACACCTTCGCGAAGGCTATGTCACTGTATCTGCGCGGAGATCTAGAAGAGAAGATCGTCTATGCTTTTACAGTAAGCTTTCATGATATTTAGCACATTTAGGTTACCTGTACACATTATCAAAAATATTACGCTGTTATCCCTAAGGTAATTTAATCATTTAATCAATAAAAAATAATTAAAATTCACGACCGTATTGCAAAGTGTTGATGATAGCTCTGTTATTACACAAGTATACATTTTGACAGGCCTTGCGCACTCCGCACTGTAGGTACGAAGCTACAAGTACATAGCCGGACACCGACGGCGGGTCGCGCGTCGTTACACGTGCCGCGTCAGAAGAGATAAGAGCTATGCGATTGAAAGAGAGGCGCTCTGTAGGTTAATATGACTGGCAGGTATGCAGCGCTACAAGAGCTGAATTGAATTTTGTTGCGTCATAGCATGAGTCGCTATTTGTTTAAATTTCTTTGCGGAGTGATGCTTCTGTCCCTTAGTATTCTGTGATTTTGACAAAAAAAACCGACTTCAATGTATCTTCGAAGTCCAAGGTCAAATATTGATGAAATTTATATGGGACTACTTCCTAGCTATACTGAACCCAAAACAAAAGAATTTTCCAAATCGGTTTAAAATGACGGAGTTCTGAGGTAACAAACACAAAAAAAACATACAATCGAATTGAGAACCTTCTCATTTTTTCTGAAGTCTTAAAAAATGCCCGTAAGCACATTCGTTGCGGTATTATTTGTTGAACAACATAAACGAATTTTCATCTACACCTTTGATTGATATTTGCCTGTGGTAGTCACTGGGAAGTCTTTGCTCGACATTGGAGTAAAGCCTGTATTACTCAAATACAAATACAAATACAAATACATATACAAATACATGTATATATATGCCTCCGACATGGCCTAACGATTGTTTTCCTAATAAAATACCCGGCCAAGTGCGAGTTGAACTCGCGCACGAAGGGTTCCGTACCATTATCTTTAAAAACGGCAAAAAGATTTGTTGTATGGGAGCGCCAATAAATGTTTACTTTATTCTGTTTTTTAGTATTTTTTGTTATAGCGGCAACAGAAATACATCGTCTGTGAAAATTTCAACTGTCTAACTCTCACGGCTCATGAGATACAGCCTGGTGACAGACGGACAAACATAAAGACGGACCTTGGAGACTTAGTAATATGACGTTTTACCCTTTGGGTACGGAACCCAAAAAACGACGAGTTAATGTTAGGGGAGATAGTGGCCAAAAATAGATGTATTAAGCGTAAAAAAATAAGGTACATTAGGTCACATACCCTCCGAAGCAACATATAGGTACTTAAGTAATAGTTTTTATTCTTTGATATAAGTACCTATTATATATATAATTATAATGTAACCAAGGCGATAGCGAAAACATTGTTTTGAAGTATGTATATGAAAGGAGTAGATACAAAACTATCGTTTTTAGATTTTTTGTCTGTAAGATGATGCATCATTCAAAACGACTAGATAAATATGATAGATAAAGAATGAGGCCTTTTCATTTTTATATATACTTGTCAAAGTCCGATGACAATACGATATTAGGGTGACAGCCGGCTGAGCTGCCAGTGATCTGATGATGGAGACGGAAGGTGGAAAATGGAACTCCTTGACGGATAATCGTAAACTACTAGTGTTTGGGTTAGTAGTAGTTACTCATTTTAATCTGCTCGCGGTTCCGATTACGAATTTGTTAAAAGCTTGTCTTGAAAAATATATTTTTTGACAAAAATCTTGATTCAAAATGAAAAAAACCTTCCATTGTAGTGCTACGATCTGCTCGGCGAAGGACATCTGAGGAGAGAGACCATGTACCAGCTGATGAAGAAGAGCCTCGCCAAGGCGTCCAGAGACGATGACGTCGAGGAAGCAGTCAAGGCAAGTAGATACTTGAAGTTGCGAGAATTTTGGTGCAGGTAGGTACAGTACATCAAGAGAACTTATAATTAGAATCGATTCAAATAGATTATTCTACACACATCAAGAGTACGCAGAAAAAAGTTTTTAAGTGTACAAAACCAATGGGTTTGCATCAAAATCATATGTTATTTCTTTTATAAGAGCCGACAAAAGTGAGCTTGGACTTTTGTTCGCTAGTTCGTAGTACTATTATTTATTCTCTTTCTACACACTAACATATAGAACGCTCTAGAAAAGTGCGGATTATTTAGTATAAGACTAAAAATATCTTTAACATTTTTTTTAATTTCACTATGAAAGAAATTTCGATATTTTACTGCGAAGCGACTCGTTTGTTGGAATACCTAAAAGGACCGGGCATTCGTTAACAGCCTAAAGCCAGCGCCATCTGTGAGGTCTTAGGTAACTACATCAGATCAGACCACACATACGGGTGCAACCTTTCAACTTGTTTCAGTGGAGTCAGTCTTACGCGAGTTCAGTTCCCTCGTTTAGCGCAAGAGGCCACCTATATAAAATGCATGTAGTTGAGATAATAGTACATTATGGTACTAGTGTGTAATGTTGGTGATTACCGCTGAGGCGCCATTGAGACCCGAGCCGTAAGGTGCGGGTCTTAAGAGAGCCGAGGACGGTAATCATCAATACACACGTGTATCATACGACGTTTTTCAACACACTTGTGAATAAAATAACAATAAAAACTCATTTTATTTATAATCAGTTTTCCTATGCACGCGCATTGCGATCAGCCACAGAATAAAGGGATGAGGTTTTTTTTTATTTTCCGCGCATAGGATTTGCGCCTATTCTGCCACGTACAAAATGGGGAATTTAAAGTATTCTTTTATTACAGAGAAAACAAAATTTATATTTGAGTGAAAGTTTTATTTATTAAACACGTACGAGTTAAAATTATCTAATTAAATAAGAAGTTGCATGGAATGAGCAAGCAATAGAACATTAATTTATTTGTTCTATTAAATTCTTTTTTTGAATAAAATCTTTTTTAAGAACAAAGCACCTCAATCAATAAAATTAAAAAAAAACTAACTCACTAGTGAGTTATGGCAATGAAAAAGTCACAGTTTGATTATGGGTGTCATCCTGTGCCATTGAGGCATTGAGGTCTTACCTCAATGCATTGAGGTCATTCCTCAATGTGCTGTGCCTAAACTTGCGGTGACCATAGAGCCACTTTATGAGCAAGTGTGTTGAAAATAAAATTATAATTATTACAAAAAAGAACTTGGATTAATTTATGGACAGTACAATTAACTGTTTACCTACCTTATGTTTTGTGACCAACTAGCTGCGCCCTGCGGTTTCACCCGCGGTTTCCCGGGATAAAAAGTAGCCTATGTGTTATTCTGATGTGTAAGCTATATTATTGTAAAGTGTCATCAAAATCCATTCAGTAGTTTTTGCGTGAAAGAGTAACAAAGGTACATCCATACATCCATTCTTACAAACTTTCGCGTTTATAATATTCGTAGGAAGATAGACAGTTGCTTACTAGACAGTGCAATTGTTATGGGCAGGCGTGGCGCATATCATCAGGCGAACGACTTGCTGGTCTCATCACTTAACCGTTTTAGTCTCTTTAAAAATAATGTACCAATAATAATTATACTCATGACGATCTCCTGACTACTACCCTCTACCGAAAAGCGACCGAACTACTAACAAATACATACTTCTGTAGCTACTGTTGCTGTGGAACGGAATACGCTAACATAAACGAAAAGCTTGAACTCTTATTTCAGTTTCACGTAGGTCTTAGAGATCCCACAGATGGCGCCGGCTGTAACCAACCGCACTTTAACCAAGATTTATTTGTATATCAATAATATTCGACCTGAAATTTCTCCATCAATCTAAATAAATAAATACGCCCATCGATCACATACATAGATCCTGGGATACCCTGTATCTAGAGAACCAGGAACTATGAGGACAATCATGGCCCCACAACACCCAGATACGAAACAAATGCTTGCGTTTTTTTTTCTGTGCTCAAACATATGTCCCGTCGCAGGAATCGAACCCGCAACCTCGGTGGCGTATGAGATTTGAGCCAACCTGCCCATCCACTACACCACAGAGGCCTTCAAACTCAATGGTTCAATGACTCAATGACTCAATAGTGCATTTTGTAGATCCTTTTTTTATGTAATTATGTTAGGAACTTGCTACATGGAATTAGTTTCGCTAGACGGTTGGGTCAATCTGACTAAACCACGATGACGTTTGTCTAGCGAAGCGAGATTTACGCACTTTGGCACGTATTATCAGAAGATTCGTCACTCTGCAGCCCTAACTACCGGTAGTCTGGGCCCTGCTCCGCTGCCGGCGGCTTTTTAGGTTTGTAATATTTTTTATTTTTTTTACACTTACTAGATATATTTTGCCACTATCTCGCCTGATGTGAAGCGATGATGTGGCCTAAGATAAAGCACATAGATCTAGAGAGAGACGGCAGTTGAGCGGCTGCTCAGACCCGTCTCCCCGATGGTTCACCGAATATAGAAGTATCACAAAAGCTTTATGATTAAAAATATACATGTAAATAATAATAAGGTTTTGGTGATTGTTACACATTGAAAATTTTTAGACGGATTTATTGCGCATATTTTACATTATTTAATGTCCTCAGTCCTGACGTTACGAACAATTTTCAGCGTTCGTGGTAACAATGACCAATGAATCCGTTAAAGTTTTTGATTTACTTTGTAGGAATGGTTACCTACAAATATGTTTCTACTTATTTGATAAACTACATAGGTTATTGAAGCCAACAAGGTGATAATGCAAAGTTAAAAACTCTTGTTTATGTCGTCCCGTACGTTTCTGTTCGTCACGTATCGACAGGATACGCTTATAATTGAATCAACACGAACGTCAAACTACTCCGTGATTACTTTAGCTTCATTAGATTCCAGTAGATTGGCTCTCACATCGCGTTAAACTAATTCAGGGGTGTACTATGAGCGCAATATCGGTTAGTTTATCCTAGTGGTAGTTCCAGTGAGCGCTATATTGTTAGTCTGTTACTGTGCTGTTCCAGTTACACAACTTGTGACACGAAACTGATTTAAATGTATTACTTGGCAATTCGTTGAGTGAGTGGAATACGCCGTACGCGTAACATAGAGGTCAGTAGTATGGTAACAAACATTTTCGTAATATGATATCAATTACGAATTTTCGAAATAACCGATAACTATTTTGACCTTAAAACCACTTGACCTTTATGAACCTGTACCTTAACTTTATAAAAAAAGCTAGATTAAATATTATTTGATAGATTAAAAAAATAGTTTTATAAATACAACATATTAATCGCTGCTTGAAGAACCACCGAGATGATTGACTCAGTGACACGTCTTAGACTTAATGTTCAGACTATCATTACAACGATAAAGACTTAGTAAGTGATGTGTCGGGGTGATGAGCGCAATACATTGCTACGCAGTGCACTTGTTATGAGCAGGCGTGACGCTTACCATCAGGCGCTTGACTTGCTCGTCTCATCACTCGGTTCCATAAAGAAACTGTTTCGTTAAAAGGTTACAAACGTGACTCACGGAGCGAATAGGTTTGTGCTGAAAGCATTTCATTAATCTCGAATGGACCAGTGCAGCGTCTACTTCATTATTAGCATTTCTTGATCATTACGTAGGGGCAAGATACTTATGACGTGTTGGAAAATTACTGTTAATTCTTTCGTGAAAAGTCTATTTTAATTCTTGCATATTGAGTTATTTTGTGAATTAAAACTTGTCATAGTATAAATGAAGGCACGTGCGACTTTCGATCCGACGCACCCGAGTTCGACTCCACTGGCCCTGCGGGGCCAGCGGAATTAGTGGGAAGAAAATCAGTGGTGCTCCACTGATTTTCTTCAGTCATGTGCGGATTCAACACTCGTTCTAAAAACGATGAAAGAGAACATCGTGAGGAAACCGACATGTCCAAGAATTTATCACAAAAATTTAAGGACATGTGGCATCTACCAACTTGCACTGGGCCAGCGTGGTGGATTATGGCCCTCTCTATGAGAGAAGGCCCGTATCGCAGCAGTGGGAATGTGATGAGCTGATGATGATGATGATAGTATAAATCCAAAGTCATCGCTAGTTGTAGGACAATAGATACTAATAGCGACTAGATATATGGTAATCATTTGAAAACGGGAAAAACATGTGCAAAATCCTTCCTACTAATATTGTAAATGCGAATGTTTGTGATGATGGATGGATGGATGAATGGATGTTTGTTACTCAATCACGCCATAACGAATGATCGGATTTTGATGAAAATTGGTACTTTTGGTCTTGGAAAAGCAAATAAGCTCGCTTCAAGCGATAAGACCGCCCAATGTACTACCATAGTTAAGGACTGTGTTATTGTCTATTTCTATAATTTGGTCTACAATAAAGAGTTTTTCTATTCTATTCTATTCTATAAGCTACTTTTTATCCCGGAAAACCGTGGGTGAAACAGCGGGGCGCAGCTAGTTAGTACTAAAGTAATTTTTTTTCGACGACTTGCTGCATGCTGACGTCGTCTTGTCACTTAGTACCATTGTATTGAGTGATGAGACGAGCAATTCGTTCGTCTGATGGTAAGCGCCATGCCTGCCCATAACAATTGCAGTGCAACCCAGAACTTTTAATACCATAAAAAGCACTGCGTAACACTGCATTGCGCTCACCACCCCGAGACATCAGATATTAACTCATATGCCCAGTAATTTCGCTGGCTGCAATGCCCTTTAAACCGGACCACAGTAATGTTGCGCACTACTGCTTGGCGGCAGAATAACTGGAAAACTGTTGTACCTATCCAGATGGCCTCCTGCATACGAGAGACCTACCACGGGTAAAATAGTAACATAGCCAGTGACTGCCTCGATCTAAATACAACTCTTACACTACGGCTGGACAAGGACACAGAGTTGAAGGACAGACAACCCTATCAAAACAACGATGACTCACGCAGAGAAGAGAACGCTAGGACCTGTTGCATGTGTGATATGTTGCATGTGTGATATGTGTGACATGTGTGTCGGATATTTCATTGCGTCTTGTTTAGGAACAACAAGCTTGTTTTCTACCCCCGACGCAAAAAGAAGTGTTATAAATTTGACCAGTATGTGTGTCTGTCTGTGGCACCGTAGCTCTTATTAACCGCCGACGCAAATTTAATTATTTATTTAATCTTTATTTCTGGCAACATTAAAATAAGTCACAGATGTTATTTACTTATACTATGGCCCATATAAATATATACCTTAGAACTAACATACATATAATTTATATTAAAATATGTTTATGTGACACGTTTTGTCGGCGACGTGTGCAACGTGTGTACGCAACTGCGCGGTGTCAGCTTGCGGTGTCAGCGGTGACGCTTGCAGCTTGTCCTCTGAATCGTCGAAACACGACACCCTTTGGTCAGAATTCCTCACACATGTAGGTTGACAAAAAAAAAGGAGGGGTGTTATAATTTGACCACTGTGTGTGTCTGTCTGTGGCAGCCAGCTCCTAATCGGGGCAGCCGATTTAGATGCGGATTTTTCTGAAAGCAGGTTTACTGGTGGTGGCTTATACATGTTTTATCGAAATCGGTTCTTTTTTAAGTTTTATAGATTTTGTGACAGAGGTTTTGTAATTTTTATATAATATATAGACGACAATTAATCATTTTGGCTCTTAAGAACACTCTTCTTTTACGCACAACGGAACGGAGTAGATATAGGTATGCGTTAGGGGTAGGAGGAAGTTTTGTATGTATGTCTGTGCACATATCTGTTGCCCATTTATTGTCATTGATGTACCTTAGTCATTGATTTACCCAAATAGTTTTTAGCCGACTTCAAAAAAGGAGATTGTTCTCTATTCAATTGTTTTTTTTATTGTTATTTTCTTTTTTTATGTTTGTTACCTCAGAACTCCATAATTTAAGAACCTTTTGCAAAGATTTGCAAAATTCTTTTTGCGTTGTGTTCAGTATAGCTACGAAGTGGTCCCATATAAATTTAATCGATATTTGACCTTGGACTTCGAAGATTAATCGGTTTTTGTTTATTTTCTCAAAATTAATTATTTAGCATCGTACCGTACATACAGCTGCAAAAACGTAGCAGCTTAAATATCGCAGAATAAATATATAGATGACGATAAAGTTGGCCAATGCGTATAAGCTCTTATGCTCAATATATCACGGGTCGCGACTCGACCACCCATTGCTATCACCCACTGATGCCTCTTCATTTTGGTCGCGTCATATCGACACTCATAGGTTTTCTCCTGGTATCCATGTACCCCACAGTTAAACCAAACAGCTGAAGTATATAATAAGTAAATTAACTAATAAATATTTACCTAATAATGTATTATTTCTTTATTAAAAAATCATATTGCTACCGAGGTTAGCATAATGCTCGGTCGAATTAACAGCACATCATCGTCAGAAAAACGTCAAACACTAGAAATTCCAAATGGCAAAAAATTTGGGTCTAACTGTCATTTTTGCCAACGTCACGCATAAGATTATTTGGTTTAAGAATAGCACCAATATGGCGCTGGCTGGTAAAACTTGGTGGATGATATCTATAAAGCTGTAAATATTAGTGATACTATCGCTACTTCCAGATTAGACATAGAGATGAACTCTCTATTGACACACTTTGATTCTTCTGATTGGATCAGAAAACTTACTGGTATTTTAAAAATGACCCTGTACTAGCTCTTGCCAGCAACTTTCGAATGAATTTTCATTTCACGGTTTTATACCTACTCTTCAAGATGGAATTTCAAAAATCAAAATTTTATTTTCACAAAATTTTGTCATTTTCTAGAATATTTTCTACAAACAAGATTTAATTAGAAACAATAGAGCCAGCTGCTTTAGTGTTGCCTGTCTGTCAGTCAGTGTATCACGGAAGTATTTTATATTTATAGATTAAGGGAATATTAGATATTTAATACCCCCAGTTTGTATCCGTATCTTTAGGGTAGTATTTTTCTGAAAAATAATATAATAATTGACGTTCATAAATGCGTCTGTGATACCCAAATTTCAATGCATTTAAATATAATTTGAATTTATGTATTGAGTACTTACCTCTTTTCCAGGAACTTGTGGACATTATCCTTAAGCGTATAGACGTGGATCTAGACGGGGTAGTCAACTTCAGCGACTTCCGCGCGTCTGTGATCAAGACGCCGCAGCTGCTTGAACTCCTCGGATACTGCTTCCCTGAGAGACCAGCTGTCTACGCCTTCATCGCTACATGGTGTCCATCTTGGGGCAAAATGTAGTCACTTTTTAGTAGAAAAAACGATGTTTTGCTAAGCAAGTGTTAGATGTCTGGATAATAAGTCCAAGGAGACAATTATACCTGACCTTTTAAAGCCGAATATGAAACTATATTTTACGTAACATTATATTCGCAAGTATTCTAATTAAATAATTTGCCTACAAAATGTTATCTTATAATTGAGTAAGTAATTGAAGTTTCCAATATTTTTTGCTACAGAAGCGAAATCTGATTTCAATACGTCTTTTGTTAATATTTTAAAAGGAAATAATTATTCCAAGTCACAAAAATAAGCAATTACAATAAAAATTAAAAAGATTATTCTTGATAAAAAATTGCTCAACGCACTGCACCTTTTTTACTAGGTCCACAGCATTTTAATTAATTGACTAATTAATTACTTACAAAATGACAAAAAGAAATTAAATAAATTATTCACAAGATGAATTTTTACGAAGCGCATTTTACACGTTGTTTTAAATATTTATAATCCAGCGGTGTCAAGAAATTTTGACGGCGTTGAGTACATGCCAGAAGATTATAGGTAGTTATTCGATATTGATTACGTTGAGTAAAAAAAAATAAAAATAAATTAAATTAAGTAAAATTTAAGATTTCTCTGTGTTGACTTTTTAAAGGAAATCATTCATTTATAACATAGCTATTTTAAGCCATTAAAGGGCACAAGTTAATTAATTAAAATGTTTCAGCAATTGATTTTATTGTGAACTAGCTGCGCCCTGCGGTTTTACTTGCTGTTTCCGGGGAGAAAAAGTAGCCTATGTGTTAATCCAGGATACAAGCTATCTCTGTTTCGAATTTCACTCAAATCCGTTGAGCCATTACAGCATGAAGAAGAAATAAACACACTTACACACAAACATACAAACTTTCGCATTTATAATATTTGTGTGTTATATTTCGGAAGCTGAGGTAAGTTTTAACTCTTAGCGGTTTCCAATGGCTTTTCTAATAATAATATAGATTAGTGAAACGTTCACAGCTTAAATAATTTTAATACAAAATTAAGTTTTGTGTGTGTTAAGTATTCATTAAGTCTTGTGGATTAGCTTGTGAGTTGCCTACTTGCGTAGTCTCGATGAAATATCCGTGACGAACCAGAAACAGTAATTATTACTATTTTAAATTGCATTCATCATCATCATCATCAACCTATTACGTTACCGCTGTTGGGACAGAGGCCTTTTCTTATAGAGAGAGTATGGGGCATAATCCACCACGCGCTTTCCTCACGATGTTTCCCTTCACGACTTTGAGAGGGAGTGTTAAATCCGCACATGAATCAGAAACACAATGTCGTTGGTGCAGTGCCAGCGGGATTCAAACTCCGGTGCGTAAGTTGTACGAGTTCCCGCTGAGCCACACTAGCTTCAATTAAATTTCAATATCTACGATTTATTTTTCCGTGACGAATGACCTGCATTATTTTTTCAAGAACGAATATCACTCTGCGGTGGCGTCGCGTCGTCTCTTCTCTAGTCTCTAAATAGTATAAAACAGCACTGCTAAGTACACCACAAGAAGGAAACTTTTCCACCTTTGATAAAGTAGAAAAGATTGATCTTAAGTAGAGCGCCTTGGGGAAGGCTTTATGTCCGGCAATAGACTTATAAACACTGCAAGTCGTGTTTTCCTAGTTTACCTTCTACAGCTATTTTTAACAATTAGGGTGCCGGTCCATGCCTACGGACGGATGGCGCAAAAATCATTTGATTTAAAATTTAAAGCAACAGTGAATTTACTATTGTCTTGTTTAAAATTTGGTGGCTGTAACTAAGGAAGCTCAGACAAAGTCCGTATCAGGTAGACAGTCAGCCTTAAAATACATTATAAATAACTAGCTGCGCCCCGCGGTTTCCCGGGATAAAAAGTAGCCTATGTGCTATTCCAAGCCCTAAAGTACCTACATACCAAATTTCAAATCCTAATTATCTATATACTATATAAAATAGTTCAAAATCTAATCTAACGACCTACCTTCGTCGGTATTTCCTTTGAGGTACAACATAGAGTCCTTTAAAAGGGGAATTAATAGAGTCCTTAAGGGTCGGCAACACATAAGCAATGCTGGTGCTGCAGATGTCCATAGGCGACGGTAACCGCTTACCATCAGGCGGGCCGTCTGCTTGATCGGCGACAAATTAAAAAAAAGACGTGTGGCGCTCGGAGACTGCCGCGGTAAAGCTATTGCATAGCATTCGGAGTGGGGGGTGTTAGGTTATTTTCGTTACGGAATTTCTGGATTTGGTCTCCACGCTCAAGGCCCGCGATAGAAGCTATGCAATAGCTTAAAAGTTGGTTTGGTAGTTTTTGCGTAAAAGAGTAACAAACATACATCCATACATTCTTACAAACTTCCCGTTTATAATATTAGTAGGATAGTAGGACTAGCCCCGGTTTCGCACAGATGCAATTTACTAAATTTGGTGACTTTATTAAAAAACAATAAATTTTCTCTACCATACAAAAACTCAACTAGAATGTTCTACACATATTAAATGTTCGTAAAAAATCTAAATGTCGATGAAACTCGTATCAAAATCCGTTCCGTAGTTTAGAAGGAGTAGACGGAGGAACAGAAATGAGAACGCGGACAGCGGAATAATAGTAGGAATCACCTCAAATTTCATCACGACTGGCTGGCTCGCCCAGTCAATTATTAAAACAACGATAAAGTCATAATTACTTGGTCTAAGTTTATTTTCTCAGCAGCAACGAAGGCTTCTTCTAATATAAAAAGGACTTCCTGCACTGACTTATTAAAATTGAGCGCCTCTAAAATATTCCCTGCATTTACATTTGATATTATACGAGATATTATTTGATTTTCATCAAGTTATAGCAACTTCCGAAAAATGTACCAATACATTTTTTGTGTTGGTACATTTTTCGGAGTTGGTTTTACCTGCAGCTTTTCACGAAATAAAATTTTTGCCATATCGAGTTTAGACGAGCGAGTGTTATATTGCGTATTTAACACGGTGAAGGAAAACATCGTGAGGAAACCGGCATGTCCATGAATTTATCGCATAAATTCATAGATATGTGACATCCACCAACCTAAAATCTCTAAGGGGGAAGGCCCGAGTCCTAGCAGTAGGAACGTGATGGGCTGAAGATGATGATGAGTTTAGGCACATAAAACTATATTTTTCAGATATGTATGAATGCTATTACGATACTCGTAAGTTTGAAACACTAGATGGATTTTTAACAGCAAAATATTTCTATCTCTTACGGTTACGTATTTGCCGGATTCCTGTTCAAAAACGTATCCTGTATACCTTATATTTTCTATGAAAAAATCTAGTCTATAAATTGACGGAGTAACTAAAACATGCTGAAGGTTTACTTCTGTGCAGTAACGTAAACGCGAACTACGTATTTATTCCCGTAGAGTAAATCCATCTCTTGTTAAAAACAACATAGTAGCTAATCCCGTGGGATCCCTACCAGGGTAGCAGAACAAGCGAGGATGTTAAAACTGGGACGCCTTGTAATGTCTAGCTCACACACATGTGGCACAAGAACGAATGCAACAGTTTAGGAAAACCTCCTATCTGATGCATGCACCGACCGCCTCAATAATAACAGGTTGGACAATACACATAAGTGGGTCAACAGACCGTACAACATGTAGGGACTCCTTTCATTTACGTTAGTCAATTACTCACTCATGCAACAATGTAAGGACTTCTGTAGGCTACGGTACTAGGATAGCAGAATTGCTAAGAGATGTCTCGTTAAACATTTGCAATATTTTTAACGAGCGTGCTCAGTCATCTAAATAATCGTAGGTACATATGCATCTTTATCAACTGAACTAGTTATGGGCAGGCGTGGGCTTACCATCTGGCAAACAACTTGCTCGTTTCATTACTTAGTACAATTAAAAAATGCTGCTGCTACCTGCACCATCCTCAGTTCTTCGTGATCATGGCGCTTGCAACAGTGCCGAAATATTGAGTTATTAAAATAAATAAAAAGCATGGTCGCGTTTGTAAATTCAGTTAGTCTCTTTGAGAAAGGTACGAAAATAACATCGATGGTAACAAGTTACGAACATGAACAGTACGTAGTTTTCGTTCATTTCTAGTCATTATGATTTGATGAATTTTTAAAAATTTGACATATGAAAATAATTTAATGACAGATTACTGCTTAAATCCTCAGAGGAAGAACACTCATCTGGGCCCTAATTCACTATGACAACTTGGCGATTCCTTGCTTCAAGCTTAGATATTTGGCTGTCTAGTCGAAGGCTTCAAGGAAACCAATTCACTATGATAACTTGACAAAATCACGTCAATTCCTTGCTTCGAAATTACGCCGATTCCTTCATTAATAAACGACATCTACGAAATTTGTTCTCTATGACGCGTCACATATATGAATATATGAATGCGTCATAGAGATGTTGTTTATTAATGAAGGAATCGACGTAATTTCGAAGCAAGGAATTGACGTGATTTTGCCAAGTTATCATAGTGAATTGGGGCCCTGAGCTTAAATCGTATCTTTAAAATTAAAAGATCGTTTCTGCGACTGGGTGAATGCAAAGCTATAGCAAGAAAACTTACTATTAGAGTGAATGTCCTACATAAAAATTGGTGAATATCGCTCAATCTCATAGATGTCAACAATTCTCAATCTAGTTTTTTTAATAATATTAATGTTTTGGATACAGCGTGCTTCTAAATACGTATATATCGTCTAATCTGTCTCGGCTACTAGTTCAGATTAGCCGCACCCGAAATTGTTTGATCTCTGCAAATATACAGACTGTTCAGGTGGTAGTTACTAGTACTTAGCCCGCAGCCACTGAATGCTTGTGATGTTGACTTAGAGAATTACGCCAAATATTAGACTACAAAAGGCAAACATATACTACCTACTACATCAAAATTTGGTCGTAGGAAATCATTTGCAAAGTAACAAAACACTGGTGCGCAGCAGTTACGGCAGTTCAAATAAATATGTAAGCACGTAGAATTTCTTATTTTCGTGCAAAGGCATCATTATAATTTCAACACCAATAAATCCTATCCTACTTCTTACTAATATTATAAACGAGAAAGTTTGTAAGTATGGATGTATGTTTGTTACTCTTTCACGCAAAAACCACTGAACAGATTTTGATGGAATTTGGTATGTAGGTACTTGAGGACTTGGAATAGTACATAGGCTAATTTTTATCCCGGAAACCGCGGGTGAAACCGCGGGGCGCAGCTAGAAATAATAATAAATACGTCCAACGATCACAAACATACATCCTGGCCCCTAACTAGGATTCCCTATATCTAGGGAACCAGGTACTATGAGAACTATTGGTTCAATAACACCCAGACCCAGACACGAAACAAATGCTTGACATTTTTTTTCTTTGCGCAAACTTTTGTCCCGTCGCGGAAATCGAACCCGCAACCTCATTGTATGAGATTTGAGCAAACCTGCCCAACCAGTAGGTACACCAAAGTGGCTATCATAATCGCACGCCTAGGACTTCTTCCGTGGTTGACCTCATTATAGTGATACGAAAATTAAATAAATTTCCAAATTATTATTTCATCATCATCTTCAACACACCAAGTTCCCACTGCTGGGACATGAGCCTTTTCTAATAGGGAGAGAATGGGCCATAATCCACCACGCTCGCTTAGTGCGGGTTGGTGAATGTCACATGTCCTTGAATTTTTGTGATTAATTCTTGGACATGCCGGTTTCTTCACGATGTTTTCCTTCACCGTTTTTGGTGAGTGTTAAATCCACCCATACAGCGGGATTCGAACTGAGCCACACTCGCTCCTATTAAAATGTACCTGCTACATATTCATAAAAAATATTTCACTTACGTACAATATTCTCTCACACTACCCTTATACACACCCACACACCCCAACACGCACACCCTACACTCATACTCTATATTTAGTAGGTAACCTTATTTTTTATGTAACTGTGTGATGAGACGAGCAAGTCCTTCACCTGATGGTAAGCGCCACGCCTGCCCATAACAATTAAATAAAACATAAAATAAATAAATAACGCCCAAAGATCACATCCATAGATCCTGACCCCTAACTAGGATTCCCTGTATCTAGGGAACCAGAAACTATGAGGACCATGGTCCCACAACAACTAGACACAAAACAAATGTTTGCACTTTTATTTTCAGTGATGTATGAGATTTGAGCCAACCTGCCCAACCACTACACCACAGAGGCTGTCAATTTGCAGGTCCACCAAGAATGTTTAATTATCATAAATAGCACTGCGTAGATATGCATTCCGCCCATCACCCCGATTGCAATCATTTCACTGGCTACAATTCCCTTCAAACCGGAACACAGTTATGATCGCGCATTACTGCTTGGCGGCAGAATAACTGGCATTGCTATCATAATTGTTCTACCACTGTTATTTGTAACTGTAAATTTTTGTTTCCTGTTTTGATGTTCAATTCAATTCAATTATAGTATTGAAATGAAATGATATAAATTTATTTGTCTGAAACATGGGTACAGATAAAAATGTTGATATTTGTTAGGTATAGGTTCCATCATGTTCTACCTTTCAGTGTGCAAATATTTATGATAATGAATTGTATTGTGTATTGTATTGTATAATTAGTACTATTGTTCTCAAAAACCTAGGATCTATTCATTTTTCCAGGCGTCCCGCGATACAGGCTCGTACTAGAGTGGGGACATTAGTAACCTTATAGTATGTTCTTAAATTATATAGTAGTATTTACTCGTTCGTTTTTGGCAAATAAAAGTTTTGTATTTTGTTTTTCTTTTGTACAAACTTTCGCATTCATAATATTAGTGTGGTCTAAGAGCGATATATTTTACATTATATAGATATTATTATAACTATCTATCTATTTATATCTATATAAATAAAAATGAATCGCCGAGATGTTTATATTAATGAACGACTGCGCCAAATTGGATAATTCTTTTTTTGTATTCGTTATTGTCAGGACAAGGCTTGTAAAACAAAATTTACCAAAATAGAACAGTTTTTTTTTAATATGGCGGTACTAAGTTCGCCTGGTCTGTTATATAAATATATTACATTGACCAGTGCTTATATCTCTAGCTATAAATTACCTTTTACTCTTTTGGCTTGATGAAGCAAGTTTTCAAACGGGAATGCACTCGCAGAGCATACCAAGCAAACCGCACCCAACTGCTACGGAAATGATAGTAAGATTCAATATTAGCATGAGTCTTGTTCACTTGAATACACTTATAACAAGCAAGTTTAGGTAAACTAAAATTTAAAAAAAGTCCGACACAAAAAACCTATGTAAAGTAAAAAACGGCTGAACCGATTTTGATAAAACATAAGTCTAAGAACCCCCGCTAGAAAACTTGCTTTCAAATAAAAAATATCACATCCATATCGGTTTACCCGTTTAAGAGCTACGGTGCCACAGACAGACACACATAGTGGTCAACTTTTAACACACCACCTTTTCGCGTCGGGGGTTAAAAATGAAAAAATGATGAGACACTTGAAATACCTACATGACATTAATATTAATAATTGATTGTGACATTTAGTAAGAGACGGCCAATTGTTACACTTTTGTTACGTGGTTTTTATTATTCATAATTGTATGTGTGTGTTTCAATAAAGAGTTATTTCATTTCATTTTCATTTTCATTAAGATTATAATTAGAAATGTGTGATTCAAGTTAGGTATATACATTTTATATGTTATTTTTCGAAGAGATTTAACTATAATTATATCAAAGGTTAGGTAACATATAAATACTCAACAGAGTACTAGACGAATCATGCTGAGTGATTCTATATTCATAGATTTTAAGCCAAGATCTGTCACCAATTATAAATTATTTTTCAAAAAAAACTTAAACCGACTTCAAAACCACAAATAGGCACTCAAAAGTGAAAAATAAATTAATATAATTATCATAAGCGCTGCCCACTCATATACTTGAAGTCGGTGCCAGCCAAGTCTATTAGGTAGCAGATAAATACTATGTACATATATAGTAACTATTGTACTACTGTATTGTACTGTATTGTATTGTACTACTTGTAGGTAGTATCTATCTACTACCTTTTAGACTTGGCTGGCACCGACTTCAAGTATATGAGTGGGCAGCGCTTATGATAATTATATTAATTTATTTTTCACTTTTGAGTGCCTATTTGTGGTTTTGAAGTCGGTTTAAGTTTTTTTTGAAAAATAATTTATTTTAACCTTTTTAGTGCAAAACAAGTTTTAATTAAATTAATTTAAAAAGTTTTTAAAGTCAAGCATTTATGATCTAGCAGCCACATCGTGACGAAGTTTAAAACGGGCTATCATAATTAAATTTATGTACAAAAAAAATTCATGACTCTCCTATTCTCTGTTGAGGAGATCCCTCGCCGGAAGTCATTCCTGGGTGTATCAGCCATGTCATGGTGGAATTTAGAACAGGCTATTATGGTTAAATCCATTTACAAAATTTTGTGTCTGTACTATTCACCGTTGAGGAGTTCCCTCGCCGGAAGTCAACCCTGGGTTAAGCATGTGAAGCAGTCGAATACAAACCTCCACCTTTAGAAAGTCGGTTACAACAAAAACAAGAACCGACTTGAAGATTAAACTTATATTTTTTTTTGTTTTCGCTATTTTTTTCAAAAAGTGCTGAATGAATTTCGATAAAATTTATATGGGACCACCTCTGAAGTATGACCTACCAATCAAAAAAAGAATCATCGAAATCCATTCATAATTGGCGGAGTAATCGCGTAACAAAAACACAAAAAAAAAAAAAAACATACCGTCGAATTGTAAACCTCCTCCTTTTTGAAGTCGGTTAAAAATACAATTGCATGACTTCGTTCTCTCAGAGATTCTTAGACATAAGTCTGATGTCGCAAGGCAATGCCGCCACAGATGAGTCAAATATTAGGTCTTAAACCTAAAATCTTTACTTACCAAAATTATAATAATAAAGTTATAGTTAAATGTTGAAACCTATGTTTTTGAACATCTACCTTCTTGTGCCAGACATTCAAATTTTATCGAAATTAATGTCAATCAGCTGTTTTGTTGTCATTGTTTTTATTTTGAAGCAAATTATATTTCCTCTTGCATACCTTTCGTTTCTCGATTGTGATTTGTAACATTAATGGAATATCTGACAAGCAATTAAACTCAGCGCTGCCAGTAATTACTGCAAGTCGATTGAAGCTGAACGCGGCTGACGTCACGGATCTGCATAGCGCTCTGCGTTCATGATATTTAAATGTTTGGATGATTAGAGGTATGACACATAATTAAAAAATAAATATTTTGTAAATAGGCAAATGTAATAAACAAGGAAATAGTAGATAATGGTGATAATAAAAATTTATATTAGTACTAGTTACCACGTGGTTTCACCCGTGTAGGATTCGGTTTATAGTTACTCCCTTGGAAACATAATTAAAAAATAAATATTTCGTAAATAGGCAAATGTAATAAACAAGGAAATAGTAGATAATGGTGATAATAAATATTTATATTAGTACTAGTTACCACGTGGTTTCACCCGTGTAGGATTCGGTTTATAGTTGCTCCCTTGGGAACTGTCAGTTTTTTATTGTTTCTATAATAAGAAACTGTTACTATAAACCGAATACTTTCACCCGTGTAGGATTCATTTTAGAGTTGCTCCCTTGGGAAATGTCAGTTTTTTATTGTTTCTATAATAAGAAACTGTTACTATAAACCGAATACTTTCACCCGTGTAGGATTCACTTTATAGTTGCTCCCTTGGGAACTGTCAGTTTTTTATTGTTTCTATAATAAGAAACTGTTACTATAAACCGAATACTTTCACCCGTGTAGGATTCACTTTATAGTTGCTCCCTTGGGAAATGTCAGTTTTTTATTGTTTCTATAATAAGAAACTGTTACTATAAACCGAATACTTTCACCCGTGTAGGATTCACTTTAGAGTTGCTCCCTTGGGAAATGTCAGTTTTTTATTGTTTCTATAATAAGAAACTGTTACTATAAACCGAATACTTTCACCCGTGTAGGATTCACTTTATAGTTGCTCCCTTGGGAAATGTCAGTTTTTTATTGTTTCTATAATAAGAAACTGTTACTATAAACCGAATACTTTCACCCGTGTAGGATTCACTTTATAGTTGCTCCCTTGGGAAATGTCAGTTTTTTATTGTTTCTATAATAAGAAACTGTTACTATAAACCGAATACTTTCACCCGTGTAGGATTCGGTTTATAGTTGCTCCCTTGGGAAATGTCAGTTTTTTATTGTTTCTATAATAAGAAACTGTTACTATAAACCGAATACTTTCACCCGTGTAGGATTCACTTTATAGTTGCTCCCTTGGGAAATGTCAGTTTTTTATTGTTTCTATAATAAGAAACTGTTACTATAAACCGAAAACTTTCACCCGTGTAGGATTCACTTTATAGTTGCTCCATTGGGAACTGTTAGTTTTTTAGTTATTTATGTTTATACCAGGACTGAAAGTCATTACACCATCTTTCATCAAAATCCGTTCAGCTTTTATGAAGATAAGTGGTAACACACACACACACACACATACACACAGCCACACAATCAGAGAAAGAGACTTTCGCATTTGTACTAGTAGTATGATTTAGAATAGTATAGAAGGAGCAGTTTAAATGTGTGCATGTTTTATCGAACATGCATTAACTTTTTTTTTAATATTCATATGACCAAAGAAGGTAAGGTAACAATATTTTTTTAGATTTGCGGGGAATAGCACGTTGCCTTCACTTTTGTAATAAAAAAATAGTATCTATGAGTACATCTGCAGCAGAACCCCACAGTAAGATGCCGTATGACACTATTCTGTGGAAGTATGCAAAGTAATCTCACGGAGCCGAAGCTACGTTTATGGCCCATACCTCGCTCTATGAGAGAAGGCCCGTGTCCCAGCAGTGGGAACGTGATGGGCTGATGATAATACTTCTATTGCCAAATTTTAGGGACTAATTATATTTATAATTAGTCAAAATTAGCCTAAAATAGACCGCATCGGCTCTTAACATCAGGTGAGACTGCGGTCACATGCACCTATTTACACGTAAAATACTTCTGATTTAATGTCACAAAATTGAATAGAATTTAATAATTTCATAATTATATTTAAAAAAATTCTTTTTTTATGATTAGCACAATAGGCGGTCTTATCGCTAAACAGCGATCTCTTCCAAACCGTATGCTATAGAGAGACAATATTTTATAGACTAGCTGCGCCCTGCGGTTTCACCCGCGGTTTCCCGGAATAAAAAGCCTATGTGTTAATCCAGGGTATAAGCTATCTCCATACCAAATTTCATCAAAATCCATTCAGTAGTTTTTGCGTGAAAGAGTAACAAAGGTTACATCCATACAACCATTCTTACAAACTTTCGCGTTTATAATACTAGCAGGATAGTGTGCAGACATAACTACGTAGGTATCGAGACTAACAATATACTAACATAATACAATATTTACGTGTTTTGGTGCACTATCCTTCCTTTCTACTTTAAAAATTATCGATGTGTAATCAGCGAATAGAACTGTAATATATCATTCTGGATATAGAGAACATTCAATTTGAGTGATTGTTTCACTTGCTTTATTTTTAGCTAACCCTCCACCCTGTTTCCGGTTTCAGCGGTTTTTTTTTTGTAGAATGGAATATATTTCAACGAGATAAAAATATATTCTAAATTTTTTCGATTTCAAGTCCACGTAACAAAATGGAACTTCAGACAAATATAAAATACTTATTACTATATCTTTTAAGTATTTTTTAAAGCTTTCTATGGATCTGAGTAATGAGACGAGCAAGTCGTTCGCCTGATGGTAAGCGCCACGCCTGCCCATAACAATTGTAGTGCCACCCAGAGCCACTGCATTGCGCTCATCACGCCGAGACATCAAATATTAAGTCTCATATGCCCAGGATTTTCGCTGGCTACAATGCCCGTCAAACCGAAACACAGTAATGTTTGCGCATTAACAGCTTGGTGTCAGAACTGACGAAGCGGTGGTACCTACCTAGACGGCCTCCGGCATACGAGAGACCTACCACGAGTATAGATTATGTTTGTATTTAAATAAAACAGTAATCGAAAGCTACTAGGAATATAGATAAACATTAATTAAAATTGAAGAGGTAAAAGTTAAATTGTCATTATCATAAAACTTTTTAGGTCAAATGCGGCTTTCCTCGATCAAAGAACTAGGTCATCGCAAGGTGGATTTAAATCCAGTGACTTTTATGAAACCACAGGTGCCCTGTTTCTTTGTATCGGTATACCGTAACTACGTACTAATTATTAGTTACCAGTATTGAGCGAAAAAACGAACCGGTAAGGGGTAGGATAAATTAAGTTACCTATTCAATAAGAAGAATAATGATAATTTAACTTATAACACTGTTATGAATAAATGATTTATGAATAGGTATGTATAGCTATTCTGTGGTAGGGGACGAAATTAAGTGTCGTGGAACGCGTGTTGCCAGACGTCGGGCGATGCCGCATGACCCCGCTAGTCACCCGCAGAAGCGGCCGGGCTCGCATCGTCGACCGCATCGGCTCTTAGCATCAGGTGAGACTGCGGTCACATGCACCTATTTACACGTAAAATACTTCTGATTTAATGTCACAAAATTGAATAGAATGTATTTACTTTGAAATTAAAATCCAATCCCTACTTGTGTTATGTCTTATATATAAAATTCTCGTGTCACAGTTTTCGTTGCCATACTCCTCCGAAACGGCTTGACCGATTTTGATGAAATTTTTTGTGCTTATCCGGTATCTATGAGAATCGGCCAACATCTATTTTTTATCCCCCTAAATGTTAGGGGTAGTCCACCCCTAAATTTTTTTTTATTTATATGGCAAAACAACGTTTGCCGGGTCAGCTAGTCTTATATATAAAATTCTCGTGTCACAATGTTAGTTACCTTACTCCTCCAAAACGGCTTCACTGATTTTTACCAAACTTTATATGCATATTCAGTATGTCTGAGAATCGGCTACCATCTATTTCTTCATACCCCTAAGTGATAAGGGTAGAAATAATTTATATGGCAAAACAACGTTTGCCGGGTCAGCTAGTAATATTATAATTGTGAATGTAAGTTAGTTTGTTACGCTTTCACGGGAAAACTATTTATTCGATCATCATGAAACTTTGTACACAATATCCAATCCAACTGACTATAGTTTCAGCTGCTTGGAGGTTTTCATTTTTTTTGTATTTTACATCAAAATCGGTTGGGTGACTATGAAGATACAACTTGACCTCTTCGTAGTAGGCGTTCTCATATACTGGGGAGGTCTTGCTAAGATGGATTTGTAATAAATACGAAATAGGCTCTTTTGTCGTTCACGTGGACGAAGTCGCGGGAAAAAGGTAGTATAAAATAATTAGAATTTTATTTAACAATCTAGACATTTGACAATAGAAATAATGGGTCGAATGAAGGATTTCAAGTAGAAATACAATTACTTGTATAGATAGCTATTATGCTTAGCGTCGTTCTACCTAGACTCTTGAGAGATTCCGTAGGGTTGGTTTTTGGGTACCCACTTTGTAGGAGCCAAGTAGAAGAGTCGTATATACCAAAGTGGGACGTGAGACACGAAAGTATTTTGTAAAAATAAAAACAAAGTACTCTCCATCAGTTGAATTTGATAATAAATAAATACGCCCAACAATCACATACATAGATCCTTGGTCCTAACTAGGATTCCCCGTATCTATGGAACCAGAAACTACGAGGACCATATCCCACAACACCCAGACACGAAACAAATGCTTGCTGTTTTTTTGTGTGCACAAACATTTGTCCCTTCGCGAGAATTGAACCCGCAACTTCAGTGGTGTATGAGATTTAAGCCAACCTGCCCAACCACTACACCACAGACTGTCAAACACTACGTATTTTTCGTTTTATTATCCCATAAAGTAGATAATGCCGAATCTGTCATTAATCGATTTCAGTATGAATCGGTATTGTAAAGCAATCCACTTCTTTTTTTCTCTATAAGAGTTCGATATATTCATAAGAGCGAGTATGGCTCAGTGGGAGCTCGTGCGACCTTCGATCCGACGCACCCGAGTTCGAGTCCCGCTGACCCTGCACCACTGACTTTCTTAAGCTATGTGCGGATTTAACACTCGCTCTAAAACGGTGAAGGAAAACATCGAGAGGAAACCGGCATGTCCAAGAATTTTTCACAAAAAGTCAAGGACATGTGACATTCACCAACCCGCACTGGGCCAGCGTGGAGGATTATGGCCCATTCTCTCTCTATGAGAGAAGGCCCGTGTCCCAGCAGTGGGAACGTGATGGGCTGATGATGATGATGATGATGATGATATTCATAAACCATGGAACAATGGCGCAGTAAGTAATTAGTAAATGGATTAATTCAACAGAAAGAAGGCATTTGTTTCATGTCTGGGTGCTGTGGGACCATGATCCTCATAGTTCCCTGGTTTCCTAGATACCGGGAATCCTAGTTAGGGGTCAGTATCTATGTATTTTTTTAATGAAACTGAGTGATTAGACGAGCTTGTCGGTCGCCTGAAGTTAACATCCATCCAGAATTTTAAATACCAAAAAAGCATTGCGTGGGGCTGCATTGCGCGCTTCACCCCGAGACATCAGATATTATGTCTCATATGCCCAGTAATTTCGCTGGCTACAATGCCCTTCAAACCGGAACACAGTAATGCTTGCGCACTACTGCTTAGCGGCAGAATAACTGGCAAAGCTGTGGTACCTACTCAGACGGTATGTGATTGTTGGGCGTATTTATTTTTATTCTTTATATTAAACTTAACTTCACATTATACAAACAGCAGCACAACAGCGGCAACAGGGTCGTTGTAAGGGGGGCAGACCACCCACCAAACAATCTGCTTAGAGCTCTTGACTCAGCAAAAGCTGAAACTAGATACTTACTGTCTCTATTATTGTTTCACCAAGCACTTTAAATTGTTTAATTGATAGCAAAGCGTTTCACAGGGGCGGGCGTGTTTACGGCGTACCTATTCCGTACCTATTTACTGGTGGTAGGTTTCTCGTATGCGAGAGGCCGTCTGGGTGGGTACCACCACTTTGCCAGGTATTCAACCGCCAAGCAGTAGTGCGCAAGCATTACTGTGTTCCGGTTTGAAGGGCATTGTAGCCAGCAAAATTACTGGGCATTATGAGACTCAACAACTAATTGTCTCAGGGTGACGAGCGCAGTGCAGCACTGCGCAGAATTCTGAAAAACAAAGTTCTGGGTGGTGCTGTTATTGTTATGGACTGGCGTATTGCTTACCATCAGGCAAACGACCAGCTCGTCTCGTGATTCAGTTACATAAAAAAAAAAGGCACCGGTAGAGTCAGTTCTCTTGCTTATTTTTTAACCCCCGACGCAAAAGCGAGTGGTGTTGTAAGTTTGACCACTATGTGTTTGCCTGTGGCACCGTAGCTCTTAAACGGGTGAACCTATTTGGATATGGATTTTTTAATGTAAAAACGGGTTTTTTAGTGGTGGTTCTTGAGATGTATTCTCGAAATCGGTTTAGCCGTTTTTTACATTTATAAAAATTTTGTGTCGATTTAAGTTTACTGAAATTCGTTATCGTACCTGAACTTTGGTCTGGACGTAGGAAAGAAAAGCATTATTTTAACCGACTTCAAAAAAGGAGAAGGTTCTTTATTCGGTTGTTTTTTTTATGTTTGTTACCCCAGCACTCCGTCATTCATGAACCGATTTGGAAAATTCTTTCTGCGTTGGATTCAGTATAGCTACGAAGTGGTCCCATATGAATTTCATCGATATTTGACTTGGACTTCGAAGATACATTGAAGTTGGTTTTTTTGTTAGATAAAACGTATACTTGTTGAAATTATTATACCTTTTTTCATAACTAGCAGCCGTCGGTGACTTTGTTTACGTCTACTAAATAAAATATCCCCTATGTCACTTAGGGATAGTGTAGCTTTCTATCGGTGAAAGAATTTTTAGATAGATAGATAGATAGATAACACTTTATTGCACTTAAAAAAGAAAACATAATATACAGTTGGTAACACATAATCAATAAGCACAATAGGCGGTCTTATCGCTAAGCAGCGATCTCTTCCAGACAACCATAGGGTAAGGAAAACAACACATAAAAGAGGATAGTGTGTAATAAGTAGAAAATGCTTTTAAACTAAAATGGTTAAAATATGATATATATATATATATATATATATATACATATAGATATACAAATATATATAGATACATTTATACATAAATACAATAAGATCAGTAGATTTTATCGGTATATTTCATCTGTATGGGTATATAAACCCACAAGCCACAGGTCAACACTTCTTGATATAATTTAGAAAACTAAATGGAATTTTGAATGAAATTTTGTTAGATACTTTACACGCAAGCTTAGAGCATTGGATGCTTTATCCCGGAAAATTCTCCACGCGCGTTTAAACGCGCGCGCCACTGGTCATTTTATGTACCTAATCTAATGGGAAATATTTCATGATAATGAATTTAAAGAACTATACCTCTATGTATTTCTAACCATCGAAAAAAACCAAAACGTATAAATACTGTAGGTATACATTTGTTCGACAATATATTTTGAATGGTTGATCTTCTCAAAATAGGTACTCTATTTTATCAAAAACTCGGTAAGTTGAATCGATGCCCATTCAGTGACGAGAAGTTACCGGGAGGGGTCGCAACTCAGACAATTTAAAATTTCAAAGTAGGGGTAAATTTCAGACCCAAACTAGCTCGAAGAAAAGTTTTAGAGCTTGAAAAGCTTTTAGGTCGTCGTGTTTTGGACACTCCTGAACATGGCTTCTGCATGACAATTATCTGGGAACGTGAAAAATATTTAGAAGGGACTAGGTATCTCTACTTATATACCTATTATGCTATGTTAAATACGATTATAGTATATTTCGTTTATAAAAGCTGTCACTCTGCCTGCTCGTCATTCATTTACATAAAAAAAACACAAATTATTTCAATCTATATCATAGTGTATATCCATGACTCTAAGTAAGTATACGAAATCAAGTGAGAGATGCCTATTTCCCTTGGAAAATAAAGGTAAAGGTCAACAGGTACGTACTGCTATAAGAACTCTGTTGTGTCTCTTCGTTTTAGTTGACTTATCGTTCAGTCCTGGTGGTCCTCTACCAAGCATAGGCCGAGATAGAGAATAATTAAACGAGCAATGAGCTTTCCATGCCCGCTATAACCCATAATCTGTATATCAGATAATATATTGAATTGAAGGAAGATGTTACTTCGTATAAATAAATAATTAAAATAATGCAAAGAGAATAGTAATATTTTTAGGACCTCAAAAACAATACTTTATTTTTCATTATTTTTCTATGAATTGTTTATCCATGCGTGAAAGCGATTTGAGGTGTCATCGGGGCATAGGCACAAGAAGGTAAGGTAGCAAAGAGAGGTCGGCGCGAGGGCGACGGCGCGGGACGGGCACGCAGGCAGGCGCGGGCACGGCCGCTGCTGCCTGAGGCCGCTGCTCAATGTCTCTCGGTACGGCTACCCAGCCACACGCCCTGAGCGCACAAACTTCGAGAAGCGAGCGCGCGCCGCGCGTACCTTAGTTTGTGCCCCGCGGTCGTAAGCTGACATAAATAATTGTTCCGAACTATCTGAAAAGTTAAAAAAAAATCCGTGGGCCTGAGCGAGTAATTTTGGTAAGTGTTACACTAATTTTATAATTTAGGGTCCTGCCTAAGCAGGAAGGCGCGTAAAAGTTTGAGGTTCGACGAAGCGGGCGCGGCAACAGGTAGGGAGGTGATATCGAGCGGAGGATCCGCTCACGATACGCTCACTTTTACTTTTCGTTGATGCAGCCTTAATGCCGACTTCGTCCTAGACCCGCCATTTTATCTCCGGGACGCCCGTCACCTTACGCTACAAGTTTTGAGTACCTACTCGCATTAAACGCCTTATCACACGTCGTTATTTTTAGAATGGAGATTAAATTTTATTAATGTGGTAATTAAAGATACTTTTTACTACTTTGTGCTATTTTTTGAATGAACTGACGACAGTTATGAGTACATGGCAATTATAAGAATTATGACTTATTTAAGAAGTATAGTTTGTTATCTGTATAGTAAATTAATAACGGATTTTTATAAATTAAAACAAAATAAATGTTCATGTCAGCTTTTCCTGATGAGAAAAATAACGGTGTTATAATAGTAGATTGTATTTAAAGGCAGCAAAATAATATTTTATCGGCGAGGGCGCTGCGCCTTTTCACTACGCTCGGATTCAATGGTACGTTGCCCAAGAAAATAGTTCATTTTTTTAATACTGTTGGCGCGCTGCCTTTCTATACGCCAACTTTACTAGTTTCATTCGATCTCTTTGGTCACGGGACATTAATTCAAATCTCATTACTAACCTCTATTAAAGTCTTTCGGAATAAAGACCTGCTTTGCTCACACTTATTCAATAACCAATCATCCTTTTTCAAATAAATGGGTTGAAAAAAATATATAATGCTCGTTTCTTCTTTACTTAGATCATACATTATACACTAATTACTTATAGGCTGAAACCATGGCGGTAGAAAAATGTATTTCTTCGTAACCTTTGACATGTATTTAGGGCGTCCTTGAACTTCAATTAAATTCATCATTTTCTGTTTGCGGCTGCAACTATGGCAATTGCGCTGTTGCAAGTTGCTTGCAGCTCTAGCTCAGCTCAGCATTAGACACATTTATTCCCAATGGTAAAGCTTTCAAGAATTCAGAACCACGCATCAATAACTATAATTTAAATTGAAACAAATGAGCTAGATTATTTCCTAATTTTGCATTCCACGATATGAGGGAGCTACTAAAACCGACTTAATATTTTTCTTCTCTATGATGAGGCGCGAAGCTTACCAATTCACGTAGCGAAAAGATACTTTGTGGTTTCAAAACAAAATTATGTTTATTCCGTAATTACCCCACTGTTTTGCCTCACATTCCAAAAACTCCTTATTAGCCCTACGTTTAATTTATTTCCTGTTTCGGCCAACATTACTTACACTCCTTTAAGTACTTAGTCTTTTAAAGTACCGAGTCGATTCCCGCTGGCCACTGATTTTTTAAAGTTATATGCGGATTTAAAACTTGCTCTAAAAACGATAAAGGAAAACATTATAAGGAAATCATCATGTCCAAGTTAATCACAAAAACCGCATTTACCAACCCGCACTGGGCCAGTTAACAGATTAAGACCTAGTCTCAGCAGTGGGAACGTAATGAGCTGATGATGGGGATGGTGATGGTGATGGTGATGGTGATGGTGATGGTGATGGTGATGGTGTTGGTGATGGTGCTGGTGATGGTGATGGTGATGGTGTTGGTGATGGTGATGGTGATGGTGATGGTGATGGTGATGGTGTTGGTGATGGTGATGGTGATGGTGATGGTGATGGTGATGGTGATGGTGATGGTGATGGTGATGGTGATGGTGATGGTGATGGTGATGGTGATGGTGATGGTGATGGTGATGGTGATGGTGATGGTGATGGTGATGGTGATGGTGATGGTGATGATGGTGATGGTGATGGTGATGGTGATGGTGATGGTGATGGTGATGGTGATAGCGATGGTGATGGTGATCATTACTGATCATTACTGAATATTGCATAGATCATTATACCGAATTATTTTTTAAGTGATGAGTGTACTTAAAAAGGCATTTTTACTTAACGAATAAAATATGAGGCGAATGGGGAACAAAAAATGGGGGAAATCAAGAATAAAAAATTAAATTTAAAGTTATAATATTTTTTCAGGCAAATAAGGAATTAAATGTGTGGCGAAAGAGGAATTTGCTGAGCAAAACATCGTGGGGCGAATGCGGAACAAATCCAAATTTATTCTCCTTCGTTTGGGCTGCATTGACTTCGAAGCCTCTTTGATAAGATTTACGCCCAACGGTCACATACGTAGATCCAGACCCTTAACTAGGATTCTATGTCTCTAGGGAACTAGGTCCCACAACACCCAGACATGAAAAAAAAAGCTTGCGCTTTTTTTTCTGTGCACAAACATTTGTCCCGTCGCACTATGGTTCGTTTAGAACAAAGTTCAAAGTTTAAAAGTTCTTTATTAAATTTTGGCATTACAGACGCACTTATGAACGTGAATTATTACAAAGACTCTACCACCGTATCGGAAAAAGAACCACTACTCAGAAAATACGGCAAGAAACTGCGGGCCTTTTTTTAGAACTTTTGTTACAATATTTTGTTTGTTTTTGACAATATTATGTTTCTTATGTGCCATTTGGCTACTTGGCAGAAGCAGAATGTTTCATGCATCTTTGTCTTCTATGCAATTACTAACTGTATAGTATGTTTTTTTCATTACATGCTAGATAGACAAAATCATTATTTACGATTTTATGCTTTCTTATAACTTGTTATGATTACCTAATGCGCTTTTTGGATAAATTAGAAGTGTGGTCATTGGGTAGGTAAAAACAATCTTTTAACTTAAACATAATAAATTATTAAAAAAAAATACACGACACGTAGGAAGTTACGTTCAACAATTAACAATTTATATTTTGACCTAATTGTTATTACTTATATTATTTTCTGTGACTATTGTATCTCTTTAATCTGTAATTTAATTAATGTAATTGGTTTAAACCGTGTAATTAAATTGAAATAAATAATAATAAAAAAAGAATCAGGTAGGCATTAGACAGGAGTCATCAAAAAAGTTTACTGTAGAAACAGCTAGTAAACAAGTTAAAATATGAAAAAATACTAGCTGCGCCTCGCGGTTCCACCCGCGGTTTCCCGGGATAAAAAGTAACCTATGTGCTATTCCAAGTTCTAAAGTACTTACATACCAAATTTAATCAAAATCGGTTCGGTAGTTTTTGCATGAAAGACTAACAAACACCCATAGATACAAACTTTCGCGTTTATAAAATTAAGTAAGGATTTATTTTTAGCCCTATGGGAATGAAAGTTTCGAATTAAAATATAATAATAACGTAGATGGACTTGTCGCCATTAAGGACATGTGTCAGATGTTAATGATCGCCATCTAGAAAACGAAACTTGACTCTGGCAGATGCACAAGACGTGCAAAGCCAAATCCCATAAAGATGAAAAAAAAATCTAGAAATCTATGTCTGTCATTGACATCAAAGATAAATAATTAGAAAATTGACATAGTGTCATGATGAACAGATAAATGCATAATATGTATATGATAGTTTATATATAAGCTCCTTAGTTCATTTCCTGCCCTTTGCTGACAATTTGGCCAAGTTCAGCCTTCCATAGAATTTCAGGCCATCTCCTTTATAGCCGATTCAAAACTGGCACTGACCTGGAGTTTATACAGGTCGTGCTAATCGTGGTACTTAATTGTAGCTTAGTTGGCAGTTGGCACTTATGTAGTGCTCCTCTAGCATTCAACTTATAGTTAGCTAGTCACACCACAACACACACACAGATAAACCACCGTCCATTATATTATAAAGCATTATTATTATATAGCGTTATTCCTCTCCCTGCACGATTGTCTTAAAGAGATCGCTTCCAGCGATAAGACCACCAATTGTCACACTACAAATAAGCTTTTATTATCTGTGTGTGTTTCAATAAATAAATATGTAATTTTATTTTATAGATCGTTTGTGCACTTTGTCTGCTATATTTACCGGCACTAATTATACACATACCTACATATGTAATGTTATGCATAGGCTTTGGAAGGAAAAAAGATAATAAATTACGTTCCTAATAACGACAATTAATTCTTCAAACAACCCTTCCCGTGTGTTATTATTAACATATTATGCTTTTATATGTATATCTCATATATTATATGTACTCGTTTTTCATTCATTCATTCATTCATTTTAAGATTTTTAACCATAAAGTTTATCTATTTTATCTATCTATCGTGCCATACTATAAGATATGTGTTTTGCCATCTACATAAGACGTCATCAGGTGTCGATACGCCGTTCTAGCGTTTGGCGAGTTTCTTATTACCTACCCCTCTACTTGTCAAAGTCGCAAGTCACTGTAATCAGCCTGCCGAGCATTAGAAGCAAGACTGGGTTAGAATGAAGCTATACCTATACCCTGAGGCTCAACCAGAAACGCCATTATGATGCTGAGTCAAACGAGAACTGTATTTTACATCTCGACACACTGGCACACGGGTTGCCTCCTAAATAATGTACGCCACGGCAGCTTCTCTGTGAATGTGCCATTTTCAGGAAGAGACAGCTGTTTACGTAAAACTAGAGTGTACTTATAATTTTTTATAGCAATTGGTATGTGGCTACAATCGAGTTCCAACAACTTTTTTTTATGGAAGTGAGCGAACGATTTGCTAGTCGATGAGACTATGATGGTAAGCGCCACACCTGCTCATAACAATTGCAGTGCCACCCAGAACTTTTATTACCATAAAAAGTACTGCGCAGCATTGATTTGCGGTCATCACCCCGAGACATATAAAATTAAGTTTCACATATGTCCTAGAATATCGCTGGCTACAATACCCTTCAAACCGAAAAACAGTAGGTAATGCTTGCGCGCTACTGCTTGGCGGCAGAATAACTGGCAAAGCTGTACCTATCCAGACGGCCTCCCGCTTACGAGAGACCTACCAACAATACAATAAAACAAGGTTGCTTAGTAATAACCAGCCGCACATATTCGATATACAATTAATTGTTCATGCAGTTGTTAGTGTGGGCAGACGTTTGTAGTCAAAAATACTGCAATATTCCCCGGCGATCGCTACTATTATATCGCTATTCAGCATTACCTATCGATATAGGCGCATCTCTTATCTACGTGACTTGAAATACGAATGGTTTCATGGGCCATTGTTGCTTTTTGACTGTACCTCATGTTTTATGTGAGACAAGATTATGGCGAACCATACTGTTGCAAATATAGTTATGTATGTAGGTTCACATTTTACGGTACATATTCTTCAACAAAATGTTGATGTTATCCGAGATATAATCAGAGGCCATATTACATAAACATATAGCCTGTTTTTAGGGTTCCGTACCCAAAGGGTTAAACGGGACCTTATTATTAAGGCTCCGCTGTCCGTCCGTCTGTCTGTCCGTGTGTCTCACTTCATCAGTGCGTAGGCTGCGGTAGACATTAAATACGCAACAGAGCAAGTCTTTTTAAATATTTATCGTCTCAATGTGGAACTTATCGTGTATTGCAATAAAGATGCGCAGCGAAACACTTAAATATAAATGTTTTCGTCTGATTGTTTGTGATGTCATGGGCAGGGGTTCCGACTGAAAATTATTACTAAGGTGCTTAAAAACACCTTAGTGTATGCTGAGTCGGAACCTTTTCCTGACATCACGCAACATCTCACTGTCATATACGAGGGCAGAGTGATAAGTCTGGTAAAAATAAAAAAACAAGGAATATAACATTTGTAAACATTATTAATTATTATTCAACATTGTCGTCCCCCTAGCTCAATAAACTTAAACAAACGTTTTCCCTATTTTTAGATATTTCATATAATGAAATTTTTGCAACCCTTCAAAATAAATATTGATTTCCTGAATGATCTCCTTATTGTGGAGCCTAACGTTTTCCCACCCAGCTATTTCTATTAATTTTTATTATGTTTTTTTTTTAATACGTTCCTTGTTCATTTCATTTTTTGTGTGTTGTCATGAATGAATGTATTTTCTGTCTATTCTTTACCTTGTACTCTTATAGATTCTATGAGGTGTTTCTCGAAACTAAGACATAATTATGTCATCATTACATTAAAAGAGGCTTATGTGGTAAAATAACTCCCTCTGTAAAATATAACACTAACTGCACGCGGAGTACCTAATAGCCGTTTTACGACCGCCGCCACCGTGCGGTTTTCCAACGCGGCAGTAAAAAGATATAAAAAAGAAGTTAATAAAGCTAGAATGTGCTGCATTTTCTTCAAGGTCTCACCTTCAAATTAACTACACTCATTTAGGTACATCTATGATAAAGTATATTGACACGGGTCGTCTGAAAATCTTCCGGTGGTCGGGCTAGAAAAGTACATATAAGTTAATTTAGTATGATGTATAATATTAATTGAAATGGTTAAGCGGTTTTAATTAAAAATCTTAATTAGCCCGTTATATTCATATTTAGATTAATGCTTACATGTATTGTACCAGACAGGTATTTAGTATAAGAAAATGTTATAAAGAAATAAATAAATAATGTAAAAGCAAGAATTACTGTGTTCCGGTCTGAAGGGCATTGTAGCCAGTGAAATTATATATGAGACATAATATAAGACTTTTTTTTTTATGAGCCTATTTCGTCCCACTGCTGGGCAAAGGCCTCCCTTCCCTCCTTCCATAAGACTTAATATCTGATATTTCGGGGTGTTAAGCGGGATGTTTTAAAGGTTCTGGGTGGCACTGCAATTGTTATGGGCAGACGAAATTTCATAAATACTATGTAAATATACATAGGTACAAGATTTATGAAAAGTGGAAGGAACAATTTTGTACGATTTCACGTGAGAAGGGAATTTGGTATAAGATTGTGCAGGAAGAACCTTCGAAAACATCATGGTTTATTAATTGTAAACTGAAAAGGCACTTAGTAGGCTCACAGACAGCGCTCCGGGCACATGCCACTTAACAAGTTGAACCACCTTATGAAAACAAAGGGCTCCCCTGTTAGTGCCTCATGTAAATACCAGAGGATGTTCATCACATCCTGGTGGAGTGTACGCGGAGTCAGTCTGTGAGAAGAGCCATGCCACTCGATACAATTACAATTTTCTCGACGTCTGTGTAGTTCAAAGAGTTTTGGCTGCTCCATTGTGTCCAATATTATTTAATGATAGGTACATAATTAATATCAATGGAGCTGACATCTCTGAGTCTGTAAAATATTTTTAATTACAAAAATTAAATTATATGTAGGTACATCCATGATAATATGGTGGAAATATGATGAAATCAATCTTAAGTTTTTCAATCGTATTTTAATGCGATATCGGATTCTGGAATACATTTATGCCTAAAGTCAATTTAAAGTACTGGAAATGGAGGTTTTGATATCTTCGAACCATATGAATTTCGAAGAACAAATTCTACTTCTCTAAGCGCTTCAAGTACCTAGTAGCTATAGGTAAAGCTGGAATACGAATGGAGCATTATTTCCCCTTTCATTATTTCTCTATAATTCTGCGGCTCCTGCCTGTTGGATTTTCCAAGGAAAAGTATGGCTTCTGTTCTTTCTGTTAGATAAAAGTCAACAGATGAATAAATTATATTGTAGGTCAGTCTATTTGAGTAACCGTACTCGTAGGTAATCACTTACGGATAGTAATTAGCCTGGCGAAGTGAGAGATTTTGCGGAAAAATAATTAACGTATTCCGAACCTACCCAACTAGTGGCTTCTATCTATTCTGTGACACAGTTTTAGTTTGTCGGTCCGTCTCTCATGTGTTCTTAGCCGCCAAGCTGTAAGAGCCACAGTCTAAATTTGTAAAGTATATGTTGCAGGCAAGTGATGAAAACGTAGATTTGACCAAATTACTAAGGTAAATAATCAAATCACGCAGGATGTTAAAATAACAACACGATTTTATCATTTCCCTAAACAACATCTAGTGATTTAAACAAATACCAGAACTGGTTCCGTGATATGACAAAAATGACATGTCAGTTCTGTTGCAAGGACCACTTCTCCGTGGTTCGACTCGCTCGTACCCCTAGAATGTATATAAAATGCGTGAAGTCAGAAGCACGCGAGAAGTTCCTGAGCAAAACGAGTGCGCAAGGCCTGAACGAAGCGAGGAGAGCGTAGCGAGCCGGCGGCCTCCCGAGTGGAGTGATGGTCGAGTGCGCGAGTGGACCGTAGGGATGACGAAGCGAGAGTTCTAACGACAGCTAATTTATTAAAACTGTACGTCGTATCCCTACGGATTTCGTAAATGCCTGTTATCCTCATTTCCGCCAGCGACAGATATTTGTTCAAATCACTAGATATTGTTTAGGGAAATTATAAAATCATGTTGTTATTTTAACATCCTCCGTGTTTTCAACTATAATCACTTAGGGAATTGAGCAAATCTCTATTTTTATCATATCCCTGCGACACATAGACTAACAAGGAACCCTTACAAAATCGTTCTCTCCATCCGTCTGTCAGTCTGTCCTAACCCTTCACAGACTTATAACTGCTTCAGTTTTGATCGTGTATACATAAAATTTGGTGGAATAGCTTTAGGTTTGACCCTAGCAGATTTGTCACTCCTAACTACGTTACAAACGCTGCCTTTTACGTATTTTGTTACAGAAGATATAAAATAAATAAAACCCTAAAATCACCCCGCGACTACTATCCAAGGGAACAACACAGAGCTGCCGTGAACCCGTTTCGGGCTCTGTACTTCCGGCCTCACAGAAGGTCTGCCTAGACAACAAGGGCTACTCCAAGGTGGAAAAAAAAGAGGAGGAAGCCCAATCGTTGTAACCAGTGCCGTACAGCCGCACCGACAACAACGAATCTCCTGCGTGCTGAGATTCCGACGACCCAGGCTTATGTGTCTCGAGTTCACTTGTATGTGAAAACAGAGAATGTCGTGGAGTACCTAAGGTAGCAGACCAAGCTCACCTTAAGGGTCGTACACTTGGAATCTCGACATAATGTCAGATTCAAGTCATTTGTGGTGAGAGTTCCAACTGAGCGACTTGCAACCTTTTTGAGTGAGGAGTTTTGGCCGAGGGGTGTCAAGTTCCGAAGATACTATGGAAGGCTGGCACGTGACACCACGCAATGATGTTTTAATGAAATGCTTCTACTTATATTTTATATTATATGTATGTTAGTCTGTAAGGGTTTTGTCTATAATTTATATGGGCCTATGTACTTTAGTGACTTGTTCCTTGAAATAAATAAATATTCGTCAAAATAAAAACAAAGTACTCTTCTCCATCAGTTGAAATAATAGATTGATAATAAATAAATAAACACGCACAACGATCACATACATAGATCTTGGCCCCTAACTAAGATTCCCTGTATCTAGGGAACCAGGAACTAAGAGGACTATGGTCCCACAACACCCGGATACGAAACAAATGCTTGCAGTTTCTTTTTTTTTCCTTGCACAAACATTTGTCTCGTTGCGGGAATCAAACCCGCAACCCCAGTGGTGTATGAGATTTGAGCCAACCAGCCCAAACACTACACCACATAGACTGTCAAAATTTATTTAATAATAATAATTAAACCTAATAGAAACTTTATGGTTTCCTGAAGGCTCGTTTACTCGCACTTGGCTAGGTTTTTAATATTTCAAGACTAATTAACGTTACATAAAGAGAACGAATTGAATCTTTGACATTTATAACGGGCTTAGGAAGACGGATAAGATACCTATTGGAACGTAATACCGTAACATTTTATCGTAAACATTTTCTTTGTGATTTAGTTTATTCATTTAATTAGGTATACATAAAAACACTCCAAATTTTTTTTTAACATTAGATCAACGTTTGAATACCATCTCGCCTGATGTTAAGCGACGATGTGGCCGAATATGGAGCACGCAGATCTAGGAGATTTACTCCTTGCGGATACCCAGATTGTAATTATCAGGAAATAGAGAAGACGGCAAGGAGTTCCATTCTTTAGCAGTACGCTCTAGAAATGTGGAACCATAACGCTTTACGAATTGGCGGACTGTCTACTAAATTAGGTTGATAATTGGCCGATCATTTACTCATCCTGTGATGGAAGGGGGAGGGTGGAATTAGGTCGGGAAGCTCCTGTGCACATTCACCGAAATGTATCCTATAAAAGATTGACAGACATGCATACATTATGTAGGTACTAGCTACGCTCCGCAGATTCACTCGCGGATTCCCGGGATAAAAAGTAGCCTATGCCCTTTTCCTGGACAAACGGCCAAATACCAAATTTCATCAAAATCCGTTTTGTTGTCTTTGTGTGATTGAGTAACAAACATCCATCCATTCATCCATCCATCCATCCATCCTCACAAACTTTCGCATTTATGATATTATAGGACTCTAGCTCCGTAAGTATCTATGTGCATTAAAATAAGCCATTTATTTACACCATAACGTAAAAGCATAATAAAAATGCTTTCATTAGACATAAATGGGTTAAAAACCTTACTTATGAATATAATCTCATTGGAAAAATGTAAATGGGTTAACCTTAAGTGAGGATAGACGTTTTTATTAAAGGCTTATTTTAATTAGCAGTAACTCTACCCGAGGTTTTTGTTCCAGCAATAAATGAGTAATTATTAAAAGGAGATACACTTCAATTTCGCTTTGGCGATATCTCTTGTTTTCATTACTAATTTGATTATATCGCTAGGATGATTAAATTTGTATTACAAAATCATATTCTTTGATTTGTCGTTGAGAATCACTTATGAACTCATAGACCTGAAACCCCTTTATTGAGGGTTCGGTTATTTATGTAACTGAATGACGAGACGAGTAGGTCGTTCGCCTGGTGGTAAGCAATACGCCTGCCCATAACAGTTGCAGAACTACGCAGAACTTTGTTTAGCAAATTCCTGCGCGGCACTGCACTGCATTCGTCATCCTGAGACAATTAGCTCTTAAGTTTCATAATGCCTAGTAATTTCGCTGGCTACAATGCATTCAAACACATTCAATCACTATTGCGTGGCGGCAGAATAAATGGCAGAGTGGTGGTACCCACCCAGATGGCCTTTCTAGGTATCAACAGTTTTAAAACCCGACGCTTATAAGCTAGACACTGTACGCTAACTGCAAAAATCAATAATAATTATACATCTATGTGTTAATAATATGAAAAATAGGTAATTAATAAAATATCACGAAAACAATACATCATCATCATTTATCACGTTCCCACTGCTGGGACACGGGCCTTCTCTCATAGAGAGAGTACGTAAGTAATAGGTAATAAATAGTTAGTATTCTTTGGAGAGAGTATGGGCCATAATCCACCACACTGCCCCAGTGAGGGTTGGTGGATGTCACATTTCCTTTAATTTTTTAGATAAATTCTTGGACATGCTTTAGGGCCTGGAAAACGACATAGGCTACTTTTTATCCCGGGATGCTACGGGGGAAACCGCGGGGTGGAGCTAGTAAGATATAATATAGGTAATTAAATTAAAGAATTATCTTAGATACCTGTCGTTGACGTCGAGTTCGCGAATTACCAGTTTGTTTCCGAAAGGGAAGCGTCGCGAAGCGTGTATCTTGCCGAATTGTGTCAAGGTCCCTTAATATTTTCCCGTGATCTACTTATATGATCATGAGGACTCTTGGTCCTTTCCTATAATCTTTTTTTTTTCTCTCTATACCATTCGGAATGGTCAAACGATTGCGGTGATTTTATTTCGAGCAAAACTATTACAGAGCGACAGGTTTAGGAGGGTCGTTGCGATTTAGGAAGTAAGGCGGAGAGATTTCGCAATTCGGTATCGGTTTCCCTTACACTAAGGGTTTGTTTTATATTCTCTCGAAGAACGTTATATTTTAGCACATCGAAGGTAGAATAACAATGATGAAATTTTTTGTTCAAATTATCTATACATATAATAAAATCGTAGAACAAAAAAAATCTGTACTTGGAAGATATTCGAAAAAAAATCAGCCAGGGTGATATAAAATATTAAAAACAGTTTTAAAAAAAATTGTTTGTTTGTTTGTTTGTCAGTTTGTTTGTTTGTTTGGACTTCTATAACTTAAAAAGCAATGACGGGATTTTAATGGCGTTTCCACGAATATGTTTAATTAAATCCTGATTCTAATATAGGCTATCGAAATTTTGAAAAATCTACTTATGGGGGGTTAAATGGGGGGCAAAGTTAGTATGGAAAAAAGTTATTAGATTATTCTAGAATCTTGAAACTCAGAATTAATTTATATAATTAAAAATTAACGAACACGGGTTCAATATTTTTTTGATATTTAGCTTCTTTAAGCGAGGAAGATAGACAAAAGGTAAAATTAGTATGAATTTAAAACGCTATGGAAATAAATGAAATGCATACAAGTAAAATTATATTTAAATTAAAAAATATCATGATTGAAATATAATTTCAGCATTTTCAGTAACTCTTAGAAAACAACTTGCAAACTTTACATGAAAAGGGCTATAATTATTTCAACTCTTGAAAATTCATTTATGCAATTGAAACTAGATGGCGTTAGGGGTCGCTAGAACACGCAAACGATTTTTTTATGGAGTGCACGATTCCCGGTGAATAATATTTTTTTTTAAATTTGTTTAGTTTGACGTTACCTGTTTTGTTATGGTACTGAGTGATGAGACGAGCAAGTTAGTTCGTAAGATGATGGTAAAGGCTAGTCCTGCCCATAACAATAACAGTGCCACCCAGATCTGAGTCATGGTCTTGACATCAGCTGATATTGAGTCTCATATGCCCAGTAATTTCGCTGGCTACAATCCCCTTCAAACCGAAACACAGTAATGCTTGCGCACTATGGCTTGGAGGCAAAATAACTGGCATAACGGTGGTACTTACCCAGACGGCGTCCCGCATACGAGACACCTACCACGAGTAATGTTACGCCACCGTCCTTTACTCAAACATAGTCGTTCACCTCCAATGTGATTGTTTTTTTTTTCGACCCGGTATCCTGCAACTGACCTCTTGAAAACCCTCACCAGACCACATTTCTGGCAATTTTTAGGTTTTGTCAAGAGGATGATTTTGCCAAAACTTTAATGTATGATGAATGCCAAACAACGACTTCAACGACAAACAAACTGGTCCAGGTAACAAACGACGACTTGGTGGGGGTATCGGGTGTCTATCAGGAGCATGCTTTTCGCAATATGTATTGTACACCGTCCATGCCAGTAACAATGGATGCTACTATTTACGGTTGCTGATACACACTGTCTGTCCGCGGCGCTACCTCTTTGCGTTCCCCACAACAGAGAACTGTTCCTCAGAACAACGATGGTGTTAAACACATTCCACAACTTTCCACGCAGCCTGCAGAGCAAGGCGCCTTCTGAATGACGACCAAAATTGGGACGAAACTAGCAACAGCAGTCGTAAGTGTTATGGCTCACGACGTATGCGCCATTTGTTTGCTTTAATTTTGGTGTTTTGTAAGTAACTCTTTGAGTGCATCCGAGCTTCCGCGCACTCTATTAGGTAAACATTCGGAATATTGGTTAGTTGTGTAACGGAACTTGGCTGAAGATAGTGTCGCTAGAGACGAACCTCACTGAAGCACTGAACCTCACTGAGGTATACTGATAGCCGTGGCGCTGGTGAGTTAGTTTTCATATATTAGTATTCATCTCTCTCATCTCGAACCACTTTTCGTTCCAATTCAAACTTGTGCAGTTTTGTGTGAGCGTCAGCTTTGTAATGACGATCAATAAATCGTAAGACCAGACGCTCTAGGCCACGGCCGTTGATCTGAGGACAGGATATTTCTCACAGAGACAGCTGTACGAAACCTTCTCATGGGCGACGTGATCCCAAAGTCTTTACGTGTTTGCTCCCTGTACAGGGTGTTTTATAAATAACATGTGTTGTACACAATCTACAAAAAAGTCTCTACATCAGCGTTAAACTATAGTCCACGCGAACGAAGTCGCGGGCAGCAGCTAGTTTGTTAAATAATTGTTTACTGAACGTATTTTTTAAAAATATTTTATTTTATTTATTTTTTTATTTCAGGTAAAGTAAAATTAACAGAGGCCCAAAGAATATAAACCTTACAAACTAACATATATACAACAAATATAACACAATAACTAAGTAATTTATTGCGCTACTACTCAACACATAAGGAATTATTGTTTCTGGCTACTTTTTCTATAACGGCGGTAGACTACCCCTGCAGGCCAACTTCCGGGGTTAAGGAACATCTTTGCGTGTTTCGCTGGAACCTGGAGCGCGTAGGACTTGAAATCAGTGGTCCTAGTCTGCTCCAGCCGCGACACGTTGATCCGGTGATAGGTATGTGCCTGATCTGACTTTAAGCTTTTAGCACCTGGTCTAACAATTCTTCTTCTTTCGTGTGGGTTTGTGGCCAACCCTGGTGTCGGAATTTTTAGAACGCCCGAAGGCTTCCATCATGGCCTAACGACTGTTGTCCTAAAACAACGACCAGGACCGACGGCTTAAGGTGCTCTCCGAAGCACGGTAGCGCTCAGATGTAAATACCACACAAACGGTCACACATCCAAGTTATGACCGCTCCGAACGTTACGACGAACGCTCCCCTAAAAAATTAAACAAAACCTAATAGCACTCCAATCGAAGCGTGTAGCAATTGCCTCTAGTACCTATAACCGTACGTAGTTAAAATAATAGCATCGAGTTCTGAAAGTTCCGATTGCCATTGATATTGTCGTTTTGTCGCTCCTCGGAAAAACGTGCCGTTCAACCATTTCATTTAAAACTTTACAATGAACGTAGAAAAGATTGAACTAACTGCGTCGTAACGTTTGTAGTTTGAATTCAAATACGTCACAACTGTAACTACTTCAAAACTACTGTGCCTGTTTCAAAAACTAATGTTTCAAATACTCCACATTTTAAAAAGTGTGCCCTTTTCAAAGACTGTGCCCGTTTCAAAAACTGCACATCTGAAATCTTGTGCCTATTTCAAAAACTGTTGCCGTCTTTTGAATCAAACAGGATGATACCCGAAGATACGTGAAACCCAATTTAAATAAAATGAATTCACAAAGATCTGGCTCAATTTTTTTCCAGTGATCGTGACCGCGCACGTCTTCTAGCTGTCTCCGAACACGAATCAGGGCAATGGCTTCACGCCCTTCCATCAGCTAACCTCGGCACACTGCTCAACGATGGTAGCTTCCGCATTGCCGTCGGTCTGCGACTGGGTGTGGCAATTGTGGAGCGCCATCGGTGTGCATGTGGCAGCGACGTCGATAGGGATGGACTTCATGGACTTTTTTGCCAGAAAAGTGCTGGCAGATTCTTCCGCCATGGCTCCATAAACGACATCATCAAACGGACGCTTGTAACCATCAACATCCCTTCGGTGCTTGAACCGGTGGGGGTCGTTCGCGATGATGGTAAGCGTCCGGACGGCATGACGCTGATCCCCTGGGAGCGTGGTCGAGCCCTCGTATGGGACGCAACTTGCGTCGATACGTTGGCTCCTTCTCACCTCAGTGGATCGGTGTCAAGAGCCGCGGCGGAGGCTGCCGAAGACGCCAAGCGGCGGAAATATGCTTAACTCTGCAGTAATTACATTTTTGCGCCGCTTGGTGTCGAAACCATTGGTCCATGGGGTCCGAGCACCAAACATTTATATTAAAAAATTTGCCTACGTCTTGCCGAAGCTGCAGGTGACAAAAGGGCTTGTTCATTCCTGGCTCAAGATTAGCTTTAGCCATTCAACGCGGGAATGCAGCCAGCGTTCTTGGCACCTTGCCGCATGGTCACCACTTGTATATAAATTTCTAGTTGTATCAGGCCTAGTGCACTCCGCACTGTAGGTACAAAGCTACAAGTACATAGCCGGACACCGACGGCGGGTCGCTCGTCGTTACACGTGCCGCGTCAGAAGAGATAAGAGCTATGCGATAGAAAGAGAGGCGCTCTGTAGGTTAATATGACTGGTAGGTATGCAGCGCTACGCGAGTTGAATTGAATTTTATTGCGTCATAGCAAGAGTCGCTATTTGATTAAATTTTTATTGTGGAGTGATGCTTCTGTCCCTTAGTATTCTGTGGTTGTACATAGTTTAGTATCTTATTAATAGTTTCTTTTGTTTGTTACAATTTTAAATTTCTTCCTAATAAATATAATTGATAATATATAGAATTAAAAAATGGAATATGTATTTCATAAGGCACTTCATTGAAATAGTGGTTATAATTATTAAATATTTACAAAAAGGCATAAGTATTTTGATCTTTCACTTGAATACGAGCGAAAAAGCAATTTCAAGTTACCTCGCTAAGTTAATTATTTAAAAATGTAGTAAAATTACTAAAGATTTTACTTTGATAAATATATTTTTAGTTTCGTTAAAATAGTTGTAGTCCCAAATTAAATAAAAATGAAAAGGCCGATATGCGATGAGAAGGGGCACGTTATTGGACAGGTGGATAGATATTCATGTACCTACCTATCGTGTCTTGTCATATCATGTGCTCGTCCTCTGACAGGTACCTACTTGAGCCAGAACTCATTTTGGGTCACTGAACCACGGAGGAACTTAGTTTATGTTTTCTGACAGACTTATTTTAATGTCTCAATATGTGAGAGAAATAGTGAAAAGAAAGAGTTCATAGTTCAAAGTTCAAGTTTAGAGTTTTTTATTCGATTTTGGCATTACAGACGCACTTATAAACATCAATTATTACCATGACTCTACGAGTACTACCGTATCGGAAAAAGAACCACTGCCCCGAAGATAGGTACGGCAAGAAACAAAGCGGCATATATTTATATTTTAAAAATTTGCAAGAAAAAGGTTAGTTGGATTTGTAAACTACGATCCCGGACGGGATTTGAACTCGTGACCGCTATAGACAGGCATATATCGGGCGAGTACAATTACCACTACGCCAAAGGAGAATCCATTTGTTTTCGTCACGCAACTTATGCTCTAAGTTTTTTTTTCAAGTAGTATTATCACTTTCTCTTATAAATTAAATAACTCCACGAATTTCAATACAATGGGGCTTTTAAACCTGTTTCGTTGTTTAGTCCATGACACGGTTTATTTCCACACCAAACCGAGTGTTTGGGGGTGAGGATACATCAATGAATTAAATGTACTTTGTTGAATATTTGGCTCTTACAGTAAGATATCTAGAGCGTCTGTGAAAAGCGGCTATTCATCGTAAGTAGGTACATATATCGTCAGCTGTAGTAAAACACGCCAGACCGGGCGGCTTCGTGCGTGCAACACGTGTCTAATATGAAAATGTAAATAATACCGGGTGAATAATTCCGATTCAATCCTATATGTTTGTCTAGAGTCTAGACTAGACTATACGGCTACTTCAAATAAAGTGTCAAAATCAAATCGGCAGGGTCTGGTAATGCAACTACACGCAGCACCCAATGTCCATTTATAATTTGTTTGCCCAAATAGTTTTATATTTTATATTGTCTTAAAATACGCTTATGTAACTTCTCATTCAAAATCTTGCATTACCAAAACATTGACTCATTATGTTTGATCAAAGCAAGATGTTCTTACGTTATAAACATCACTCAACTTCAAAGGAACATCAATATTTTCCGCTCCGAGCAGGACATTTAATTTTATGTAATTCCCTTGCGAAATATACTTGTAGGAGTGTACACTTTAAGCTGGAACAGGTGTTAGTAAATAACATTGAAATGTGGTGTTATATTAAAAATTCGCTAACATTATCAAAAAATAACTTTTGACGCTCCCAGAAGTTAAAAAGCTTTAACACCTACTTATTTCTGCTTTAACAACGACAATGCATTTATTGCTCATACAAAAGTAGACACATGCCTGAGAATACAACAATTGTTAGGAAACTTTTGACCATCTGTAGTTGCGTTGAACATTCTTTTTCAAGGCTGTCTACAACACGGACAATACCTGTTGATATGAAGTATCAACAAGTCTATAATATTATCAAGTTGCAAGCAAGGTAAAATTTTAAAACATTGTGTACATCTAGTTTTTTTTTCCTCTAGGTACTTAATCTGTGTTGTTTCAACTTAATAAACAAATATTCTCCAATACAAACATTACCGCCCCTTTTCACCCTCTTACACCTAGTTGCAGAAAGCTCATCATTAAAACTTCTTTATGTAAAGTCACATTAAATTTAATGTAGCGTTGCCAGATGATATGCGGCGAATCTTACGAACGAAAAACCTACCTGAAAAGGTACGAGGAGCTATAAAAAGGTAAGTTTAATACGATAAATATGTACCTGATGCCATATGCCCCGCAGCAAAATATGATGTAGATAACACTTTACTAACTCTTTCTAGTTATATAATTTTCTGAAGTCAGCCAATATGTTGAGTAGACGTTAGTGGATCGAGACATGATCTCGAGCCAGTTCAGCCCCTGTACTCATATGCCCCTTAAGCGCCAATCGTATATCGTATTGAACTCATATTAAGGTATAGATTCACTGCAACAATATCTTATGATGCCATATATTGTTCCATCAAATTTATATCAACTTGTAGTTATCGTATTTTGGTAAAAATGAATGCGCTTTATTCGCTTTCTTGCTGAATCGACAATAAATTAGACCGTATCTCATTAGTCGTAGTGAAGCTATACCTTAATTTGACCTTAACGCGATATACGATTGGCGTTCGAGGGACATATGGGTAGCGGGGCAGTTTTTGCTATTGTGTGGAACCCGCAGTCACTGCTACCTGTCAGATCCTGCTCAACCCTACACCATTGAGCTTTGTCTCATTCCGCCAGTCGCTTATACAATATTATGTATTCCTTAAAAGAAGAAACATCGCCAGACAGAGAATATTAAAATTTTACTCCATTCATAACTGTCTCTAATATTATAACTGACAGTTCAAATCTACTTGAGGCTGTATTCATGGAAAACGTTTTATGCAATTACTCTACGCGAAAACAGAGTCGTTTTGTGGGTCAAGTTTTTCAATAAAATAATTCAAGGAGTGTGTGGGGTGGTCTCTCCTTCGGCTGCACTCTTTTTTTCCACATCCGAGACAGCGGTTCTTTGACCGCCATTACGCTTTTCTTTTTTTCTATGTAACATCATTTTAACCGACTTCAAAAAAGGAGGATGTTCTCAATTCGATTGTATTATTTTTATTATTTATATTTATTACCTCAGCACTCCGTAATTTATAAACTCATTTGAAAAATTATTCTTACGTTGGGTTCAGTATAGCTTGAAGTTGGTCCCATATAATTCATTGATATTCGATTTTGGACTTCGAAGATCGATCAGAATTGATGACAGTTTTTTTTGTTATAAAATATATTATGTATACCTACGTTTTAAAATTATTCTTGTCGAACTGTATGTAGATTTAGAATGATATTGAAAGATTTCTCGTAATATAAAAATGTAGTGGCAACCTTAGAAATTCTCCCAATAAAAGGTTTTGAGCAAACGAGCTCACTACCGCACTAGCGGAGTAATATACAGGGTGGAAAGTACTGACGCAACCTTAAGGGAATATAAAACATAGCAAAGCAAATATGTTTTGTAGCGAAAAGTAAGACATATGTAAGTACTTAGAGTAGTTTAGTAGTGTTAGGACTTTTCTGCAAGAGTTCGCCTTGGGAAGTATCACATCTTTGCCAGATATGCAACTGCAAAGCAGTAGTGCGCAGACATTACTGTGTTCTGGTTTGAAGAGTACGGTTTCAAGGGAAATTACTGACCATTATCGAGACTTATGAGCTATTGTATCAGGGTCACGAGTGCAATGCAGTGTTGCACAAGATTTAGCAAAATAAAGTTCTGGGTGGTGCTGTAACTGTTATGGGCTGGCGTATTGCTTACCATTGCGCGGCGCTGCACTGCGCTCGTCACCCTGAGGCAATTAGCTGTTGAGTCTCATAATGCCTAGTAATTTCGCTGGCTAAAATGCTCTTCAAACCGGAACACAGTAATGCTCGCGCACTACTGCTTGGCGGCTGAATAATTGGCAAAGTGGTGGTACCCACCCACCCCGACGGCCTCTCGCATACGAGAAACCTACCACCAGGATATACATAAAACAATAACTAGGTACCTATCTAACGCGGATAAAGTTAAATTTGCACAAAGTTTCAATGCGAACATTTTGATTGTATTACTCCGGGTTTATGTAGTTTGCTAATTTACAACTGCAAGCAGCGCGGATTCAACGGTTTGCTTGTTAGTAAGAGTAGTTTTTTTCTGTGAATTGTTATGTATACCACCTCGAAGCATTTTCGTTTTTCCTTTGTAGTTCTATAAATAATTTACTTGGCTTGTATTGCTCAAGCATTAGATGATTGCGTTTACTTTTTGACTCAGTGATGTTTATAAAACGTTGGCATAAGGGTAAAGTATTTCTTTTCTTGTCCAGTTTTATTCACATTTGTATTCGTTGACTTCACTTTTAATAAAGATATAGTGTTTTGCTCGTATTTGTGACATAGAACTTCAACTAGTATAAGAAGTATATAAGACATGTTCACGACTAGTACAAGAATATTACAAGACTAGTACAAGACTAGTAAAGATTAGTACATGGTTAGTACAAGACTAATATAAGATTAGTACAAGACTAGTAGAAGATCAGTACAAGACTAGTATAAGATTAGTACATGGCTAGTACAAGACTAATATAAGATTAGTACAAGACTAGTAGAAGATCAGTACAAGACTAGTATAAGATTAGTACATGGCTAGTACAAGACTAATATAAGATTAGTACAAGACTAGTAGAAGATCAGTACAAGACTAGTATAAGATTAGTACATGGCTAGTACAAGACTAATACAAGATTAGTACGAGACTAGTACAAGACTAGTAGAAGATCAGTACAAGACTAGTATAAGATTAGTACATGGCTAGTACAAGACTAATATAAGATTAGTACAAGACTAGTAGAAGATCAGTACAAGACTAGTATAAGATTAGTACATGGCTAGTACAAGACTAATATAAGATTAGTACTAGACTAGTAGAAGATCAGTACAAGACTAGTATAAGATTAGTACATGGCTAGTACAAGACTAATATAAGATTAGTACTAGACTAGTAGAAGATCAGTACAAGACTAGTAAAGATTAGTACATGGTTAGTACAAGACTAATATAAGATTAGTACAAGACTAGTAGAAGATCAGTACAAGACTAGTATAAGATTAGTACATGGCTAGTACAAGACTAATATAAGATTAGTACAAGACTAGTAGAAGATCAGTACAAGACTAGTATAAGATTAGTACATGGCTAGTACAAGACTAATACAAGATTAGTACGAGACTAGTACAAGACTAGTAGAAGATCAGTACAAGACTAGTATAAGATTAGTACATGGCTAGTACAAGACTAATATAAGATTAGTACAAGACTAGTAGAAGATCAGTACAAGACTAGTATAAGATTAGTACATGGCTAGTACAAGACTAATATAAGATTAGTACTAGACTAGTAGAAGATCAGTACAAGACTAGTATAAGATTAGTACATGGCTAGTACAAGACTAATACAAAATTAGTACAAGACTAGTAGAAGATCAGTACAAGACTAGTATAAGATTAGTACATGGCTAGTACAAGACTAATACAAGATTAGTACAAGACTAGTAGAAGATCAGTACAAGACTAGTATAAGATTAGTACATGGCTAGTACAAGACTAATACAAGATTAGTACGAGACTAGTACAAGACTAGTAGAAGATCAGTACAAGACTAGTATAAGATTAGTACATGGCTAGTACAAGACTAATACAAGATTAGTACGAGACTAGTACAAGACTAGTAGAAGATCAGTACAAGACTAGTATAAGATTAGTACATGGCTAGTACAAGACTAATACAAGATTAGTACAAGACTAGTAGAAGATCAGTACAAGACTAGTATAAGATTAGTACATGGCTAGTACAAGACTAATACAAGATTAGTACAAGACTAGTAGAAGATCAGTACAAGACTAGTATAAGATTAGTACATGGCTAGTACAAGACTAATACAAGATTAGTACGAGACTAGTACAAGACTAGTAGAAGATCAGTACAAGACTAGTATAAGATTAGTACATGGCTAGTACAAGACTAATACAAGATTAGTACGAGACTAGTACAAGACTAGTAGAAGATCAGTACAAGACTAGTATAAGATTAGTACATGGCTAGTACAAGACTAATACAAGATTAGTACAAGACTAGAAGAAGATCAGTACAAGACTAGTATAAGATTAGTACATGGCTAGTACAAGACTAATACAAGATTAGTACAAGACTAGTAGAAGATCAGTACAAGACTAGTATAAGATTAGTACATGGCTAGTACAAGACTAATACAAGATTAGTACAAGACTAGTAGAAGATCAGTACAAGACTAGTATAAGATTAGTGCATGGCTAGTACAAGACTAATACAAGATTAGTACAAGACTAGTAGAAGATCAGTACAAGACTAGTATAAGATTAGTACATGGCTAGTACAAGACTAATACAAGATAAGTACGAGACTAGTACAAGACTAGTAGAAGATCAGTACAAGACTAGTATAAGATTAGTACATGGCTAGTACAAGACTAATACAAGATTAGTACGAGACTAGTACAAGACTAGTAGAAGATCAGTACAAGACTAGTATAAGATTAGTACATGGCTAGTACAAGACTAATACAAGATTAGTACAAGACTAGTAGAAGATCAGTACAAGACTAGTATAAGATTAGTACATGGCTAGTACAAGACTAATACAAGATTAGTACAAGACTAGTAGAAGATCAGTACAAGACTAGTATAAGATTAGTGCATGGCTAGTACAAGACTAATACAAGATTAGTACGAGACTAGTACAAGACTAGTAGAAGATCAGTACAAGACTAGTATAAGATTAGTACATGGCTAGTACAAGACTAATACAAGATTAGTACGAGACTAGTACAAGACTAGTAGAAGATCAGTACAAGACTAGTATAAGATTAGGACATGGCTAGTACAAGACTAATACAAGCTTAGTACAAGACTAGTAGAAGATCAGTACAAGACTAGTATAAGATTAGTACATGGCTAGTACAAGACTAATACAAGATTAGTACGAGACTAGTACAAGACTAGTAGAAGATCAGTACAAGACTAGTATAAGATTAGGACATGGCTAGTACAAGACTAATACAAGATTAGTACAAGACTAGTAGAAGATCAGTACAAGACTAGTATAAGATTAGTACATGGCTAGAACAAGACTAATACAAGCTTAGTACAAGACTAGTAGAAGATCAGTACAAGACTAGTATAAGATTAGTACATGGCTAGTACAAGACTAATACAAGATTAGTACAAGACTAGTAGAAGATCAGTACAAGACTAGTATAAGATTAGTACATGGCTAGTACAAGAATAATACAAGATTAGTACGAGACTAGTACAAGACTAGTAGAAGATCAGTACAAGACTAGTAGAAGATCAGTACAAGACTAGTATAAGATTAGTACATGGCTAGTACAAGACTAATACAAGATTAGTACAAGACTAGTAGAAGATCAGTACAAGACTAGTATAAGATTAGTGCATGGCTAGTACAAGACTAATACAAGATTAGTACAAGACTAGTAGAAGATCAGTACAAGACTAGTATAAGATTAGTACATGGCTAGTACAAGACTAATACAAGATTAGTACGAGACTAGTACAAGACTAGTAGAAGATCAGTACAAGACTAGTATAAGATTAGTACATGGCTAGTACAAGACTAATACAAGATTAGTACGAGACTAGTACAAGACTAGTAGAAGATCAGTACAAGACTAGTATAAGATTAGTACATGGCTAGTACAAGACTAATACAAGATTAGTACAAGACTAGTAGAAGATCAGTACAAGACTAGTATAAGATTAGTACATGGCTAGTACAAGACTAATACAAGATTAGTACAAGACTAGTAGAAGATCAGTACAAGACTAGTATAAGATTAGTACATGGCTAGTACAAGACTAATACAAGATTAGTACGAGACTAGTACAAGACTAGTAGAAGATCAGTACAAGACTAGTATAAGATTAGTACATGGCTAGTACAAGACTAATACAAGATTAGTACGAGACTAGTACAAGACTAGTAGAAGATCAGTACAAGACTAGTATAAGATTAGTACATGGCTAGTACAAGACTAATACAAGATTAGTACAAGACTAGAAGAAGATCAGTACAAGACTAGTATAAGATTAGTACATGGCTAGTACAAGACTAATACAAGATTAGTACAAGACTAGTAGAAGATCAGTACAAGACTAGTATAAGATTAGTACATGGCTAGTACAAGACTAATACAAGATTAGTACAAGACTAGTAGAAGATCAGTACAAGACTAGTATAAGATTAGTGCATGGCTAGTACAAGACTAATACAAGATTAGTACAAGACTAGTAGAAGATCAGTACAAGACTAGTATAAGATTAGTACATGGCTAGTACAAGACTAATACAAGATTAGTACGAGACTAGTACAAGACTAGTAGAAGATCAGTACAAGACTAGTATAAGATTAGTACATGGCTAGTACAAGACTAATACAAGATTAGTACAAGACTAGTAGAAGATCAGTACAAGACTAGTATAAGATTAGTACATGGCTAGTACAAGACTAATACAAGATTAGTACGAGACTAGTACAAGACTAGTAGAAGATCAGTACAAGACTAGTATAAGATTAGGACATGGCTAGTACAAGACTAATACAAGATTAGTACAAGACTAGTAGAAGATCAGTACAAGACTAGTATAAGATTAGTACATGGCTAGAACAAGACTAATACAAGCTTAGTACAAGACTAGTAGAAGATCAGTACAAGACTAGTATAAGAGTAGTACATGGCTAGTACAAGACTAATACAAGATTAGTACAAGACTAGTAGAAGATCAGTACAAGACTAGTATAAGATTAGTACATGGCTAGTACAAGACTAATACAAGATTAGTACAAGACTAGTAGAAGATCAGTACAAGACTAGTATAAGATTAGTACATGGCTAGTACAAGACTAATACAAGATTAGTACGAGACTAGTACAAGACTAGTAGAAGATCAGTACAAGACTAGTATAAGATTAGGACATGGCTAGTACAAGACTAATACAAGATTAGTACAAGACTAGTAGAAGATCAGTACAAGACTAGTATAAGATTAGTACATGGCTAGTACAAGACTAATACAAGATTAGTACAAGACTAGTAGAAGATCAGTACAAGACTAGTATAAGATTAGGACATGGCTAGTACAAGACTAATACAAGATTAGTACAAGACTAGTAGAAGATCAGTACAAGACTAGTATAAGATTAGTACATGGCTAGTACAAGGCTAATACAAGATTAGTACAAGACTAGTAGAAGATCAGTACAAGACTAGTATAAGATTAGTACATGGCTAGTACAAGACTAATACAAGATTAGTACAAGACTAGTAGAAGATCAGTACAAGACTAGTATAAGATTAGTACATGGCTAGTACAAGACTAATACAAGATTAGTACAAGACTAGTAGAAGATCAGTACAAGACTAGTATAAGATGAGTACAAGATTAGTACAAGACTAGTAGAAGATCAGTACAAGACTAGTATAAGATGAGTACAAGATTAGTACAAGACTAGTAGAAGATCAGTACAAGACTAGTATAAGATTAGTACATGGCTAGTACAAGACTAATACAAGATTAGTACAAGACTAGTAGAAGATCAGTACAAGACTAGTATAAGATTAGTACATGGCTAGTACAAGACTAATACAAGATTAGTACAAGACTAGTAGAAGATCAGTACAAGACTAGTATAAGATTAGTGCATGGCTAGTACAAGACTAATACAAGATTAGTACAAGACTAGTATAAGATGAGTACAAGATTAGTACAAGACTAGTAGAAGATCAGTACAAGACTAGTATAAGATGAGTACAAGATTAGTACAAGACTAGTAGAAGATCAGTACAAGACTAGTATAAGATGAGTACAAGATTAGTACAAGACTAGTAGAAGATCAGTACAAGACTAGTATAAGATTAGTACATGGCTAGTACAAGACTAATACAAGATTAGTACAAGACTAGTAGAAGATCAGTACAAGACTAGTATAAGATTAGTACATGGCTAGTACAAGACTAATACAAGATTAGTACAAGACTAGTAGAAGATCAGTACAAGACTAGTATAAGATTAGTACATGGCTAGTACAAGACTAATACAAGATTAGTACAAGACTAGTAGAAGATCAGTACAAGACTAGTATAAGATTAGTACATGGCTAGTACAAGACTAATACAAGATTAGTACAAGACTAGTAGAAGATCAGTACAAGACTAGTATAAGATGAGTACAAGATTAGTACAAGACTAGTAGAAGATCAGTACAAGACTAGTATAAGATGAGTACAAGATTAGTACAAGACTAGTAGAAGATCAGTACAAGACTAGTATAAGATTAGTACAACGCTAGTACAAGACGAATATAAGATTTGCACACGACTAGCACAGGACTAGTAAAAGATTAGTACAAGACTAATTCAAGATTAGTACAAGACAAGTTTAAGGTTAGTACAAGTCTTCGAGAATTGCAATTGGATCAAAAAGAGAAAACAGAATAAAAAAAAACAATTTTTTCCATGTAGTTGGACTAAGTCATATAATAAAGTCAAAATGCATAATTGTTATTATATTATAATGCAACAACCATTGTTCTATCTCCGATGTATCCAAACTTGTTTTTGACTGAATAAAGACATTATTATTATTATTATTATTATTATTATTATTATGTCGCTCTTTCTCCGGGTTATACACCCGGTCCTTTGGAAGGCTTGCGCGGGGACATGAGTCCAACACGTAGAGGCCTCTTCGAGAATTTAATTTAGATATGTAATGGGCAACGCTTATTGGGGACTGTCTCTAAGTGCATCATTAGAAGATACAATCAAAGACAGCCCCCGATAAGTGCGAGGACTATTATTGAAGATATGAAAATTACTTATGATTGGGCTATTGTGGTGAATTTTTAATGGATGAGAGCCGGTCTATGATATGAGACCTCGGCACCTGCCAGTTCCGCCTCATAAAAAAATATTTTGGCAGGTGGTGACTCGCCACCCACTAAACGGGCCCCCTTTAAGGGCCGCCGTTCATTGGCGACGAGAGGGCCAACGTTGGTGTGGGTGGCTAAAGGGTGTCGAGTGGTGTGCTGCAGTTTCACTTAAACGCTACTCCCGGCGTTATGCCCTTTAACACTTCCACCCTTGGAGCTTAGTTCTTAGCTCTTGCATCTCCACCACCGGACGGCCAGTTAAGGCGAGCCGGGGGTTAGGGGTCTCATTTAGCCCCAGGGAGAATCTCGGGGTAAGGCTCAGTGTAGCCACGCACCGACGACTCGCCACAAAGTCGCCCCTGGCCTTATTATTATTATTATTATATTTATACGTATATAATACAATACAATACAGTACAATTATACTTTATTGCATACCTCAAACATAGTTACATGGAAAACAGAAACCTTAACTAGGGTAATGGCGGTCTTATCACATAAAGCAATCTCTTACAGACAACCTTTAGATGGATTGGACAAATGCAAAAAAGAGGAGACGGTAATGCACAGAAAACAATTAATATAAACAAGACATCTATACATATACCTGCATATCTAAATAATACATATGTATTTACGCCAAATTACTGGGGCAACGCCTCCAGTAATCTGGGAACCATGCCGCGCGGTGGCGATCTGCATTGCGTGTTTGCCTTATAGTTTTTAACCGAATTTAAAAAAGGAGATGGTTCTCTATTGGTTGGTTCTCTATGGTTGTATTTATTTTTCGTTACCTCAGGACTCCGGCATTCATGAACCGATTTGGAAAATTATTTTTGCGTTGGGTTCAGTACAGCTACGAAGTGGTCCCATATAAATTTCATCGATATTTGACCTTGGACTTCGAAGATAGGTCGTTGGTTTTTTGTTTGATAATACGTATACTTGTGTTATTTTTTATTTATAAAGCCTTGTACATATTTTAAGTAAGTTCATATAGATAAATTATTATTTCCGTTCTTATTTTGTATTTACAAATAAAAATATGAATAGAAAATGTTATTTCGAGATGGTTAGATAGCTCCGAGACGATCCGACGATGTGACGTCGCAGTCGCCATGCTTTCCATCCAAGCTCAAATATCCCTTGTATTCCATTAGAATGTAATACTTGAGGAAGATTGGCTTGACGTGTATCGATGAATACGTAATAAAGAGCGCCAATCCTTATTTGGAATCAATGTCATTATTTTCAGAATACATTTACTTAATTTTGTAACACTCAATTGCCAAGAATATTTCAATTTACTTCAACGTACTGCCGAGAAGTCTTTGTGCCGATGTGACTGAGCAAATTAAATTTTCGTCGTGACATTGGCTCACTTGTTGAGCATCGAGCGACGGGCGGCTGGGGCGTAGGGGCGGGCGAAGACGTAGGGTGTTGTTCCTAAAATACATGTATATTTGGTGAGTTTGCATAGGACCATGTGAGTAAGCGTCTAGAAAGGTCGTTAATGATTTATTTGTGAAATACAGAAGGTTCATGCTTCTTATTTAAACAAACTTATGTGTTTAGACTATATATGGTCACGACTTTTCATTGCATCATTATTTATATTTCAAATCAATAAATGTTTATAAATACACTTTCCACAATGCACTTTCCTTCCTCGCACTTGTAAGATGTGGAACTACCTACCTTCGTCGGTATTTCCTTTGAGCTACAACATGGAGTCCTTTAAAAGGGGAATTAGTAGAGTCCGTAAGGGTCGGCAATGCATCAGCAATGCCTCTGGTGCTGCAGATATCCATAGGCGACGGTAACCGCTTACCATCAGGCGGGCCGTCTTGTTTGCCAACATATTAAATTAATAAAACCTACTGTGATCAGTGAACGGAAAGAAAAAGATCTATTCAGTGGTCAAGCTAAAATTCTGTCCTTTGTCATCTATATTATAGAACAACAGGCTCACCTAATTTAAAAAAGAACAGTCCCGTGTTGTATTAGTTAATCTAGAATTATTTGAGTAATTAAATGATGATACTGCTTATATATATTATAATCTAAGCGGTGTGACGGCGTTATTTATGGTGTTGTTCACTATTACATGAAAGCACAATATGAATAGAAAACCCTTTATTATTAAATAGTATAAAGAATGTAGAATAATAATTACCCTACATATATAGTTTTAGTTGCAAATGATATATAACGAAGTTAAGACAAGAAATACTTTTTTTATGATGAAATTGGCTTACGTTTGTCAACAACGAGGTACTTGAAAAAAAACCAACACTCCTGATGTTAAGCGTAGTTGCGGTATAAGGGGGAGCTCGTTTACCTATAAGGTCCCCCCCATTCATTCTTGTCATAAAGAGACCCAGGTTGTATTTGGAAGGAAATAAAGATTCCGGAAGAGAATACTAAACAATAAATACCTACTTAGTTTGTTTTGGCTACGGTATGTTATATTAAACGACCGGGAAAATGAATCGCACACTTTTCCAAGTCTGTTCAGCCCACTGCATTGAAACGTCTCCTTCCTCCGCGTGCTCTTTTAAGTGCTTCTTCTCAATCACTTATCGTATTACAAATATTGTTATCAATTATAGAAATACTAGTGGTCTAAACAATGTTTTTTTTCTACATTATTGGTATTTGTTAAATTAGAAATAAGAAAAAAGAAACAAAAAGTACTTATAGGAAAACAATATCAATTTGTATTCTGTCTATCTACTAATTTAGGAAGTTATGTCTAGTCAGAAAAAAATAACAACTACAGACAAAGACTACAGTCTAGAGACCCACGCACATCTAATGTAATATTTGAGATAAGGGTAGGGATTTCCACTGGCTGTAATAAAACCGCATAATGTTTCTATTCAGTAGCGACCGACTCGGAAAAGTGGACGTTTTTCAATTGATGCTCTCAAAAGTATCCAATATAAGAGCAATAAAGTGAATCGGTAGTATTAGGTTCACGGCACACATAAACAGTTATTTACAAGCCTTACAATCTCGTGGTTTCGGCAAAGGATGTTGCGGAATTGATAGGGCGAGGATGGAGCGAGTAATGAAAATGGTTATTGATTTTGGGAAATGGTACCGCTTCGCGTTTGCGATCCCTAGAGAAAGGCAGTTTCATAGAGCGCACATAATGAAAGGTAGGAAATACGAATGCCTCTTTACTAAACGATGCTGTATAAATTATTCATTTTTTTTAGCTTTATGCGGAATGTTTTACCCATTTCTACTTTTGTGATTTGGACGTGCTCGTTACGGTGGAATGATAATGATTTGTCTCTCCTTGAATTTTATTTAAAGCTCAAGTTATTGATTTCCCATTTTTATTTGATAAGAGACAGTATCAGTACCTAGAAGGCAATGATAAGACCGATGCATGTTTAAAAACCTTAAACGTTTAAAAACCCGAATAGTCAACCTGGAAGATTGCTGATGTTTCTTTGTTTATTTTGTTGCTATGATATATATTATATTATATATTTGTTGTATATATTATATAATTATTTATGTAGGTTTATAATATAATGTGTAATAATGTGTACCTAGTATATGTATGTTTATGTAGGCATTCAGTATGTTGCTGTTGTTTCGTAGATATTATTTAAGTTTATTTTATTTACATTGTTTATGTTTATATTATTATTGTAGACCTTACCCCGTCTTTAACATATTTTAGCGATAAGGCCGCCCATTGTAACACTTTCTTTAATTGTTTTTATGTAATGTCTGTAATTTAATGTTTGCAATAAAGTGTTCATCTATCTATCTATCTACAAAGGTAATAGTGAGACGCAAAAACTATTGCCGTAGGTAACATAGAGCACGACCACACAAAAAATATGCATAGTTATCTTAGTATTTCATAAGATTCATCATTACTATTATAATACATCATGCGTATACATATACCTACTGAATGAATTGTGCACCGTTTTACTGAGTCGGCCGGTACAGGCTCAAGACCCGCCCGCGGCCGCGGAGCCGAAATTGTATCGACCCCTCGCCTTAGAAACGATTTTGAACTCAGTGAACACAGCAGTTTGTTGTTATAGTTATAGCTACGTGCCACGATGTATAGTCCTATACAATTTGTTGGTTTTCTAATATAGTTTAACCCAGGTGTAACCGAGTTTATAGCTCAAATATTCAAGAATACCTAACAAATAAAACTTACTAAATATTTGGTCCGGCAAATATTTAGTAAGTTTTTTTTGTTCTTGAAATGTTAATTCACTTCAATAAGGTTGTTGAAATTCGCCAATACGTATTATTTAAACAGTGTTTTAGTACAAGTCCCTTTATGACAAGTACAAACAAATCATAATAATAATAAGATGTTGTAAAAAAACCAGCTGAAATACTAACTGTCGTAGTCATATAGTCATAGTCATATTTTTATTCATATATGAAATATACGTCACAAAAATCAATAAACAAGTCAATTACTGGTACTATTTTGTGCCATATTTCATAAAAGGTTGCATTTAAATCCTATCCTAATCTTAATCCTAATAATATTATAAATGCGAAAGTTTGTGTGTGTGATGTTTGTTACCACGTATCACCGTAACTACTGAACCGATTTTGATGTAATTTGGAATGTAGATAGTTTAAGTACTGAATTCACATAAGCTATGTTAATATTTGAAAATCAACCCCTAGGGAGTTAAACGGGGTGATAAAGTTTGTATGGAAAATTTTTATTCCATGGTTCAATTTACTCAAAACTCGGTACAAATACACTTTAATATAAATTATCAAAAAGTATTTTTTTAAACTACCTCTAGGAATGTGCATGGGAGTTCTAAAGTTTGTATGGTTTTTTTCCGTGAATACTTTATTCCGTGGTTCGACTGACTTACAACTCAGTACAAAAATTAATGCAAATTTCAAAACACGTGTTTTTAATCGCCGCTCGCCTGATGGCAAGCACAACGCCTGACCACAACAAACAAACTTAATACCATTAAAATCACTGCGTAGCGCTGCACCCCGAGACATCATATATTAAGTCTCATATGCCCAGTGATTTTGCTGGCCACAATGCCTTTCAAACCGGAACACAGTAATGCTTGCGCACTTCTGCTTGCCGGCAGAATAACTGGCAAAGCTGTGGTACCTTTAATTGTATTACTATATATTAACAATCTATATTCTGTAAACATTTTTCTTTTAAATTACTAAAAACCAATGTAGCGTATTAGTTTTTGTTATTTTTATTTTGATATTTCGAAACTTACCTACTCATATGTACGCAATAAAGTAGAAATAGGAGTAGCCGGAGTGATCCACTGTAACCCACTGTACAGGCTCAACAGCGACCTAGTGCGGGGACAGAGTTCTTAAGGGTACACTATACTGTTTTGTTTTTAGTATAAGTAACTGTTATCCTAATGTAAGTACCGGATATGTGTTTTTGGAACAAATAAAATAATTAATTATTAAAAAAAACCTAACCAGACGGCCTGCTGCATACGAGAGACCTAACTCGGTATAAATCCTTATCCTAATAATATTATATTTATGGAAGTTTGTGTGTATGATGTTTTCACTTTTTTAATTTTTCATTCACTCAAATCTCGGTACAAATAAACTTCAAAAAAAGGTTAAAAAGTTTTTTTCTAAGCTATCTGTGTTTGCACCTCGCAAATGAGTTCTAAAGTTTTTATTAATAATTTTAATTCTTGGTTTGATTTATTAAAAAGTCGGTTTAAATAAACTATAAAGTAAATAATTAATTACGTATTTTTTTTTACAAAATTTCCACTAGGTTTGTGCAATAGAGTTTTAAACTTTATATTTTGTAATTATTTTTCCATGGTTCGAAAAACATAGAGAGTATAGACGTGAATGACGTAATAGTGCAATATACCGTCGTCGTTCCCCTAATCGGTGATGGGGCATGCCTGTTTAGGGCAGTTTCGTATATTTTATATGGCAACCCATGTTTGGCACGGGAAATACGAGAACAAATCGAACACGTGCTTAACAATTGAAGCAAGTTCGCAAATACAGAATCATGATAGATTCGGAAATAATCATAACGTCGCAGCCGAATATTTTTTTACTTGCGACACTTCAATCTCCACGCGGGCGAAGCCGCGGGGCGCAGCTAGTGAGTCATAAGTTAAATTAATTCAAATACAAGCATATGTTTTTAAATGTCCGTCATGAACATTTTTTGCTTATCTTCCTAGAGTGTAAATGTGCGTGTAACAACAATATGTTTACACTGAATACAATAAAAGCGACGCTTCTACCTTCAGGATATTCCCATTTATACAAAGAAACGAAGTTCTGGGAAAAGGAAAAGCTATTTCAAGGCTTCGCTGTTTGCTTCCATAATACTTAAAGTGTATGCATTTTGTTCAGACAATTGTTACCTTCCTTGTTACATATAATCAAAAACATCAATAATTAAATTATACTATGATTCGCTTTACACCAGGTAGTTAAAGTGAAACAACTTGTTAGCTTTATATTTTTATGTATCTTCACACTTATAGTATAAATACGAAAGTTTGTATGTTGTTTATTACTTCTTCTCGCTGAAACGGCGGTCAGCTGAAATTCAAGTGAAATTTGGAATGGAGATAGTTTATAGATTAACACATATGCTACTTTCTATCCTAGGAAACCGCGGGCAAAACCACAGGCGCAGCCAGTTACAATATAAGTGTATTTACCCAAAGAAATACAGCGAGGAGTACAATAAAATGTTAAGGTATTATACTAAAAAAGGGCTACGACCCCTGTATTTTTTTAAAGTTATGTTGTATAATCAGGTTTAAGATAAAGTAGAAAAAGACTTACCAGTACAACAGAAGGTTGCTAGACTCTTGGCTCTAGGACGGTGAACTTGTAATTTCATTAGGTTTACTTCTCACATAACTTGCTCGTAAGCTTGTTAACAAACAACACACACTCGCTGAGCAATGGCATCGCTACACGAATGAATGAGCTCAATCAATCGTAAAACTTGGAACCAAAACATGCTTCTGAAACAAGGCAATCAGTTGAGACCATTACAGTCAGTTATTGTTTATTGTACACCCTTTGTTAAATCATTCATTTGAGTACTATTATCGGCGGAACGAACTAGTTGTCGAAGAATTGAAATGAACCGATGGCAAACATAAAACAATACGAGTGATTAAAGTAAAATAAATTGCCAGAGAATGACGATAGCTGTGCAATCCACGAAGCCAATTAAAATGATGACGAACCATTGTCGAAGGCAATACTCTGTTTTTATAATAGTCCGACGCCGTTGTTATTGCAATTGCTTGACAAATCCAGACAGCTTTTTCTAAAAAGACGATTAAATCAGTTTGTTCCGATTCAATTCATGCTTATCCATCGGCATCGCAATATCGCGAGTGAATTACACGTAAGTACGAGTATAATGCAAATTTTGTTGAACGAATGTTTGTCGGATCCGAAAGATCATTCATCAATATTTATTTAAAATAATAATGATTTATATTTTTAAATCATCATTTTTAACCGACAAAGAAAGTAAGAGACGAATTTTTTTTAATCGATTTATCTATAATATAGCCTGTTCTAAACTCTATCATGACACGGCTGCTGCACCCAGGGTTGACTTCCGGCGAGGGAACACCTCGACGGTGAATAGGACAGACATGACATTTTCTGAATGAGCCCGTTTTAAACTTCGTCATGACGTGGCTGCTGGATCATAAAACCAAAAATAACTAAACGTAATAAAACCTTGTCTTTAAAAACATTTTTAAATAAATTTAATTAAAACTTGTTTTGCACTAAAAAGGGTAAAATAAATTATTTTCAAAAGAAATTATATAATATTAGTAGATGAATACTATGTATGTAGTAAGTAGGTAGATACTTGTAGGTAGTATCTATCTACTACCTAATAGACTTGGCTTGGCACCGACTTCAAACATTTGAGTGGGTAGCGCTTATAATAATTATATATATTATTTTCCACTTTTGAGTGTCTGTTTGTGGATTTGAAGTCTGTTTAATTTTTTTTGAAAAATTATTTATTATTAGTTCTTTATCTCAAACGAAACACCACAGTGCATGACGTCATTGGCAAGTAAATGCCGTGTGTGAAGCTTGTGTTTTTTTATGTTTTTGCTATTTATTTAAATCAAAGCGATATGTTTTTTATTCCATGACGTCATGATAAACTCCTTTAACTTCACAAAGCCTATAAATCACTTTGCAAGTTTGCTTTCGTAGAGCTTGTCGATTCGTTTGCCTTCATATGACGTCACACGTTCTGAGTTGACCTTTTGTGAGGCAATATTTGAAATAAAACATTTAAACATAGTTTTAGGTACTTTTAGGGCTGTATTTAATTAAAATATTATTTTTCATGGCTATATATAATGTTTAATATTATACACTTTCTGAAAAGTAGTCCGTTGCCATATTGAATAAAGTTTGATTTTATTATTAGTTTTTGCATGATTGAGATGAATATACATCCTCATAAAGTTTCGCCTTTATAATATAAGTAGGAAGTAGGATGTCAGCGGCGTAAATGTATTGAAACACCGCACCTCTATGACCGAACCTTTTAGCGATCTGGTGACTTAAGAACCATAATTATGCCAAAGTAAAAGTAGCCATTTACGTCAGTTCGAGGGTAGTAGGGAAACGTATTTACCATGTTTTTGATGACATCAAAAACATAGATTTTTTTACATCTGTCTATGCCAGCGTTTGACCACGATCTCACTCGATAGGAAGTGACGATGCGGTCGAAGTTGAAACATACTTGCCTTGTAAGTATCTATTCAATCGGGATTTGAACACACCTAGCTTGTATTTAACAGGAAACACAGACGATGGCTGGCCGTTCCACTCCTTCGCTGTACGTATTAAAAAGGATGAGCCAAAACGCTGCGTATTAGGTGTAACTTCTACCATGTAGGGTTGGCGTTGTGCCGATCGTCTTGTTGTCTGTTGATGGAATTAATTCTGCCATATTGTAAAGCTTTCGTAGAAATGAAGCCAATTAGTGTTCTACAAGCTTTATATGCCCCTGAACAAAAGCGAGTACGATCACACACAATGTCGTTCATTTTTTTATTACATTTTTATGGCCATCGAATATTTTAGGCTTTTAGGTTCCATTCATCGATTTTGCTGAATGCTTTCGAGAACACTATTGAATATTGAATATGAGTATGCTAGAAAAATTAGTTATTTAACATTTTATAATAATATAATAATAGTTTATTAACCATAACAACGCAGTTAAAATGTTAATATTTAACAACGCACTGATTTTAAGCAAGATTTTACAAAGGCTATTTTTAATTTTTTGGTTGGACCTCTGTCTTACAAACTAGTTAATAAACTGTATCTTGCAAAACAATGTTCTTACTATCGTCGGCCAGGATGGGTTAGCCCAATAAAGTGCAAATATTTAATATTAATATACTCGTAACGTAGTAGGAACAATGTCTTGCAAGATACAGTTTATTACCTAGTTTGTAAGAGAGAGGTCCAACCAAATTGTTTAAACTAGCCTTTATATTTGATTTGATGAATATACACATATCTGTGACAATATATATGAAGGCACTATACTAGTATGTATTTATTGTTATATATAGAATGTGAAAAAGGAATAATACTATTAAAATACCTAAACCTAGAGTGCCGCCGGTAACGGGTAGCTCCCAATGAATCCCAAAAATCGAATCCCAGTTAATATTTGTGGCACCTAATCTCGTGTCCACGGCCAATGCAACTTGGTCGAAACGTCGAGGTAAATAAAATTAATGTTTTTAGCGCGATTAAGTCCCGTTTTATTATCATAAACTATGTGTTCGAATCGCGAAAGTTTAATAATTACTACAGATTAACATTATATTGAGATTTTCTATGAAAAATGAATGTGTGTTATTTTTTGTTTTCTTTTTGTTATATAAAGTACATTCTAAAATACATTTAGAGCGATTGATTGAACTGGAACGTTCAACGAGATAGATCTATGTATCTCAATTTTACTATCTATCTCGTTGTCCATTCCAGTTCAATCGAGTATGAAATTTTACGCCGATCTCGGCTACGGCTTCTTAATGGCTACGCGAGTTTACGAGAGTCGTAGCCACAAACACGTTCGTAGCCGCTCGTAGCATACATCGTAGCAACAAAACAAGCTATCACCGTGAAGCTTCGACGATGCTACGACTCTAAAGCCACAGGTGGCATACTTGTTACAAAGAAAATTGAAGTATATCTAGTCAATGATTTTATTATGCATAATGCACAAGATTTTTAACAGCAACTCTCCCTATTGTAGTTTTGTTCTGATCATTTCTTATTTCATAACAATCGTCATGCGTATACAAGTAATATTTTATTAGTATAAACGAATTGGCGCCCTTTGTGGTAGCGAAAACCGAGTAGGTAAAGGAATTTTTCACTTCAAAGCAAAACGGATTACGCTGCTTTAAACGAGTAATAGGTGACTAGTAAAACGTCGTCCTCATCCCGCGAACCTATATATCGCTAAACAAGCGGAAACATACCGCGTCCCCAAGCGGCGTTATTAAAAACATCTCCATGCAAACCAAACTAAACCCTGTTATATAAAAAATTGGCGGAAACACGTGTTTATATTTATTAGTCCGTTTTGCTAAGTATGCAGAAATTTCATCGTCATAACTTCAAAAAAGCCTTTCCTCTTTTTCTTGCAACAAATATACATTTTAAAACAATAATAAATTTGGAAATATAATAAGATTTACCATATTAATAATACGTAGTAATATTTAGTTTTCTTTGCAAATAATAAGATTTTGCATGCCATTAAATTGGCGAAATGTGTCAGTTAATAATAATTATATATAACATCTGTATTGTACTCACATTCAAGCAAATAAAGTATATTCTATTCTATTCTAAAACTTCGCCTTCTATTCTGGTGTTACTTGAAAGTCCAAGGTCGAATATAGCTGAATTTATATGGGACCACCTTGAAGCTATAATGAACCCAACGCAAACAAAATTTTCGAAAACGGTTTATAATTGACGGAGTTCTGAGGTAAAAACAAAAAATAACAGTCAAATTGAGACCTTTTTGAAGTCGGTAAAAAATGGTGAAGCACAACTTATTAAATATTCTCAAATCCAGTAAGTATAATGTACAAATTATAAACTTTGAGCTACAAAATAATATGAAGGGCAAATTAAAGTGAGAATTATAATATATTAGCGAAGAAATCTTTCAAAACAAAAGTTTACGTATATCTATGTATATTAAATTTGCGTTTGCTTTATTGTATTTGCGTGTTTTTATGAATTCTTGTCTTAGATAACTGAAACGATTATTTTATACTTCATCATAATGTTTGTCAAACGATTTAGTTTGCAAGAAAACCATGGAGTCAGAAGTTTTCTGACTTGATACTCGTATTTTAATTCAAATATTGCGGTTTTGTATCTTTTCTCGCAAAGCATTTATTAATTTAATTCTTAAATGCACTTTTACAAATAAGCTAGCATTGTAGCCAGCGAAATTACTGGGCATATGAGACTTGATATCTGATGTCTCGGGGTAATGAGCGCAATACAGTGCTACGCCGTGCTTTTTATGGTATTTAAAGTTCTGGGTGGGACTGCAATTGTTATGGGCAGGCGTGGCGTTTAACCTCAGGCGAACGATTTGCTCGTCTCAATCACTCAGCACAATAAAAAAAGACAATATAAATAGTTATTATAATATTAAATGGTAAATTAAAGATACGTAAAATGACAATTATTATTCATCTAAAATTTTAATATAATTCAAACTATACTTATTGTTTTATCATTTTATTAGACAATTCCAAATTACATAGAAAATAAAAAAGTAAAAATATACATCTTATTCTTATGATACATACATATTAATAATATTCAATTAGATATAAACTATTTAAAAAAATGTTTTTATGTATTGCAACATTTTTTGTTAAGGTATCGTTTTATTGTAAGGTCAGTTTCTAATTGAATGATTCGGAGACAGAGTTGAAAGAACCAATTATGTCTCAGCTCCAAGGAAATAATGTTTCATTTCGAACCACAGAACGCAGTTTGTATTTTTCTGCGAAAGAATCGCAATTGTCGAACAACTACAGCAATCTAAACAAGCCTTGTTAGAAAAGACCGCAACGAGTTTATAAGCGAATGTAACCAGACAATTATTTACAGTTTACATTGTTAATTAAAAGTATTCTGTTGTAACAACGTGACATAAGCAATGTACTTCGAAAGCCATTTAGATGCTTCGCCATAAATAGCCGGATGTTTCTCAATACCACAGAATACTAAGGGACAGAAAAATCACTCCGCAAAGACATTTAAACAAATAGCGACTCTTGCTATGACGCAATAAAATTCAATTCAGCTCGCGTAGCGCTGCATGCCTACCAGTCATATTAACCTACAGAGCGCCTCTTTTTCTATCACTCTTATCTCTACTGACGCGGCACGTGTAACGACGCGCGAGCCGCCGTCGGTGTCCGGGTATGTACTTGTAGCTTCGTACCTACAGTGCGGAGTGCGCTAGGCCTGTCAATACTCATCATCCTTGCTTGCTTGATGCTTGAAGGTCCAAAAGCTAGTTTTTGGATAGCAGCCTCCGAGTGGAAAGTTAAAGCCGGATTCACATTATTAACATTGTCGTGTTATGATGCATCGTTAGGTACTTCAGAAGCCTATCGGATTTATATATTGTGGAATCGAATTCGATATTTCTGCGAAAAGTATGTACTCAGTTCATGCTTTAAAATAAATCTGTAAAAATTGGTTGATAGTTACTGATACTCAGCGCAGTTACTCATACTAGGTATTAATTATTCTGTAACGCGGTTGCACTTGTCGGATTTTGGACAGGAGGTATTTATCATGTTGCAGGGCTTATGTCACGAGTTGGAATGATGACGGTTATTATACCTTCTAGTTTTATGCTTTAAAATATATTTTTTATTTTTATTTCATGGTTTATTCTTTAGCATGATCTGAGTACATACTTTTCGCAAAATATCGAATTCAATTCCACGGTGTATATTTTGCACACAGCGTCAGCGCGCATCCCGTCAGATTAGTGTACAAAATATTTGAATCCGATAAGCTTCCGATGTACCTACTGATGCGTAACGACACGGCGCGTGTTAATAGAGTGAATCAGGATTGAAGTAAATGATGAACAAAAACAAAATCGACAGCTTTCTTCTAAAAATGTTTAACCCAGTTTTATTGCAAAATCTTGGAGAGGATCTTGGAGATGTTGTATTTCATGCGTGTTTTTTCTGACCACGATGAATCCTATTGGATCGTATTACATGTATTGTGAGGAAGTTTCGGTTTGAAGGGCGTTGTAGCCAGTGGAATTACTGGGCAAATGAGACTTAATATCTGATGTATCGGGGTGATGAGCGCAATGCAGTGTTACGCATTGCTTTTTATGGTATTAAATGTTCTGAGTGGCACTGCAATTGTTCTGGGCGGCACTGCAATTGTTATGGGAAGGCGTGGCGCTTACCATCAGGCGAACAACTTGCTCGTCTCAAGCCTCAGTTCCATAAAAAAAAACTTAAACTAAGGCAGTAGTAACTTTATTGATATCCATCCAAAACGCCTCAAAAATGTTTTTCTTTATTTATGCTATAAACTACGGATATTAAGTCTCATATGCCCAGTGATTTAGCGAAATCACTGGGCATATGAGTCTTAATATCTGATATCTCGGAGTGATGAATGCCAGCCAGCGGGCAGCACTGACCTTCAAACCGGAACACGCTTGCGCACTACTGCTTGGATGTGTACTAACCAGCAAACAATTGATACCTATTCCATTTGAAAGCACTAAGTGCTCGAAACCTGATAAAAAGAATAACTCAGTTCACATTAAAGTAAAACGAAGTAGAATTTAAATTTATAATTTCGAAATGAAATTATCTGCTATTAGATATGAGAATTTTACTTTTTATTTTTGTTAATCTTACCAAAATATTTACATTATGGTAAACATACTAGTTATACCTACCGTAAGCCCTGGTATATACTCTGAAGTTTCAATGCGTCATATCTAAATGTCGTCTTATTTCTCTTAAGTACCAATCATTGTCAACATGTTTTTCTTGATATCAAATTTCGCTGACCTGTGAGAAAGCGATATAGTTGTTTTTCACATTAATTTTGCTTACTTTGTACTTATTGTACTAGAAGCTTCGACTTGTTTATTCCTTTCAAATTGCTTATTAAGTACTTTTTGTTCTCGAAGCTTCTATATCACCCACGCATTAACTAAGGTTATATAAGGAAGTAAATAAGTATAATTAATCATTATTATTCTCTTCGTTCATAAGTGTGGTCACCAGTAGACCAAATAAAGTTTAATTTAATTAAAAATTGTCTTTTTTATATAAGACACGCGCCGCCCAAATTTGTCTTACTACAGTACTGGCACAGAATACATTACAGTACTACGCAGTACTGGTTGAATTGGAATGGTTTTTTTTTATGTAACTTAATGACTAGACGAGCTGGTCGTTTGCCTGATGGTAAGCAATACGCCAGCCCATAACAATAACAGCACCACCCAGAACTTTGTTTTGCAAAATCCTGCGCGGCGCTGTACTGCGCTCGTCACTCTGAGACAATTAGCTGTTGAGTCTCATAATGCCCAGTAATTTCGCTGGCTACAATGCCCTTCAAGCCGGAACACAGTAATGCTTGCGCACTACCGCTTGGCGGCTGAATAACTGGCAAAGCGGTGGTACCCACCCAGACGGCCTCTCGCATACGAGAAACCTACCACCAGGATGTTAACTATTCATGTACAATCAAATAATGTCATCTCCTAATTTTTTTAACAAATCTTCTGAATCTGTTTAGATATTAACGTTATTTTTTAAATCTTATATCTTTTCGTACTTGTGTACTTTCTTAGTACATTGTGTTGTTTTTCTATTTGCTTTAGGTGTTACAAGTGCAAATTAACTTTTTTACTCACTGTTCTAATAATAAATATTTTTTAGAATGAAAACAAAAACCGACTTCAAGACTAAACTTACATTTTTTTATTTTTGTTACTTTTATCTAAAAGTAAATCAATTTAGATGAAATGTGTATGACCTATCAAACAAAAAAAGATCATCAAAAACAATTCATAATCGGCGGAGTAATCGCGTAAAAAACATAAAAATACATATCGTCGAATTGAAAACCTCCTCCCTTTTTGAAGTCGTTTGAAAAATTACAAACGAATTGTTACATTATATGATGCAGATTTGTCATTTAAAGGCTGTGCCAGTTCGGGATTGATATTTTTTTTTTAAAGCTGGGAGATTTATTTATCCGGACCTTTTTAATTGTCATTGTTTTATTCAGTGTTTGTGTTTAATTTTACCCATCGCATTGCGAGACTGAATCATTCTTACGATAACGCTATCGTGCATCGCACGGCTCAAATTTCAATGGTTTTTTAGATTTTTAAGAATAGGACAAAGTAACAGCCTGATGCATATCACTAATGATTATAAATAGAATTAAAAAATAACTATTGAGAGCGATAAGTCTTAGGAATGTAGAAGGTATGACGAACTGAAAGAGAAATGACCGAGTGACAATGTAAGAGGCCTAGAATTACCTTTTAGAGTAGGTGCCGGGATACGAAAGTAAATTAATACGTTTGAAGGGCATTGTAGACAGCGAAACAACTTGGCTTATGTGACTTAATATCTGATGTCTCGGGGTGATGAGCGCAATGCAGTGCTACGCAGTGCTTTTTATGTTATTCAAAGTTCTGGGTAGCACTGCAATTGTTATGGGCAGGCGTGGCGTTTACCATCAGGCGAACAACTTGCTCGTTGTATCACTCAGTTCCTTAAAAAATGAAAACTTGCTGGGCCGTCATTTGTTTATGAGACAACAATACATTAAAAATGTACACAATAAACAAGACAAGATTTATCATTTGTTTGTGAGTTGGAAAAGAACACACTCCTTTTTATCTCGGAAGACCGCGGAAAACCGCGCGGCCCAGCTAGTTTTCATTTTTTTATCTTTGTTTTGAACACATAAACCGCCTAGTCCCACTCATCACAATACATTGCGTATTGTTACCTTTGTTACATAGTAAATAATGCACCGTGCACGCGCAGATTTCAAGGATCTCATTATACACTGCGTAGCAAGTACATAGTAACAACCCGTTCAGTTTTCCGAAAGTTATTCGAATCCCAGAATCATAAAATGTAACATAATGATAGTATTAAACTGAGCCAACAATTGCTGCTCCAACTCTCTACACCGCAAAAAATCCCGTAACAATTTTTTTTTATGTAACTGAATGGCGAGACGAGCTGGTCGTTTGCCTGATGGTAAGCAATACGCCAGCCCATAACAATAACAGCACCACCCAGAACTTTGCCTTGCAAAATCCTGCGCAGCGCTGCACTACGCTCGTTACCCTGAGACAAGTAGCTGTTGAGTCCCATAATGCCCAGCAATTTGGCTACAATGCCCTTCAAGCCGGAACACAGTACCTAATGCTTGCGCGTTACTGCTTGGCGGCTGAATAACTGGCAAAACAGTGGTACCCACCCAGACGGCCTCTCGCATACGAGAAACCTACCACCAGTGATTCCTGTAATAATACACTAACCAGACCACGTACGTAGTTTTAAAACTAGTAATGTGTTTTGTCAATATTATTTTAAGGTTCAGATTTGGAAAGTATCACACTAATATTATACAGGTTAAAGTTTGTGTCGATGGATGATGGATGTGTGTCACTCAATTACGCAACGAGACCGAATCCAGAAGTTCCGTAACGAAAATAACCTAACACCCCCCACTCCGAATGCTATGCAATAGCTTTACCGCGGCAGTCTCCGAGTGCCACACGTCTATTTCAACGATTTTGTTTAGCTTGCCATTGTACACATAGTTTATAATCCACGATGTAAATGTTATTACAATGAACAATAAAGAATAGGTATAAGAATAGGAACGATTTAAAACCAAGTAAAAAAACATAATTTAGAAAACTAATTATAGAATATTAAATCCAACATTCGTATTTGCTGCGAGGTAAATCAAATACGTCTAGATTGTATAATTTGCTGGTTCTTCGGTTTTGTTTATGTTTGCAGGTAAACAAATAATAAATATTGAGTCTTTGATCGCTGTATGCCTAAAGCGTATACAAAAATTAATGTTTGGATGGACCCAAAAACGTGAACAAACATTTATTTTTACGAGAAATCTACATCTTGTATTAGCACTAACTTCAATAACTATTTGAGTTAAGCTATCGAAATGAAGTTTGACCCTTTGATCACGATGTTGAGTTTATTACGCTGATTACGAATCTGTAACTCAATATAGTCTTCATTCGTATTTACCTACTGCTTTTAATGATTCATTAATTAAACTAATTCGTTAATTGACTACAGGTCATACACAGGCATCGTATCGTAGTGCAAAACAAATCTCGATTTCACGGAAAACATAGAGACTCAAGATTCTAAAAGAACAGTATTGCAAATTTAATTTGGTCGTCTGGGTAGGTACCACAGCTTTGCCAGTTATTCTGCCGCCAAGCAGTAGTGCGCAAGTATTACTGTGTACCGGTTTGAAGGGAATTGTAGCCAGTGAAATTACTGGGCATAAAGAGACTTAATATCAGATGTCTCGGGGTGATGAGTATTAAAAGTTCTGGGTGCACTGCAATTGCTATGGGCAGGCGTGGCGCTTACCATCAGGCGAACGACCTATTCGTCTCATTACTCAGATCCGTTTAAAAATAATGTGAAATTAAACTATAACATTGATGCGGAATTCAGAATCCGTTGAACCTGAAAATAGCATTACCTATACTTACCACGGTACCACGCGAGGGACTCAGAAACGCTCTCGTCAATTAAGATTTTCTTCATTAGCGTAATTAATGATGAAACAAATATACAGCACAAGTAGTAGGTATGTACTTTGTTTCGTTATTATATTATTCAATTAATGTATGGAAACTATCGTGAGTCGAAATATTCATTATAAATATAAACGGCTACACTCACGTTATGATTGTGTCGCATAACTCCGACCAGGTTTCGGACAATTAGGATGTCCTTCTTCCGGGAGTTTACGCTTTGGATTGGCGGCGCAGACTTACTTTATTATTCATTACAGAATTAGAAGATTTTCTTGAGTAAATACCACTGTTGCACTTTGAACGAAACGAGTAATAAGAGAAAAAAAATTGTTACAATTGTAAATAGTTCTTAAATAAATGAATTATTTTATGTAAATAAACCAATACATAAAGAAAAAAAAGAAATAAGGAGAAAAATTTAAACATCGAATTGAAATTGATATAATACGGCTAAGACTCACTGTAGCCGTCGAAATTACTCCGACCAGGTTTCAGACATTTTAGAAAATTATTTATGTTTCAAAATATAAGCGAATAGAAATTTAATGATTTGCATGTGTGGTCCTCAGATAAAGTACTCGAAGGTGTGGTCACATACGTCGCATGACGGGCGCGCTTCTGAGTCGCTCTTTGATATTTAACTGACTTTGAAAAAGAAAGAAGGTTCTCCATTCAATTGTATTTTTTTTAATGTTTGTTACCTCAGAACTCCGTCATTTAAGAACCGATTTGCAAAATTATTTTTGCGTTTGGTTCAGTATAGCTAGAAAGTGGTCCCATATAAATGTCATCAACATTTGACCTTAGACTTCAAAGATACATTGAAGACGATTTATGTTTTTTTCTAAAAATTAATTATTTACATAATCGTAAATTTGTACCCCAGACACGTGCAATGCAATGAAAACTTAACGCACTTTTTTGTTACAGGTTTCGTTGCAGCGGCAATAGCGGTCTATCAGGATTTCTATCCAACTTAATACCGACCGATTTAAAAAACGGCTCAATGGCGGGGATAATATCAAAGCTAAAGGCGGTGGGGGGCACCCCAAAGCCGCCGCCTATCGAAGCAAACCCGATAATGCAATATTTTGAGGTGGGGAGTGAGTGCAGTACAGCGGGGCCTGGGCTGGCTTGGAAGGTGCACGACGCATACAGGAAGTCCGATGGCAAGGTAATTCTTTTGTATTGTAAGATAGAATCCCAGTACCCCAGTTCATCTATGTAAACCTTACAAACGCAGCAGTCAAAAAGAAGCTACTATTACGTAAGTAATAGTTAATATTCTTTGCTACTATGTTAGCTTAGTCATATTAGGCGCATATAAAAAAAGACTGAAAAATGTAACAACAATGGATTTACGTACACACATTAGGGCGCAACACATTTGGGATCCAAATGCATTTGCATATGCAAATATGCTTGTAAATAAGTAACAAATTATTACATTTATTTTTGAGTAAGCAAAACATACCTTTACATTTTACTAAATTACTAATAGCACGTTTTAATTATAATGTAATTTTAACGAATAAAGTCCGAATGAGATGTACAATTATGAGCGAAATCATTCGGCGTTATGAGACTTATATAAGCGGCTTTAATATGACGAACACAATGCTGTGCTCCGCAGGATTTTGCAAAACAAAATTAAAATTTAACTACTAACTTAACTTAACTGTAACAGAACTTTGTTTAGTTGTAGCGCCACCATGGACAGTGTATTGCTTACAATCAGGCGAACGACCACCTCGTCTAGTGCTTAATTCAATTAATAAATAAAATCACCTTTGTATTCCATTTTGTAAAGACGGGTGTCTGAGGGTTGAAGTATCAATTAAAAGATCATAATCCGGCCACTAAACTTCACTGTCAACGAGCTGATAAAAGACCTGGAGTGGCATTAGTGCTTCTGAACTTTACAATACTCTTTCATTAATTCAGTGTAAGTAGATAATCATAAGCCTAGTACGGTCAACGACAAGTCGCTGAATATTTATGAATCTTTGATTGACTACACCTTGTATATGTGTCTGGTTCCTGAACTATTTATCATATGTGCCTACAAATTTGTACGGAACCCTCGGTGGGCGAGTCCGACTCGCAATTATCCGGTTTTTTTTAATTTTACAATCCAACGTGTCATTTTACGCGGTGTTACCAAACCGCTAGATGATGACATTGCATTGGGCAAAACTAATCAAAAATAATAATAACTTATCAAACTAACAAAATTCTGTGTGTGAAGTCACAGTAATTTTGATTGAAGGCCGTTTGGCTGTTAATATAACATTGCCGTTTTGTAAAAAGCCTAGTGGTTTTGCATATAAGACAGCTATTGACGCTATAAAACTTTATTTTCTAACTGACCTATAAAAGGGGCTATCCTAAGGGGTTATCCTGGGGCGGATATTCATTATAGAATAAGCTAATTACTAACGGAAAATATTAGATCAACGTTTGCTTGCAAGCATTTATGTATCTATTAGCTTTTGCCCGCGACTTCGTCCGCGTAGGAGTCGAAAATGGTTCTAATAGGATTTTTAATTGGCTTTTTACGTTATTAATTTGTTTTAACATATAAATTATTATGTTCAAATTTTTGAATACTTTTAAAATACCTATAACAATCTTTATTATGGTATAGTAGGGATTTAATGATGGTATTTTACATGTTTGTTTTGAATATGGAATGATTCGTATAATTTATAACCAAAATGTTCTAGTCCTTACAATTTCAAATTTCGAACTCTACGTCTCTAAGAGGCTGAAATAATAAACACGTCTTCCATCAATTCTGTTAAAAAAGGTTTATGCAAAGGTTGAAGTAGATTGGACAAAGGAATCACGTTGTCCCATACAAACTTATGATGGTGTAGAATTTCGGGAAAGCGTTTCTTATGGGATGCTTACGTCATACAACGAACACATCCTCCAAATTTGAGGTCTCTACGATCAGCCGTTTAGGCTGAGCTTTGATCCGTCAGTCAGTCATACAGGACAAAGCATTTTATATGTATAGATATATATCAGGATAAGATGTAAGAATGGAAGATTATTCGTGTATTCATTTTCAGAACAAGTATTTACAGGTGTTACTATTACAATTATATTTATTGTCAAATTGGTATTTATTATAATTATGCTATAAAATGAATCATTATTATTCATGCCGTTTACTAATAGTTAAGTGTATGTAACGGCTATTAGTTGAAGTGCGGCTACACCTAGTTTTTTTTCGACTTTCGACAGTTTACAATCTCGCGTAGGATAAGTTTAACCGCATGTGGCCGGCTGCACCTAGTTTTAGCCGGCTGAAACTAGGTGTAGCCGCACTTCGGCTATTAGCCGTAACATATACCTACAATATAAAGGTTTTAGTTATTATTTTATAACAAAACAGAAGAAAATATTAGTACCTAAGCATTAATTTTATTATTGAGAAAGGAGTTTATTAATAAACTTACTTTAGGATAAACCAGGCAAATATGCCCCATTTGGTAATGTGTCCCACTCATGCAACTCGCAAAATAATTACAACTAATTACATTAAACGGACATATCCGTCTAATGTGCCCCACCAATGATTTTAATAATTGTTGATTTTTATTTGATTTTAATTAGGTTTTAGAAGATTTTAACTTTTTTGTTATTGCAATTGTAGCAATGATTGAGACTGACAAAATAATAAACATTCTTTAGCTTTATTTGATTTTTTATTTAAACTCTGAAAAGTGGGGCACGTTTGCCTGTTTTACCCTATATTAAATTATTGAGAGACTGGAATTTTAAGTCAGAGTATGGAGCAACAACAACAAGCAACAAGCTTATTATTCAAGTGTACTCTTGTCAGCTTATTATTCAAGGGGTACCATTTTTGAAGTGTTTACCATTAACTTTATTATTATAATTACCTAGGTAATATCGTGATTGTACATGTACATACGCCGCATAAAATATTGTTATGGTATTTATATACATCATTGTTATAGTGAAAATATTTATTTATGTGCTAGTAATTATAATAAACAAAAAAAATAACTAGCAACGCGGTAACACAGGCGTATCCTAGTGCAAATATAGTTAGGGATATGTGATATTTTTTGGAAATCAATGTTTAAAGTTAAATCTCACAATAATTAAGATATGATATTTATTACTTGTATTAATAAATAATAATTCACATATTTATTTTTTATTTTAGAGTTAAGTTTTTTACAATATTTCTATAAAAAAGACAAATTTACTATAAACACTAAATATGGAGCGCTGCCGGCAGCGGGGCAGAGCCCAAACTACCGGTGATTATTTATATTATTCTCATTATTTATTTTTAAATGTTATTTAAGAATAAAAATACTGTTTCTTTTTCTTTTCTTCTTTGTTTTTTATTTTGTATATTACATATTTATTTTAATCTTAGGGGTAAGTTTTATTCAATATTTGTATAAAATATACAAAAAAAACTAACACAACTTATATTTTACTTATATTTTTATTGATATTATATGTAATAATCTGTTTTTTGGTTGAATACTTTAAAATTATTATAAATTTAGCAATACTTCTACTCTCTTACGGAAAAGCAGGTAGAACTCAAAGAGAGTTATAATATAATTCAAGCAAAAAATTAAGATCGTCGGTGTTTACCCTCAGTCTTAATTAACCAAAATCATGAATACATAACTTGTGATCAAAGTTTCTGTAACAGATCTTATCTAAGTAAGTTTTAATTAATTCTCTGGATTATTTACCTTTGAGCGAGACATGGAAAAGACAAATATTACGGGGTAATGGTGCGAAAACGAGCCTACGTTACACACACGCTGAAGCTTTCTTACACGATTCTTATTCGTACATAGTCGCTTAGTTGGCTCAGAGCTGAGAGATATTTTTTTGCGGAGTAGATTAATCCTGTCAAACAATAAACAAGTATAAAAAACTGAAACGCAATGAAAATATATAGTGTAATCCCGCTGAATATTATGTAGGTTGTTGTTAGTTCCTAACAACAACACTCTTTGTACGACACGTGTTTCGCCGTCTGCACGAGGCATCATCAGGTGTCGAGTCGCCGAACGCTGGAACGAGAGTGTTACTCTCGTTCCAGCGTTCGGCGTTCGGAGTGTTGTTGTTAGGAACTAACAACAACCTACATAATATTCAGCGGGATTACACTATATATTTTCATTGCGTTTCAGTTTTGGAGATGAATTTCCGCAACGTCACGCCTGATTCCATTGCATAAACAAGTATAAATTTTAAAAAAACAAAAAACCGACTTCGATTCTGATGTATCTTCGAAGAGCAAGGTTGAATATTGATGAAATTTATATGGCACTTTGAAACTATACTGAACCGAACCCAAAAATATCCAAATCGGTTCATAAATGCGGGGTTCTGAGGTAACAAACTTAAAAAAATACAAACGAATTGGGAACCTCCTCGTTTTTACCACTTATTTGTTTTTTGCCTCGCGTTTATTATCCCACTTTCTTGTTTGTCTGTCTGACTGTCATTCCAGGTGAAATCTTATAACTCAAATATTGAGAACTTCCCGATTAGCTATCCGGCTAGGCGCATAAAAATGTGGTTTTAGGGTTCCGTACCCAAAGGGTAAAACGGGACCCTATTTCTAAGACTCCGCTGCCCATCCGTCTGTCTGTCACCAGGCTGTATTTTATGAACGTAAATAGTTAGACAGTTGAAATTTTCACATATGATGTATTTCTGTTGCTGCTATAACAACAAATACTAAGAAACAGAATTAAATAAATATTTATGGGAGCTCCCAGACAACAAACAAGATTTTTTTGCCGTTTTTATAGATAGTACGGAAACCTTCATGCGCGAGTCCGACGTGCACTTGACCGGTTTTTTATTTTAAGGCGCATACAAATGTGGTTCTTTGATATTTTTATACATTAAATTCTTGTGATGAATTTGTACCCTTCCAAACCATTTCGATAGGTACACACAAAAATGTCAATCTATTTCCATCACAATATTTGCTTCGACATTTTCGGATACAGATTTATTTTGACAAAATCGAACCTAAAAGCTTTTTAGACCTATTACCAGCTTTAACTTGCGCTGATATTGTTTTAAATAAAGTAAACCGAGTTAGATTTATTTCATTTTAATCTCTCTCTGTTATTTTAATAACAAAAGGGCTTTTAAATTAGTTCTATTATATTTTGTTATAATTTTAAGCTTTCAGTTTTGGGTGTATGTGTATATTATTTTAGTCTCAATTTACAGTTTAGTTAAATTTAATTATTTAATAACGTTGAATAGAACCTAAGATTGAGCTAAACTCAGTTACATAATTACTGACCCACACAGTTACGACCTCAGTAACCGAGAATATCTGACATTTGTAATCAGAGCTATAACAATACTATCTTAACATAGCACGCACACATGCTAAGCTGCGAGTAGCGAGCGAGCGTTGACGGCGTCTTCATACATTGACAGCCACTGTGGTGTAGTGGTTGGGCAGGCTGGCTTCTGGCTGGGTTCGATTCCCGCGACGGGACAAATGTTTGTGCACAGAAAAAAGCGCAAGCATTTGTTTCGTGTCTGCGTGTTGTGGGACCATGGTCTTCATACTTCCTGTTTCCCTAGATACAGGGAATCCTAGTTAGGGGGCCAGGGACTATGTATGTGATCGTTGGGCGAATTTATTATTATTATACTTTACTCTGATATACCTACATACCTACATATATTTTCGACTTACAAACTTCCGCTTATGATTTGAGCGTCTGAAGTAAAATATCATACTTTTCTTCGTACACCTTACGTTTTACGCGCCTTGCATGGACCATCGTAAAAAAACATAGCGCGAGATAAAAGTTTCGAACACGCGCGCGAATGGTTTGGAAAGCCAGAAGTGCAGATTTTGCATGCTCGCTCTAAAGCAATGAAGGAAAACATCGTGATGAAACCCATTTAAGCGCTTTGGAGTGGTAGGATCTGGCCGTGGTTGTAATACCACCCACCGAACAAAGCCATGCCATCAAGCGACCTAGTCAGGTTTCGGAATGATGTTCGGTGAACCATCGGGGAGACGGGTCTGAGCAGCCGCTCAGCTGCCGTATCTCTCTAGATCTATGTGCTCCATATTAGGCCACATCATCGCTTCACATCAGGTGAGATAGTGGCCAAACATAGATCTATTTAGCGTAAAAAAAAGCGTGACATCCGACTGACACTAGCCATAGCCGCATTACACCTTTTAAATGGAGAATCCACCTGGAAATGTTTTTTTATGGAACCGAGTGATGAGACGAGCAAGTCCTGATAGTAAGCGCCACGCTTGCCCATAACAATTGCAGTGCCACCCACAACTTTCGACACCATAAAAAGCACTGCGTTGCATTGAAATCGAAATTACTAGGTGTCTCATATGCCTAGTAATTTCGCTGGCTACACTACTGGCTTGCGCACTACTGTTTGAATGCAGAATAATTGGCAAAACTGTGGTACTACCCAGACGGCCTCTCACAAACGAGGGACCTACCATGATTAGAAACAAAATATACAATATATGTAAATGCAAACACGAATATACCTATGAATGATTGTAAAATTGAAATGTATATAATATATCTTATTTAATATGAACCCATGAAAATTTAGGATTCAATAATAATAACAATAATTCATTTATTAAAAATTGGTAACATAACAGTACAAAACCAAAGCGTTACAAACACAGTCATAAAATATATTAAAAAAATTAATGAAAAAAGTATGAAAAAAATATTTCTAACATACCTAATAAACAACTTATTCATAGTTATAATACTGTATTTTAAAACCAAATATATTTTAAAAGATAATAATAGTATCAAAACCATAATAAGAATCTATAATTAACCAATTTATGATTTCACATATCCAAAATTCCGTTTCTACTCTCATATATGATGGCAAGCACCGCAAACTAAAACATAGGGTACTGTCCGGGGACCTCGGCTAATTAGAACTTTCATAAAAGCATTAAAGCTCTGTACTCTGGAGTTGGCTTTGTTCTATTCAGTTGAACCCTAGTGTTAAACTCCTAACTTTAATCTCAGGACAATAAGGCATAGAATTAAATGCCTAAGTGTTAGGTGATATGACATCGACTTTTAAGCAGGTATAAGCAAAAGATTAATGTTGAAATGACAGGATTAGTTGACATAGCTATCTATTAAATTTTTAAGAAATACAAAATATTTTAAAGTCAAAAGTTTTATTTAGTTTTGGGATCACAAACGCGCTTATGAACGTCAATTATTGCAATTATTATATTTACCACCTTATCGAAATAAAAACCACTACTCACAAGATACAGCTAAAAACTGGGAGCATTTTTTTTGAACAATTTTGTTACAGTTTTTATGTTTGTTTTTGAATATTTTATGTTTCTTATACGCCAGTTGGCTACTTGGCAGAAGCGGAATATTCCATGCAGCTTTGTCTTCTATGTAATTACTGACAGTATAGTATGCTTACTTCATTCAGAAAACTTTTACATGCAATTTCAATCTACTTTCTGTGAGCTCCGTTATTTATTTACGATAACTACCTTAAACACTAACTATACATAGAATGCTAACTATTACCTATAACCACAGAATACTAAGGGACAGAAGCATCACTCCGCAAAGAAATTTAAACAAACAGCGACTCTTGCTATGACGCAATAAAATTCAATTCAGCTCGCGTAGCACTGCATACCTATCAGTCATATTAATCTACAGAGCGCCTCTCTTTCTATCGCATAGCTGTTATCTCTATCGTACCTACGGTGCGGAGTGCGCTAGGCCTGCTATAACTATGAAAGCTATACATGCATTTTACATATTACATACGTTATACATTTTAGGAATAATACATATTGTAAAAACGCACGGAATTGCCCACGAAGGACTTATTCGTTTTACTCAGTCTAAATCTAGGTGCAACAATCCTTATTTCTATTCATTATGTTATCATGGTCACTATTCATCTGGAATTTGTGCAGATTTTTATAAACATACATTATATTTTCATAAATACCTCTATAAAGAAGGTAAATAAAGTTACATACATTTGTTTAAAGACTTCTATTAATGATTCGCGAGGACCAAACTCGTAATTAGCGTAGACATGAACACATGAAACTATGTGTTGCTAATAGATGTAAACATGAAAACATGCAACTAGATGTTGCTAATCGTCCGTCTGTCTCCAAGTATTTGTAATCACACTAATGCATGTATCCGTAAAGATATCAAGTAAGCTCATTAGCTTTAAATAAGTTGCCTAGAGTCAAGCTGTTTACATATTCAATACATTTTCATTACGAGGAAACTTCTGCAAAACAATTAATGTATCTCATTAACATTACTTCATCCGCAGATGAAAATGAATGCGGTTTTCAGTAACATTGATCGGGCTGTCCGTGAAAACAAAGCTCCAAGTTCAATGTCGGATGCATGCGCGTGCAGACGGTTTTAACTACAAATGCAAATTGAACATCCATCTCAATTTGGTCGATGAAAATGGAATACCTAGACAAACGTTGGTAAAAAATGTTTTAGTTTGTGACAATGTATGAAGTATTTGATGGTCTGCCTCCGGTCACGGACACAAAGGTAATTAGGCGTGCTATTTTTCAATCTCGCCCATGAGACATTGATATTGAAAATATATGACTGTACTCGTAAATAGATGCGTGCCGCGGTTTCACCCGAGTGAAAAAAATTCCTAGATTTATCCAAAATTAAAATTAATAATGATTTATTTTTGGAAGTATCCTATTACTTTTATTATTTTATTTTATTTTATTTTGTTTGGAGGCCTGTCACAAAATAATTTGACAAATTAATATAAAAAGGCAATTAAAGGACTCCACAAATAGTTACTTACTAGGTATAGATAGGTATAGATTTCAGAATTTCTGTTTTTTTGGAGCAAATATAGTATGTAGTAGCTGGTGATTTTTAATCCGAGTGCGCTTTCATAATTGATATTAAAAGGATGAATCGGCTTCCCACCAGTTCAAAAACACATCGGATTCAGTTTAGAATTTGATGTTTTATTAAATATTTATCTCAGTCATATATGTATAACTATAAGCGGGATTCAAGATGGCATTACAGATTGCTGGATTGTGATCAGGCATTGCTTTGATTCAAATCCACCAACCCGCACTGGGCCAGCGTGGTGGATTATGGCCCATACTCTCTCTGTGAGAGAAGGAAAGTGTCCCAGCAGTGGGAACGTGATGGGCTGATGATGATTGCTTTGATTCTTTGATGTGGATTCAATTAGTAGGTACCTAGTTGTGTGTGACAATGTTTTAACAATTATGATTTATTACGAAAATAAACGTAGTTTGGAGACATTAATAATAATAATTTATGGATGACGTTCACGTTTAAATTGGAGTAGTCCAACTATATTTTCAACCACATTCCGTGATCTTTTTCAAGACGAGTGCGAAGCATTCGCGACGAGTTCGCGAGTTAATGTCATCCCATTATCAATAATAATAATAATAATTTTGTAATATAATACCGTGAACAAAAATATTATAATATTATGTTTTCTAAAAAACTTACTAATAACCTAGTTAAATCCTTGAAGCCGTTTTATCCGTTAAGCCTTTTAATCAATAATCAATTTATTGGTAAAATGTCAAATTTACACGTCAAAAAATTTATTTTATTAGTATAATAAGGCTACATCATAAAAACATAAAAAATCAAAATAAAATATAAGGATGTCATAATTTCACGTTTAAGAATTCGTCATAGCTATAGAACGATTGCTCAACAAGCCACCGCTTCAGTCTTTTTGCCAATATTCAAGGTACAATACGATCTAGGTACTCCTAGATCGTATTGTCGTACGATACCGAGATGACTGAAAAGGTGCTCCTTTTCAGTCATCTCGGTATCGTTAATTTGAGCTCACGTCTCGGATACACGCAAATTATCGCTTTCGCTGAATCTTGCTGAATGGGGCGTTAGATCTACCAACATATACCTAATATTATGTTAACGTGTTTACTTAATGAGTAAGCTTCGGCTTCGTTTGGGTACCCGTCACATAATGCTTATAAGAACTACTTCATCATCCACAGCCGCATTGAGAGCGAGTGTGGCTCAGTGAGAACTCGTGCGCCTTTCGATCCGACGCACCTGGGTTCGAATCCCGACTCGGCCCTGCACCAATGACTTATAGTTAAGTGCCGATTTTGCACGCTCGCTCTAAAAACGGTGAAGAAAAACATCGTGATGAAACCCGCTTACGCGCCTTGGAGTGGTATGCTCTGGCCGTGGTTGTAATACCACCCACCGAACCAAGACATGCCGTCAAGCGACCTAGTCGTGTTTCGCGATGATGTTCGGTGAACAATCGGGGAGACGGGTCTGAGCAGCCGCTCAACTGCCGTCTCTCCTAGATCTATGTGCTCCATCTTAGGCCACATCATCGCTTCACAACAGGCGAGATAGTGGCCAAACATAGATCTATTAAGTGTAAAAAAAAAAAGAAGTCCTTTACATCCCTCTGCTGGGTATAGGCCTCTCTCATATCATGCCATTTGCCTACTTATCTACTATATATAAGAACTACTTATTACGACTTATACGCATTATGAACTACTAACTTTAAAACGCAGCACGTTGTGGGCGTGGCATGCCACGATGTCGTTTGTCAATATCATTGCCAATCGTTCGACAATAATTATGTTTATTTTTTCTTTTTGGCCCATATGAATGCTGTTTAAAACTTTTAAGCCCTTCTGTGTATATTTTGTTTACTTTTCGTTATATATTTATTTTGTTTGTATATGTATATTCATCTTGTATGTTCGTGATGTCACGGTCATAGGTTCCGACTGAAAATCATTGCTAAGGTATTACCTTAGGTTTTTGCTGAGTCGAAACCTTTTCCTGACATCGCGCAACGTTTCATTGTTATATAATTATACCTACTATGTATTTATTGTGTGTTATACAGTGTTAGGTATTATAAATATATTTTTTTTTCTTTGTTATTTGTAATGTATAGTATGCCTAGTGCTATAATAAATGTCTTTTCTTTCTTTTTTTCTTTCTAAGAATATAAAACAAAGTAACCACCATGAAACAAAGGGAACAAAAGCTACGTTTTACATTAATGATTTAGATAATCATCAGCGACTGGTCCAATACGAGTTCCGATGCAGATTATACGGACTGTTACAATAGCCTTATCACATAATTACTTAAAATGGTAACTACGCTGTTTGTTTTTTGTGTAACAAGTGTAGGTATAAAAATATAAAAAATTCGATGATTAGTTAATAGTTCATAACAAGTGATCGGATATTCGGATGCATATGTACCTAAAGTTTGCTTTTGACACGAACTTAGACTTCGTAAACATTTAATTAGGATTAATTAGGAAAGAAATCCCTGAATCCCGGGATAAGCCGTAAAACCTATAATTTACGATACTTTAAAATACAATTAATCTACTTTCATACTCATATAGTTTATTAGCATTCCACAATGTAGGTTTTAGGTGGTAGGTTACAAAAAATAAATGATCATTATGGACCCTGTTGGGCACAGCTAAATTGGTATAGATAAGAGGAGGACAGTAATTTTGTTTAGTAAGTTGTGTAGTAGGCTTTGTTTATTAAAAATGCTTTTAATTGATTTAAACATGTTTTCTCTTTTGCTATACTTATTATTGAGCCCGCAAGTACCTACCTTTATGCACATCACAATGGGACTAACTGACGTTTCACATAGAGAGATACTTATTTTATTATTACTTATCTCCTTCATTGAAATGGAGTTGTTATTAACCTGGCGCTGATTATATTATGGTGGGTATCAATCAAATAATAATTACGAATTAATTTCATAAAAATTTGAGTAAAAAACAACCATTTAGCCAAACTAAACTTGTCAATCCCAGAAACGCGAAAACAATTAAAGTAAACCACAATGAAATCGATATATTCGTTTGGGAGCTACGAAGCCACAAACAGAGACGCACACAGACAAGTAAAAGAGACATACAGATATAGGCGTCGAATTTATCACACCCCTCATTTTGAATTGGCTGAGTTTAAAAATACGTAGAACGAAAGCTAAGCCAAGAATTAAAAATTTTGCAAGTGAAATTATCACGCAATTACCACGAATAAGTGGTAAACTATCCATATATTAATAATAATAATAATAATAATTAGGCCAGAGATGATTTTGTGGCTAGTCGACGGTGTCGACAACACTGAGCCTACCCCGATACTCCCGGCTTGCCTTAATTGGCCATCCGGGGGTGGAGATGCAAGAGCTAAGAACTAAGCTCCAAGGGTGGAAGTGTTAAAGGGCATAACGTCGGAAGAAGCGACTAAGTGTAACTGCAGCACACCTCTCCACACCCTTTGGCCACCCACACCAACGTTGCCCTTCTCGTCGGCGGCCCTTAAAGGCGGCCCGTTTAGTAGGTGGCCAGTCACCACCTGCCAAAGTGGAACTGGCAGGTGCCGAGGTCTCATATCATAGACCGGCTCTCATCCATTAAAAATTCACCTCAATAGCCCAATCATAAGTATATTTCATATCTTCAATAATAGTCCTCGCACTTATCGGGGGCTGTCTTTGCTGGCGTCTTCTTAATGATGCACTTAGAGACAGTCCCCGATAAGTGTTACCGATTACATATCTAAATTAAATGCTCTAAGAGGCATCTACGTGCTGGACTCATGTCTCCGCGCAAGCCTTCCAAAGGACTCTCTCTCACGGGTGTATAACCCGTGAGAAAGAGCGACATAATAAATATGTTTATTTGCATAAAAGTTTTATATATATTAGTTTTTGAATCCATAGGCTCCCGAACCAGTTAGAAACTGTGTTTCGGGTGCCAGTGGCTTCTCCCGTCTAGATGTACTTAGATGATTATTATGCATTAAAAAACAAATTACACAATACTTTTTTTCGAATTGAAATGAAATGATACTTTCACAAATGGAATCGTGTTTTCGCGGGAATAACAGAACATTTCATGCACATGTTTTATTTCGATTTGGCTCGCGGCGACGATCGGCGGCGACGGCAATGTTTCGAGGCTGAATTGGCTGGATGCGGTGACTACTCACGGTCAGCGCAACTGCTCGAAACAGGGATTATAACAACTTTGAATAGGTTATTTCACATAGCCTAGTCAGAATTGTTATAATGCCTGTGTCTGTAGTGCCTAGTTCGCGTTGTTTTTTGTACGTCTAAAATTAATGTAACTACTCAATGTGTGGTTTTAAATAATTAGGTTGCCTTCTTCGCTGTATTCTAAAAAATAATTAAATGTTATTCCCGCTACTCCCATTATTTTCATCTGTGACATTTCATTTTTTTGTTTAAATATAATGCTATAATGCACAAACCCGCACCGGGCCATAGCGTGGAGAATTATGGCCCTTACTCTCTCTATGAGAGAAGGCTCGTGTCCCAGAAGTGGGAACGAATTCTGATACTGACTCCGCTAAACAAGCAAATTGTGTTTGTATAGAGAGCTTGCTGAGAGTAAACCCGATGCAGTCTGGACGAGATGTTCCCATGTGACTAGTGAGCACTCACAACTCGCTTCACAGAGCTCGTATACTGAAGCTACAAAATGGACCAAAAATAAAAACACAAGAAATTAAGAATTCCCAGCGATAACATAGATACCATCCAAGATTCTGAGTCTTGAAGCAACCGTTTTTTATTTCAAATTATTTGCAATTTTGTAATTGTTAGTAAAAATATACAGTCGAAAACTGTATTCCGATACACTGTTATTAGACAAAACGCAATAACGGCCTAATCGAAGTCAGATAGACATTACTCTACTTCGACTCGCTCTTACCCCTGGAGTGTATTATATAAAAAGCTCAGAGCCAGAAGCTCGGGAAGGAGGTTTAGAATGATACGATCCTACGAGGCCGAGTGGAGCGTAGCGAGCCTGCGACCTCCGCAGCGGAGCAAAAGTCAAATAGGTGAAGCGAAATTAAGGAGCCATGAGCGAGACTTCTTGTGAAGCCATATATCATATCCATGGGGACCATCAAAGTAACCTTTTGTCGGAGTAGAATATATTATAAATGGCATAGTATTGCTATCCCTATCCTATTTCTTGTGCGTGATAACGTCTCGCTTTGACCTAACTTTAAAGCTAACCTTTTAGAGCACATCAATATCCACTTGACGACGCACATATAACTCGTAAAAAAGTCTTTGGCCGCGCAGAGTTATATCAAGTTATTATTATAATATCAAGGTTTTTTTTCAACAAGAGAGTACAGAGTAAAAACCATAGAGTATAAATAAGCCTCGACTGCGTTCATAAAATGTATGCCATCATCGCACGTTGAAACAACGGGTTTCTTCCAACCCGATCCGCGTAGTATAAGCCGGTCTGACTCACCATATCGTAGCGCTCCTGGCGTAGCTCGTCTAGTCCTTCGTAACAGATCACGTTCGCAGCGGTCACCATTTAGATTGGCGACCGTCTGTGTGGTATATAGGTACTTCTGAGTGCTACCGTGCTTGGGAGGGCACTTTGAGTCGATGATCCCGGTTGTTGTCTTCGGAAAACAGTCGTTACGCCTAATCGAAGGCCTTTGGGCGTCTAAAAACTTCGACAACAGGGATGGCCACACATCCATACGAAAGAAGAAGACCTACCAAATAATTATTATGTTAAACTGTGTATGTTATATTAACAATACTTAATTATCAGAAAAGTAATAAAAGGTTTTAATATTAAAATGTCGTAGTATTATTACATACCTACCATACGCTCAAAAGTCAATAAAGTCAAAAGATTAAATATGCAAAAAAATCACTTTTTAACGTCATAAACATATAAACAACACACATATAATACAAATAAAAAAATACATTTAAAACTAAAATATCATGACTTTGAAAAAATGGTATAAGCATGTCTACCCATTTCTTTCCCATACTGGTGTAGATTATACTATAATCGCTTCACAAGGACACGTTAAGAGTTCTATGCGTACCTATAGGTTGTGCTCTTTGTGTCGGCACATTAATAAAGCTTATTGCGATGGCTGCGATCGGGCACTCGATTCAAAGGCATCTCTTCATAATTGCCAATTCATTACCTTCATTTTGCTTTAATAATAATAATATGCGACCGGTTGAAGGCGTTTGTGAAGTGGACACTGCGCAGAAAGAATGCTAAAAATACCTTGGACTAGCTTCTCCTCAAACTCCAAGGTACTCGAAAAGGGAAATCGTAACCGTGAGTTGTTGACGACCATTATAAGGCGGAATGCTACCTTTTTCGGACATCTTATGAGATGATTCCAGAACTAATATCCAAGAGGCACATTGATCCTCGAGGGCAAGATTCTGGGGAAAAAAGCCCGGGACGTCACGACGTAAATTGTTAGACGACATCAAAATATGGACTAGAATGAGCTATTGAGATCTCAAAAGCGCAGCGTGGGATTGCAGAATAAAATTACCTACTAAACTCCAAACTTCAATATGAAGATGGCACCCGATGATAATGATGAATAATAATAATAACGGACCTCACTCTGCAACCCTAACCACCGCTAGCCTTGCGTCGCTGCAGGCGGCACTCTGTATAGGTACGTAAGTATTCATAGGTATGTTTTATTTATAGCTATATTATAAATACCTACTTGAACCTAAGAATGAAAATAAATAATGTGCATGAAAATATATACTTTTATTTCAGACAAGCACATAAACGAATAAAATATGCTTAATATGACATAAATTATACACATATTTTAAATAAATAGTGTAATCGGTAAATCGGTATTTTATTATTTGAAGAACTGTAGGTAAACTCATTTTTACTGCTTTTCTTTACCCATATGTCTTATACCTTAGTAGCTCAAGGCACCTTGTCCGGATGTGTAATACTGAATCATAATTTTTCGTCTTCTTTACTTGGTTATTTCGCAAGGTGTAGGTGAAAGGTTCCGTTATTACTAATTAAAACATTTCTAAGAGAAAATTTATATTTCTTCTAACATTAAAGTCATAATATATACGTCCTACATTCCTTTCACCTTGTGACCGCGTGTGACCCGTCTGTAGATTCCACAGAGCAAGTGAGCGTTTTGTATTTTATTCGCTGCCCATTTAATATGAGGTGAGGTTAGTGTAACGCCAAAAATGTTGTATCGGTAGCGTACGAACTTCGTACGAATATTGAAGATGGATTATACTTTGCTTGTCAGGTATCTTGTAAATATCGGCGCAGCCTTGTACTTCGTCATCGTTCGTCATCATGATTTATGGTGTTTACGTTATTGGGACAAGTCGTACTTTTATACTTGTAATGTAACATAAAAATAAAAAATCGTAATATTAGTGAAACCAACATCGTTGACTACAAACTGTAAAGTTTACTGGCGCGTAGAGGAGACTTAGGAAATAGGACTGAATTTTTCCGCCCATTTAGCCTGAAGCTGGCTCGTTATACTTATTCATATCAGCGGCAAACGGATATTTCAAATTAATTTTGTTGAACAGTCACGAATGTTGTACAAATACCACCTCCAAAACTGCCACCGCCAATTTATCGTTTTATTCTTCATTCTGGTGTGATTGTATAATTTCTGTACCCTCTGCATATGTACGCACCTTTATAGGTATATATAGGTATATATGTATAGGTACCTATATAAGATATACAGGTACAGATGTTATTTATTCACCGCCCTTCAGTGTGAGGTGACCTCGCCTTCCCCAGGTCAAGGTTATATAGCCAACATGAACTTAACTTTTCAGGGGAACAATTCTCCTATGGACCATTAAGCATAAATTTTTGTTACCAACATCTTCATTTTAATTCACGATTGCCATAAATAATTCCAATAAATTAATTAATATCATAAATACTTTAGTAATAAGTTTTTGTGTTGTCAACAAATATTGGGTCGTAGGGGAAAAGCAAATAAAAAAGTAAAAAAAAGAATAAGCATGGCGACAGAGGTCGGCCAGTAAATTCTAAAAGATATTTGAGAGTTTTTAAATAGGGAGACGATCCATTACGTTTCGTCAACTACTTGTAAAAATAATGTAATGTTGTAAAGTAAGTGTCAAATAAAAACAAATACAAGTAAGTACTTATATTACAATCTTCCATGTGCTAACTACTGCTTCCTTAAATACAAAGTTATCGCTACGATAGGCCTGAATCCTACACTTTAGTGTACATATTTTGGATGGATCGTAACTATATTGATTTTCACTAATGCAAGCAATGCAACTACTACTAGGTAATGCAAGCTCTTAAATTCACAAAGGACTTTGTTCAAGGATGCCTAAATGTTGACTAATTCCACCAAATGCAAGGCCTGTTATTTATGACTAATAAATAACATAATAAATATATGAGTCAATTTTGTATTTATTTTTTTATGGTGAAACACTTTTTTATCCAGTGCGTCGTAGTAAAGTTAGTTCAACCCATAAAGAACACAAGGACATAGTGTCTTCGCTTTAATACAGACAATAAGATAAGTGTTGATGGACATATTCTTATTTTTACTCTCAAAATTCAAAGTTCATAGTTCATAAGATCTTTATTCAGTTTTCGCATCATAAACGCACTTATGAACGTCAATTATTACAATGACTCTAACACCACCACCGTATCGGAAAAAGAACCACTACTCAGAAGATACGGCATAAACTAAGGGCATATTTTTTTTAGAACTTCTGTTATATTTTGTTTGATTTTGATAATATTATATTTCTTATGTGCCAGTTGACTACATGGCAAAAACGGAATGTTCCATGCATCTTGTCTTCTATGTAATTACTAACTGTATAGTATGCTTTTTTCATTAGAAATTTATTTACACGCAATTTAAATGTACTTTCTGTGAGTTCCGTTATACATTTCGGAATTTTATTCTTAAAACGTAGCAAATGCCCATGAAGGACTTATTCGTTTTACTCAGTCTAAACCTAGGTACTGCAATTCTGTCCTTATTTCTAGTGTTTATGTTATGATGGTCAGTATTCATCTTGAATTTGTGCAGATTTTTACGAACATAATTTATATTTTCATAAATATACAGAGAAGGTAAAGTTAACACATTAATTTGTTTAAAGACTTCTCTTAAAGATTCGCGAGGACCAAACCGTATAAATAGCGCGAACCGCCCGCTTTTGTAAAATAAAAAGAGCTTCTACATCCACGGCAGAACCCCACAGCAAAATGCTATATGACATTAAGCTGTGGAAGTAACTCTAGTTAGCGGTAAAGTTAAATTCCAATTACTTATTAGTCTTATTAGGCTAGATTGTAATGCTAAAGAAGTGTCATCGTGAGACACGATATTATAAAAAAAAATTATCCAAATAATATGAAATGCACCCCAAGTTTAACTAAAACGTTAGTCAGTCCCAAACACACCTATTTTTGTTTACACTAGCAGCTCCAAATCTTAAAAATGAAATAAAATGTACCCCAAGTTTAACTAAAACGTTAGTCGGTCCCAAACACACCTATTTTAGTTTACACTAGCAGCTCCAAATCTTAAAAATAGTTAATTAGCGCACGTGTCCGCACACACGTGTTCTTATTTAATAGCCATTTGGACACGTGTCTGCACTGATAATGGCAGCAGTCATATCACTAGCTTTAAGTTAAATAATAAATTAGTAACAAGTTTTAAATACTATGTAACTGTTAGTTCAGAAGATCTCAGTGTCTATCTTAGGTATAACATTAAACTCTATGCATTATAACAAATTAATTGGTTTGCTGTTGACAGATAAGTTTCGGAATTAATTTTCTGTACGAGCAGTGTTTTGTCTATGATTGGCAGATATTTAAATACAAAATCTTCCAGTCAATAATGTTATAGAAAATGTAATGTTTAATGTTATAGGATTTGATATTTATTAAGAAAATCATCATATATTTTAAAAGTGCACTGGACTCGCTGGTTTTGCGGCGGGCAGCTTGTGTCGTGAACTCAAACCCCGTCCAAAGTCGTATTTTGTGAACTGTATTTTACTTACCAATAGAATATTATTTTGATGTTAAATACCTATACATGTTGCAACACATTACATTGCTTAATCTTTCCTTTAATGTCTGACATCCAGTTGTACAAACCACATGATTTCCATTGTTAATTAACTGGAATTCCAAAGGAAAATTGGCTTCATACTGCCGGCTGCTCATATACAAGTATACGCACAAATTCAACGGATGTAAACGTATGAAATTCTTCAACAGCTAGCATACATAAACGTGCAAACAAAGCCCAAAGCTCTTTGTTATTTTCATTCAACCGGAGGAACACCTCCGGTGGTCACGACAATGCCATTGTGTTCTTAACACTTATGAGAATTGTTTGCTCGAATCTTTATCATTATTATATTATAGTAAAATACCTATTTTCTTTATTACTAAAATGACCGCAGAAAAAGGCAGGTATTAAAATAACAGATTAACAGATTTCGATAAATGAATAATTATTATCCCTCTGACGCTATGATCATTGCGAGTTTATTACTTGTTTTATATTTGTAGGCCCCTATACAACTGTGCGTACTAAAGCGAGTGTGGCTCAGTGGGAGCACGTGCGACTTTCAATCCAACACACCCGAGTTCGAATCCCGTTGGCCCCGCACCACTGACTTTCTTAAGTTATGTGCGGATTTAACACTCGCTCTAAAAACGGTGAAGGAAAACATCGTGAGGAATAACTTTGTCATTGTCGGTGGCGATTTTACCCCTACTACCTCCCGCCCTAAATCGCTACCGAATGCAGAGACGTGATGACTGTGCCAATGTGTGCTCTAACTTACACGGCATTCAAGGAAGCGATCTAGGCTTTTCCCACCCCTATTGCTTTTCTCTATAGTATTTGGAACTTATTATTATGCCGCTCTTTCACATTTCTACACACGCTCCTTTGGGAGGCTTGCGAGGGGACAGGGGTCTGTCTAACTGGTAGAAGTTTCTTGGAGCATTTGTTTTAAATACGAGTATGTAATGGCAACTCTTATCGAAGACTGCCTCTGAGTGTACCATTAAGAAGATTAAGGAGACAATCAAATACTAATAGGGTTATTTAGGCTATGGTATTGAATTACTGAAATAAATATATTGATATATATGATTTATAAATATACAGATCTGAATATTACTCTCTTGCTGTATTAATTTCATTTTTATTCGTTTCTTCACATTGCCGCCATTACAAAAATCAAAAGACCAAGTGACGCGTAGTTATGACAGTGACATCTACACAAGCAATGTTCCGCAAACAAAACTAGAGCATTTATTGCACTCCAATAAAGACCGGCCCCGATAAGTGCGTAAGTACTTAACATTTCCACCCTCGGAGCTTAGTCCTTAGATCTTTCCTCCCTACCCCTAGATGGCCAGTTAAGGCAAGCCGGGGGTTAGGGGTCTCATTTAACCCCAGGGAGAATCTCGGGATAGGATCGATGTCGTCACGCACCGTCGGCTCGCCACAAAACCGCCCCTGCGCCTTATTATTACTACCTTATTCACAAATTAATACAAATACAAAGGCACAACACTCGAGCCACCCAATTATTCGAAACGTCGGATATTCATGGCAGTCCTCAACTTAGCTTGATTCGGATTATCTGCATCCATGACTTAGAAACAGCAACAGTTATACCAATCGGTTATATTAATTAGACCTGCTTCCATTCACTATTGAATTTACCCGATTGGTTCTAATCAACGTGATACCCACTTCGCTTCCAATGACATTTCATCATACAGTTACTATGGCAGCTTTGACTCTGAGTAATCTGAGCCAGAAATTATGATCCTTTTTAACCGACTTCAAAAAAGGAGGAGGTTCTCTGTTCGATTGTATTTTTTTTTTATGTTTGTTACCTCAGAACTCCGTCATTTATGAACCGATTTGGAAAATTCTTTTTGCGTTGGGTTCAGTATAGCTACGAAGTGGTCCCATATAAATTTCATCGATATGTGACTTCGAAGATACATTGAAGTCGGCTTTTGTTTTTTTTCTAAAAAATAATTATTTTCCACAAGAAGGACGTTCCTAATTCAACGCGAATGTCTTACATTGTTCTCTAGTAATTAATATTATTTGTGGCTTTATAGAGAACCATAACCATTGATACACAGTTAAGTATGGCTGGCTAGTTAGTTTTGAAGTAGGTGCAAATAAATTTTAATTACATTATTGATTTTAAGTTTTTAACTTTCTATTTAGTAAGTTGGTTTATTTTGTTATAACGTGCTGAGCATTACTCGAATTGTCGATTATGTAACGCAAAAAATGTCCAAAGTCCTCTGTTTTATAGAAACCTACATTTTACGACGACAAACAAAATATTTACACAACTTTAAATTACTTAGCAAAATTAGAAATGGAAGACGCAAAACAACTTGAAGATGAAAATAGAACGAATTAATGATAAAAAATGTCCCAGGAGGGCCCGGGACCGCCGTTAAATGGGTTATAAATAGGTTTACAAATCCGCTCCCATTAAGGATTCCGCACACTAAACCGTAACATAGGTAATACGTCCTTGCCGAAAATACATTATTTCAACCGGTTTCTAAACGACGTTTTGATTTTATAGTTGCTGATACGTTCAAAGCACGGTTATGTATGCTACGGTGAAGTGACCGGAGTCCTTAAATACCGAATAATTTGATTTCCCTGTTAAGAGGGAACGGCACGATGAAAATTTCATACAAAAAGAGAAAACGTTTTTCTACCCCTAAACATTATCCAAATTCGATGAAATTTGGACATGTAAGAGATGTTATCATTATTGAGGTATGTAGGTTTTTATTTTTTCGATAATTCTTATAGAATTTGAATAAATGGACCCAAAAAACTCTATATTTACTCGAATTTTTTGAAGTTTGGAATTTGTATCTTTAAAAATAGACATAAACTTTTGAAAAAAGAAAACCTACAAACCTAGATTATTCTCCATTTAAGAAATTGAGACCAAAATTACCAACTGGTTGAGATTTAGTGTGGTAGAAACGTTTTCACCCGAAACGCTAATTTTAACAAAAATCTGAAGTTGATACGAATTTAGTTAAATTATTGTTATTATTTAGTTAATTTATTTAATTTACGCATTTTCTGCGAGACCGTTTTCCATTATTTGAATATCTAGTGTTTGCTGGCCACGGTTGTGCCATATCCTCTTAAGTCCAGAAATAGAAATAACAGAGCTACGCCTTTCACGAATATTGAATCTGTTTTTTGATAAAATATTACCGATGATTTGGCTTACCCTCGGCTTCTGACAATATCGGAAATGTACGAACGTTTCGCATCTTCGAGGCAGGAAGCTTAACACTACTCGTAAACGACATACTTATATTAACATATGAGTAGGTAAGTTAAAAAAAACCATATAGTTTAAAAAAATATTGAAATCAAACGATAAAATACAAGTATGTTATTAAAGACTAGCGGCGCCCCGCAATTTTAACCGTAGTTTCCTGGGACAAAAATTAGCCTATGTGTTAATCCATGGTATGAGCTATCTGTGTTCCGAATTTCTCAAGCGAATTTCACTCATATCCGTTTAGCCGTTGCGGCGTGAAGAGGGAACAAACATACTTGCACACTAACAAACAAACTTTCGCATTTACAATGTGTGAAAATGTGATTAATCCGCGTGTGAATCAAGTAAAGTGCAATTTAAGATAATAGGCGTGATGAAATAAAATTTACATGCTTTTCACAAGTATTTAACTTGCAATATTTCGGTCAAATCCTGCGAGTTGAATCAGAACCACTTCTACGGAGTTGACATTTTGCATACTTGTCAAAGTCCGGTGACAATGCAATATTATGGTAACAGCCAGCTGATCTGATGATGGAGACAGAAGGTGGATCATTGCTCATTGAGTTCCATTGATCTCCTTGACGACTAATAATAATCGTAAACTAGTTTGGGTTCATTTTAATCTGCGGTTCTGATTACGAATTTGTTTAAAACTTGCCTTGAAAAATATATTTTTCAACAAAATCTGGTTTGAGCATATTCTCTATACGCACGTTGTAATTACATTCCGTCCACCGTTTTCGTACATATGTACACGAGTGGCAAAATCAACCTGTGCCGCCGAGATACTACCGAATCAAACCACGTTTCCGCAGAGAATTCTGCCTTTCAGAGACCGATAAACAGATTTGTGATTGAAACCGACGTAACAACTTTATGAAGATTGAATATCATGGTCAATTTCAACTTTCAGAAGTAACTTGGGAGGTATCGGTTATGATTGTCAATATCCTACGAAACCCACTCCATTATAAATGCGAAAGTATGTGTTTGTGTGTTTTTTGGCACTTATTTACTACTTAGCTTCATAAAGGCTTAACGGATTTAAATGAAATAATATTTGACAGCCTCTATGGTGTAGTGGTTGGGCAGGTTGGCTCAAAATCTCATACATCACTGAGGATGTGGGTTCGATTCTCGCGACGGGATAAATGTTTGTGCACAGAAAAAAATCGGAAGCATTTGTTTCGGGTCTGGGTGTTGTGGGACCATGATCCTCATAGTTCGTGGTTCTCTAGGTACAGGGAATCCTCGCTAAGGGCCAGGATCTATTTATGTGATGGTTGAGCATAACTCTTATAAATAAAAACATAAAATGAATAGACAAAAATAATAATCAAAAATAGAAAAACAATATTTTTTTGCCTTGTCTCTTTGATAACAGATCGCAGCTTAACGACAATAATTATTTCTTGCTTGTTACCTCATTTTAGCTTTTGGAAGGCTTAAGTTTCCTTGAATTTTAGATCACTTTTACACATTTAATAAATGATATTTGACTTTGACTTTGGGTACATACTTACCTTTTTTTCAAAGTCATGTTAACATAAGTAAAAATGTTTAACATATTTTATTTGTATCATGTGTTTATGACCTTTAAAAGTGCACTTTTGTGCCTATTTAATAAATGATATTTGACTTTGACTTTGACTTTGACTTATGATATTTGTAGGATATCTATTAAGTACCACCGGTTTGCCAGTTATTCTGCTACCAAGCAGTAGTGCGCAAGAATTACTATGTTCCGTTTTAAAAGACATTGTAGTCAGAGAAATTACTGTGCATATGAGACTTAATATCTGATGTCTCAAATTGATGAGCGCAATGCAGTACTATGCAGTAGTTTTACGGTATTAAAAGTTCTGGGTGGTACTGCAATTATTATAGGCAGGCTTGGCGCTTTCCATCAGGCGAATTACTTGCTTGTCTCGTTACTCAGTTCCATAAAAAACCTTGGACTTGTTAAGCCGACTGCGACGTTATGTTTTAAATATTAGGTCCTTACATATGAAATTAGCGTTTTGTACGGGAGGAATATAAAGCCAATTTTTTTTTGTAAAATGTATTTAATTAATCAAAGTATGCACCTTTGTTATCTATGCACTTTTGCCATCTCATAGGTAGTTCATTGATTCTTTTACAAAAAAAAACCATGGGGGCGAGAATCAATAAACTCTTTGAAGGTGGTTTGGACTGCCGCATCGGAGTTTAATTTTTTTAAGAAGTTCTCCAAATTCCGGAAAAAATGGTAATCTGTTGGAACAAGGTCCGGGGAGTACGGTGGATGTCGCAGACATTCCAATTGTAGTTCATCTAACTTAGTGGTTGTTTGTTGTGCAGTGTGTGGTTTTGCGTTGTCGTGAAGCAGCATTGGCCTAGAGCGATTGACCAATCTCGGTTGTTTAGCAGCTAGTTCTTCCTTCATGGTTTGCAGTTGCTGACAATAAATATCTGCCGTAATCGTTCGGCCAGATTTTTGAAAGCTGTAGTGAACGACACCGGCGTTAGTCCACCAAACACTCACAAGTAACTTTTTCTGAGTCAATTTTCGTTTAGGGCAGGATTTGGCTGGGTCTCCAGGGTTCAGCCATTGCGACGAGCGCTTCCGATTATCGTGCAGTATCCACTTTTCATCATAAGTAATGATTCGATTTAAAATCCCTTCATTATTGTGTCGGTTGAGCAAAGTAACACAGCAGTCGACGCGTGTTTGCAAGTTCGATTCACTCAATTCATGAGGTACCCATCGTTCAAGATTTTTTACTTTCCCGATTTGCTTCAAGTGGATTAATACAGTTTTATCACTTACCCTGAAGCCTGCAGCTATCTCTGAAGTGCTTTGTGATGGATACGCTTCCACAATAGCCTTTAATTCTTCATTTTCCACTTTGGTCTCCGGCCGTCCACGGGGTTGGTTCTGAAGGTCGAAATTTCCAGAACGAAAACGTTGAAACCAAAAACGTACCGTGCTTTCTTTTGCGACACCAGTGCCGTATACATCATTAATCCTTCGAGCTGTTTCTGCAGCACTGGTGCCACGGTAGAACTCGTAATCGTAAATATACCGATATTTCATGTTTTCCATTATGCGGTAATAAGCGACGCCAAAGAAAAAAATAATGAGGAAAAAACAAATGAATGCCTGTTTTCAAAACTCAAATGTACCAGCTAAATGAATTTATAAATTTAATTTGGAATTCTTAACCAAACAGGAGATATTTCAGATCAAAGTGGTCAGTACGACAAAACGCTAATTTCATATGTAAGGACCTAGTATTTAGAAACTTATGAATAAGTTCGTAGCTGGTATTTCTGGGAGATAGCAACCAGTAGGTACTATTATGGTAGTCAGCAGAGATAATAAAATCACTCGACTGTCCGAGCCGAGCCCATCCTGTTCTGTGAAACATTAGTGTGTTTTACATAATATTAATATCCACGTCTTTGTCATATGCACAGGCTTTCGCTTCATTAACTCTTTCATTCCTCGCACTAGATGTGATGTAGAATGATTTTCGTTGGTGTTACCTTTGAGAAGTCATTTAAGGGTCAGTAACGCATGATCAACGCATCTGATGGCGCAGACGTCTTTAGGCGACGGTGTAAGCTTACCATCAGGCGGGCCGAACGCTTGTTTGCCGATAATTACTTTAAAAAAAACTGTAGTACAGCAATCTGTTAATATTTTTAATATTTTAGGCTCAATTATAGCCGCTCATTCTTCCTCTGCTTTCGATCTGTTGTAATGAGTCGTGGTTTGAGAAAACAAGGCTGAATCCATTTAGGTACTCTATGAGCACCACATTCTAGACACGTGCAAGATACCGCACACAAACGATTCGATCATGAATTCAAGGGCACACAGATGACAATCTATCCGTCGCTCTCCTGTTACGCTGGTCAGTCCATTCAATTGATGTAGATAGATTGAGAGATATGAAGCAAGTTCGATTAAGGGAACCCTGCACGATTTCCAAGCGCCCACACTGGGTAGTATACGGTTGAAAATTTAACTCTGACAGTTACTACAAAGTTCTTTGATTTAAAATTATACAAATTGATAAGTTAGAATAATTGACGGTAGTCGAATAAGTATGCTTATACGATACTGAAACAGCCACACGTCATCGCACCTTTGAATGACATTTTAAGCCTTACAACTTTTATGCTTTAGCTGCAACATAATAATGCGGCGCAGTCGAGGTGCGGTTGTGGTTGCATAGCGGTTGAAGTCCTGTTTAAGCCGGTCCTTGTTATACCCTAACTGTCAGAGCTCGTCCAATAATAATCGATTCCTTTGTCCGCTGATGTCATAGATAGGCCGCAATATGGCTGCAGTTTGCATCTGGACAAATAAATTGATCTGTCATACATTCGTTCGAATAGGTGACAGCTGGAAATAGGCTTGTTGAATATTGCTCTCGGATATAATTTGGCCCAAGGCTTTGATAAACTCCTCCAGTAAAGTCAGTAACTCAGTGAACAAACGTGTCGTAATATACCCAAGCGCTTGCGAAAGATTTGCAGAATTATGATCTCAAGATTATCAATACAAGACATCTGAAAGAGATGTATTTTTTCGATGTCGGTAGAATTGTGGCAAACTAAGATATATTTTATTGATTTTGTTTTGTTTCAAACTGACGATTGTACTGAATCGGCATAAACTGTCAGGTATTTCGTTCTCAGTGAACACCTGCATTACCGCTTCTGCTGAGTTGTACAGAATATACCGAATGATTCAATTCTTCTCTTCGTTATGGGAACTATATCTATTCTTCATTTATAGCAACCATTTGTCCGACGGCACCTTGCAATAAAACAAAAGCGAAGGGTAACGGATTTTCCGGAAGTAGATCTCACCGGCTTCAATTATGAAGCCGGGCTAAGAAACCGTCGAATGGGCAATAACGGGCCGCTCGATGCGATTTTACCTCAAACGACGCACAGGTCATGCTCTATAGGTTTTTTAAGCCTAGGTTAAAGAAAGTCTGAGAAATATAAGATTGATTTAGGAGACGTTGCGCTTTTGACCTTTGTCCTATGTTAAAATCGTATATACACAAGACGTTTATATATAACCTTATAAAGCAATTTGAATTTGTTGGTGCTTGTGAAGTTATCTTTCAAGAGAACAGTCAAGTGCAAGCTTCTTGTGCAAGCTTTTAAAATAAGCGCCATTAAATAAATGTTTATTTTTTAAACTTTTGTTGAGTGTTGTTTACTATGAATTAATAATTTGTCTACGAAACGAATAGATGTATGCCATATATTGTTATGTTACGGGTTGTACTTTAATATTATATATATATATATATATATATATATATATATATATATATATATATATATATATATATATATTTATATATATATATTTTTATATTTTTATATATATATATATATATATGTATGATTTTCTATATAATTGATAATGAAGTTTGATACGATAGTACGAAGTAAATGTGAACTTCGCAAGATGTCCTATATAAATTCAACCCCTAACTTTATTTTCCAAGCAAGGTTTTTAATATTGAAGATAAAAGAAACAAGTTCGCAAATCTGTGGCCAATACGTTTGATCAAAGGTCTCTCGACATTAAAAGGAAATAAGCCGGTAGCCTGATGAAATCTGCGCATCAGCGCCAATTTGGTTGGCCTTTTGCGGTGTCCCTCCGTGTCACGGTCAAAGGTATTATGCTAGATGATATTGAAATTGAACTATCGACCGCTGCATGTTGTTGGTGGGATTTTCCACGTAATTCCGTAATTTCAATTCGCGCGTCACGGGCTGCCTCTTTGTTGCACTGCTTACATTTTGCACGTCACTATAAACAATTTGAGAGCGAATCTTCTATACAACCTTTATTCGATATTCATGATGCTGTAAATTGGATAGGAGCGAAACGACGTTGGAGATTTTCCTGAAATTGGTTTAACTATGAGAGACGCTGCGATAACGCGTTTAGTTAAAAAGTACCTAGGTATAATACGTACCTATTTTGTGGGGAAAATTTTATGCACGTTGGTTTATTTTTAAGGGTTAGTAGCAACACAGTGCAGTGAAAATTAGTTTATACTTTTTTTTTACGCTTAATAGATCCATGTTTGGCCACTATCTCGCCTGATGTGAAGCGATGATGTGGCCTAAGATGAAGCACATAGATCTAGAGAGAGACTGCATTTGAGCGGCTGCTCAGACCCGTCTCCTCGATGGTTCACCGAACATCATAAAATAATGTACATTTCTCCATCATTTTCTTTTAGTAAAGTCTCAACACAGGTCACGTGGATATAGTTAAGTACAGTCTACTCGAAAAATGGCTTGTGGGCTTTTAAAAGCTTTGTCCACGCAACGTAAGCATTACATTGTCTTATAACCTGTTTTCACAATTTCAGACCTACCAGGATTAGTATAGCTTAGTTTTCTTTGGTATAGCTATCGCACTAAAATAATGGATTTGCGTGCCAGTACCAGCGCCGACCGAAAGTCTGATATAATTTGATATAATTCATTTATAACCAAGAAAATTGTCTCTCTTCCGTTTTTAACCTATATTTTTCATCCAGAATGAAAAGGAATAATATGTTGATTCCACTCGATTAGTTCTTGAATTTAAATAATTTTATATTATCTACCAGGCAATCATAAACCAACAGAAACTGGCAGTGTGTAACTTGTAATATGGAAACTTAGGGTAACCGATGAATTATTATTATGATAATATAATACCTAGACCACTTAGACAACACTTTTTAAGTGTTTGAATTTTTTTTTTTATTTTTGTTTTTTCTTGTTTTAAATATACTCTTTTTATCCATTCTTTATATTTTCTTATTAATTTATGGTCACCAACAATTTTGTAATAAAGAATACTTCTCAGTTACACAAATCTAACCACAAAATTGCGATCTAATAGCCAAATCTAACATCTTGAACGTGTATAAAACAAATGACGTCAGTTTTTTAGGCGATTTTCCAAAATAAGTAGGTAGATAGGTGTATAAAGGTGTTTTAAAACCGCTCTAAAAATTTAATATTCAATTAATTGTGTTGAAAACACACTCAAAGTATGGAGCTAAAAAATCGTGTTGAAAATAGACACACTATGTTGAAACTTTACTAACCAATTTTGAATTCTATCAGAGGTATGAATATTAAAGTTATTAATATGTGAAAGTTCGTTAAATATGTTTTTTGGATAAACGGCACCTAGCGCTTGCATAGGCATCGAGTCACTTGCTGATTTTGCGGTTACTGTGAAAAACGGCAGATATCGAAGTCTCATCAAAGCTACCTATATCGATTTTTTCCTTTATAAGGTACCTTATATATGTACCCGTATAGGTTTGGAACTTCAAAGTAGATATTTTATTTATAGTTGAGACGATTTTTGAAGGTAATCTACGAAATCGTTAATGGTCGTCGGTAGATGAACTTCCACATTTAAATATAAATTAACGATCTAAAAAAACGCGTTTACCTGACATGTACCAATTCGGCCACCTACGCAGTCGAACATACCCGTGTAAGTAAAGAGGGAACTAAGTTGTTCATTAATTTAATGGCACAATACGGACCCGGGAGTCGGCAGGTACTAAAAGCGTCGGCACTTTGTTGTGTTTGTCGGGTTGGGATGTTTTCATTACACTCGCCTCCAGCCGACCTCTAACCACCACTCACCGTTACTTCGCCCCCAAACTAACCACATGATAACTTTGACGGACAAGTTTAACGTAAACTGAAACTGGAAGAGGAACAGTCTTTAAATTCCGAGAAGCATTCTACACATTCCACACGCATGTCAAGCGTTCAATTACGGCCCCGCAGAGACGTCACTTGTTATTTAATGACGGAATAAAATAGCTCCGTCTTTGTTTATTGAATAGATGAAAAAAGAGACAGGGTTAACTAATATTAAATCTTATGATCAAGTGGGCTTTGTAAGAGTTAATATATAGGTTATATGCTAAATTATGTTAGTATATTATTTTTATTAAGCATCATTTTAAGTGGCAAGCTACATACGTGTTTATTATTCAGTACTACCTACATAATGCTACTAGCTACATTCTTTACACTTAGTTATACCTATTGGAATTTGTTAAGGCAAGGATTACAAAACCAGCAACTCACCATTAAGAAGACTGTTTGCTAGCTACATAAAAATAAAGCGACTTAAGCTTCGAATGAAGGAATATAATGGCCTGAGCCAACGAAAAGACTTTATTAATTAATGTTAGTTTAGGTCAAAATGCCGACGAACGGGCAGCGACTGATATGGAATTCTACATAAGTACCGAAGGCCGGATTACTTAATTGCGTCGGCTACGTTGTGAAGGGAACGAAATGTAAAAGAAACAACCTAGAGACTTGATTCACCTATCGTATAGGTGGATCTAGTCTCACATCATACCTAAGTACTTAGATATGTACCTTTTTTATTGATAGGCTTGCGTTTGACCTCTATCTTACCTGTTGTTAAGTGATGATGCGGTCGAAGATGTAGCACGTTCGCCTAGAAGAAACCTGTTCACTCTTGCCTTAAAGACACCCAGATTATAGCTAGATAATACCTCTAGATTTTCAGCTTTCTATTTAGGAAGTTTTTACTAATTTCTCCGTGTATATGTTGCGAAGTTTAAAATATTAGGCTGGTAGATTTCTCAACGATCAAATTAAACTTCGCGAATTGTTTGTCTTCATGTTTATGTGGATTGTTGACATCAAACGTAACTTTTTAATAAGTATAATACTTTGATCGAGCTTCAAAATATTTGAGTTGCTACTCGTGTTTTCTCGACATTGAACATTGTTACAAACATTTCATTATGACAGTACATCCAAAATATATATTTATTTTAAGAAACAAAGTGCCTAATGGCAGTTTAACAAAATCGTTTCTATATTTTCACGGTAGAGCTATGAGAGACGAAAATTAGAGAAATACAAGCATTAAGGTCAGACAACAGCAAGCTAGTTGATTTATAAGTAAGCAAGATGTAAAGAGATTCTGAAAATGGAAAATTGCTTTTGTTCTAGTATTCCAATATAATATTTCTGGTCTGACTACAAAGGTTTTATTAATTTATATTTATAAATGTAGTGTTTTGAAACAGAAACATTTCTATGTAAATAGTGAATATTATCGGCTCTTTTGATGACCTGAAACCATAGAATAGATTAGTATATAGATAGATAATAGTGTCGAAACTGTCTATAGCTAAACTGTTACATGTGGATGGGTCATATATAATATGTTTATTTGTACAAAACGTCGAATCATTTTAATACCGGAAACGTATTAATATAATTCGTGGAATTATACTAATGCATCTAATGTAATCAGACGTCACATTACGGAAATTCATCTCAAAACTGAAACGCAATGAAAATGTGTAGTGTAATTCTGCTGAATATTATGTAGGCTGTTGTTAGAATAATAGAATATGTAGGGGGTAGATATATATATATATATATATATATGTATATATATATATATATATATATATATATATATATATATATATATATATATATATATATATATATATACATTCTGTACGGAATTTATTTTAATTCTGTACTATTCTATTTTTATATATATATCGTGTTAGCGTTCGGCGAGTCGACACCTGATAATGCCTCATGTAGAAGGCGAAACACGTGTCGTACAAGGAGGGTTGTTGTTAGGGCTTTCTTTATTTAACATTATTTATTATTAACTAAATTAATACATCATAAACCTTATTTTTTATATACAATATTAAACTTATTAACATATTTATTACTATTATAATTTATATGTTAAAAAAGCGGAGAAATTATTTATTTCTGTAAATATTTTAATTTTAATTTGCTATCTACCCCCATAGACGTTTTATTCTAACAACAACCTACATAATATTCAGCGAAATTAGACTACATATTTTCATTGAGTTTCAGTTTTTATACCAATGCGTCGAATTATATCGAAATATATTCATGTAAGCACATTTAATCTTAAAGCAACCGCAAGCATTTGTTTCGTGTCTGGGGTCTTTTGGCATTATGGTCCAGGTTCCCTAGATACAGGGAATCCTTGTTAAGGTCCAGGATCTATATGTGTGATCGTTGGGCGTATTTATCTATTTAAAGTTTGCGATTAAAAATGTTACTGAAGAGTGATAAGGATCAAACAACTGCGTGTTCGAAAGCCTACATTTTAAATTGGCCAATGGATTCTCTCTAGGATTTTTTTTATATAAGTAATACACAACAAGCAAATGGTCCGCTTAAGTGGTAAGCGGTTACCGTTGCCTATGGACCCCTGCAACACTTGGGGCATTAGGTACTGAGAAGGTGCCTACCTTTATGGACCATTTCACTCAAAACGCCCCTTGTTTTTTAAAATACTCCGCGGAAAGACCTCGGGCGGTAGCTCATTCCGTATCTTGAAGGTGTGCGGAAAAATAAAACATCTGTAGAATCGGACAGAGATAGTGAAGTAATTGTAAACAAACCTAAGTCTACCATAGCCAATTGAAGTTACTAGACCTTCTAATAGTGTATTAGATTGATATACTGAGATTTCCCCACCGTCGCGCCGAGGCGTCATCCATTCATTTAATTGCATCTAAACTTGGACTTGCCTGATAAGAATATATTTTACACACGAGGAATACAAATGAGACCGTCTTGAAACCACTTGTGTAAGCTTCTCCAGCGGGACTACAATCTCCATATTCTCACTCTGCATAAGCTTTCTATTTACTTTCCATTCAAAAACCACGTGGTTTGGAGCAACATTTATTTGGAGAATGACGTCATAATATAAATAAGTTATCTTCGCGAAACTTCAAAATATTGTGTCTGAGGAGCGTGAGTGCAATGCAGTGCTGGTCAGTACTTCGGTTTCAGAAACCGCGGGGCGCAGCTAGTATTATAATAATATTTAGTATCAACTACGCCACGGAAGAAGTCAAATATTTTAGCTATTCCCTCTACACCTACCGATAATAATTGTATCCCCTCGAGACGACGAAAAATTCTTTACCTTCCCTGCTTCCCTAACAAGCCCCCGAAGATTTAATAAAATCTCAATTTATCTAACGCCATTTTCAATTTAGAGCCTTCTCGTTTACGGTATTACTTATTTATTACGAGACTTTATTTTTATTTATTCGACAGACGTAAGTTTTGAATGAATGAGTAAATTGTACAATGTACATCATTCCATTTGTGTATTCAAAAAGGATTTGATTGAAATTTCGTGTTTTTAAATGTGCGGCATAATGTATTATTGGCAAATTGAGCGAGTAACATAATATGAACTTTAATTCTGAGCGCTTATTTATGAGGCCTTCAGAGCTGCGGCTTTTAATTACTTACCTACTGGTATTAGTACGCGTATAAAATCGTCATAAGCGTGCGTATAAGCGTATATACTGCGGACTCTGAGCACCTGTCTTTTTAAACTGGTGATTTGGCTGTTGGAGTTATAAGAATAAGAATTATTTATTTGCTAGATTACATTACATATTCATAGGTACATATTATTCCTAGAAATGGTGTTACAGAGTACAATAGTCGTTGTAATCAGTCTGCATGCAGACGTGCAATTTCACTACAATTTGTGAATTCTTTAATGTCATAAAAACAATGAGACAAGAGCCAGGCACTTATAAATAAATAGAGAATAATAAATACCCCCATCGATCACATTCATAGATCCTGGCCCCTAACTAAGATACCCTGTGTCTAGGGAACCAGGAAAACACCCAGACACGAAACAAATACTTGCTCTTTTTCTTATCTGCCGCTATGGGACATTTGTCCTGTCGCGGGAATCGAACCCGCTATCTCAGTGGTGTATGAGATTTGAGCCTACCTGCCCAACAACTACACTACAGAGGCTGACAAAAATTGAAAAGTTGATTTTGGGGGATTCCTGAAATTTTCTGCAACTAATATAATTTGATGATGTCATGAAATAACTCCTAACAACTAATCTAGGCGTAGATTTACAATAAAAACTAGGTATTATTTTATCATAGAGATTCAGTGATGAAGGTAAATCAACCACATCATTAAATAAACATCAAACTATAAATTATCTCTTTGATGAACTTTGATTAACAAATACAGACTCAATTATTCAAATTTGAGTCGGCTTGTCCGAATCGAACTCCGTCGGTTCCCATAATAATATTCCCATTTTACTATTCAGTTCGTTTGTTGGATTACGATAAATCTTTTATCAATTAAGCAGCTTATCAGAGCATGACGTTTTTAATATAATTACTTGTATTTGATTATAGGTAGCGTCACGTTGTTTTGTTCTAGAAAATTATCGTTCCGTTTTGTTCCAATATCTCATTTTGCTAGTCGTTTTTAAATTTTTCGGCGGCTTCAGTAAGAAGCTCGTCTAGCCGTCACAACTTGGATGGGTGACCGTTTGTGTGAAATTTATATCTAAGCGCTAGTGTGCTTCAGAGGGCACGTTAAACCGTCGGTCCCAGTTAGATGTCTTTGGGTGGTCAAAAAACTCACTACACTACAGAGACAGTCACAAATAACATAAAAAAAGAATCAGATAACCCTAACCCTCCTCAAAAGCGCTTCGCTGACTCTTTTATTGTACGTACTGGTAAGGAGTGGAATTCTTTACCAGAATACTTATTTCCTCCCAATTACAACCTGGGTCTCTTTAAGACAAGAGTGAATAGGCACCTCATGGGCAAACGTGCTCCACCTTAGACCGCAACTACGCTTACCATCAGGTGAGTTGATGTCAAACGTGAGCCCATTAATTCATTAAAAAAAGAAAATATGTTTAAGGAGGGTGATGGTTGGTCCATGCTTCAACTCGAGAACTGGTCTGCTAGTGCGAACTGGTCTGGTAGCTTAGCATTAGTTACGGAAAAAAAATGTAAATATACAAAAAACCCAAGCACGCCCAGAAAAAATAAGTACTGACGAAAACGGCACGGACATCTGGTCTGTGGACAGGCAGAGCAGACGGGGGTTTTGCCACTTGGTGGCTAAGGGTTGAATACATTTGGCCGCACCGTATCGCACTCTCCTATGCTTCTATCCTTTTCTGTCACTTAGAAGCGAGAAAGAGAGCGGGAGCACTAAAGTCGGAAGCAAAGGAAAGTGGGGTTCGGTGCGGCCAGATGTATTTCAACCCTAAGACCAAGTCTGGCAGTATCCGGGCCCCGCTTCCCGGGTGTCCCTGTGATGACTGAATTTAATAACTTTAAATAGCTTTATCTATTTTTGTTTGGTTTTAGTACGTAGTAATATTTAGTTTTCTTTGGTTTTAGTATCAGAATACATGGGGTAACATTGATAACTTAAATGCAAGTTCATACCTAAAGGTCTCATGTGAGGTTTGACGACGCGCAATAAAATGTAAGTATAATTGTGTTTTGCAGTACGTAACACACTCGTCTGGAAGAAATCGCTTGAAGCGATAAGACCGTCTCTGTGACACTTATATTGTTGAGTTTTTTATTTTTATTTTTAATAGGCTTGCGTTTGACCGCCATCTCACCTGTTGTTAAGTGGCGATGCGGCCGAAGATGTAGCACGCTCGCCTAGAAGAAACCTGTACACTCTTGTCTTAAAGACACTCAGATTATAGCTGTCCGGATTATAGGTGTGAGTTTGTCGTAGTGTGTATTGTGGTGTTATCAATGTAGTTATTCAATCATAAGGAATTACGCAGCAGGCAATCAACAAGCATATCGTTCTTATAGAAAATCGAAGAACCATATTTCGGTTTCAGAGTTCGGTCCAATTGGTTTTTATAGCAATCGGACCGAACAAAATATAAAATATTTTGATTGGGCAATTAATTTTCATCGTTCAAACTAGCATTTCTCAGGTTTCAATAACAAAAAAGTAATAAGTGGTACAAATGAGTACGTCTCCTGAAGACTCGCAAATCCAAATTGCTTCCCATTACCTGGCCAGCCAGTAAAGGTCACCCTGTTTTCTTTTTACTCACTTTGACGCTTTAATTGTTTATATCTACCTACCCAATTTCTTACTTAATATGTATTATAACTGCAAGTGAGGGTGTAAGCATGTGTGTGTAACCCACAGCGAAATGGTAATCCATGAAGGCTGAACGGATTTTGTTGAAATTTCGTTTATATCGTAAGTTCTTTACATCCTGAAATAGGACATAAAATACTATTTATCCCGGAAAAAAAAACGAAACGAACGAAAAATATAAAAATAAAAGAAACGAACGCTTCGTTAGAAAACAACAGGTAACTTTAAACCGAATTCTACGTAGATGGAGTCGCAGGTATCTAGTCTGACTATAAATTATTATTTGTTGTATCTGAAACACTGACGTTACAATATTGCCTGATAAAACTTTTAAGTACTTAATTTGAATTTAACTTAAACCACTAACTACAGAAAATGTAAGAATATGTCCATCAACACTTTTATTTGTCTCTATTATGGCGAAGATAGTATGTTCTTGTGTTTTTAAAGGGTAGCAACTTTACTACGACACACTGGCACTACACTAAATTAACTCAAAAGGTTTTGTCCCTTTTAGTCTTCTCACTAGGTCTGTGCTGTCGAGGAGCTGGATAGGCTCGACGTTCACGAGATGCTGAAGTCTACGTTCATGAACTTCGGCGAACTTTTTCATTACACTATTAATGAGGTCCACTTTCAGGTCCCTATGGAGGTTGTCATTTCTTATGTACCACAGAGCATTTACGATACTCCTAAGCACTTTACTATTATATAAATATAATATCATAAATTAGTTAATGCAATACTAAATTTATTCACAGCAAAAAAAATCGTGTACCTAAAAGCACCTAATTAAAAAGTTTCTCTAACTACACTGACGCCTTCCAATTTATTTTAGCCGGTCCCAGCTCTAGCAAGGCTAAAGTTTAGTATTGAATAATGTTGTAAGTTTAAGAAACTTTTGATTTCGATTACATCATTAATTTGGGGCTATCCGATAACTCCACTGACGGTGAGTTGCGAGTGAGTCGCGCTACTTTACAAAGTTTACAAATTCCACGAAAATCTGATTTTGATTTATTTTTCGGACAAAATTTGCCTTTTAATATCTGTGGAAACAAGAGGTTTTCTGAAGACGACCTCCAATTTATTGCTTATTCCCATTGCTTGCTATCGTCACTAATATTGTGACGTTCGGTTTGTTTCACGTCTTCTGCTATTTTCTAGACGTGGTAAAAGAACACTCCTGCGTCAACTTGTCATTTCTTTTACGTCATACATAGCGTAAAATCCATGTAGATCACAGAACAAAACCGCTATATCGGAATTGAAATCCGATGCGTTACTTACGACAAAGAAAACTTTAATCCGGGGGCTGTAAGGTGAAGAAAGCTTTGAAAAGATCTCAATAAAGGCTATTGATGGCTTAATGGCTTAGCATTCTCGAGTTCCGTCTTGCGCCGCGCGCCGTTCATCGATAGAATGCATCGAGGGAGAAAACGGAGCTGCTGTTGTGCGCTGGTTAGTTAAATACCAGAGCACAACTCTGTATGACACTTTAATCATTGAGCTCGAAAATAATAAATATCAGCTGCATCCCGGTTTTACCCACGTGAACAACTTTTCATTATATTTTTTTTATATTACTAAGTGATGAGACGAGCCAGTCCTTTGCCTGATAGTAAGCGCCACGTCTGCCCATAACAATTGGAGTGCCACCCAAAACGTTTAATACCATAAAAAGCGCTGCGTAGCACTGCATTGCGCTCATCACCCCAAGACATCAGATATCAAGTGTCATAAATCAAATCAAATCAAAATCTCTTTAATCATTTACATTCACAGACGCACTTATGAACGTCAAATTATCACAATGACTCTACCACCGTATCGGAAAAAGAACCACTACTCAGTAATTTTGCTGGCTACAATGCTCTTTAAACCGGAACACAATATTGCTTGCGCTCTACTGCTTAGCGGCAGAATAACTGGCAAAGCGGTGGTACCTACCTACCCAGACGGACGAATGTAAATGCAATGAGTGTAGGATTAATTTTGTTATTATTGAAATTGATACACTACAATACAGTACAGTGTAAACTGAATTATACAACAATGTCATCACAATGGCGGGTAAATAAAGATATGTACCTAGGTATATGTTTAAAAATGCCATAATATTGAATGCAATGGAATCAGGCGTGACGTTGCGGAAATTCATCACAAAACGGAAACGCAAAAAAAAGCGGAGGGATTACTTATATATATATATATATATATTTTAATTTTAATTCATTTTACATTTGCAATCAACCCCCATACATATTATATTATTCTAACAACAACCTACATAATATTCAGCGGGAATATGCGGGTTTCAGTTTTCATAATATTGATTTTTATTGAAATTCAGCAGATTCTATTTTAGAAATTATTAACGATTTAAGGCAGAAATAAGCTTTAATACTTTTGAATAATTCTCATACTGTTACTATTAGTTGCCATAGAGATCCCTGCAAAATAACTCACTTTGTATTTTGTTTTGAAACGAGAGAGACCATTAACCTTTTTTCCTGTAGCGAGTAGGTAAGTGTAAGTGCCATTTAAGAATAAACCTTTTTATTTTAAAAAAGGCTACATACCACATACATATCGTAGGTATGTATTTATTTTTATACGGCACACAGCGAGGTTTCACTCCTTCGTTCAATTATGCGCATAATGAATTCATTTGACATCTACGCCTGAGCAGACTTCACTGTAAAATCGTTAAATAAAGATGACGTACAGATTTTTCAGTCTAAAACGTGAGCTTAGTTGTTTTCTAGGTTCCACACAGTCAAACGGACGTTCTTCCTTTAGTGGACATCATTAGTCAGCTAGAGAGTTTGCCAGATTTTTAGAGTTCAGTACCTCAAAAAGAAAAACGGAACCCTTATAGGATCACTTCGTTGTCCATTTGTCTGTCTGTCTGTTAAGACCCTTTTTCTCAAGAACGCGTGTAATAATCAACTTGAAATTAATATCAAATAGTCAGGTCTGCAATCCATTGAAGTTGTGAAAAAAAATTCAAACTGCTAAGTCAACGCAATCAAAAGATACGTCCGCTTATGCCGCATATTTTGACACTCGCAAGGGAAGGAATCAAGACTCAGTCCCGTTGACATAGAATCATAAAATTTGGCAAGAAGCACTGTCTTATAGCACAAAGGAAATATCCAAAAACCGTAAATATGTAGATACATAACAAAACAAATTAGCTTGTACGGAACCCTCGGTACGCGAGTCCGACTCGCACTTGGCCTGATTTTTTTTTATTACCTATCGGTAACTCTTACTCATTGAAATAATTTTATTATTATAAATGCATCATTATAACTTTTTTTCACGTCGCGACGGAGCAACTAAGCAACTTAGACTCCGTCCAACCATTTATTTATCGTTTGACAGCTCGTTTAGTGATGTCCTAAATGCGTTACTGATTCGATTTCTGTAAACGTTTTGTGGTGTTTTATAGAAATAATCAAGTGTTTAAATGACTGAATTGCATGTATGTACATATTCATAGAAAAAAATATTTATATTGGTTGTTTTATTTGTTTTATTTGACTTTATATATTAATATTTAACCTTTTATCCTATAAATAACCTTGATCGATAATAATTATGTAAAAATGAAAATATTTATTTTTTTATGGAAAAATCAGTGCCCACAACGTTGAATTTCTTTACAATATATAGTTCATCACTTCAATAATTACGGAACTTTTTAGGAGTGCATATTATGTCAAAAGTTAAATAAACGGTTGGACGGATTACCTATATAGTTTTGGATATAGATAGAGCTGAAAGCGTTGATAAAAATATCGAACTGTTTATCACGCTAAAATAATTAGATTCTTCTGATGGGTAAGTAGTAGCAGGCCTAGCGTACTCCGCACTGTAGGTACGAAGCTACAAGTACATAGCCGGACACCGGCGGCGGGTCGCGCGTCGTTACACGTGCCGCGTCAGAAGAGATAAGAACTATGCGATAGAAAGAGAGGCGCTCTGTAGGTTAATATGACTGGTAGGTATGCAGCGCTACGCGAGCTGAATTGAATTTTATTGCGTCATGGCAAGAGTCGCTGTTTGTTTAAATTTCTGTGGTATTAGTAAGTATTTTATTAGTCAATTTAAACCTGATAATTAAAGCCTGGTCGACAAAATCAAATATATTTCCCGAACTTATTTTATACATCTTTTTCACTAAACGAAGACGAGAATCTCATTTTTTTTTCCTTTTATACGTAAAGTTAGGTTGTAATTAAATATTTATAGTAAGTCTGATAAGTAATCTCCAAGTTTGTTAAGTTGAGGGCGATATTTTGGCCCATGATGAAATCAGCTTTAGACTCCCGACACGGTTGGAACAATATTTGTTTAATAATATATATACAATGAGATATTAATAGCTCTCTACCGTACCTTAATTTACGCGCACAAGATAACCAGAAATAACTCACAATAAGTTAAAATACTAAGAAGTCACGTCAGAACAATAATTATTATTTTATTTTTATTTATTTCGGGCAATGAAAAGTACAACAAAGTAAAATTACCAGAGATTCATAGAATATATACACACTACTTAACAGGTTTCTAAATTTCACTCCCTGTATATCTGGTATACTACTCTTCAGGCCAGAAGTCAGACTTCAGGAACAGTTCCTTATAAACCGTTGGAACATGGAGCCTATAGGACTTGAAATCAGTAGACCTAGTCGACTCCAGGCTCGACAGTTGCACGGCTGTCTGTTTCTGGATTCGTCTATGAAGTGTCTCCTTGATATACTTCAACACTTCATCCCCTGATGTTTCGAGGTTCAAGCGGGAACCGTAGATGAATACTGTAGACTCCACAGCACATAGTGATGCCGTGAGCGAGGCGGTGCCACGAACTGAACACTTCGAATGAATATACAAATATGTACGATTTTGAGCTCATGGATCGATTAATATTTTCTGAGAAAATTCTACTACCGGTATCAGTACCGGTGCAAATAGATTTAGGTATTTCGATATAGGTATTCTTGTTGAAGCGCAATATAATATGTATAAGTACTGGTGGTGAAATATACATACAACTTATTTTGTGTTATGCCGTACTCATCTTATGAGCAATGGCGGGTGGCGTTATGTTTGTTTGAGTGGACGGAGGGCCGACTTTCAGTCTATGTGACGGCTGATTGACAGAGCATGATGTAAATGTGTTCGTGACGCTTGTGTACGAACGAGCGGACCGGCGGCATAACTTGAGTGCTTCACTTCCGAATTTGGCGATGAGGCGTCCACCTTTGTTACAAGCTTTATTAACTTGCAATGTTTATTTGGGTCAAATCTTGTAAGTTAAATCAGAACCACTTCCTCTTATCGTACAAAGTTGAAATTTTGCACAGTTGTCAAAGATCGATGACAATGCAATATTATGGTGACAGCCAGCTGATCTGATGATGGAGACGGAAGGTGGGCAATGGATTTCCTTGTCGGATAATCTACGACGTAAACTACTAGTGTTTGGGCTCATTTTAATCTGCACGCGGTTCCGATTACGAATTTGTTAAAAGCTTGCCTTGAAAAATATATTTTTCTACAAAATTCTTGTTTATGAGTTCAAGCTTCCAGATAAAATTAAGATTTCGAATTAATAAATCTTTTAATATCGTATTACCAATTTTAATTTGAAAATGTCAATTTACATTTTAGGCTGAAAATGTTATTAATTCAAAACTTAAGCTTGTTGAAAGCTCTAGATTTGCTTTTAGACTCAATATTCTAACGCTTTTAACTATAATATTTGTCAATATTAATTGAATTGAACCTTAGTATTCTCGACAGCTGAGATAGTCCGCTTCAATAGTTATCAGTAAAATAAAAATAAAATAAAATAATTTATTGTGACATAATAGATATTTCTACAGAGTAGTATTGAATCCATAGGCTCTCGAACCAGTTTAAACTGTGTTTCGAGAGCCAGTGGCTTCTCCCAAAAATGTGCTAGTTACAAACTATTATGTAGGTAAAATTATTATGTAGTACAAAGATATTTAAATGTATTTGTTTTAAATTAAGCTAACAATTATTAAACTTAACATACAATACTACTAATATATGCTAACAATTATTAAGTAGAAGGAAAGGGATACGTACGCGCGTATGTCAGTAGTTATGAAGGTATGTCAATACATCCAGATTATGACACTGAAATGAGTTATGACTCTAATGAAATAAATTGAATACCTCACGATTGTTTATTATAAAACAGTTCTAGAAATTACTTGTAAAAATTATTGTGGTAAATACACTGACACATATTCTACATATATTGATAAATAATATAAAAATACGTCACTCCCGCTGATAGCAGGGAAGACTAAATAGTACAGGTGTACTATTAAGTCTTTTCTGATGTACATAAAACTCCGTAAAGACATTTATAGGTATAAATAGCGACTGCTGCGACGACGCAATAAAGTCCAATTCAGCTCGCACAGCACTGCGTACCTACCTCGTATCAATCAGCACTGAAAATACTATCGCAAGCAATTTTTTTTGTTCAATATTTCAACTTGAGGTCGAATGTCCACTAAATTTGAATTTGGGACCACTGTGGGCTGGGCTGGCGTGGCCTGGCCGATGTACTTGTACCTTCGTACCTAAAATGCGGAGTGCGGTAGGCTTAATGATAGTTTAAAGGCACATGTGACTACTTCATAATTAATGTATTTAACAGTACAAACTGTGATGGGAAAAACAGGAGTCAAAAATAAGTAGATCCTGTGCTATGGAACACCTTTTTACTTCTAAAGTTCCAAATTCTAGGTGTTAAAATTCCTATAGCTGACTGTAACTGTAATAAAATTAATTACCCCTCAAACAACGGCGGAAAATAAATAAATTCTGTGTGTTTTCTGGCGCAAAATAAGCCATAATGAAATCACCTGTTGCTTAGTAGCTTTCGCGCCGAGTGTGCTTAGGTGGCAGTCGTCACTCTGCATAGGTATAAGATAAACACCTACGTTGATGCGGCAGTGGGAGGGGATCACGCAAAGTTTTTGGGAATGTAAGCGTTCAAACAGTAAGTGCTTGGAAATATTTTGTCTCATTGATGACCCATACATGTATGCACGCATGGCCAGTGTAGAAGATTATGGCCCATAAACTCTTTTTTCGAGCGAAGGCTCATCATGTCCTTGCAGTGGGGACATAATGTGATGATGATGATGTTGTTGATTTTGCACAAGACTATAATACAAAATATGCCCACAACAACAGGAATTATAAAACAAATTTAAATCTTCATTACGCGCCGAATTCCTATTTACATCGCCATGGAGCCAAATAGAATCCGGATTGCGCAGTTATTTGCCTTTGATTACTCATTGGTGGTCACTTCCTATCAGCCTTTAATCTTGAATTCAAGTTCGAATTGCAAACAATGCAATCCCTTAATTAGTAGATTTACACAGGAACTACGCCACTATCTATTCCAGCTCTGCGGAGTAAGTATTAGCAAAATTTATCATTTGTTTTTTCTTGAAATCCAACTGTCAATAGGTACAGGGATAATTCAAAGTCTTTAAATTCTTGTTTGGAAGCTCCCAAAACCGCGGACCACTTTCCCTCAGCCAGCATTGGAAACCATGCGTTGCAAGCGACAACTTGATGCTCTCTATATACGAGAAACCTACCACCAGTATGAGTTTCGTGAAAATTAAGTAATTCCTACCAAAACGGGTTCGCGCTATGCAGCATTTTGGTCATTAACGATTTTATGTCCTTGAGTGCTATTATTATATTCAAGGGCAAATTATACCACGATTGATATGCGGTTAGCAACCGCTGTCAAAAAGCAATCGCGATCAGGATTTGACAGCAGTCATCATCATCATCATCAGCCCATCACGTTCCCACTGCTGGGACACGGGCCTTCTCTCATAGAGAGAGAATAGGCCATAATCCACCACGCTGGCCCAGTGCGGGTTGGTGAATGTCACATGTCCTTGACTTTTTTTTGTGAAAAATCCTTGGTCATGCCGGTTTCCTCACGATGTTTTCCTTCACCGTTTTAGAGCGAGTGTTAAATCCGCACATAGCTTAAGAAAGTTAGTGGTGCGGGGTCAGTGGGATTCGAACTCGGGTGCGTCGTATCGAAAGTCGCACGAGCTCCTACTGAGCCACACTCGCTCACCAGTTTGACAGCAGTATCGACCTGTTATTACACGAGCTTAAACTACTGATTGGCGAGTTAAGCTATACAAAATGTGATAGACTAGTGGTTCTAAGTCTCAGTCTGGATAAAAATATCCAGACACGAAGCCTGAGACTTAGACAGATAAAAATCTGAGCTTTCAGGTGAAACGTCGACGAACTTGTTGAGAGTTAAATTATTTGGTAGAATGGAGCCAGGATTAAAGAAGTAGCTATTTTTTTTTTAGCTAAGTTCAACGTTTAGGGTAAATCTTTTGAAGAGAGTAATTATTATAGCGTTGAATATTTTTTAACTGACCTTTATTATAATGATGATGATAATAATGATATTATAATTATAGTAATGATAGGTTTTTGACAGTTTATAGAGCAACCAATCGATGATGTTGAGAATTACTTCGGGCTTATATTGCCTAGGTATCTAGAATATAATATAATAGTACATAAAATATGAGAGTGAGAATAAGAATTAGGTACTTATTGGTTACCGAGGCAGTCGTTAAAAGTTTTAAAACTTCTCTACGTAACAATTTGTTACTACGAAGCCTAGTAATTACGAGCTGATACCTAGATATCAGTCAAGCTGCTTTAGTGAGATCTCTCATATTTAATGCTGGAATATTTTCAATCACTCGACATCATTCCACGGTACGTAGAAAGACGACAAAAATCAATTTTTACGGATAATGCTTGGTTATGATAAAAAAGTTATATAGGTATAATCTTATAAACAAATACCTAAATTTGACAACATGGTATTGCTCTATAATATATTAGGTACGAGTTATTTCTACACACTATTTTTTGACGTAATAAATACGTTTTTCAAGCTTTTATTTCACTTGTAATGTTTGTTTGTTTGGGTCAAATCTTTCAAGTTGAATCACAACCACTTCCTCTTATCCTACGGAGTTGAAATTTTGCATACTTGTCAAAGTCCGATAATAATGCAATATTATGGTGACAGCCAGCTGATCTGATGATGGAGACAGAAGGTGGTCAAAGTAACTCCTTGATGGATAATCGTAAACTACTAGTGTTTGGGCTCATTTTAATCAGCTCGCGGTGCCGATTACAAATTTGTAAAAAGGTTGTCATGAAACGTATATTTTTCAACAAAAATCTTGTTGTAAATTATCTACGGAAATAATTATGGCCTTTCCACGTAACGATTACGGAGTAAATTTAAAACAATATAGTGAAAAAAGTCGAACTTTATCAAATTTGACTTCTCGCCGCAAAATCCATCACTATCGTGTCTACTCTTAATTAAACTTACCTATTTGACTACATTCTAGTTACCTACTTAACGTTTATCAATTTGATGGTTTCGGCACGATTTATTGGGATTTTCTCTCTTTGTGCCTCCTACCCTTTTCCCCCGTCAGTCCTTTGAAGGTATCCCCCTCCTCACACTCCTGACCGTCCGATTTTAGGGTCGAGTGTATCCTGAGAATGGAGCGTGTTTATATTCAATCCCTTATAGCCGCATTACATGACATTGATGGCAGTTGGGGTTTTAATTACTTATCTAATGTGTAATTATTGATGTAATAATAACAACTTTCTATCAAACACAATCACTGCTCAACAAAATTCAAAACTATAACTGCATAACTTGTTTTACACTTCACACCTCCAATTACACTTTTTTCGGTTTCTGTAACTTAAATATTCTCTAAATCAAAATCAAATCAAAATCTCTTTAATCATTTTGGCATCACAGACGCACTTATGAACGTCAAATTATCACAATGACTCTACCACCGTATCGGAAAAAGAACCACTACTCAGAAGGTACGGCAAGAAACTGAGGGGCATGTTTTTAGAGATTTTGTTACATTTTTTTGGGTTATTACAATGTTATGTTTCTTATGTACCAGTTGGTTACTATGCAGAAGTGGAATGTTCCAAGCATCTTTGTCTTCTATGTAATTACGAACAGTGTAGAACCTATGCTTTTCTCATTAGAACATTCATAACGCGTAATTTGAATTTACTTTCTGTGAGCTCCGTCATACATTTTGTATTTTTATTATGAAAACGTACGCAGTTGCCGATAAAGGACTTATTAGTTTTAGTCAGTCTATACCTAGATACAACAATCCTATCCTTATTTCTAGTGTTTATGTTATGATGGTCACTATTTACTTTGAATTTTTGAAAGTTTTTACGAACGTGCATTATATTTTCATAAATATATAAAGAAGGTAAAGTTATTATATCTTAGTTTGCTTAAAAAATTCCCTTAACGAGTCTCGTGGATCCAACTCGTAAATCTCGCGAACCGCACGCTTTTGTAATATAAAAATAGTATCTATATCCGCAGCAGAACCCCACAGCAAAATGCCATATGACATTATGCTGTGGAAGTATGTAAACTAACCGAGCCGTAGCTATATCCGTTAAGTGCATAATTTTACGAACCGCATATGCAGCTGAACTAAGTTTTCCAGATAGAGCATCAATATGAGGACCCCACTGCAACTTAGAGTTATACCTATTCTAAGGATTTGGAATAAAAGCTATACTCTCCCTGACTCATTGTACAAAAATAGAACCAAGCGACGCGACTTGAATGAATCATCATAAGCAATTGAAAAAACTGGTGGTTCAACAAAGTTCTGGAAGGCGGGGCCGGCGCACCACAGAAAGTATCGTTCGGCATGCCACTGCATCCTTCGCCTCCTGCGATACGCTTAAGTCTATTTAAATGCAAAGGTACAATCAGGTGAACGATATCTCACCGCTGAATTATAATAATAATAATAATAAATAATAATAATAATAAATAATGCCAACGCCGCCTCCGTCGTCACTACCACCAGCGCGCAGATGGTCTCAAAAAATGAATGAGAATTGCATGCGCGCCTACTTTGGGGCTACAGAGGGAGGACCAGCCTGACGGCGTACCGTGATCGGATGCTGTCTCTGTTTCAGAAGAGCCTCGACCAACATCTCAAGAGGCTCTCGCTAGACGGTTGGATTAAGGGTCAGATGCAGAAGGCAGTACTCCTTGACACGGAACGTATTGTCAGGAGGTTCCTCACTCTGCAGCCTTAACCACCGGTAGTTTGGACCCTGCCCCGCTGCCGGCGGCACTCTAGGTTTAGGTTATTTATAATATTTTTGTATATACTTTTTATAGAAATACTGTAAAAAACTTAAATTTAAGAAAGAAAATAAATAATTTGGAAATTAATAAAATTTTTTTTTTTTCAAAATGCTTATAAATATAAAATGGCAGGATTACATTATGATTTTTAGCGAAGAGACGTACACAGTTTTATAATTATATATTTAGTTGTTTACATGCAAGACCTACATCAAAAGTTACCTTATAGGTATGAGACACACAATCCCGGAGACCACAGTGTCTTAAAGAGGTAACCGTACCCGAACTAAGTGAAACACTTGTATTTCAGAGAACGGAGACCTCCCCTGACAAAGGGCGCCCAGGATGTGTGTCATTGATGTAGCTCTGCACATAAAATTAATATAGTAAATACTAACTGATTAGTAATCCTACCAAAGCCTGATGATACCCTGTTTAGGTTTTTACCTGATGTCAGGGCATCGAAGGAGTCGAAAAACATTTGTCGCGCTCCATTAGGGATCTAGTAACTAACTAAAAACTAGAATTAATTTATATAAATAAGCAACAGTATCACCCTATCACCTAGTGTATGTTTTGTAATAACACACTGACTTACTGTTACTGTAACTACAAAAATCCCTATTATAAAGATAGTAAACTATAATATAAAACTATAAATGGATATACAAAAATATAGGTCCGGGCAAGTCAGACAACGAGGCGACGTCTAATCAGGCAAGGTGCCAAGAACGCTAGCTGCGTTATTGGTTAACGATATCCATAATTATTAAATCCTCATTTTTGACCTTTTGAAAATAAGTACAACATTGTCATAAAAGAACAAGTTTTTTTTTTGTTTTATAACATGACTGTTGTGGATCTCAAATAACGGTAAAATATTATTCCTTCATACCATAACATAGTTTAATGTTTTTGTACTTATTTGATGCATAGTCGGTCGAAATAGAAATGATTCCGCTCATTTGACTGAACCACTACCACAATTAATTTAATCTAGTAACAGTTGATATCTGAATAATGGTTGGTCAAATTAATATAGAAAATAAACGTGTCCGTCAATGTTATTGGTTAGGTATTTAAGTTGCCTTTACAATGTGGGTATAATAAATCGATGTGACGTCAACTTTCATCATCATCATCATCATCATCAGCCCATTACGTTCTCACTGCTGGGATACGGGCTTTCTCTCATAGAGAGAGTTCGGGCCATAATCCGCCACGCTGGCCCAGTGCGGGTTGGTGGATGTCACATATATGTCCTTGAATTGTTGTGATTAATTCTTGGACATGCCGGTTTCCTCACGATGTTTTCCTTCACCGCTTTTAGAGCGAGTGTTAAAACCGCACATAACTTAAGAATGTCAGTGGTGCGGGGCAGGCGGGATTCGAACGTGGGTGCGTCGGATCGAAAGTCTCACATGCTCCCACTGGGCCACACTCGCTCTACGCTCTACGTCAACTTTAATTTAAGGAAAATTAAAAAAATATTCAAGCGTTGGGTTCAGTATAGCTACGATGTGGGGGACCACTTCGTAGCTATATTGTAAGTACCTATAAATTTTTCCAAAAAATAAACCGACTACAATGTATCTTCGACGTCCTAGGTCAAATATTGATGAAATTTACGAGTATATTCCCATACTCGTAAATTTCATCTTGTTTATTATCACGTGGAGCAAGCAACACTAATGAATTATGTGCGGGGTACTTTGTAAAAAGTTTATGTACTGCTAGTGTTGACAGTATATGAGTTAGTTTACGTACTCACGAGGCTTGAAGAGCGTCGGCTTCTAGTTTCGTGAGAACTCGAGAACACCGGAAGATGTTTCCCAAAAGGTGCTCTCCAAGGTAATGCTTTAATTATTATGATGGTGATTGTGAACCCTAGCTAATTTAATTGAACGTTGCTAACGAGTTCATCAAACTTTCATAAGGGTTTGCATTTAGTATTAGCTTTGGAAGTCTACGAATATTATGTACTATGGTCATTTTATTAAAATCTTTGCGGTTTACCATCCCACTAATCCTTATATTATAAAAGCGAAAGTTTTTGAGGATGGATGGATGGATGTTTGTTACTTAATCACGCAAAACTACAAAACGGTTTTGATGAAATTTGGTATGTAGGTACTTTAGGTCCTGGACAAGGAATTTTTTTATGGAACGAGCGATGAAACGAGCAAATTGTCTATCCGATGAAGCGCCACGCCTATCTTTAACAATTGCAGTGCCACACAACTTTTAATAGAATAAAAAGTACTGCGTAGTGCATTGCGCTTATCACCCGATACATCAAATATTAAGTTTAATATGCCCAGCAATTTTGCTGGCTATAATGCCCTTCAAACCGTAAAACAGTAATGCTTGCGGGCTACTGCTTTGCGGCAGAATAGGATTTCCTGTATCTAGGGAACCAGGAACTATGAGGACCAAGGTCCCACAACACTCAGACACGAAACAAATTCTTGCGCTTTTTTTTCTGTGTAAAAACTTTTGTCCCGTCGCGGGAATCGAACCCGCAACCTCAGTGGTGTATGAGATTTGAGCCAACCTGCCCAACCACTACACCACAGACACAGACGGCTGTGTGATGTACTTTTGTTTCCTGTCTTTCGGTGGTCAATTATTGATGTTATATTGTATCATCATCATCCACAGCCCTTTACATCCCACTGCTGGGTATAGTCCTCTCTCATATCATGCCATTTGCCTCGAGTCTGCGCCATTCGTGTCCAGGTTCGGCCCGCGATTTTTACAATATCGTCGACCCATCTTGCTTCCGGACGCCTAACGCTACGCTTGCCCTGTCTTAGCCACCATTCAGTCAGTACCTAACTCCACCTGTCGTCACTCCGCCTGGCCAGGTGTCCCGCCCAACTCCATTTGAGTCCCATAACAGTTTTTCCGTCCCGAACTTTCGTTCTTCGTCTGATTTCAACGTTAGGGACTCGATCTTGTAGTTTGATGCCGAGGATGGCTCGTTCCATAGCTCTCTGTGCAACACTGATTTTGTGCACAGCCTCATGTGTGAGCGTCCATGTCTCGGCACCATATGTCATGGTGGGCAGAACACACTGGTTGAAGAGCCGGGTTTTCAGACACTTTGCTATCTGGCGTGACTTGAGGATGTCAACCAACTTCCCGAATGCCGCCCAGCCAAGCTGTATTGTATCAGGTAATTATTATGGTTATCTAGCTTTATCCCGCAGCTTCGCCCGCATAGCTTCAATGAAAAATAACTGTTTTTGTATGAGTAGAGCAAACTGACTGAACCATGGTATGATATTGAGGATTCTCTTTCTGTACCTCGAAAACACAAATGCTACCATAGGGCATAGTCCTTAGATGCAAATTTGCCACGCGGGAACAGCAAACTATATAATATAAAATATACTGACTTTAATAAAACATAAATCAATCACCTATCAATCATGATGATGATGATACTGACTTTAATAAAACATAAATCAATATAAATTAAAATGACTAAATGTACTCTCGCACTGACTTGCAAACGCCCCTACAGGGCTCATGTACCAACATAAGATGTTTTTTAAGACCTACATGATAAATATATGTACATGAATGCAATTAATAATAAATAAATAAAATAAATAAACCGCGCAAGCTCGAAAAAACAACCACCAGGTTACCTCCTCTACACACTTGCTCTTCGCACAACAGCAACTCATAGCTATACATATAACATATAGTATGTATAACTTATAACATTTCAATCGGAATCATAAACCTAATAGAAATCAACTGACCCCCACCTGTACTTGACGCCGGTTATATTTGCATATGGCGAGGGCTTCTTATGTTGATTTATTTCTATATTTCTATTCAGTTTGAGTTTGACGTACATGTGGCTTACGCCGGCGCCGACTGAAAGGCTTGAAAAGTGGACGCGCAAAGCCTCTCGACTTGTCCTTTTCATTGCTAAACGAGTTTCTTCAGGTAGTTTTTAATGATTTCCCTTTTCAAGAGTATCAGAAAACTTTTACTGGGATTGTTTGGGATGTCAAATATTATTTTGTGGAATTAGATGCAAACATATTGATTGGGGTCGGATTCGTTGGCAGCTGGAAGAGCGCTGACGAATGTTGAAAACAAATGTCAGAGGTCATCTGACCTTTACTAGAACCATGGTTTGGTCCATGCTAGAACCTTTCCACACTAAATCGTAATAACAATAAATAATAATAATAATAACGCCCAACGATCACATACATAGATCCTGGCCCCTAACTAGGATTCCTTGTATCTAGGGAACTATGAGGACCATGGTCCCACAACACCCAGACACGAAACAAATGCTTGCGCTTTTTTTTCTGTGCACAAACAAAAAGGAAGGGATTGTGGGAGGCTTTTGCCCAGCAGTGGGACAGTATAGGCTGGTCATTGATAAAAATTGTAACTGAAGAAAAGCTTATTTTCTCACAAACTTAATATATTCAAATACCTAAATTTATACCTATCGCATAACAATGTGAGCGAGTGTGGCTCAGTGGGAGCATGTGCGACTATCGATCCGATGCACCCGAATTCGAATCCCGTTGGGCCCGCACCACTGACTTATGTTATATGCGGATTCAACATTTGCTCTCAAAACGGTGAAGGAAAATATCGTGAGGACACAGGCTTGTCCAAGAATCAATCACAAAAACTCATGGACATCCAACCAACCCGCACTGGGCCAGCGTGGCGGATTGTGACCCATACTCTCTGTATGAGAGAAGGCCCGTGTCCCAGCAGTGGGAACGTGATGGGCTGACGACGATGATGATGATAATAATGTGCGAAATTTTTCACGTACATATTAATTATATACAAGATAGTTATCCTGACGCCTAGGACCTGCGCTCCAAAACAATTATTTAATATTAGCAGTAGGTACGTCCTCACGTTTTTATAGGTATTAAAAATGGTATTTGTACAATATCTCGTTAACGTTTATTACATTTCTGTGCTTGTGCGCAATAACATCGTTCTCAAGGGATACCGCTGCGGGGGTCAGGGTATTGATAGAACTAATTTATTTCGTAAAAACGTACAGATTTGAGTTCCCAGAATAATAGATGGTACCTGTTTTGAGTGGAATTACCCTGGTTCGACATCACGTCTCTATCGAGATCATTTTTCCGGTAATAGGGTGGACGTGGGCGGGTTGTGACGCAGCGAATTGCTAAATATTACCCTAGTGAATTATACGAAAGTGTGGAAATGTTAATACTTACCAATTGCGTCGCAATATTTATTGGTTGATATCATTTCACTTTATTGTACATCAAAAAACAGAAAGTAATACAAAGTAGGACTTAAAAATTGTATAATGACGGTCTTGTCACTATTATGCAAGACTAGCTGCGCCCCGCGGTTTCTCGGCATAAAAAGTATGCCTATGTGTTTTTCCAAGTCCTAAAGTACCTACATACCAAATTTTATCAAAATCGGTTCGGTAGTTTTTGCGTGAAAGAGTAACAAACACATCTATACATATTAGTAGGAAGTACAAGTAGGAACATATTAGTAGGATATAATAATAATAATAATAGGGATAAAAATTTAAATTTCTTCCAATTTTTTAGGCCAGGGGCGACTTTGTGGCGAGTCGTCAGTGCGTGGCGACACTGAGCCTTACCCCGAGATTCTCCCTGGGGCTAAATGAGACCCCTGACCCCCGGTTTGCCTTAACTGGCCGTCCGGGGGTGGAGATGCAAGAGCTAAGAACTAAGCTCCAAGGGTGGAAGTGTTAAAGGGCATAACGCCAGGAGTAGCGTTTAAGTGAAACTGCAGCACACCTCTCGACACCCTTTAGCCACCCACACCAACGTTGCCCCTCTCGTCGCCAATGAACGGCGGCCCTTAAAGGGGGCCCGTTTAGTGGGTGGCGAGTCACCACCTGCCAAAATATTTTCTTATGATTATGTAGTAGAAATTTCATTAGTATCTGAATAACGAGACGAGCAGGGCGTTTGCCTGATGTTCAGTAATACGCCTGCTCATAAAAATTACAGCACCACCCAGATCTTTGTCATGCAAAATTCTGCACGCTACTGCACTGCGGTCTTCATTTTGAGACAATAGGCTTAATACCCAGTAATTTCGCTATTTATTATATATATTTATTTATTGCTTAGCATCAGCAAGAAGCTTTTAAAAATGTAACAATACTCATCGATAAGTGTGACTCTTCTCTTTTACTGTATGGGCCCAAATAAGGACCGACCTAATGCACATAATATATCCATGCACCAAATTTCATAGAATTTATTGAGTAACCATACGAACGGGCCACAAATAATGTCATAATATGTCTGCAACCTTCCTCTGTCACTGAAGCACATCCTTATCGACATGTGTATTCTTCCCGTTCTAACCTATGGTGCCCAAAGTTGGTCACTGACCGAGGCACAAAAGTCCAAAATCAAGGTTTGTCACAGAGCAATGGAGCGCAGCATACTCGGGGTGAAAAGGACCGATAAGATCAGAAATACAACGCTGCGTTCGAAGACAGGCATTGCTGACGCAGGCTTTAAAAGTGCAAAACTAAAGTGGGACTGGGCAGGGCACGTGGTTCGCATGCATCCGGAGAGGTGGGCAAGAATCGTCACTCAATGGGAGCCTCAAGACGGGCGGAGACGACGTGGCCGGCCTCGGAAAAGGTGGCGTGACGATCTCGAAACCTACCGACCCGGATGGATGAAAGTGGCTGTGGACAGAGATGTTTGGAGGGAGATGGGGGAGACCTTTGCCCAGCAGTGGGACACAATAGGTTGATATAATAATAATAATAATGTCTGAAACGATATGCGTTGGTAACACCCGTAGGTACCACCTCTTTGGCGCCAAGGATTACTGTGTTCCAGTTTGCTGTGCATACTACCCAGCGAAATTACTAGGCATATTAGACTTAATATCTGATGCCTCAGGGTGATAGCGCAAGAGCTACGCAGTACTTTGCATAGTATTAAAAATTCTGGGTAGAACTACAATTGTTATGAGCAAGCATGGCGCTTACCATCAGGTAAACGACATTCATGTCTCATTATTCAGTTGCATATAAAAAATGGCATTTAAATTATCTTTCTCAAATACTCGGTTTAAAAACAATGTAGTTTTCGATAAGCTACTCGTACTACTTGTAGTGTAGTACAAGAAGGATGCAAACAAGATAGAGAAAAAAATAATAAATAAAATAGTAATAATATTATTAATGCATAATAATAATAACATATTTTCTTATGAGGCGGAACTGGCAGGTGCCGAGGTCTCATATCATAGACCAGCTCTCATTCATTAAAAATTCACCTCAATAGCCCAATCATAAGTAATTTTCATATCTTCAATAATAGTCCTCGCACTTATCGGAGGCTGTCTTTGATTGCATCTTCTTAATGATGCACTCAGAGACAGTCCCCTATAAGTGTTGCCCATTACATTTCTAAATTAAATGCTCTTAGAGGCCTCTACGTGTTGGACTCATGTCCCCGCGCAAGCCTTCCAAAGGACCGGGTGTATAACCCGTGAGAAAGAGCGTTATAATGATAAAATATTATTAATAATAATATGTTATTAATAATAATGCATGTATAATAATGTAAAATAATAACTTTAAATTCATATAATATACTAAATAGGTAATTCAATGAAATATTACACAAATTTTAATTAAAATATTCAATGTGCGTGAAGTAATAAAAAAACAACATTTATTAGTATAAAATATGTATAAAATGTAATTATGTATAAGTAGTAGAATAAAGGGCTTTTTTACTTTACTTTTACTTTACTACTTGTAGTATAAAAGACTTCAACGCGTACATTGACGTACTTATGAAGTTTTATAATCCGAATATGCGTTATCACAAATAATACCATGTAAATATAATATCACAAAAAGTACGTTAAAAACTTTCCAGCCTTATAACCCAGGTTCGTTCCGTGACCTGCGTAAGCATTGACGATGATATGACGAGAAAAAATATTTTTCAACACACTTGCTCATAAAGTGGCTCTATGGTCACCGCAATTAGGCACTGTGACTTTTTAAGCTATTGCATAGCTTCTATCGCGGGCCTTGAGCGTGGAGACCGATTCCAGAAATTCCGTAACGAAAATAACCTAACACCCCCCACTCCGAATGCTATGCAATAGCTTTACCGCGGCAGTCTCCGAGTGCCACACGTCTTTTTTTTTAATTTTATTGGTTGAGGTGCTTTGTTCTTAAAAAAGATTTTATTCAAAAAAAGATCGTGTTTAATAGAACAAATAAATTAATGTTCCTATTGCTTGCTCATTTCATGCAACTTGTATAGATTACTTATTACTTCTTTCATCATCTATTTAAATAGATAATTTTAACTCGTACGTGTTTAATAAATAAAACTTTCACTCAAATATTAATTTTGTTTTCTCTGTAATAAAAGAAAACTTTAAATTCCCCATTTCGTACGTGGCAGAATAGGCGCAAACCCTATGCGCGGCAAATAAAAAAAAAACCTCAACCCTTTTAATCTCTGGCTGATCGCAATGCGTGCGCATAGGAAATCTTATTAATTTTTCCCTCCATAGCAAATCATTTTTCACAACTCGTTTTCACTGCTGAAAATGAGTTTTAAGCTATTGCATAGCTTCTATCGCGGGCCTTGAGCGTGGAGACCGAATCCAGAAATTCCGTAACGAAAATAACCTAACACCCCCCACTCCGAATGCTATGCAATAGCTTTACCGCGGCAGTCTCCGAGTGCCACACGTCTTTTTTATTGTTATTTTATTCACAAGTGTGTTGAAAAACGTCGTATGATACACGTGTGTATTTATGATTACCGTCCTCGGCTCTCTTAAGACCCTCACTAACGGCTCGGGCCTCAATGGCGCCTCAGCGGTAATCACCAACATTACACACTAGTACCATAATGTACTATTACAGTAAGTAAATAATTTTGGTTAGGCCAGGTTTCGTTGCTACAGAACTGAGCCAGTCATATACAGGCCTTGGCCATAAGTATTGATCTCCTAAGTTATCAAGTGCGCAATAAGTGTTTTTAAAAAGAAAGTCTATTCTTTGAGAAAACCGGCACTCAAAGGGAAAATTTAAGGACTTAATTGTGACATCAACCAACCCGCACTGGGCCGTCCGAAAGAGGTCCTTGTCCCAGTGGACTGATGATGATGATGATGATGATGAATACTACGAAACCGGTGATCAAAATTAGCTTTATAACGACGAATCGGAATGCAGCAGCTAAAAGACAATTCAATATAGAAACGTACATTTTGTTCTTAGAAGTCTATGTCTTCCTTTTATATTTGCCCATGTTGATGGTTCTGTGAAATAAACTAAGCGCAAGCTAAATAAAAGAAAAAAAACATTTTTACAAATGTTTTGATGAATGGCAAATGCGTGCGAGTCCAATATCAATAGAAAAAATAAAAATATTTATTGCATACAAACTAACTCTTAGTTTGTATGCATGCGTACTCTTAGGGTGCGTACTCTTACCAAAAAACGTCTTTTGGATCTATGATCCCAACTATTTTCGTCTAACAACAGAATATGCCTATATAACCTCGATCTATACAAAGTT